>JASDDO010000026.1:136483299-137187465 GCA_030015575.1 Agapanthus africanus
GTATAATTATATATGTGATATATTATTTTACATTATCTAATATTGGCTCGCTTTATTGATTCATTTTCTCACCGGATAATACATTGATATATATGCGATATATGTTAATTGTATTATTTTCTATTGTTACAAAAATATATTATATATGTGATATATAATATTGTAACAAGTTATGATTACTAATGCAACATGATTAGTGGAGATTAAACATGGTTAGGGTTTGATTGGGTTAGCTTATTCATGAAGCTTCTAGAAGCTTTTCTTTTGTTTCTTGCAAAGATATTATGTGATGATATTTTGTGAGATATTTCCTAACCCAACCCACACCCTTAACCCTAGTTAAGTCTCTACAATGGTTAGCCTCTTCATCTTTGACCATGGTTGCATTTGTAATCATTATGATATTTTCATTATTCATCACAAAAAGATATTCATTCTTCTCCTCCTCTGAGCTCCAAAAGCTTTCTAGGTTTTCATTTTGTGATGAATGAGTGTGAGAATTTGATAATAAAAGAGAGTATAAATCCTTCTTCGTCATCCTCATCTAATCTAGCCAATTAGATTAGGGTGTTCACTTCATTTGTGAGTGAGAGCTTGAGTTAAAGAAACTTCAAGGCAGATCATCTTTCGAAAAGGAAGACTACAAGTAAGCATGGATCGTTCGGCTTGTGGAGCCTCTCTTGAGTCCGAAAGATCGTGGATCGCGACGAAGGGACTTCTACTCGGAGCTTATGAAGTGAAGGAGCGGACTATAAAGGTTGTAATCCCTCTCTCTTAGTTGTAAAGTTGTTTACTTGCATGTTTAACCCTAATAATCTAGCAAAGATTCTCGCTTTGGGTTGTTCGGCACGTCTAAATTTTAAATCGGGCATGGTTGATGCCTTATAGACTCTTGTAAGAGTGCCTAGTAACCCTACATCAATTGTGTGTTAAACTTACTAGGTAGTTGAGATATGATATGTTGCTTATGTTTCTTGACACCTTTCATTCAAGCATATACCATATACTCTAACCAACCTACTTGGCAAGTGTAATATCTACTTTTACTTCTTATTTGCAAATTGATGTGTATTGATATTGTATGCTTGCTAACCCGTGTGCTTAGTATTAATACATCATGCCTGAACATAAAGATGGTAAGTAAGAACGTAACGGACTCGTTTCGTATTTGCATCGAATATCGGAATTTGATGATTTATGCTTCGCAACTGGGTTGACGAGTCATGCTTCATGCCGGGATCGACGTAAGGACGGACAATTCACGACTCGACCATCCGAGCCAAAGCCACGGCCATTTTCCTTCTTTGCTTGCGTTCTTTGTTTTCATATTCTTTCATTTTCAGTGACAAAACCAAACCATTCGTTATTTGTTGAACCTTAAACAACAAGACCTAATACACAATTTCCTGCGGATCGACCCGTATCTGCCGGCTTGCTACAACGCGCCGTGTACTTGCGGTTTATAAATTTTAAAACGAGAACGATCTCCCGTGCGCATTTCATTTCCTTAAAATCATATCCGTTTCCAAAACATACTCGTTTGCGCACGCGGGTGAATTCCCAACAAGTTTTGGCGCCTTTGCCAGGGAGTTGGAAGTTATTAGGTATTGTTATTTCTGGTTCGTACTAACAAACTAACTACTAACTCAATTTTTTCAAAACTAACAAACACGATCCTAACACTTTGCTCTCTGTTGTTACAACCTACTATCACCCTTAACTTAACTTAAAAAATCAAAGTATACCAATAAATTACTAATAGTGCCTATAGAACCCACACAAAATTATAGCCCCTCTCCTCGGAATTCGACCGGCGACCTTGCTAAATAGTCCAGCGCCGTCGGGTCCAGTGAGGTAATTTGGGATTTTTGTTTTGTGTGAATCTCCAGTATAGTGTTGGTATTCTAGTGGTATCATTTGATTTTTATAATTTTTAGTGTGCAGGAATTGAGGCAGATATATCGCTTTTGACACTAAATATCGTATTTTTCCGACATTTCAGTTTTAAAGGAATTATGACCAGCGATCGTGCGGAGCGAGACTCAAATTCAATTGCAAAACGTTAGTGAAGTATAGTGCCAAAGATCCGGATAGTTTGACCCGCGCAAGCGAACATTCAAATACCGTAATTACTTCAAAGGGGTTTCTTAACCTAAATCGCATCGGTACCTATTTCCTAACACATTCTTCTCGAATCCGACGCATTCCAATATTTCTATCTTATGCAGGATTCTTCGCACAAATTTGCCACCAATTGCACAGAGAACTAACCGTATTTTTTGCAGCGCTTAAATTTAAACTGAAAAAGATGTGATTTATTGATTGATGTCTTGAATTCTTTTATTGATTGCGCATTTGCATCTTAATACGGATTTAAGGGCAAAAAGACCAAACAAGATACGGTAAAGGATTTCATCATCTTTTTTCGTAGCCCACAAATCACAAAACTGCATTATTGCATACCAACAGTAATTTAAAATCAACTAGAACTTTGACTCTAAGGACTTCGCGCTCATTAGGAGAAGTTAACTGTGTTTAGAACACCGCTTAACGGTATGTCGTTTACGGGGTGCCTAGGCAAGTGTTCAAGAGAAAGGGTTATCTAATTAAGGAATTTCGCGAAAGCGTTGGAAAACCTCCCCCTATCTCTGCACTTACCTGGCTTCGTAAATCCGTATATCTTGAGTCCGTTTCTCGACATGGTTTTACTTCGACAATCAGGTTCTTGAGCAGGTCTAGTTGGCTTAGCAGACCATAAACTGCTAGGGGTGTGATACTCTTGATTTTTGTAACATTTGTGAAATCTTGTTGATATGGGTGAGACACGATTTAATTCAATTTTCCACGATTCTTATTCCTCTGTCTATACTTAGTCCCAATTCTTTTGTTCAAATTGCCAAGTTTCTTCCCGCATTCATGAAAATTGTCCTTTGCTAGGGGGTGACCAACCGTCCCAGATTTTTTATAATAGTCACCCACCTAACACTCTTGAACTCAGTTCCACGTCAATTAGAGACTTAATGATTGAAGATTTAGAGAAAGAGGTCAACAGGGTAACTGCTTTAGCATCACCACCGTCACAACCCTCTCTTCCTGAAACAACTGACCTATCCTTAGGGAATGATGGTGAGGTGGATGCTAGGTTGACCGTTTTAGATAAAGGTATTGAAGTGATGATTGCGGTCGAGAATCAAACAGCTGCTACGCTAGCCCTGTGTATACAGCAGTCTGAGCAATTGTTTCAAACTCAAGCTCAATCTTTGGTTAGAATTGAAGAGCATGTAGCTGTAGTGATTCTAAAGAGTGGACACAGTCAATTAGAACCACATAATATTAATATTTGTCATCTAGGAAGTCACTCAAGTAAGATAAACGATCAATTGAATTTTGATGATTTCATAGATGACGATGCAATTGAATTGACTAAGTGTTATCAGGATACATAAGAAAAACCTCCGACTGATTTTTGCATTCCAATTTTAGAGGAGGAAGCTTGTGATTTTGATGGGTATGGTTTGGATAGATTGTTAGAAGAGATCAATGATCAGGAACCCACAATTTTTGTGTCACCTAGTGATATTGTTTCGGAAGAAATGTTAGGGTGGTAACCTACCTTTTTAAATGATATGAACCTACCCAGATATGAATGTGATGGAGAACTTGTTTTGGGAATTGTGAGCTATAGCAATGAGTGTAGGATTGTGCAGAATTATAGGGAGGAAGACAGCCTTGAAAAACAGTCTTTCATACAGAGTTTTGAAGAATTATTTGCGGATGAACTTGATATCCTCGGTGAGTTTGAGTCGGGATCAATTAAGGAACATCTCATGAACCTTTCCTTTTTCCAATTTTTTGCGGATGAACTCCAGTTTTTAAACGAACTTAACTCCAAAACTCGACATGTGCTTTTTGAACATTCAATTCATCCGGGCAACAATTTTTTGACCTCTTCAAAACTTCATTTTCACTTTCAACATCTTCCGATCCCTACTTTTACACGCCCATGTCCTTCACTAACAACTAACACATTCTTTTTCTTTTTCTTTTTTATATACTTATTCTTTTACCAGCCATTGCAGTATATCGATAAAAATTTTTTTTGGCTGGTATTAATTTCTGGACTAACAATGTCGTGTAACTTGTGAATACTGTAATTAATCTTTTTTTTTCTTAGTTTTTTTTAAAATAGGATCTCACCCGTTATGGGGTGAGTGCTAAATTTTTAGGACAACAATGATTTAACTTTTAGTTTGAGTAAAATTGTAAAAAAGTGGGGTTTTCTTTTTCTTGGGTTTTTTTTTTGTAAAATGTCCTTTATAAAGCAACAGACCCCTGACCCCGACCCTTTCTCCTCACTACTCAAACAGATCTAGAAATTTCCTTTGCTCTCTCCCAACCTTCGTCCAAAACCCTACCCCGTTCTCTCGGAATCCGACCGGCGAGTCCCTTCAAAAATTTGGTGAAGCCGGCAGTACTGCCTCCGATCGTCGTTTTCCTTTGTCAGAGCTGTAAGATTTTCTCTTCCCCCTCTCCTGCACTGTTGAAATTTTCTGCAAACTTCACCAACCTACAGATCATGGCCCCTTTTGAATTAGAGCGAAATTTTGTCGATGTATTCACCCACGAGGTGTTTGGGAGCTATTTTCATGATGTTATCCGACAGTTGGGGTGGGAGTTTTTGCTTTATGGGGAAGAGGAGTTATGTGCTTGTGAACATTTGGTAGATGAGTTCTATGACGCTCTTAGAAATGGTGAAATACTCCAGGAACGCATTAGATTTCACTTTCAGGATAGACAAGGGGTATTTTCAGCTGATACGATATCCAATGTCACCAACATCCCTATCCGACCTGGTTTTCAGAGACCGTTAGAGCTTGCCCAGTATAGGACGATCATGGATACACAGTGCGAGTTACGAGATGCTGGGCTAAATGCCCAGCAGATTTATATAAACGTCTATACGGCTTGCCGCTGGGCTTACCGTAACGTCAGGGGGATCGCTCGAGTTTCATCTTTTCCAGCGATTGTGGGGCATATGGTTCTTTGTTTAATGACCAAGGATTATCAATTTTGCAAGGCGAGCATGCTATTTACCACTGTTTACCCCAATCAGAGCAAAACTCTGTTCAAATTCCAAGGCGGGAAACGAAGCAACGCTTCTGTTTCCCCCAATCAGAGCAAGGCTCTGTTCTGAAAATTAAAATGAAAATTAAAAAATTAAAGAAGCAACGCTTCAGCTGCGCTGTGCTCTGCGCTGCACGACACGTGGCAGCGCAGTCGTGCTGCGCTCTGCGCTGCGCGACACGTGTCAAGCGCAGGAGCGTTTGCGCCATACAGAATTAAAATTCCAGTAAGATCTTTCTGTTCTTGTTAAAACAAGAAAATTGTCTTCTGTAAAACAGAAGCCCGTGGATCAAAGATCCAACGGTGGGAAAAATCCCCAAATCACTCAGAGAATGATCTCTTTAACAAATTTAACAAATTAATGGGCACTATATAAAGGCCCCTAGACCCCAATTCCAAAACACAACAGAGATAAATAAAAATAAAAAAAAACACAGAGAAGAGAGAAACTCAAGAAACAAAGAGAGAACTCCTCTAAAGAACTCTAAGAAGAATTCATAAAGAAAAAAAAGGTAAAGACCTTTATAAAAAGAAGAATTTCTTCTGAATAGATCATTTGATCTAAGAACAAGATCAAGGATCTTCAATAAAAAATATATATTAAATAATGAAGGCATTGCCTTTTGATGAACCACTGGTCCTTTGAAAACAAGAAAATTTGTTTTCTTTGATCTAAAATTGATCAAAATAATAAAATAGTGCCCTGCACTTGAAAAATCTGCACTGTTGCGCTCCCGGGTTGGCGCAAGCCACCAGGGGAGCGCCACGTGTCAGCTCCAGAATGATCTGCGCTATGCGCTGTTAAAATAGAGCACTGCTCTCATGAATTGGCGCAGCCCACCAGAGCGCGCCACATGTCAGAAGCGCACTGGCGCAGCGCACTGGCACATACGCTCACCAAAGCGTGACACGTGTCACCTCCATATGGACTTGCGCCTTGCGCTCCTCAATCAGCGCAAAGCGCTTGACAAGCCATGTGGAACTCTGTCAGACTAATTAATGCAATGCATTATCAAGGGCAGAGCCCAATAAAGAAAGGTCTATTAGACCAAACAAAGTGCTATGCACTATTAAAAGGAATAAAGCCCAAACAAAGGTCTGTCAGGCTCAAAATAGATGCTGTGCATCATCTAAAAAGGGCAGAGCCCAATTAAAAGGGGGCCTAATAGGCCAGACAAAATTCACTGCATTATTAAACAAAGGGCAAAGCCCAAGCCAAGGCCTAACATGCCAACCACAAATAAAAACGTTGAACATTTTCAACTGGACTTAGCCCAATCATGGCCGTAAGTCCTCAAATTAAATTGACTGAGCACGACTGCTCTCTTAAATCAATTTACATCCGGTTCAAGGGTACATCTCCGAACTCCTCTGACACCTATCGTTGTAATCCTTCAACGACGTCAGAGAGGTGACGGGTCCCGACGGCCATAAATTAACTGGACCACCATGTCCCTAAACTGGCAATGGACCACTACGTCCCTAAACTGGAACAATAGAGCCGTCAAATGCTTTTTTGTCGGATCTAAACGATCTCGTTTAAGTTGATCTTAGCCTCAAATATGGCTAACATATCCTTAAACCTTCAAAACAGACTTTAGTCCCAAATTGGACTATAAATCCCTCAGTCAACTTTGGTCCTAGGGTACATCTCTGAACTCCTCTGACACCTGTCGTTGTAATCCTTCAACGTCGTCAGAGAAGTGATGGGTCCCGATGACCATACATGCAATGGACCACTATGTCCCTAAACTGGAACAATAGAGCCCAAATGCTCTTTTGTCGGATCTAAACGATCCTGTTAAGTTGATCTTAGTCTAGTCTCAAATTGGACTAACGTATCCTTAACAAACGTTTGAGTCGATCTTAGCCTCAAATACGTCTAACGTATCCTCAAACCAAAACCCTAAAACCCAAATCTAAGTAAATACGGATTTGGACTAATCCACGTCCTACGGGTTACGACATAAATTAGTCTCCGTATACAATGCACGGGCATCCACAAACAAAACAAACACACACGACACGAAGTGAAATTTCTGGAGAAGGAGAAAGTGGTTACCGCGATGCGGTAGCGTAATTAACTGCAGGGGCTTGCGCCTGTAGGGAAGAGTGTCCCCACAATCAAAAACCCCTCAAGCGAGGGGGAATCTGACGAAGTCTGCTAAATCGGCCGCATCCGTCTAAACCTCCGATACACGGTGCCATAAATCAACTTGGCATCTTCGGAGAGGTAGATGGATAAAACCAAATAGTATCTGCCCCGAATCTCAGGCAAGATGCTCAGTCTTGGCCGTCTTTCGGAGGGGAACAGATTCTGGCACGCCCGGTGGGACTTTTTCCTCTTTCCACTCCACACTTCGTGTGTCGTGTTCGCGAACGAATCGCGGTTTGCTGTGGTTGTATGTGGATTCGAGATACTAAGATTTGGTGTCTTGCTTCGTGCAGAAAACAGAAAATCAATGTCTTCAAACTGCACTGCCTGCAACTGCAACTCTCGCTCGATCCCTACTGGAGGAGTGACTTATGGGCCCCAAGCGGCCTCTCTTTTCAAGATACCAGTGGAGCAGGTAACTCAAGCCACCACTGGACTATTCTTCAGGACCATGTTCCCACCGATGAGCTTCAATACCCCAATGGCGTCGCAAGAAGCTCTAAAGAAGTCGGTATTTGATCGACTTACAACTACCGCGGCCCTCTCAACGGGTCGCCCAACTCTAATACCTCAGTTCTCAACAGACAGGGCCAGAACGTCTGCAAGCCTGCGATGCCCGAAGATGCCATCCCAAAGCGGATAGCCACCCCTGCCAAAGCGGAAAAAATCATTAGAAAGGCTCCTCCTTTCAAGAAGTCGGTTTTTACAAGGCTGGCCATTCCAGTTGCTGCTCCAGGCGAGGTCCTCAAAGCTGCTTCCCCTGCTCAGAGGTCTGTCTTTGACAGATTAGACATTGCTTCTCAACGGGTGTCAGTCTTCGACAGGCTAGCACCAATAACAGTCTCTCCTCAAAGCAGGGGGCACGACAAAGTCACCCTTATAGCTGAAACAACTCCATCCGCAAGACATGCTCGACGTCATCACTGGCGCCGAGTGAGGAAGGCTGGGGGCAACTCCCCCTTTGGATTTACTCCACCAGCTCCAACGGTGGGGATCGATGCTGCTGTTCCAACCGGGAACAGCTTTGAATTGTTGAACACGGTGCGCAGAAACTCTCCTACTGCAGTGTTGAAATGATCTCCTCCACCTGTGGAGAATGCTCCAGAGAAGAAGCCGGAGCAGTCCCCTCAGCGGCTGTCCTCCAAAATTTACAAAGTCTGGCGACAGGTCCAGGAGTCGGTGATTGATCAAGATTACTCCCGCCGACAGAAAAAGATAAAGGTTCGGCGAGAAGAAAACCGTCCTGTCAAGCCACAAAAGGCGACAGCTGGCTGGGTCCCCACTGCGACGGCTCCCTCGACGTCAATTACTCAAAGGAAAAAGAGGCCGCAAAAAGCCCCTGTGAACATGGCGAAGCGTAAAAGCGCTGAACACAAACGCCCCAAGTCTGGGGGTACGGTGGTGCACACTGTTTATATGGCTGCCGGAAAGGAGGAAAGCCGTGCTTCTACGGGCCACCCACCGCTCACCCGATCCGTGACGAAAGCCCAGGAGCAACAACAAAAGCTTCAGGAAATGATGACTGCAATGGCTGCACTTACTGGGCCAAAAGAAAGCTCAGAGGCGTCATCAAAACAGCGTCATGAACAAGAGACTGATGCTGATTTCCTATGTAGAGTCCTCGAAAAGAAGGACAAATAAGCCGCAGAGCAAGCGGCTAACATAAAACAGATGGCGCTCCTCTTCCAAGATATGGTAGGGATGATATTACAGCCGGTCCCTCCAGCTGATGACCCTCCAATCATTGTTGAAGACGATAGAAGGGAGACATCTAATCCTCCGCCGGCTCTTTCAGCAGCCAAAGATGAAACCATTTTCAAGGCCGCGCTGGATGACTATATAGCTCATCAAATACGGGTTCATCAAATACGGGTTCATCAAACACCGACTACTAGACCAAAGAGTCGAAGCACTTCCGTCAAATCAAAAGCCATCCGCTGCGGACAAAAACAAATTCAAGACGAGGAAAAGGTTCGCTAAAGCCCTATCAAAGGGAATGAAGCCACCACCCTCTGAAGAAAATACTCTCAGTGGAGTAAAGACGCATCCTAACTTCTGCTTATATCATCAGAAGATCATACATCCTACCGAAGACTGTGACTCCTTTAAGTGTTGGTAGCAAGGATATGTCGCTCAAAAGCAACACTTCAACAGGACAAAGTGTGAAGCTCGTAGACATCAGAAAAATGCGATAGATGAGCGCAAAAGAGCCGCCGCCGACTGTCATATAGCCGACTCCAAGGGATCGCAAATTATCACCTTTGGAAGCGACTCTGACAAAGAAGCTGCTCTCAACCCTCTCCTCAAGGAATCCATTTCAAAAATGAAAGAATTGAGAAGTTGTGAGAACGTTCAGCCGTGTAATCGCACGCTACTCGAAAAAAATCTCGGCCCCGCAAACAAAGGATCGAGCAAAAAAGATAAAGGGAAGGGAAAAACAGCCCTCATAGCCAACATTCAACAGCAATCGAGTGGCCCTAGACTGGTTGTTCGCCAAAACAATGTGCGACCACACCCATCCCTCAAAGAGAGGTTGAAACGTCCTTACTCATTTTCCCAGGATGGAACAAGGAGGCTGTTCGAAGTGGCAGTACATAACAGGCTTATCACTATACCGGAGCCGAAACACTAACTACAATTGGATGATGTCAACAGTTCTAATTATTGCCCTTACCACCAAGTATTGGGCCATCCGATCGAAAACTGTTACGTCTTCAAAAACTGGGTTGAAGACCAATACCAACAGGGCAAATTCGTCATCTCCGAAAACTAGAAGGTGAGCCCGCCACAACCACATACTCCGAGAAGGACGGATACGCCGGGGGCATCCTGCTCATTCATAGGGAAAGCCCCATAGACCGAAAAGTCAATAAACTAGATATTCGCCTCAAATACGGCGACGGCGGACCAAAACGTCCTTAAACTAATGATGGACCGTAATGTCCTAAAACTTGCAAATGACCGAAACGTCGTTAAACTACTACCAGCCCGCGGCATCCTCAGGCTGGCATGTAAAAAAAATAATAAAAATAAAATATATATATAATAAAAATAAATACGGTAAGTCCATAAGAAAAATGGGCACGGATGAAAACCCGAAAGGGCTCCGTGAGTAAAAACAGCAGGGCTACCGGCGAGTGTTTGTGAAAACCTGAAAGGGCGCAACCTCGTTAGAAAAATAAAAAAATAATAATAAATAATAAACAAAAGAAAAGAAAAAGAAAAATAAAGACGGTATGTTCATAAGCAAAGTGGGCACGGATGAAAACCTGAAAGGGCTCCGTGAGTAAAAACAGCAGGACTACCGGCGAGTGTTTGTGAAAACCCGAAAGGGCGCAACCTCGTTAAAAGACACTTGCAGGGTCCTCTCGACCTTGTAAGGAGAAACCGCCCGCGTGAGATCCTTACGACTCACAAGGGAGCAACACACCTAGGAGTCCTCACGATTCCTAAGGAGAAATTACACTTGCGAGATCCTCCTGACTCATAAGGAGAACTTTCTTATGGGACCCTCACGGCTCATAAGATTTGAAAGTCTTAAGTTACAGAGACCTAAACTTGTGCTTAAGCAACCCCACAACCTTCGATATTTCTCTACAAGTGGCTCAGTACTGACCCTTGTATACAATCCACGGACGCGAATAAACATTTCCCTA
Source organism: Agapanthus africanus (assembly GCA_030015575.1). Classification (NCBI taxonomy): domain Eukaryota; kingdom Viridiplantae; phylum Streptophyta; class Magnoliopsida; order Asparagales; family Amaryllidaceae; genus Agapanthus; species Agapanthus africanus. Next base: position 136,494,235 of record JASDDO010000026.1, read on the forward strand.
ACCAAGTCCCATCCGTGACTGGGGATATGTCCATACGATGAACAACCCTTGTAAGTCCTCTCGACTTATAAGGAGAAAACCCTTTTGTAAGATCCTTACGACTTACAGAGGAACATACACTTAGGAATCCTCACGATCCGTAAGGAGAAAACACACCTACGAGATCCTCACGACTTGTAGGGAGAAATACCTTTGTGAGACCCTTACGGCTCATGAAGTCGAAAGCCTTAGTCGATAGAATCCTAACCCTGTTTACTAAGCCACCTTTGCTCGACATCGACAGAGGCAAATGATGATTCGCTCCTGGCAATATCCAAGTTGTAGCGATGCCGATGCCTAAACCGGTATCAAATTCCAAGCCCTTTCATGGCAAATGATGATTCGCTCCTGGTAATATTCCAGTTGTAGCGATGCTGATGCTAAGATTGACATCGGATTCCAAGTTCTACACTCGCGATAGAAAAATCAGCGAGCCATACATGCATACGAAATAGCCGAAATGATGGGGCAACTTGCAATAAAAATCAGCAAGTAGAAATGTATGCGTGCGAAATAGCCGAAATGATAGGGCAGCTCGCAATAAAAAGCAGCGAGTAAAAAAAATAATAGTAAATAGCCGAAATGATTGGGCAGCTCGCAATAAAAAAGCAGCGAGTAAATATAAAATAAACAGCCGAAATGATTGGGCACCGCGAAAAATAGCCGAAATGATTGGGCAATCGCGACCTTCGCGATATAAAGCTGAAATGATAAGAGCATCGCGGAAAGAAATAAAATGAAAAATATATATAACGAAATTCATGCCCTACAGGTGAGATCACATCGATCCCTGTATACAATCCAGGGGCACAAACAAAGAGAGAACCATACCTTCCCAACAGGCTCCATCAGAAAGCGAAGCCAAATCTCGACGGTTCATAGACAACCTAGAGACAATCTCGACATTTGTCGCAATATTGCAGACACAATGTCAACAAACGGAGCAAAAAGAAGATCCCTAGCTTCAGGGTCTCGACGTCGATATCGATAACTTAGAGATCACCAACGGCATTTCTCCTCATTCCAACCAGATGCAGACATGACGTCAACAACCGACCTCAGAGTCGCAACGAAACGGAGCCACGGCATAGTCTCTAGTTCCAAATCTTAACGGCAATATCTACGGCCTAAGAATCAACAAAGGCGTTCATTCGCAGTCCATCAAGATGCAGATACAACGCCAACAAAAGACCTCGCGGTCGAAACAAAGCGAAGCGACGGCAAAATCCCAGCTTCATTTCAACAATCGTCTTGATACAGCAGACGAGATGTTAACAAAGGCGTTCCTTCGCAGTCCATCAAGATGCAGATACAACGCCAACAAAAGACCTCGCGGTCAAAACAAAACGAAGCGACGGCAAAATCCCAGCTTCATTTCAACAATCGTCTCGATACAGCAGACGAGATGTTAGCAACGGCGTTCCTTCGCAGTCCATCAAGTTGCAGATACAACGCCAACGAAAGACCCCATGGTCAAACAAGCGGAGTAACGGCAAAATCCCAGCTCCACCTCGACATTCGTCTCGATACAGCAGACGAGATATCACGACAGCGTTCTTCCTCCAACAGGATTCGGACGTGACAAAGCAAACGAAGCGAAGGCCAAATTCCTAGCTTCAAGGTCTTAATGGCAAGTCATATAAAGCCTAAAAGACAACCGGAGATCGTCTTACACCAGTGCGGAATGGTCACCGCCTCGACGTTCGTCTCGACACAGCAGACGCAACACAATCAAACAAACGGAGCCACGGCAAAATCCCTAGTTCCAAACCTCGACGGTTCACCAGCAACGTAGAGACAACCGCGACGTCCGTCTTGATACAGTAGACGAGATGTCACCCTAGCGTTCTTCCTCCAGCAGGGTTCAGACGCGACAATCAAACAAATGGAGCCACAGCAAAATCCCTAGTTCCAAACCTCGACGGTTCACCAGCAACCTAGAGACAACCGCGACGTCCGTCTCGATACAGCAGACGAGATGTCACCCCAACGTTCTCCCTCCAGCAGGGTTCAGACGCAACATCATCAAACAACGGAGCCACGGCAAAGTCCCTAGTTCCAAACCTCGATGGTTCATAAGCAACCTAGAGACAACCGCGACGTTCGTCTCGATACAGCATACGAGTTGTCACCCCAGCGTTCTTCCTCCAACAGGATTCGGACGTGACAAAGCAAACGAAGCGAAGGCCAAATTCCCAGCTTCAAGGTCTTAACGGCGAGTCATATAAAGCCTGAAAGACAACTGGAGATCATCCCACACTAGTGCGGAATGGTCACCACTTTGATGTTCGTCTCGACACAGCAGACGCAACATCATCAAACAACGGAGCCACGGCAAAGTCCCTAGTTCCAAACCTTGATGGTTCACAAGCAACCTAAAGACAACCGTGACATTCGTCTCGATACAGCAGACGAGATGTCACCCCAGCATTCTTCCTCCAGCAGGGATTAGACGCAACAATCAAACAAACAGAGCCATGGCAAAATCCCAGCTCCACCTCGACGTTCGTCTCGATACAGTAGACGAGATGTCACCACAGCGTTCTTCCTCCAGCAGGGTTCAGACGCGACAATCAAACTAACGGAGCCACGGCAAAATCCCTAGTTCCAAACCTTGACGGTTCACCAGCAACCTAGAGACAACCGCGACATTCATCTCGATACAGCAGACGCGGTGCCAGCAAACGAAGCAAAGGCCAAATTCCTAGTTTCGGGGTCTTGACGGCAACTTACATAAAACCTGAAAGACTATCGGAGATCATCCCACACCAGCGCGGAATGGTTATGACTCATCGGGGCTCTCCAAAATGAGCCTAATCTCAAGTAAAAAGCGACATGGCGAAATTCCTAACGCTTGCTCTTCCAACGGTCAAACTGCCAAGGAGGATTGCTTGAAGACGTCTTGTCCAGCCCCCGAAGGGATCAGAGACACGGCAGTCGCAGGGCTACTCGAACAGCACGATTGCATATCGAGGAATATATCAGCTGATGCGACGGTACGACGGCCAAAATCCTAAGTACCACAGACCCTAACGGACTTCTGTCGTAAAGAGCAGAGGTTAACTGTGACGTTAGGATATTCTTGCGAGAAATGCTCGATTCGTCTCGACTCGTGAGGAAATTGATGTCTTGACGAGAACTGCTCGATTCGTTTCGACTCGTGAGGAAAAGCCTTAGGCAGCGGGGATTGAAAAAAAAACATGTTTCCTAAGCACTGGGATCCTGCAAGTCGGCCCAAAACGGTCTCTTGCATATTATCCACGGGTCTCACTCTCCGAAATCGAATCTCGACAAAGAGGGAAACAACCGCTTACGGGTCCTCTCAACTCATAAGAGGGAAAATTCTTTTATAAGATTCTTACGACTTATAAGAGAAAACGCACTTAGGAATCCTCACGATTCCTAAGGAGAAAATACACCTGCGAGATCCTCTCGACTCGTAGGGAGAAAAGTCTTTATGAGACCCTCACGGCTCATGAAATTGAAAAGTCTTAGGCAGCAGATCTGAACCTGCGGCCTAAGCCATCGCTATCTCTTGAAGAAACCAAGATGCTTACTCTATTATCTGTCAACCATGTTCACTAAGGTAACATGCGGATAATAAAAGAAAGAAGAAATCGACAGAAAGAACATCTGATTGGCGTTTAATCAAGCACTCGAGACACACTCATTCATGCATGTGCAAAAGACTCAGAATGAGAAATAAGACAAGATGAAAGGAGAAATTTTCCATTACAAAGGGTTCTTACAATCATAAAGAAATAAGCAAAAACATTATTCAAATTATTACAATGGTATAACCTCAGATCCAGGGCACGGATTGAGGAATTCAAAAGTGAGGCCATCTAGAGTTCTTCTGGCCTTTCTGATTATTCTTGTACGCAGCCTCTCGCGCTCACGTGTGTCAAGATCTTCGGCAAGGCCCCCTATCCTCCGATAAGCAGCAATTATTGTCGTCTGCTGAAAAACTTGGTGAAGAATGTCGATAAGGCTATCCCGTCGTTTCTTCGAGATTAGCCCCAACAGGTGCACTGAATGCACCTTGTCTTCGGCGTCATCCAGTGCATTGAGTGGCATGGCCTCGTGGAACCCCGGGAGTGTTCTCCAAATTGCTCCCAGCATGACTTTCAAGAGAGCAGAACGGCGAGGGAGCAGCCAACCAACGCGCGCGTTCAGACGACCCATAACCTCCGCACACTGGGCATCTGTAAACTCCTGGTTTTGATGACGGCCCTGTGCGCGGATATCCTCGTAGGTGATGAACTCGTGCAGACTGTATAGACACACCGCCATAATGCCTGAAGGAAATATCACGGGAAGATTAGCAAATAAAAAGACACAGGGAGTTAAAATCCTCGAGAGCAATGCTCTGCAGACAGGAGTGGCACCTGTCAAAATCCAATAATGAAGGGAATTTAAAGAAATTCCCTGAGAACTCTGAGAGCCTTACTATTAAAAGATGGTATAATCCATTAAAGACAAAACTCCATTTTTAATCTTCATTATCCATATTCAAACTCTTAAGAGTTCATCATTTTTTTAGATCAAAGAGATCTATGTTTTGCCAAAGAGCAAAGCTCTGTTCATGGGTTAAGAAACCCTGAAACAGATTCTTGAGAGCAAGGCTCTATTGGTGAAACCCCAAAGGGGTTTTCTTTAGATCAAAGATCTATGAGAGCAAGGCTCTATTAATTAAAATTAATTTAATTCAAGATTAATTTTTACCTAAAAAGGTTCTTTTAAAGAAAATCTAACTCTGGGAGTTCTTGAAGGCAAGAGCAAGGCTCTGAAGTTTTGAAAGTAAAAATTCTAAAGATGATAATCATCTGTTGAGGACCAAAGGTCCTATTTATAGGCATCAAATGCCCTTTCAACTTCCAAAAGTTACCGCAACGGTTGGAATTCTGCCACCGTTGCGCTCACGTTTGGGGCCACGTAAGCGCAACGGTGGGGGGGCATTTGTTTACCCCAATCAGAATAAAGCTCTGTTCAAATTCCAAGGCGGGAAACAAAGCAACGCTTCTGTTTCCCCCAATCAGAGCAAGGCTCTGTTCTGAAAATTAAAATGAAAATTAAAAAATTAAAGAAGCAACGCTTCAGCTGACTTGCGCTCTGCGCTGCGTGCCACGTGGCAGCGCAGTTGCGCTAGCGCGGTCGCGCTACGCTCTGCGCTGCGCGTGGCGTGGCAGCGCAGCGCGCCACGTGGCAGCGCAGTTGCGCTAGCGCATTCACGCTGCGTTCTGCGCTGCGCGACACGTGTCAAGCGCAGGAGCGTTTGCGCCAAACAGAATTAAAATTCCAGTAAGATCTTTCTGTTCTTGTTAAAACAAGAAAATTGTCTTCTGTAAAACAGAAGCCCTTGGATCAAAGATCCAACGGTGGGGGAAAATCCCCAAATCACTCAGAGAATGATCTCTTTAACAAATTTAACAAATTAATGGGCACTATATAAAGGCCCCTAGACCCCAATTCCAAAACACAACAGAGATAAATAAAAATAAAAAAAACACATAGAAGAGAGAAACTCAAGAAACAAAGAGAGAACTCCTCTAAAGAACTCTGAGAAGCATTCAGAAAGAAGAAAAAAGGTAAAGACCTTTATAAAAAGAAGAATTTCTTCTGAATTGATCATTGATCTAAGAACAAGATCAAGGATCTTCAATAAAAAAAATATATTAAATAATGAAGGCATTGCCTTTCGATGAACCACTGGTTCTTTAAAAACAAGAAAATTTATTTTCTTTCATCTAAAATTGATCAAAATAATAAAATAGTGCCCTGCACTTGAAAAATCTGCACTGTTGCGCTCCCGGGTTGGCGCAAGCCACCAGGGGAGCGCCACGTGTCAGCTCCAGAATGATCTGCGCTATGCGCTGTTAAAATAGAGCACTGCTCTCATGAATTGGCGCAGCCCACCAGAGCGCGCCACGTGTCAAAAGCGCAACAGCGCAGCGCACTGCGCTTACGCTCACCAAAGCGTGACACGTGTCACCTCCACATGGACTTGCACCTTGCGCTCCTCAATCAGCGCAAAGCGCCTGACAAACCATGTGGCACTCTGTCAGACTAATTAATACAATGCATTATCAAGGGCAGAGCCCAATAAAGAAAGGTCTATTAGACCAAACAAAGTGCTATGCACTATTAAAAGGAATAAAGCCCAAACAAAGGTCTGTCGCTCAAAATAGATGCTGTGCATCATCTAAAAAGGGCAGAGCCCAATTAAAAGGGGGCCTAATAGGCCAGACAAAATGCACTGCATTATTAAACAAAGGGCAAAGCCCAAGCCAAGGCCTAACAGGCCAACCACAAATAAAAACGTTGAACATTTTCAACTGGACTTACCCAATCATGGCCGTAAGTTCTCAAATTAAATTGACTGAGCACGACTGCTCTCTTAAATCAATTTACATCCGGTTCAAGGGTACATCTCCGAACTCCTCTGACACCTATCGTTGTAATCCTTCAACGACGTCAGAGAGGTGACGGGTCCCGACGGCCACAAATTAAATGGACCACCATGTCCCTAAACTGGCAATGGACCACTACGTCCCTAAACTGGAACAATAGAGCCCTCAAATGCTCTTTTGTCGGATCTAAACGATCTCGTTTAAGTTGATCTTAGCCTCAAATATGGCTAACATATCCTTAAACCTTCAAAACAGACTTTAGTCCCAGATTGGACTATAAATCCCCCAATCAACTTTGGTCCTAGGGTACATCTCTGAACTCCTCTGACATCTGTCGTTGTAATCCTTCAACGTCGTCAAAGAGGTGATGGGTCCCGACGACCATACATACAATGGACCACTGTGTCCCTAAACTGGAACAATAGAGCCCAAATGCTCTTTTGTTGGATCTAAACGATCCTGTTAAGTTGATCTTAGTCTAGTCTCAAATTGGACTAACGTATCCTTAACAAACGTTTGAGTCGATCTTAGCCTCAAATACGTCCAACGTATCCTCAAACCAAAACCCTAAAACCCAAATCTAAGTAAATACGGATTTGGACTAATCCGCGTCCTTCAGGCTACGACATAAATTAGTCTCCGTATACAATCCACGGGCATCCATAAACAAAACAAACACATACGACACGAAGTGAAATTTCTGGAGAAGGAGAAAGTGGTTACCGCGATGCGGTAGCGTAATTAACTACAGGGGCTTGCGCCCGCAGGGAAGAGCGTCCCCACAATCAAAAACCCCTCAAGCGAGGGAGAATCTGACGAAGTCTGCTAAATCAGCCGCATCCGTCTAAACCTCCGATACACGGTGCCATAAATCAACTTGGTATCTTCGGAGAGGTAGACGGATAAAACCAAATAGCATCTGCCCCGAATCTCAGGCAAGACGCTCAGTCTTGGCCGTCTTTCGGAGGGGAACAACCACAATTAAGAAAAGTATCGATGCGCACAAATCGTTACTTCCCGTTCTTGTCACCCAAATTTGTCGCTACTACATGGAGGACGATGATTTCGCAGCCTGCATCACAATGTATGACACCGTCCCAGTGGAGATAGAGAGGATCTCACCAGGCTATACGAACGGCAAGAGTGAGCAGTAGATTTGGTCACCGACTGACCCCAGCGAGCATGCGACACCATGGACTTCCTCAGAGATTTACTTAGGAGAGGACGTTCCGACAGATCCTTATGAATTACATAGGATGGAGGTCCGTGGCATCATAACTTTGATCAGGCAGAACAAGGAGATAAAAGAACAACTCAGTCAGATCTTAGCAAACCAAGAAGAAGCAAGCGGGAGCAGCAGAACCAATGGCAGGGCCAAGCGACAATGAGGACATCGTCATATTCAGTTTGAGGGTGGATCTGTTTTGGTTGCATTTTGTATTTGCATATAGTTTGCATGTGCATATTTCCTGCATTTCAGCACTTACATTATGCATTTTTCTTTTCTTTGCATGTAGTCGCATTTCATATCTGCTTTTATATTGAAAAACTTATAAAAATTGAAAATTTTCTTCAAAATATAAAAACTTTTTCATGTTAGCTATCGGGGGAACTTAGATTCGAAGTCTGACGGTTCGGTTGATAAGTTTGAAATAACTAAATCCTTTTTGTGAGACTGACAACCCGAAAAATAACCCTCTTGTGTTTAAAATAGCTGATATACGTCTTTTATAACACTTGATAGGTGTCGTATGTATTTGGGAATTTGATGAAAGTCTGACATGTCTGAAAAACTTTTTAAAATTGATAAATATCTTTAGGATCAAATAGGTTTGTTCTGAGTTAAGCAATATCAAGAATAGTTCATACAATGAAGTATATATGAAGAATTTTATTGATGTTTTAATAGAATCTATAAATCTGAAAAATAACTCATCTGGAACCTTATTGGAGTAATTACACACCTTATCCACATGTAACGTCTTCAGGATTTAAAAGAAAAAAATGGCTATATCTTCGTTTTCACTGAATTCAGAATATTTTAAATAAAATGAGTATTTTGTTTTGTGACCTTGGTAACTTGGGTAATTAAGTCATTGGGGTGTTTCCACACTTAATGCCCTAAAACCATCTGGTTTGGGAGTCATTGATCCAAACCTTGCTAAGTTTCCAATCGCCAAATAAAACAAGCTAAGAAAGTGTTCTCTCCGAGTTAAAAGTCCGCATGGTTGTTTGTAGGAGAATAATCTTGGCGAAGAAGAGTTTTCTATTAAAACATTTTTTTTCGGGGAGATATGAAGGTTTGTATTTATAAAGACGTTTTGCACGATAACTTTGGTGTGTATGAACAAAAACAGGTGAAAAGTAGGAGTGAAGAATAAGACTTAAGTTCTTTATTAAAAACAATTGAAATTCTGACTTGAAATCTAACTTGAGAACAAAAACTTGAGAAAATCTTAACTCCTTTCAAACTTGAGTGATCCTTCAGAAGTTTATTCTGGTCTGTAATTATGACATGATGACCCTAATCAAAGTTCTCAAAACCTTATGGACACTATCCGAACAATCACGTAAAGACGCGTATGAGCTTATGTTAAACAAATTGTGAGGAGTGAAAAATAGGGTTTAACGTTTCTGACTTGGATAATAGAACTTCTAACTTTGATTCTTGACCTTAAAATTAGAATCAACAGTTACTCCACGACACTATTGACTGGATTTTGTGGGTGTAATCCGCTGAAAACCCTCAGAAGACAACACTCCTCCTACTAGGGACATCTAGAGCTTTAACGGCTTATTGCACATGCTCGGTGCAATCGCGTTCCCTGCGAAAGTGAGGCTATGATTTTTTTGTTTTGCTCGGGACGAGCAAAAGATAATTTGGGGGTATTTGTTCATCTCAGAAAACTGCATTTTAATACCGCTCATTCATTATCTATTTTGTTATATATCGGTGCTATTAATCAGTGTCTGCTTAATAATTACAGATTACATGTGTTCGTGATTAAATACTGGAAACAAACTCAATATCACGGATATAGCGTTTGGGAGCCGACACTGCAAACAGAACAGGAAACCGACCGATATTCAAAGAGCTTTTGCAAAATAAATTTGTGCACACAATTTTGGACCAACACATACAAGTGTGCACATGACTCTTTGATGGCTTGGACCATGGTGGGGCTGCCCATGGCATACACAAATGATGGCTTATGCAAATGGGAGGACGTGGGTAATAAATGCTAAAAGTTTTGATGTGATACATTGCTTCAAGTTTCCCTCCAAATCTCTGAATGCAAACCAGGTTATTATAAACAAATCAAACAGCACCAGGATGATGTTGGAGTCGAGACGAGACCACCACATCAATACGAGCCCATCATCTCGGATTTTGGTCGGCCACACCCTCAAGAAATCCGAGCTCGCCGGCCTCCCTTGCCCCGTTTGTTCCCATCTTTCTTCTGTCCCTCCCCTGCGGTCACATCACCTTATTTTTATTACTTGTTTAATCTTTTTTGGTGCCTATAAAAGCCAGATCAATAAGCAAGGGGGAGCTCTCTCATATACTCATATATCCTTTTTTGATAGTTTCTTTTGTTTTTGGTTTAGACTTGAGAGTAAGTGGGTTTTAACTTAGTCTCTTCTTCTTCTTCCATCTTGAAGCTTTCTCTTGAGAGCTTCATTATGGAGGTTGAATAAGTTACCAATATCTTGTACCTCAACTTCAAGTGTTAATATATTGCTTTGTTATTTGCTTTCTTTTCTTTACTTACTTTGCTTTTCTTTTCATTATTATGTGTAACTAATCATCTTTGGTTGTGGTGATGGTAACGAAGTGAGACGAAAAGCTTTGCCTCCTCCTCCTTTTGTGATTGTTTAAAGTGCTTAATTTTGATTGTAAGCTTAAGATTGCTAAATGGAAGTGTTCGATATGATATGATAATTTTGATGGTTATTTGTAACCTTTATCTCATATCCTATTCCTTTGTATCACCATTTGCAAGGTTAAGCTTAGAATCAATTGTGTGTTAAACTTACTAGGTAGTTGAGATATGATATGTTGCTTATGTTTCTTAATATCTTTCATTCAAGCATATACCATATACTCAAACCAACCTACTTGGTAAGTGTAATACCTACTTTTACTTCTTATTTGCAAATTGATGTGTATTGATGTTGTATGCTTGCTAACTCGTGTGCTTAATATTGATACATCATGCCTGAACATAAAGATGGTAAGTAAGAACGTAACGGACTCATTTCGTATTTGCATCGAATATCGGAATTTGATGATTTGTGCTTCGCAACTGTGTTGACGAGTCATGCTTCATGCCGGGATCGACGTAAGGACGGACAACTTATGATCAAGGAATCGTCGCGACTCGACCATCCGAGCCAAAGCCACAACCATTTTCCTTCTTTACTTGCTTTTCTTTGTTTTCGTATTCTTTCATTTTTAGTGATAAAACCAAATCATTCGTTATTTGTTGAAGCTTAAACAACAAGACCTAATACACAATTCCCTGCGGATCGACCCATACCTGCCGGTTTGCTACAACGCGCTGTGCACTTGCGGTTTATAAATTTTAAAATGAGAACGATCTTGCGTACGCATTCCATTTCCTTAAAATCATATCCGTTTTCAAAACATACGCGTTTGCGCGCGCGGGTGAATTCCCAACAGTCCCTCAATAAAATCCTTGAATAGGAAAATTTTATTCATCTTGAGATATAAAAAGCATATCTTCAATGAAATGCAGTATGAAAATACCATATTCTTCTCACAGAACATGGCCTAAAAACTATCTGCTCTTTTGAATAAGGGAAATCCTGTTCTTCCTAAAGATATGAAAATCATATCTCTGGAATGTGGCAGTAAAAATGCCATATCCTTCCCGTAGAACATAGCTTAAAACTATGTTCTCTTTTGAATACAATCTATGCATTCATCATGCACAAGAATCAATGAAAAATGCCGCTTTCCATCATTTTTCAATTCTTGTGGAGAAAACTTCAGGTTTTCTCCATTATTTATACAAAACTTGAATGATGGTGGGATTTTGATACTTTAACAAAAGATCTAAAAGGTTATACATATGAAAAAATGAAACTGTACTTTATGAAAGGTATAAGGCCCAAAAAAACAAGCCTCCCGACAGTAGGAAGCTCAAAAGAGCTGCCTACAATGTTTGCCGGGAGGTCTTAAAATAGGGCCTCCCAATGTCGAGACCCAACTTGCCGATATCGGTAGACTCCCAAAATGGCCCTCCCGCTTAAGAAAGCATTCCTGTTTTCTCAAAAGGGTCATGTACCCCACATAGAGTGGTTTATGTTATCATCTCCCCCATATGAGGTAGGGCCCATCTATGATATCAAATTGACATTAAAACTTCCCGAAGTATGGAAACAAACTCTTAAATTAGAGTTTTCTTACAACTTTTGTATATTTTGCAATATCAATGTAATTTATATTCAATTTGTACACAAATACATATGAAATATATCTATTCCCATATCATGTTATGTTTGCAAGTACTTCATGATCTTTAAATATAACTTTTGTGGTGTGATTTGAGCAACCTAATAAGGTATCCCGTTTAAATATTTCTTTAGATACTATGGTGTAATTAACAATAAATGCTTGCGTCTATGGGAAGTCTCGAACTCATAACCTTCTTGTCAAATTTTAAAACTCAAATACTTCTTTTGTTTAAACACTGCCTGTTCTGAACGTCCATTCATTAGAAGTCCTAAAGAGTGTAAACAATTCATTCAACTATGATAAGCTTGTATACTCTATCCTAAATTAGTAACCATCATATTCATAGGATCAATTCATTCAAATAAAATATATGTGGTTGATTTCATGCCCAAAAAAAAAACGAAAAAGACACCCTTTGGTCAATTATAATAGTTAGCATGATCACTTGTAGAGTTGCAGTTTGAACAACAATGAGAATGCTGCAGGCAGCATCGGACGAAAACGCTTAAGTAGATTTAGGTCCTAGATAAAATTGTCAGCCTTCTATAATGAATTATTTAGCGTACACACAATGGCAATCAAATATTGCTCCAATTAAACAAATAGCCCAACCTTGTTATACTGGTTGGAAAACAGTGTTCAACCCACGGCTAGCTCAATTCCAAGCCAAGCCAAATCCATTGGCAAATATTTAAACAAAACCATATGGGTTAATTGCTAAATAATATATCAATGTTTCACCTACTTTGCACTTATATATCTTATTGATTTTTTCGTTGTACTTATATACCTTATATTAAAAAACGTTAATACTTTGTTCCCTTCAATTGACCATCAAATCATCACTATTTTAAACAAATCCATACGATTATCTTAATGCAGCGAAAAAATCAACAAGACTGTTGAAAATTGATGCAAATTAAAGTCTATGGTTAGGTGCCACCTTTTGACATGCATGATATTGTTAGGTGATGACAATGATAGGTGGTGACTTTGTTAGGTGCTACTTTTGACATCCATGACATTGTTAGGTGATGACAATGATAGGTGGTGACTTTGTTAGATAGTGACATTGTCCTACGTGCTATAAAAGCACATCTTATGAGTGAGGCATTTGATGTCCATCACAAGTATCATCACAAGAGGCAAAGACCAAGAGAAATTTGTATAGAGAGATTTGAGAGAAATCTTCTAGGGTTGTTCTTGTGTGTAAACTTGATTCAAGTATAGTAGACGTTTGCAGATTCCGCTCTGCCGGGGACTAGCCATACGGTGGGTGAACCTCGTTAACAAATCTATCTTGTTTGTGATTGATTGTTTTCTTATTCCTGCACTTTAATTTATATTGTCTTTCGTCGTTTAATTGCGTGATTGTATTTTTGCGTGATTTGAGTTTCGTCACGAGCACTGTTCCGTGGATCGACTCTCCCTCCCAACAACTGGTATCAAAGCAAGATTAAGAGAACCTAAGGTTCTTCGATTCTATAATCTAGGTAACGGTGGGTAACGACGCTTGTGTCCTCTTCCCCACTTTCTTAGATTATAGTTTTGAAGGTGTTGGTTCAGATCTAGGAGGAAGTCGGGTTTGCTGCGATACAGACGAAAGATGGCAGAGGATAAGATAAGAATCGAGAAATTCAATGGTCACAATTTCGGTTGGTGGCGCATGCAGTTAGAAGACTGTCTATACCAAAATGATCTATATCTTCCGTTGCTAGGAGAAAAGCCCGAGAAGATGACCGATGAGGAGTGGAATCTTTTGGATAGGAAAGCCTTGGCGACGATCAGATTGTCGTTGACTTCGCAGGTGGCCTTTAATATCTCAAAGGAGAAAACAACTAGAGCGCTAATGACGATGTTAGCGAAGTTATATGAGAAATCATCGACATCAAATAAAATATTTTTGATGAAGAAGCTTTTCAACATGAAGATGGTAGAGAATGGTTCGGTGATAGAGCACCTGAACGAATTCAACAGTGTGACAAGCCAACTTGAGTCCATTTCAATCATCTTTGAAGACGAGATTCGAGCCCTATTGTTCCTATGTTCGTTGCCAGAGAGTTGGGAGAACCTAGTGATGGCGGGTAGCAACTCTATCTTGGGGATTCTCACATTTAATGATGCGGTAAGCTGCATATTAAACGATGAGATGCGAAAAAAGTCCGTGAGTGGGAGTTCTGGAACTTCTGCACTTTCGGTGGAGAATCGTGGCAGAACAATGGAAAGGGGAAAGTGGAAAAAGGGCAAGTCTAAAAGCCGAGGTAAATCTCAAGGAAAAATCCAAGGCGCCTGTTGGAATTGCGGAAAGAAGGGCCACAGAAGAAGTGAATGTAAGTTTTCGAAGAAAGGCTCAGATGAGAAGACGGATGAAAATGAAGCGAATGTGGTGTCTACACAAGAACAAGGGGAACAAGGTCTTTGTCTATCGGCGAACGAGAACACAAAGGCGGATACTTGGTTCCTAGATTCAGGGGCTTCTTTTCATTGCACTTCGGGCAGACACCACTTTAGCGAGTATGTTCTGGGCGACCTTGGACATGTGACGGTGGGAAACGGTCAATCGTGTAAGATCGTTGGAAAGGAGACGATCATCTTGCAACCGTCAGGAGGTGGTCAAATCAAATTGAAGAATGCTCGTCATATTCCGGATTTGAAGAAAAGCTTGATTTTCACAAGTCAGCTAGACAACGAAGGGTTTATTACAACGTTTGGGAATTCTCAATGGAAAATTTCCAAAGGGTCGTTGGTGGTCGCAAGGGACAAGCTGAGCGGTTCGTTGTACTCATTCAATGGGAGCAGTGAAGGCTCGGTTGCATTGACGGCAAGTTTGGAGAAAGATTCAGAGACTTCGTTGTGGCATAAAAGATTGGGACACCTCAGCGAGAAGAACATGAAAATTCTTCAAGCTAAAGGGGTTCTTTCAGGGCTGAAAAAGGTGGAGTTGGGATTTTGCGAGAGCTGCGTTTGTGGGAAGCAAAACGCGCTCAGATTTCAAATTGGAGGCGTAGCGAAAAAGACCAAGAAACTAGAGATAGTGCATACGGACGTGTGGGGTCCGGCCTCGGTGGAGTCTTGTGGAGGAAATCGGTACTTCGTGACGTTCATCGATGATACAAGTCGGAAGACATGGGTGTACGCGATGAAGAAAAAGTCCGATGTGTTTGGCATCTTCAAACACTGGATTGCGCAGGTGGAGAACCAAACGGGGATGAAGGTTAAATGCCTAAAGTCGATAATGGCGGGGAATACTGCACCCAAGAGTTCGAGGAGTTTTGCTCGAAAAAAGGTATTCGTTGGTTGAAGACGGTACCTGGGACGCCACAGCAGAATGGCATTGCTGAAAGGATGAACAGAACGATCCTAGAGCGAGTGCGAAGCATGACCTTGGATGCGAATCTGCCAAAATTCTTATGGGCGGCAGTGGTCGATGCTGCTGTGTATCTGATCAACAGAAACCCGGCAAATGCGCTTGATGGAGGCATTCCAGAAGAAATTTGGTCGGGTAAACCGGTCAACTATTCACACCTTAAAGTATTTGGCTGTATTACATATTCTTTGATTGATAAGGCAGAAAGGAGTAAGCTTGACTCCAAATCTAAGAAGTATGCTTTCATCGGGTATGGTGGAGACGAGTTCGGATATCGGCTGTGGGATTACACAAGTAAGAAAGTAATACGAAGCCGGAACGTTGTCTTTGATGAGCAGCACTTATATAGAGAAGAAAAGCAAGCCAAAGATGGTGTTGTATCTGAGTTCATGGAGTTAGACGGAACTCAAGAGAACAATCAGGTGTCCACAAGTGGGGATCAAAACATGGAGGAAGCTACAGTGCAGGATCAGGTTCAAGAACATGATGACCACCATGTTCAGCAACCAGATGTACCAGTTTTGAGGAGATCTACGAGAGAAAGGAGACTACCTGAAAGACTTGTGACCGACTTCATTTTGTACACAGATTCGGGAGAGCTTGAATCTCTTGAAGAGGCAACGCAAGACGGTGCTAGTAAGCAGTGGGAGCGAGCTATGGATGAGGAGATGGATTCTTTGAAGAAGAACCGCACGTGGGACCTAGTGAAGCTACCCAAAGGTCGAAAAGCGTTGCTGAATAGGTGGGTGTACAGGATAAAAGATGAGGCCGATGGTATGAAGCGGTACAAAGCTCGCTTGGTAGTCAAAGGATATGCGCAAAAGCAAGGAATTGACTATCAAGAGATATTTTCCCCTGTTGTAAAAATGACATCAATTCGGGTGATCCTTAGTATTGTGGCGGTGGAGGATCTGCACTTAGAGCAACTTGATGTAAAGACAGCATTCCTTCATGGAGATTTGGTGGAGGAGATTTATATGATGCAACCACTGGGATACGAGGTGAAGGGAAAAGAAACTATGGTGTGTAGACTGCGAAAGAGTTTGTATGGTCTTAAGCAAGCTCTAAGACAGTGGTATCTCAAATTCGATCAATTCATGCTAGAGACGGGATTTGTGCGTGATGAGTCAGATAACTGTGTCTATATTCAGACTTTTGAGAATGGAGACTATATCATTATATCACTCTATGTAGATGATATGTTGGTAGCGGGTACGAACTTCGAGAAAATTCAAAGTCTGAAGAAGATGATGGCTGAAAAGTTTTCCATGAAAGATTTGGGAGCGGCCAAACAAATTTTGGGCGTGAAGATCGTTCGAGATAGGAAGCAGCGGAAGCTGTGGTTATCGCAAAGCGAGTATATCGAGAAGGTTTTGAAGCGGTTCAACATGGACAAGTCAAAACCGGTGAGTACGCCTTTAGCAAAACATTTCGAACTCATGAAGGAGTTTTGCCCTACAACTCAAGAGCAGAAAGACGAGATAGCAAGAGTGCCTTATGCTTCTGCGGTGGGGAGTTTAATGTATGCAATGGGGAGTACGAGACCAGATATTGCACATGCAGTGGGAGTTGTGAGCCAGTATATACAAAACCCGGGGAAGGAGCATTGAAATGCGGTGAAGTGGATTTTGAGGTATTTTAGGAGTACGTCTAGTCACTGCTTATGTTTCGAGGGCGACTCTCTAATGGTGCAAGGTTACGTTGATGCGGATTACTCGGATGATCGAGATAGTAGGAAGAGCACAACGGGATACGTATTTACAGTTGGGGGAACAGCGGTGAGTTGGATATCTCAACTGCAAAAAGTGGTAGTATTGTCAACTACGGAGGCTGAGACGTGGCGATCACGGAAGCCAGCAAAGAGATGATATGGCTACAAGGGTTACTCGAAGAGTTGAGTAAGAAGCAAGACTTCAATACCTTGTGGAGCGACAGCCAAAGTGCAATACATTTGGCAAAGAATGCAGCATATCATTCTCGGATGAAGCATATCAAGGTACGGTACCACTTCATACGCATGGCGTTAGAAGATGGTAAGTTGACACTGCAGAAGATCGCGGGAGAAAAGAATCCGGCGGATATGTTCACCAAAATAGTAGACAGAGATAAACTGAATCTCTGTTGCAGATTGGTGAATCTCTCCATGAAAATTTAATGAGGAGAGAGCAGCAGCGGAATCGTGTGAAGTTTACCAGTGCTGAGAATCAAGCCAAAAAATTACTCCAAGTGGGACAATGTCGAGATTATGATGAATTTGCATCAAGGTGGAGTTTGTTGAAAATTGATGCAAATTAAAATCTATGGTTAGGTGCCACCTTTTGACATGCATGATATTGTTAGGTGATGACAATGATAGGTGGCGACTTTGTTAGGTGCTACTTTTGACATCCATAACATTGTTAGGTGATGACAATGATAGATGGTGACTTTAGGTGCTACTTTTGACATCCATGACATTGTTAGGTGATGACAATGATAGGTGGTGACTTTGTTAGATAGTGACATTGTCCTGGATGCTATAAAAGCACATCTTATGAGTGAGGCATTTGATATCCATCACAAGTATCATCACAAGAGGCAAAGACCAAGAGAAATTTGTATAAAGAGATTTGAGAGAAATCTTCTAGGGTTGTTCTTGTGTGTAAACTTGATTCAAGTATAGTAGACGTTTGCAGATTCCATTCTGCCGGGGACTAGCCATACGGTGAGTGAACCTCGTTAACAAATCTATCTTGTTTGTGATTGATTGTTTTCTTATTCCTGCACTTTAATTTATATTGTCTTTCGTCGTTTAATTGCGTGATTGTATTTTTGCGTGATTTGAGTTTCGTCACGAGCACTGTTCCGTGGATCGACTCTCCCTCCCAACACAAGACATATAAGTCCAAAGTAGCTAAAACATTGGGATATTAATTGGCCCCTAAAATACTCACAAAACCTGAATCTCTTTATGGCTAGCGTTGGTCACCCTAATCGTTCATAACCAGATAGAATGGTGTCAAAAAATATTGCCAACATATCATAACGCATATTCGGCCACAAGCATATCCGAGAACCTTAATACCAAGAAGCAAATATATGGGAGAAAAAATAACAGGCTTTTCTTCATCGGAATACAACAAGATCAGAAGACACGGCCAATTTGGAATTAGATTTCACTATTCCATCTAGTGTTATTTCAAGAAAGAAAAAATCAATTGCTTATATATTAAATCAGAATCCCCTTACGGTTACAAATTGCTTCTGACTCCTGAAAACTTGGCTTGCGAGACCAAACCAATAGAAAGGAATCGTAAACAAGAGAAGCCCCTAGAAAGTTCACCGAGAATTTATCAAGCTTGCGCCAATAGCAGCCTTTTTCCAAAAGTTTCCTGATTCACATGAAGCAGAAAATAAAATCAAGCAAACTTTAGACTTGCTTCTGGTATTATTTCTATCAGCAGAGAAGTTAGATATGCAAAAAGATTTGCAGAAAGGACAGGTACTCCCATGACTCAGAACATCATATTGACATGCTCATGAGAAAATTTTGGGAAATAACCAATTAGTGAAGACAACAAAGTAGAACAGAAATTCACCACTAAATCGTTACCCTACCACTGACTCGTCCAGCTACACATGCATATCTAGAAGTACAAGTCCCCTACCATTGACTTGTCCAGCTACACATGCATATCTACAAGGAGCAAAAAATACAAAAGAAAAATCAATATTACAAAGAGCTATTTAATGACAAATTTTACTTCGGTGTAGTTGGTTTCAGGAGGTTTGGGAGGAATCTCTCTCCAGGTATAGTTGATAAAAACAGATTCCGATAGAACCAGCCACAACAAGTCACCGCGGCCGATCAAGCCCTCACTCCCACCATTAATTGACTTGTACACCAAGCCAATTAAGCCCTCCAACAATAAGGGCCCGTTTGTTTCTTGAGTTGGGGCTTGAGTCGCTTGACTTAAGGGGGCATCTACTGTAGCATGTCCCCTAGTCAAGCACAGGCTCGGAGTTGGGTGTTTGTTACTTTGTTTTGGGCTTGACTTGGGAAGTTTGTCCCCCTCTTGTACATCATCCCACCTTATTAATGTCCAAGCTTGAAGCTAATCCTTTTCTCTCAACTTGGATTGAGTTGGGTTCCATCTCATCTTTCTAATATTAAAAAATTGGGAAATGAGTTATGGTTACCCCTCTTCTCAACATCTCCTTGAATTTAGTGGTGGTGGGTAATCAAATCCGAAGTCAAGAAAGCAAACTCAATGCCAAGTTTATACAAAACAAACATTGACTTAAAAACACCCGAGCTCAACATTTTCAATTTCCACCAAACAAAAACTAAACTCATAACTCAATGGGACAAAAAAAAACATCTAACTTGTCACACAACTCAATTCCTCTTTTGCATCCAAGTATGCCCCAAAATTGTCGTGTACACCAAGATATCACGTCACCTAGACCCTCTGATGCCTTGTTGATATGGGTGATGTGTCTGGTGTAAAAGAAAATTCTTAAGATGTGATTTTCAATGGTTAAATAAATCTCTCTCATTCATTCATCCCTCCCTCAAATATATGTTCTCTCTCAATTTAAGCACCCATTCCACCGATGGCCTTCTCCCCTGCCTAAGACCCAAAATCCCATGTGGAACATGCAAATATCTATATCCTACAACACTTGTTTTTCACACCCAAAGAATGATTATACATGTCCTTTTTAACTAAAACATGATTATACATGTTTTCTTAGTTCAACTCTTTACAACTATTTATTAACATATTTGTAGCATATGAACACCTTTGCATCTTTTTAGCAATTCCTATTTACAGAAAAAACTTGATGCCTGCAACACTAGTTTACGCAATAGTAATGAAGAAAATATAGTTTTGGATATGAAAATTTTCAGATAAGAAGATGCTACATCAAATCATATAGTTAAGTGTTGTCATCTCTACAATTTAAGTCTTTCTCTTAAAAATGACATCATACATGAGCAAAAAATTAATTTAAAAAATTGACTAAAAGTTGACTATTGGTCTTCAATCTACTATTCAATAATTTTAAGGTTTTTTTTATATTTCGCACGCCCCAAAACATCGGTATTTCTAAAAAACATGCCCTTAAGACTTTGTGTTTCTAAAAAACACACCCAAATCATTGTCGTTATAAACAAAACACCATTCATTTAGATTTTGTTAGTAAAAGGTGTGGTTAATTAAGCTTGGGTTAGATCGTAGGTAAAAAGAACCCCAGACGGTGTTCTAGAAAGCGGTCTAGGAGGCCGCCAAGGCAGAAGCGGAGTGAAGCCGCTCCGCTTCAACCCGCTTAAGAGGGGGCCTTGATAAACACAGCCCACTTAATGGAATAAAAATTAGTCTTTTTTGAATTATCATGGATCGGATTTGTTCTCTTTTCACCATACCTGACCAAAACTCATATTTATTGAAATAAAAGTTAGTCAATTTTGTTTTCTTTTTCTGAATAATTTTTGAATTATATAGCTCAAAATTTATTTTTTGCTGATTTCTACTGTTAAAATATCAATGTGTTACAGGTTATCATGCTAAATTATCAATATTTTTATGTTTATACTGCTGAAATTTCAATATGTATATATATTAAATATAATTTTACCTAAATTTAAAAAACCTCCTAGGCGCTACCCCAAACGCTCAGTTCCTCCTAATGCTTTTTACAACCTTGCTCCCAACTGCCCCTCTTTTACTCTATCCTCCCCCAAATCCCTAAACCCGACATGAATTCTGAATCTAACGATTACTTCACCCAAAATCACCTCTTTTCTCCTCGTCGGCGATCTCAGTGGTCATCACTCTCCACTTTCTCTCTATGCTTCTCTCTTCTTTTAGATGAACCATAGATCTCTCTCCCATCTCATTGTCACTTCTCATAGTTGAGGAAGATCCCTGAGATAACTCATACGTAAACAAGAAAAAATGAACTTGAAAGAGAAAGTGAGTGAAAGAGAATGACTAAGAGATAAAGTGAGTCTCAAAGAGAGGGAATAATATAGAGGCAAAGAAGGGGACAGAGACATAAAGACGAGAGAAGTAGAAGAATGATCGATGGAGGAGAAGAGATCGACCCAACCCCCTTTAAAATCCCTGGCTGACCATCAGGATGTATTTTGTTCCTTTATAGGCTTGGCTATAATTGATAAAGAACTAACAGGTTTTGGATGGGAGATGGATGGATGGACTCGCTCTCCTCCCACCTCTCCCTCTCTTCGACCTCCTCCACCACCTGGCCTAAAATGATGATGTGGAGTTGGAGCTAAAAAAGTGATTGCGAAACTTTCAGCCAAATTCCTACTAACCTACAACTCTACAACCAACTCAGGAAACTCAGGATCACCATAAAGCGATGAAGAACAATCCCCCAGCCCCCACCCTTCCCAAAATCCACAGGCCACAATTATTAAAAATAAAAGAGAATCAATTTAGTCTCCACTTCCAATGTATGAAAGCCTTTTTCCATCAAATATACTCTGTAGCAATGCTCTATTACAAGTATGAAGATTTTTACTACTGGGATGTTATCTGTATTAGCCAACCCAGTCTGTATTAGACAACCCAGTCTGTATTAGCGGCAAATTTCATAGCGTAGGTTGCTATGGCTAGTGAGGGGCTCTCCACAAATCCTAAATGATTCGATTGCATCCTCCAAATTTTGAGGAAATATGATAGATTTGTTATGGAATATCATGGTCAACTCTAAGTCACAGATAATGCAAAGAACCAAACAGAAAATGCTCTCAATTTCCATGCATACAATCAACCCAAAAATCCAATCTTTAGCCCAAATCTCATGCAAATCAAACAAGTTTACCTCTATATATTTCAATTCATCATCATCATCACTCTAACACAACCTTCGCCCCAACCGCCTTCATCTTCTCCACAATCGCCAGCCCATCCTCCTTCGAAACCCCAGCCTTTATCACCACCGGCGCTTTCTCCACCAACTCCTTGGCCTCCTTCAGCCCCAGGTCGGTAAACCCCCTCACCTCCTTAATCACCTTAATCTTGCTCGCGGCATCGAAACCCTCCAGCTTCAACTCAAACACGGTCTTCTCCTCTTTCTTCTCCTCCCCCTTCCCCGCCACCTCAGCTCCCCCCTTTCCCGGCGCCGCCACGCCAATGCCGGCGCCCATGATGGCGACTGTCGGCGGCTCCTTGATGCCGATCTTTTGAACGAGGATCTGGGAGAGGTCGGCAATCTCAGCTAGGGTTAGGGCCGAGACCTCTTCGACGAGGCGCCACACTCGAGGAGTTGGGGGAGGTCGGTGATTCGGGGGGTCGAAGTTGGAGGGATCGTAGTTCGTGGGGATTTTGTGTTGATCGAAGGGCTCTAGGGTTTCGAGAGAGAAGGATCTGATGAGGAGATCGAGGCAATGGGGATTGAGATGGCGAGCAGCTGATGATGACCTGAATCTGAAGAGGGAGCTCATTTTTGGGGGCGTGGAGATTTAGGGTTAGGGTATTTGAAGAGAGGTTTTAGGATGAGACAAGAAGAGAGTGAGGCGATGGGCTCGGCCGAACAACAATACGATGAAATGTCATCCTATCTAAAATAAATACCATGTCTAATATACTTATAAATTGTGCAAAAAAAAATGGTCAACTTTCGCCAAAAACCTAGTGGCTCATTCTCCCGGTCAAAAATCCCATCGATGTCTGCACTGTCTATATTGTCTGTATGGTTTTCTGCAATATCAAATTAGCTACAAACTATACAGATATAAGTAGATATTGCTGAAAACTATATAGAGATTGCAGGCCAATGAGTTTTTGATAAAAGGAGAACGGGCCTGTGGGGGTTTAGACCAAGGAAAAGATGGCCGGTTTTTCTTTTTGTGACAATTTACCCAAAAAATACCACTTTCGGTGGTTTTAATTTAGATTTCTTCATTATTACCTTCCGAAGACAAGAGTAAAGATATCAGATATGTATAAAGAATAAACATAAATTTCCACTGTATGATTGATTTTGCTACAATCTACTTGATTCAAATATTAAATTATGTATTTTACAATCTCTTGGTATAACAATTAATGAGCAGAGAAGAAGGTTTTTGGTCAAATTGTAAAACTGTGGTCATATTAAACATGAAAATAATTTGGATGCTTGGCAAATGATACGTCCTTAAATTTGAATTAGCAAGAAAGTTATCACAAAATAGAGCATGTTAAAAAAATTAGAAGGTATACATAAATAATTAAGATTAAGGGGGCTGTATATGAAGATCAAGATGTATATGTTGTGCCAACTTTTTATGTGTGTGAGAGAGAGACAACTAAAAAATAATTTTTCTTTAATGACGGTTAGTGGGCAAGTTGAGAAGGAAATATTTTTTGCGCCACAATATAATAACTTTATTTATTTTTCAAACTATAAAGATCCATGTACATCATTATGACATACATCTAGCAACCAGCTCGGTATATTGTCAATCCAGCTAGTTATACATCTTAAAGTAAGGGAATATTTGACTGCTGAATGAGCCACCCAACTACATGAACGCTTACAAAATTTCCAAACGAGTCTAAGCTGCGTGCATGACCGTTAGCATCGTTAATATAGATCTCAACCAGCTTATCAATTGAAGAATTTCGCTGAAGAAATTCCACTATTTAGTTAGCATCTCCTTGGCTCGCTCTTCACGCTCTGATTGCTTCGATTTCCTTGGCAGAATACCCCCCCCCCCCCCCCCCCCCAACATATAAACCTTCTGCACCAAGAACCCCGCCATAAGAATCTCTTGCAATCAAACCTATAGCACCTCTACGTTCATACTTGTTAAGTGATCCGTCAAAATTTATTTTGATAATTCCTTCAGGAGGAGGTGGACTCCATGAACAATTGTTTTCATCATTCCTCTTCCCTATATTAAGTCTGCAACTCAGGTTCCATATGTTCTAAAGCAAGCTCCCATTCCTTCGCATCTTTCATTGCTTTTGTGCAAACTTCATATGGATGCCAACCCTTCTCATTGAACACCAGCTCGTTCCGTGACCGCCATATCCACCACAAAGGAAAACTAATTAATTGACTTTTATTTTAGAGCCTCGTCCTCCATGAAATTTGCACGAATTTTCTGCATATCCCACTTTTGAGTAGTTTATGAAATTATGTACCGGTTTCGGTCGTGACTATTTTGAAGAAATATTCTTCTGGTATCCATGGATCCTCCCATACACTGACTTTTTTCCCATCACCAATTCTCCATCTAAAGCCCTGACGAAGCACTGCGATACCTGCCATTATTCCTTGCCATGCAGGAGACGAACTTGCACCCGTTGATACTGGTAGAATGCTTTTATTCCAAAAATATCTTCCTTCGAAGATTTGCTTCGAGAGATCGCTTGGGCCAGTAAGCAAACGTCATCCATACTTTGCTAACAATGTCGACTCATACCTCATCTAGGTTTCAGTCATAATAGGGCTGGTAGGGAAAGTACCAGACCTTCTATAGGAGGCCGATACAAGTGATGCGGGGAGGGGCCTCCTAGGAGGCCGAGTTCTTTATGTACAGGCTAGCAAGCCGGTACAAAAAGCATTAATCATAATAATAGGGATACAAACATTTTACACTTAAAAATCACACGTGGTTGTAAATTCAGAAAGATATGATGGCAAGTTCATGGTATTTATCTGTTGTTAATAAAGTTCATGACTTTTTATTTTGTTTGAAAAAGTGAGCTAGGCTAAATACTGCCTATAATTAGTAGTATTGTACTGAAATTTGATCTTACTTTCCAACCAAACCACCCTAACCTCATCCATTTTGGCCCAAAAAGCATGACCCATTATAGAAATTAACTCTGAAATATTCTTCCTATAAACAGACACCAGCTATTATAGAAATTATTTCAAAAATTAGCTACTTTGCACCCAAAAAAAACCAAAAAACACTTGCATGATTGGAGAAAAAGCATAAACAACATGTAATAGCTAAGATCTCATTTGCATCTTACTCAGTGTGCTTATATTACATTACATTAAACTGTACCATAAAATAATGGTTCTAACCTAAGTAACTAACGGCCTATTAGCTTGACCGCCCATGCACCACCCAAGTACAAACCCAGCAAGGGCCCTGCCAACAACATTTGTGTAAGGGGGTCAGTCGACGGAGTGAGCACCGCGGCAGCAACGACCGAACCAACAACAACGTATCTCCATATGGACAACATTTGGTCGCCTGTGACCAACCCGACTTGTCCTAGCAAAAGTTGTATAACCGGAACCTACATTTTTAGAAAATTTGTATAACAGAGAGGCGTCAGTAAATACTTAATACATAGGTGTAGGCATAAAGATACTTCACACTTTTACCTGAAAGGACAAGCCGGTGCTGAACATGAGAACCAATACAAACTCAAAGTACTGATCGATAGACCATATCGACTCTACCAACCCTTCAGCATAGTTTACAAAGAAATTCAAGGCCGCTGGAGTCAGAACAGCATAAGAGAAGGCAATCCCCGCATAGAATAGTACCGAAGATCCAAACACAATGGGCCCGATGAATCTTCTCTCATTCATTGTTAGACCCGGAATAACAAAGGCTATGATCTCGTAAAGAATCAAGGGACTGCCCAGAAGAAGCCCACAGTACCCAGATACCTGCATCAAAGATTGAATAGTTAATTTTGTGCAATGTTGTAAAACCCATATTTGCCTCTATGGTCGGCGCATAACGCGCAAACAAATCATACTCCGTATAATCGGATGATGTGGTATCACTAATAAAATTTTAATGTGCATATATATATATGAAAATCCAAAATAAATCAGAAAAAACGATTAAAAAAAATACACCGATGAAATGATGTGTGCCTTTATTAATATATTGACTCTGCAATCAGGATTTGAATATAAGCTAGGTTGCACTATGCATCATATATATGGCTGATTAAATGGCCATTCGCCCGCATATTTCACATAGAGCCAATTATGTGGTCATTCACCCACAATTTGATGCAGTCACTAGCCGACAACCATTTTAACGCCGATTAAAACCTTGTTTTACAACAGTGATTTTATGATAGCAGTTCTAAAAATAATTCATACCAAACGAAGTAGGTTACAGTCAACAATAACTGTGTTTTATTTATCAACGGTTTCAGTTTAAAGCATAGGGGATTTGATGCGGGGCCATCTTCTAATTTAGCTAGTTATGCTTTCTTTAGCTTGGACTTGCTTTCTTTATTAGCAGTTGTAATGGTAAAGTCCAGGGTTTTTTTTTCTTCTTTTTGAGTGATTTTATAAAGTCTAGGGTTATTTAGTAGTTTTTAGATCTATGTAAGCCTTGCTTCTATTATGTATTAGGCTCTAACCTGTATATACAAAGGCGAGGTTTTGAGACTAGACTGTAATTAATGAATGGCGAAAGGATGCCACCTTAGTGGAATCTCAGCCCCTGACAAGCTCATGCTTCAACAATACTGCTAACCGAAGTATGAATTTATTTTAAAATAAGAAAACAATGAGTCATCATCTTGAATCGGTAAGGGCAAGAGAAAAAACTCAAAAAGGCCAAATTGCAGGAAACCTATCTCAAGTTTGTCCACATCGCAAGATTATCACCCAACAACTGCACTTCACGATCTACTTTAACCAATGTGAATTCTTTACCTTGGTCGGCAATTCCCAAAATATACTTGATACTGTGTCATTTTTCCGTCACTTCTACCTAATATTGCATATTTAATACATTCATTGAGTTGCATTTTGGGAGTAAAAAGTAGCAAGAAAAACCATGCATGTTAAAGTTGAAGGTAAGCTGCAGCTTTTGAAAAGGAAAGGTGTGTCCTACTACTATAGGTAAAAGAAAAGCAGAGGAAGGAGAGAAATTTAGCAGAATAAAAAAGGTAGAGAAACTTGGGGAACTTCAGTCAATTAATTTGAAAATGTCAACGCAATGAAAAGTTTACCTTAAGAGTTGTAAAGAAAAACTCCCCCGGGGAAAGTTGGAGAAACTGAACTCCCTGAGCAGCAACGGGCGCTTCAAGGATCATGACCAAATCCTTAGAGAAGACGAAGCATCCCAAGATTGCGGCACCAACTGCTAAAACCGATACAAATAATCTCTGACGAAGCTCTTCTAAATGATCAAATATGGTCATCTCTTTGTCATCAGGAAGAAGATCCTGGCTTGGATAAAGAAAATTGTATAGAGAACTCCTTGTATCTTCTTGCTGGAAATTTTCTGAGGCATCTTCTTGTAAGTTATCAGCTACACCAAAAACCAATAATTAGAAACTAAGCTATATATATATATATATATATATATATATATATATATATATATATATATATATATGGAACTATTACTATTTCATCTAAGTTGAATAACGAAGGACTTTATTTTACTATGGATTCTTATAACTCGAGAAATTTTGATTTGTTTATGATCCAAAGAGGAAAGGGGATGGAATAATCATTATACAATTGAAATGAAATAGAAAAATCCATATGTATTCTTGACATACTGAAATGACTGCCGTTATTGGTATCAAACCAATAACGATTCATACAAGCTAAATCTTCTAATCGATAATTAGGCCAAAGAAACAATTTTAATTTAATGAATTTATTTGCATCAAAAACCAATAATTAGAAACTAAGCTATATATATATCTATATATATATATATATATATATATATATATAGATGAGAGAGAGAGAGAGAGCGCAACATATACTGTATATTCTGGAAAGAAAAATGTTTGAAATTGCAAAAAGAGTAATTGATAGATTTGATATCTTCCAATTTCCCCCAGATTTAATCTTTTCAAGATAATTTCCAGGAAGAAAACTTATAAAACACTAACACCCCAATTTCGTATCATTATCAACCTACATTTTAGGGCTCAAAAGAATACAAATCATTGCGGACCAAAACTCGATCCAAGTGCATACAAGTAAGATGGGAGTGCAAAAATAATATGTAAATGATACCTTTGTGTAATAAAAATTGACCATGTTATAAATATGTGCAGTCTGAATAAAACTGGAAAATCTTTATAAAAAAAATCTAACAGCGAGTAACAAATTCAATAAACTATTTTAAGAAACAGATAATTTGAATAATATCATTCAAAATAAAACTAGAAGAAACAAAAGAGGACGCGTTCAGAACAAGCTGAGCAGATGCAAGAAGTAAGAAACAAACGTCACTGAATGATTTATACAAAAGCAAAGGAAAAACCTTTATACTATTATGTCAGATTTAAATCATACAAGATCTGGCGGTATCTTTAAAAAGGGGAAATGAAGCCCAGCCCCAAGAGTCAAGGAAGCCTTCGTACAACTAGTTAATCCCCTAGGGGGGAATGATTATGGAACAGTATTCATCTACCGTAACGTCGACTAGATTATGAATCCTACATGTAGACAGCCACCTCTGCACGATATCTATGAAGATAGCTCTTTACAGTTATTTTAAACTACACTCAAGTCTTCTTTGAGTTTGAGGGAAGGCGAGGAAGGAAGCGAAGATGAAGATTGAGACAGCATTGATGATTAATAAAAGAAAGAAATAAGGATCAAGGAAGAATTGGTGGGAGATGAAGAAGTGTATGGAGCAAGCACCTTGAGAAGAGATGCAAAATATGGAACGGTGAAAAGGGAAACAAAGAGGAAAGATAGATCAAGGAGTTGTCGACTTGAATACTTAAGGCCTGTTTGGATGCAGGATTCTTGAAGATTTGGATTGTGGAATCCAAGGATTCCATAATTTTGTATTTAGTTGGAAAATTTGGATTTGTAGAATTCCTTTGTTTTTTATGGGGGGCCACCACAAAACAAGGATCCATGAATCCTAAATTTTTTTAAGAATTTGCAAAGATTTGGCACTATTCATTGTACTTTTAGATGGGACCCGTGTACTTTATTTATTTAATAATCCTCTCTCTATGTATCTCTCTCTAAAATCCTCAAATCCAAATCCCACTTTCTTTTCACCAACCAAAAAAAGATTACAAGGATCTACAAATCCAATACTAGGAATCCAATACCAACCAAACAAAAAATTACCAAATCCAGAAATTTTCGACCGTACTATTTTGGAATCCAAATTTCATAATCTTGCAACCAAACAGGCCCTTAAGGAAATGGTGGCAGGGGTTCCTAAGGTAACCGAAAACCATCATGCCAGGGAAAATCTCATTATGAGGATCCTGCACATTAAATGCTCGGCCTCCTGAAAGGAGAATTTCGTACTTTGAGCACATGCCGCAAGCATGCATGATGCATCCTCGGAGTTGAGGGTATATATTGATATGAAGGAGAAAATATACCGATACGTGTCTACGAAAGATGTAACTCGAACACTATGGAGCCTCCATCCTAAGCGAGCCACGATCTGCTCGTTCAGAGTTTGTTGCCTGATTTGTCGATGAGCGCCTTTCGATCCAGGCTGGAAGAGTAGTGGACGAATCTCTTGTCACTACGCATGTCAGTGGTCTATGATAACCACCTTGACAAGTGCAATGACACATTACCCTTCTCTAGAGAGACTATAAAAGCCACACAAAACCCTAACAAAGTTACTCTTTCACTGTAAAATCCTACTCTTATCTACTTCCAGTTCTTTTCTCCTTGGAATCCCAAATTCTATTGTTTCCAGGATTTATAGTCTCTAATTCCTAGACGAATCCTTCAAACCTCTCTTATTCTCATGAACCATGACTTCTCTTGCAACAATTCGTAATAATAACGCCAAAATCAAACACACTCAAGTAACTATGTTATATTTTTCCCCCTCACTCTCTATATATTTTACAAGATGCTAAGATTGTTCAACACAAGTGGCGTATCCAGTAACACAACTGGGATTTAGATTATGCATTTTTTCTTAGTTAACCCTTGCGATATCAAGTTCAAATTGTGCCTACATGAACAAAATTGATGGTATCAATAAATATACCAGAACATATAAAATGAAAACCTTGGCTCATGGCTAGAAAGGACCAAACACCAAAATCCAAAAAAAAATAAATCATACTGAACCGCAAAAAAATGAAGAAGGATAAGGAAATTTCACCAGGCCTTTCTTCAAGGACAGCTCCAACTCCACCTATTTGTTGCTGCTGCTGCTCTTCTTCATCGAGAGCGGAGCAGCGCTGCAGAGATCTTCGAGACCTGAGGAAGGGGAGATTGGTGCTCCGCGGGGAAAAGAACCGAACCCTTATCGGATTCGGGCGGCGGAAGCAGGTCAGTTGCGGGTGGAATAGCTGAGCCGTGCTTCCTCCCATTCCTTGCGTCGCTTGCTATCTCTGCGTCTCTCGTTTCGAAAGGAAGAGGGGCAGAGAGATTATTTACCCGCAGGGCTCCCTTTGCTTTCTTTGTTCTGAATGTTCGTGGACCAACTTAAAGTTTATACTGGACCATTCAAGCCCGGAAAATTTTATTTTAGGCCTTGTTTGGATATGGAGTTTATAAAACGAGGGACAAAATTTAGGATTTGGCATTTATTAGAAACTAATTAGGGATTTGACCTGCTTTTAAAACTATTTAGGGATTCAGTATTTTCCGGTCACATCAAGAACACCTAAGCGTCATGTAGGAATGGCAGTTTCGACGGTGGGCACGTTTTAAGTCGCATTTTGAAAGTGCGGCCTAAACAAGAGACAAGTTAGGACTCGTCCAGACCCTTTGGGAGTTTGCATGCACTTACAAAGTGCGGACCAAAACTGCCGGAGACGACAGTTCTAGGCCGCACTTGCAAAGTGCGGCCAAGAAAATCCCAGGCAACTTTGTTTAAATGGGACCATTATACCCCCTCTCATATAACTCTCCCCCGATCCCTCTCTCTCTCTCCTCGCTACTTCTCTCTCCCCCGATCCCTCTCTCTCTCCTCTTGCTACTTCTCTCTCTCATGATCCCCCCTCTCTCTCTTCCCGCTCCCCCTTCTCTCTTCCAGATCTCTCTCTTCTCCTCTCGCGGCTAATTCCCGCGCCCCTTCCATGGCGAGCCCCTCGCCGATCCAGGCGAGCCCCCTCCATCTCCAACTGTGAGTTTTTTAAAATTTAATGTATGAAATTATTTTAATTTTGGTTTGTAAATTAGTTTGTTTAGGTTTATGGCATTTTAGTGTTAGGGTTAGGGTATATTTAGGGTTAGGGTTAGGGTTAAAGTATTTTAGGGGTTAGGGTTAGGTATTTTGGGGGTTGGGGATAGGGTTAAAGTATTTTAGGGGTTAGGGGTAGGTATTTCAGAGGTTAGGTTAGGTTAGGGTATTTTATGTTAGGGTTAGGGTATTGTTCACACCAGAATATTGCATTTAATACCGCTTATTCTTGTATACATTTGTATATAGGTAGGTGCTTTTAATCCGTATTTGCTATATGATTACAGATTACAGATTCTCAGTCCAGAATAATGCAAATCACACACATTCTCTACAGTTATGACAAATTCAGAATAACTGCCGAAAACAGATAAATTCCGGATTCCGGTCATCCACATCTGTCAAGTGCCGCTTACCAGCAATAGAGACAAGATCAAGCGATGATCATTCAAGTCTGGGACAAGCACAAAGCATGAGAGAGGCAGTATAAGAATCAAGGTGGCAATGCGGAGCTCGAGGGAGATCAAAACACAAAATTCAATTGAGTTTCCATTTTGGATTATTGAAAATCTGAGAATATTTTGGAAATATTTTGCAAATGTGAACCTACAAAATAGAAGAAGATAGCAACACGAGAATCCACAAGAATACGAAGCACCAATTCCACAATTCGATCGCGGAATAGCGAAAATTTGCACATATTGGCTGCGGATCCGCGGCCTTACCATTATATCTCGCGACGAATTTTTATGGTTGTTTTCGTAATTTCATTTGGCTTCAGAAAATACTCCTAGGGTTTCATCTCACTGTATATATATATACTCTAGTTCAGAACAAAGAAAGGACGCTTTATTTTCCTTCGAATTAGTTTTAGTTTAGTATAGTTTTCTTCTTCATCATCATCTCTTCTCCATTAAAATGTAGTGAGAGTTTTTGAGTAGATGAATAATGAAGATGGGAGTTTTTTTCTACCTTGTATTTTTATTTTCTTGCATTGTCTTTTAATTCTTAGTATAACTTATTACTTGTTTGTTAAACCAGTTGTTGGTTTTATTGTTCTTTTCTTCTCTTCTAGTCTCAATTTTTACGCCATGATACTCAATGAAGTCTCTTGCTTAGGTGAGGGCACAACTAGTTAGCTTGCTATTTTTTTTCTTCTCATCGCATCCTACCATTCCTTCTTCTCTTCTTCTTGTTTTATTTTATTTTCATGTGTGAGTAGTTACTCACTTGTTAGGGTTAAAAAAGGGTAGTATGAGGGATGGAAAAATCCCTTGTTCTTCTCTTCCCCAAACGACTTGAATTGAATCTAGACCAAACAAACGCAACCCTCTCCCTTAGGCGCGCTATAAATGACATATAGCAGCGACCTAAGTTGATAATTTCTTTAGGCGCACTACAACGTAACATGTAATTGCGACCTAATTGGAGACTTGTTGTGGATTTTTTGCCTAAGGTTGGAAATAAGAGTATAGAACGGACGGACAAGGGGCACTAGGATTTGATTTAGCATTGGAAAATTTGCTTAAACTCATAAATACCATTTCTATGTCCTCCCAATCCATGTTACTTCTGATTATTCCAACATTATTTCAATGATGGCACAAGACAAACACAAGATTAATTCCTAACTTTACCAACCAATCCTAACCCTAATAAGTTCTCTTGAACATAAACACTTAGGATAGAATTGAACAAACTTGGACATTTTTTACTTGACTCGTCTAAAATAAGAACGAAAATACATACCATCTCTCCGTGGATCGACTCGTACTCAACTGGCTAGCTACCAAGCAAAACCGACTTGATTACGGTAAGTAAAACAAGTAGAACATATCATATCACGAAATTCTCCAACCAATCAAATGGCGCCGTTACCGGGGAGACGGTAGCGTATTTCTTTCTTTTTATTCGGGTTAATTTGTATATAAAAAGAAAAACAAAAAAATAAACATCATCTTATTATTATTTGATTCTTTTTGTGCGAGTGTACAGGATAGGAAAAAGAGCAAGTTCAGTGCCAAAGTCATGGGAAGTTTGACCCATATCTCGCGGCTACACCGTGGCAGATCAAGGCGAAATCGTACCAAAATTTGGAGCAAATACAGTGATCCAATTAAGAACCAGAGGTTGTACATCAGAAGAGTAGAAAGAGAGGAGTGCACTGACGAAAGTTAAAGTGCAAACTCAAAAATCTCACTGCGGTTCCGCGGTCGTGAAGTTCAATTTGCTGCGGTTCCACGGCCGAAATTTGGCTTCAGAGCCAGAATCCCCCCTTGAGCTCCAATAAATTGTCTTTTCTGCAGTATTCTTTATACAAACTCTCTCTTCCTTTCCAATAAACTATTTTGTGCGGGATACTTTGCGCCACCGTCAAATATTTTTTTTTTGTTTTAGATTTTGATTTTTTTATCGCTTTGCATATAATAATACGGATTTTATGGGGCTATAACATCAATTCAGATTGGGTGGGGATTTCATCACCCTTCCTAAGACCCCAAAAATCACAAAAAACATACGCATTATCTTGAGTTAATAAAAAAAATATCTAAACCAAACCTATAAGGACTTGTCGTGCTCATTTAGGACAAATGCAGGTTGCGGGAAATCGGTCGTTTATCTAAACTTGAATTTATGGTGTCTAGACTAGACAAGCGAGGAGATAATTTTTGAAAGCCCATCTCACAGGTGATTCATGAGTGGAATCCTTCTTATCTCGCTTGTACTTACCTGGCCATAATTGGTAGTTAAGAGATGATTCGAGAGTTATCCTGCAACTTGTCGCTTGGAAGTTTAGGAGCGGTCTAGTTAGACTTTAAAGACTCTAGCTCTAGGTGTTGCTTGTGCATATTGTGATTGTGATTGTTTGAAGTTTAGTCCCATAATTCCGTATTTTTCAAAAACCAAACAAAAAAATTTTCAAAAATCCAAAAACTCTAAAAAAAATTTATAAAAATTCGCCTACCTTCCACCCTTTCTGCTTTTCACTCCTATCATGGGTACCCCTTATTGGATATAGTACCCTCAAGACAATTATTATGATTGCAAGTAGGCAATTATGATAATTGAGAGAGGACCTATACAAGTAGAACAGTTTTGCTTGAAATGATAGTATGCTATCCGGTTTGTCTTCATCATTGATGGAGTCCGTATGATTCTTGCTTGACTACCAAAATTATGATAGCGATCATATACGTGGGAGCTGAGTAGTCCATAAGCACATCCTTAAATGTCCCTAGTTGTGGAGTATCGAGACTGGGCATCGATATTCCAGAGTAGACTAATGTATACGTTTCTAGACCTCGACGAAGGACGATGGCTGGTCTCACAAGCCACTGGTGTTGTGTCACTTAAGATAGTATACAGGTGTTCACTGGAGGTGAGTACACCGGGCGGACTCGTTGAGAACTTCTACATGATATTATATTTATCGTCAAATGGAAGTTCTCAGGTGGCATGAGTACATGTTAGTCTTTTGACTTGAGATCGTCATTTGTCTCGTGTGAGTTCCCACTATACTTTGATTACTATCCTACCACGTTTCAAAGGAGTCGTGCAAACAGATTTTAGTTGGGTACAGTTCTGAGCCACATGGAGGCAGTGATCAATTGTCAGGAATTCGTCTCTCCTGGTATTAGAAGTCAATGTCGCACTGTGTTCGGTTGGCCATCACCCTAAATCCGTGGCCACGATGGATGAGATTTACTGATAGTTATTCAGTAGTTTTTCAGTTGGTGATGAGCTTGACTCCGACACGACTTATCGGGTTATTAAGGGTCTGACGTTATCTACCCCCTATACCCGGTATGCGAAACTCTTAGACGAAGAGATGGGACTGTATGGAGACTGTCACATTCAGACTCATTAGGGTAAGGACCACTTGATTGTCGACCCCTTTTCGGCAAGTACCTAGGTAGCCGTTATGTGTAGGTAGTGCCGCTGACGTGCTTGTGGTTAAACTCACTGCTAGTGTATTATCGAGTTTTAAGAGTCCTACACATAGGGTTTTCCTAGTTCAGGCGATAGATATAGAGGTCGTACGTTGGTATGTGCAGGGGTCTGATTAAATACGTGTACGGGATACACGAACTTTAATCGGGTGGTTGATAATACTAGCCGGCTAAGGATTAAGCCGGATTATTAAATCAGGTTTTGATTTAATAATTTATATATATATATATATATATATATTAGTATTATTGTTCACTATTCATTTTCACTTTTTGGTGCTATCCGTATTTTTATACAGATACGCGTATATATAACGATACATATATTGGACAAAGTATTCCGTATTTAGACGGAAATGCTTCTAGAAGAAGGACACCTCATAATTGATTTTCCTTTTTGGAAATTCAAATAATGAGGTGGCTTGATGAGGTGGCAAGGAGCATGGTAGAGAGGCATGGCTATGATTTTATATTCATAAAATCATTTGGGTATACTATTGTAGTATGGTTGTAAAAAGAAAGTGAGCCATTCTTTCTACTAGATTTTTTCCTACAAAAAAAAGACTTAGCCATTTTCTCATGTGATGGCTTTTCTCACCTCCTCCTTCTTCTCCTTGCTCTCTTGAGCATGGTAAATTTAGAGTGAAAGTCAGTGAAAAAATTCCTACATCACCCACAATCCATCCCTAGCAAGTTTGGAACGTCGGTCGGAGCCTGGATCAGTTTCTCTCGGGTCGATCATCTTCGGCAAGGGCGGTTGCCTCTCAAGCGTGTTCGCGGCGTCTACGAGTTTGGAGGGGTCTTCCACAATTAGGTGGACACGTGTCGAAAATTGTATTTTCTAAACCTTATTGCTAAGTTTGCTAGTTTAGTTGTATGGTTTGAATTCTTGGGTATATGTGTTTTGTGCTTGCTTAAAATCATTGTTTTCGCTTTCATCTTGGCCACGGCTTCTGCAGCGCGAGCACAAGACATTAACACCCATAACCGACCTACTCTTGCCGAATTTTGGTACCTTCAACCAGATAATTTTTCATACGGTTCTTTCTTTGGTAGAACTTCAAACGATCCATCCATGCCTAAAATTTCTTTGAAAGATCGGATAAACGCTTCTAGAAACACTAATTGGACACCATAATCCATTTC
This sequence comes from Agapanthus africanus, assembly GCA_030015575.1. Classification (NCBI taxonomy): domain Eukaryota; kingdom Viridiplantae; phylum Streptophyta; class Magnoliopsida; order Asparagales; family Amaryllidaceae; genus Agapanthus; species Agapanthus africanus. The sequence continues at coordinate 136,530,713 of JASDDO010000026.1, forward strand.
GTATCAACCTTATCAAACTTTCACACCTTCTTATGTTGATATCCCTTTGAGGGTAATGTGGCTACTTTTAAATACATGTCCATTGTCGAACATATTGAACAATCCCGTAATCGATCTTTCACTCTTTTCACCACTTCAAATTCTTTAGGACAACAATTCCAATCACCTTCTTATCAAAGTGTTGATCCTAATTATGTCCATTCTACGCATCCATTCAATTCCTATCAATCCTATCCGACTTTTACACCTTCTCTAGACATTTCTTCTGAACATTCATTTGAGAGTTTCACGTATCCAAACGAATTCAAATCTTTTATCGAAACCCGTTCACAACCCATGTCTAGTCTTGAAAGAACATTGGAAGAATTTCGGGTAGTTTCGTGCCGACAGATAAAGAAATTGGATGCATCCATAACCCCACTCATACAACCTAATGAACTATCTGGTAGTTCCCAACTAGCTCATGATGTTGCATTGTATGATGTGGCGATTGGACAAATTAATGATATGAGTAGTGAAAATGATCAGTACACTCTTCTAAATCAAATCTACCCGTTTCCAATTGAACTCCACAACTCTTATTCTGAAAGTCTATCGAGTAAACCAAATGATTCATTGATTGAGGATAGCATGTTTGATGAGTTTTGCGACTATTGTATGCTTGATTTACTCAATTGTGAAGGGACCCTGTCAAGTGAAACCTCCACCACTCCGTTTGATCTCTACATCTCCAATCTAGAAAACCAACCAAGTGCGATTTGTAATCCACCGATTGAAAACCATGCTTTTCATGAGATGTATGAGAAATTTAACTTTCACTTGATTGAGAATATTGACGCTGGGGATAATTTGGATGATGAACCCACGGTTTTGGATGAGTATTTCTCACCAATTCAACGCGTTCCTTCAAATCCATGTGGGCATCATCCCGAACCATTAACTGTTTTTCCCGAACCTCATTTGCGTCTGGATGTTATTGATGATGATGAATGCATGGATGAGCTGAATTTTGAAGAGAATTTGGAGGATATTATTGAGGACGAGCTTGTTTTATTGGATGAGTCGGATTTTCCGATTCATCATGTCCCTTCCATTGACTGTGAATATCCTTCTAAACTTTTAACTAATACCATTCCTAAATCACTTCTCTCCACCTGTTCCATCGTTACCAAACTGCAAGACAACTTGTCAGCTTCATCTCCTACGTTTGGTTTACCAAGTTCAGTCGGCCCATGTTTTCTTTCGAATCTTGAAACGTTTGACCCCATTTCTACCTCATTTCTCAATGGATTGATAAAATAGTATAGTTAGAAAATTCCAGTTTCACATCATTACAAACTGTACTAATTCATTCAGTTAATGTACAACCTCAAGTTTGTATTACATTTCTTTCTCCCCTTCATTCGTTTTCTCATTTACCGAGACTATATACCACTTCCATCTACACATGGCATCGTGTATTCTTCATTTCTTTTCTCCACACGTTCTTTCTCCAACCATGGCATCATCACGATAAAATTTTTGAATGGTTGGTGTTAATTTTTGGTCTATGTAAGACCTTGTATAGATTGATGATGTTCTCCTTAATTTTAAACTTCAATGCTTAAACAGTGGAAACACTGTTTCACTTAAATTTAGGGGGGGGGGCTTTTTATGTATATATATTTTGTTTGCTTTTTCTTATATTAAAACAAAAAAGGAACTGATAAATTTTGATCCGTCAACAATGTTGACCCTCTTTGTGTGGCATGACAGTGAGGGCACTGTCAAGTTTAAGTTTGGGGATGTGCTTGGTAAGTTTTATATCTTTACATTCATGTGTATATTTTGTATCTGAATACTTATTTGAAAACCCATAAAAACTGTAATTTTTTCCAAAACATAAAAACTTGGTCATCAAGTTAGCTAGTAGGGTAACTTAAATTTTATTCTGAAAATTTAGCTCGATAGGTTAGAAATAACTAAATTCTAAGCTTAGAAATTGAAAAGCCTAAAAATAATCCTCCTTAAGTTTAACCATAATAAATATACGTCCTTGTAGTTTTTTTAGAAGTAGGTAATCTTGAGTTCAGTACTTGAGTTAAGTTGAGATAAAGGGAAAGTATTGAAAGTTTTATTAAAGAATAAGTCTGAAAAATAGTTTATATTCTTGAGTCCAAATTCAGAAAGTATATACCTTACTGTAGAGTGTTTTTCATCATCCTATTGAGATAATAATACAAGTCGCTTGTCAGGCGTATTACAGATTCTCCTGCCTGGGGTAGACATGGATTTATTGTAACAACTCCAATTTCAATGTACAAGAAAATTATTTATAAGTTAATGTACAATTAGGGTATTTGCAATCCTATGAATACTATAAGAATTTGTTTTGTTTTAGAACAGCAAGAAAGTACTTGTAGCATATTGGTAAATCCTTGCACTGCTGTGACGTAGCCCCTGTGATTGAATCCCCCCAGCCACATTATCTTTTTATTTAATTTTCTTTTAATTTTTTTAGAATCTCAAGGGTTTACACATGCACTACACATAAACTGAAGGGACACAGAAAATTTAAACTGTGCACTGAAGAAAACCAATCGACTAGGACACGTGGCACACAACCCAACACCCCTCGTTGGAATTGGGCCGGCGAAAACCCAATTTTGCCCGGTACTGCCGGTCGGACCGTCGGTGTTGCCCCCTAAACTTTAACCCTTGCAACCCCTCGCCTACCCTACCCCCTAGGCTGTTTGTCTACTCTGCACATTTCCAGAGAACATTAAAATGCTCTTTAAATCCATTTTTAATACAAATTTTAATTCACGAATTCAATAAACCAAACCCTAATTTTCCCTATAAATACCACATCTCATTTCACACATCCTCACTCAAAATTCTAGTACAAAAACTCTACAAAAATTCCAAGTCTCTTTTGTGTACAAGTGGAGTTAGCAAAATGGTGAAATTCCGGCGACGGTCCAAGGAGATTCCGGCGACGAAACGACGTCCCGACGCTTCCCTATTCTTCCCTTACCTCTCTTATTCCTAAAAATCCAGTAAGTCCCCTCTTCCCTTCTCTTTCTCTATTTTAAAAACTTTAAATTATAAAACCCGACGGAAGCGGAGTTAATCCGACTTCCGATTCGGCTTTTTCTTCAAAACTCAACTTTTATTAACCAAGAAAATACCAAAATCTCATATAATGTTTAACAAATATTAACAAACCCATTAAAATAAGTTTCACCTCAAAATATTCTTTATTACAACTTTTATCGTATTTTTATAGTAAAATACCATATGTTTTAGTTTCGACACAAATCAACAAAATACCTATATTACGTTTAGATAGCTCACGAGGTAATGACCTACCTCATCACAACACACATCTTTGACATAGAACGATGAAGTTTTGGGAATATTTTCATGGGATAACACGACGTACAAATAAATACCATCAACTTATAAAACCTTTTCTTTAAAAAGATGTATTAAACAATTCCTTACAATTGCGCCTCTACAACCCACTTTTGGGGACCCTGTTCGGGATGGTGTAGGTTATCGCACGTCCTCGGGCCTAGTTGAGCGAGATGCAGACCTCCGAAAGGAGCATTCGATCTCGACGGAATTTTTATGCATTTTTCTTTAGAAAATGAGATTTCTATAAGAAAATAAATAAAATTACTTTCACTAAATAAATATATATATATATTATCAAAATATCTACTTTAATTATATTATATAAATATTCCAATTTTTCAAAAGAATCACCATTACATGAAAATACCATCCAAATACAAATTAATTCCAATATTTCAAGAAAATACCCTATACTATGAAAAATTAGGTTCTACTCACTGGAAATTTCAAAATTATAAAATATACATCTATGAAAACCCTTAAGATGATAATTAAATACTTGAGGTGTATTTTGAAAATTATATCAAACTATTTTTACATAAAACTCCCTCAAGTTATGTTAAATTACAATAAGGACCCTAGTAAACATAGGTTTAAGCGGGACCAGTCTCTTGAGACTCAGGGAGCCGGAGATATGGGTGCTTGCCTATTTAAGGTAGACAATCTAACAAACGGTGTTATCAACACGGTAATTGTCTTGGAAAAAGACATAAATTCTACCGTCCATGTGCAGCAGTTACCGATAACATCAAAACTAATTCAGGATTTCAAGTTCTTTTCAAAAGTGTCTGACTCAGACTGAGTCTCAATCTAATCAATCTGACTTGAATGTGATTCTAGTATAAATTATAATACAACATGAATCCATGAATCCGTCTATTCAATCTATATCAATCTATATTGACTGAACCGAACTATAGATATATTTCATCTACATGACTCTCCATTTATATGTATTCCTATTGGGATGTACTATTAAACCAAAATTGTTCCATTTACTGATATCATGGTTTCAGTAAGTCATCCATCTAACAATACTATACAATTAATACAAAAGATATCACGGGGTTTATAAGGGGTAGATTGGTACGGAAGGTGTTAAAAGTGGCACGAGACTGTAACCATAATACACCTAATCTGAATATCCATTACCGTTGTACCGTGGCTGAACGGTTCCTTGGGCTCCATATACCTTAGTCTCCAGAATAGTGGGACTTCTCTCATATACACTGGCATTTTCTGTACCAAACTACAAACAACAACATTAACAATATAATCAAACCTTATAAGATATATTCTCTTTCTGTCTATTCTATCTCTACTCACTTTTGGGACTTACCGAGCGATTGTTCGCTGACGACATTCTTTTTCTTCTTTCTTTGGAATGTTGTCAGGTGGATCGGACTCACTGGAGATTGAACCCAGCACCGAGGATTTGGAGCAGTTATCATTCGACCCGGAGTTTTAGATACTTGTACATACTATTTTCATTTATGTTATGCCATTGTCTAGGCATTGCTTTCATTCCATGTATTACTGTAAAAGAATGTTAAATAAATAAAGTTGTTCATTTACATTATTTTCTCTTGTATACTTTACTTATATTGCTTATATACGTTCAGCGTGTTTACTTCTGAGTAAATACGTAGTGGCCTCGTCATGTCTCCTTGCTCGTACACTGGGAAGCGGGGCGTGACCGGTTTTGTTGGTGGCCCATGCATGTCAGCTTTGTATGGACATGCATGTCAGTTATGCATGGACATGCGGGTTAATTCTGCATGATGTCATAAGCAATATAACACAAGAACCAACAACTAAAAATATTCTTTATATATTCCTTGAATCTTCCAATTTCATATATTTTGAATCTGTCCTATCCCAAATTTTCCTTTCAAGGTTATGGATTCTCCAAACAACACTAGCACCAATTTTAACAACACTCCATCACCTCTACAACTTATACCTATCGTCGCTGCTCTGATCAATGAGCAGACGGTACTTCTTGAGGCAATCCGTAGCCTCCTGGAAGGACAGCAGCAGCAGACTGCTATGTTGATGAACCGCCCAGAAGCGGAAGCCCCGGGGGTAAAAATTTTTTGGGCTTTTCACCTCAAGCAATTCTCAGGAAAATAGAGCCCTCTAAAAGCTGAGGAATAGGCTCAGAGTATTGAAGATGACCTGTCAGCAGCACAAGTGCCAAAGGTCGCTTGGGTTCGAGTTGCGAAGCTGCAGCTCATTGACAATGCACGGGTTTGGTAGAAGACGGAAGAAAACCGTCTCACTCAACCGATCGAATGGAGGACTTTTCGCGATATGTTTGACGTGAAATACTTCCCTGAGACTGCCAGATTCGACATGGAACAACAGTTCATCCACCTACAACAGGGTTCAATGTGGACCAAATCAGTGGATGAGTACGATGCCGAGTTTACCATGCTCAGTCGGTAAGATATGTCTCAATATTTTGATTTTCAAATATCATCTATTACACAACTAACACAATACCTTAACAGATTTGCAGCACACCTGATACCGACGGATGAGATCAGAGCCCGACGATTCCAATAAGGGTTAGATCCGGAGATCTAAGCTGTGTTAGCTACAGGGATTTCCCGACCCACGAATTGGCTTTGAAAGCTGACCGTCGATATGGGGCAGTGGTAAAGATGAGGGGCAGAACTCAATCTGTCGGGATGAAGCGCCTTGCCACTCAGATGGCAGGAGGAGCCTCTTCAAAGGCACCATTCGAGCCCAAAAGATCGGGAGTACTAAACAACCGGCCCAACCCAGCCTTTTGTACCTACTGCGAGATGGATGTACATCTGGCAAAGGACTGTTGGCATGCAAATCGTCTTTGCTTAGCCTGTGGCTCGGCTACTCATGATATTGGGTCTTGTTCTCATAGACATAACCCAAATATTGCACCTAGACAAGCAATCACCTACCCGCAACGTCCAGGCACCTGCTCTACGACTCGCACTACCTGCTCCACCTCTCATAGACTGACTGCACCCCCTCTTCGTCAGTTCCATCAAGCTCAACGGAACGTACCTCAAGGACAAAGGAACGGACAGAGGAATGCTTCTCCAGCAAGGAGGAATGTGCCGAGATGACATGCTTTCACAATGACCGTGGAAGAGGCTGAAGCCACCGGCCAAGTCATCACTGGTAACCTTTTCCTTCAAGCTTTACTTTCCCATCTATATTTACATATCCATATATTCTCCTTATATCTAAAACCTATCCCACATAACTTAGGTACAATCTTAGTAGCTTCACTTCCTGCACCAGCACTCTTCGATACTGGAGCATCTCATTGCTTTATGTCGCAACGGTTCGTCCGAACTTATGCGATTCCAGTCACACCGCTTGTATCCAGCTGGAATGTCAGTTCAGGAAACAATGTTCTAAAGGCAACAATGGGATACAACCTGTATCCAGTGGTCGTCTGCAGCAAAGAATTCTATGCTGATTTCAAGGTGCTGGACATACCGAACATTGATGTGGTTCTAGGTATGGATTGGCTAGGAACCTTCTACGCTACCATTAACTGTCGTCAAAGGAGGGTAGTGTTCGAGATTCCAGACCATCCGGTCTTTTATTTCAAAAGTGGAGACCGTACCCTGGAGCCAGGCACTTACAAGGCGAAACCGAAGAAGGCAGTGATTGCTACGCATCAGGCAGAAGAAGACAAGCCAGAGGCAGTTCAAGAGTTCGACGATGTATTTCCTGAAGACATATCAGGTTTGCCTACCGATCGAGCTCTTGAATTCAGTATTGATTTAGTGCCAGGAGCACAACCAGTAATCAAAGCACCTTATCGCCTAAGTCCAGAAGGTTTAAAGGAGATCCGAACTCAGTTGGACGAATTATTGAAGAAAGGATGGATTCGTCCTAGCACTTCAAGTTGGGGATCTCCGGTTTTACTCGTGAAGAAGAAGAAAAGTTCATACCGAATGTGCATTGATTATAGAGCCTTGAACGAAGTAACGATAAAGAACAAGTATCCACTATAGCACATCGACGATTTATTCGATCAGCTAAGTGGATCTTGCGTTTTCTCCAATTTAGATCTTCGTTCGGGTTATCATCAGGTGAAGGTTAAGGAATCTGATATCCATAAAACGACATTCAGTACTCGCTATGGTCATTCCGAATTTCTTGTGATGCCATTTGGAGTGACCAATGCACCGGCTATATTCATGAACCTAATGAATCAAGTTTTCCGAGAGTACCTAGACAGGTTTGTTATCATCTTCATCGACAACATCCTGGTGTATTCAAAGAGTCGGAAAGAACACGCCGAACACCTACGAATTGTCCTGGAAACTCTACGACAACATCAACTCTATGCCAAGTACAGCAAATGCAAGTTTTGGCTAGATCAAGTTGGTTTTCTCGGACATATTGTATCAGGCGAAGGAATCTCTGTAGATCTAGATAAAGTATCAGCAGTAAGCGAATGGCCGACACCAAAGTCAGTGAAATACATTCGAAGTTTCCTGGGTCTAGCTGGATATTACAGAAAGTTCATTGAAGGATTTTCGAAGATAGAAACACCTCTGACTAAGCTCACACGTAAAGATGAAGAATTCGTGTGGTCAGAATCATACGAACAAGCTTTCGTAGAACTCAAGTTAAGATTGACATCAGCGCCGATTCTCGTCATACCGGACCAATCTGGAGGTTTTGAAGTGCATTGCGATGCCTCCAGTAAAGGATTAGGATGTGTTCTACATCAGCATGGTAAGGTTGTGGCTTATGCTTCAAGACAGCTGAAGATTCATGAGCGCAATTATCCGACGTATGATTTGGAGTTGGCAGCCGTAATCTTTTCTCTTAAAATTTGGCACCATTATCTTCTTGGTGAACGGGTGGACATATACACAGATCACAAGAGTCAGAAATATATGTTTACTCAGAAAGAGTTGAATATGTGGCAGAGAAGATGGTTAGAACTCATGGCGGACTTTGACATCAACTTACAATATCATCTAGGAAAGGTGAATGTAGTACCTGATGCACTTAGTCTCCAACCATTAGCAATGAATCTCATCGCATAGTGGAAGTTTCAACAAGACTTGCATCAAATGGAGATTGAAGTGGTCATGCCAGGTAACACTTCAAGTTTGATTAACTTACAAGTTCAATCTACCATTGTCAATCAGATCAAAGCAGCTCAAGCAAGTGATGCTAAGTTGCAAAAGATTAGAGAACACGTGGAAAGTGGACTTCGAACAGACTTCATCATCCATGAAGACGGATCTTTGAGATATGGCAGCAGATTGTGTGTACCTAAAGGTTCTGTGCGAGAAGAGTTAATGAAAGAAGCTCATAGCTCTCCTTATTCAGTGCACCCTGGAGGTACAAAGATGTACAAGGATCTGCGTCAAAATTACTGGTGGCATGGAATGAAGCGTGAAGTAGCCAGAAGCGTCGGTAAATGCTTGGTGTGTCAACAAGTAAAGGTTGAACACCACAGGACTGCTGGATTATTTCAACCATTACCTATCCCAGAATGGAAGTGGCAACACATCATAATGGATTTTGTGACTGCACTTCCTCATAGCACAAAGGGTAACGATGCCGTATGGGTTATTGTGGATCGACTCACAAAGTCGGCTCACTTCATCTCATTTCGAGTTGGCCAATCTACCGAGACTTTAGCAAAGAAGTACATGGAGGTAAGAATCTAAGTAAGATTTTAAACTCTTCAAATATGTACTATGTCTGATACCCATGAACTCATACAGGAAATCATAAGACTTCATGGAGTACCGGTCTGCAATGTCTCCGATCGTGACACTAGGTTCCGATCATAATTTTGGCAAAGTCTGCAAGTTAGCTTGGGAACAAGTCTAAACTTCAGCACAGCTTATCAAACAGATGGTCGGTCTGAGCGAACTATTCAGATCTTAGAAGATATGCTCAGAGCGTATATGCTAAACTTCGGAGGATCATGGGAAGATCACCTACATCTTGTGGAGTTTTCATACAACAACAGCTACCAAGCAAGTATAGGAATGGCACCTTTTGCAGCACTTTATAGAAAAAAGTATCGATCACTATTAAGTTGGGACGATATCGGAGATAGAGAACTCCTTGGACCTGAGATGATAGTATCAACTGTCGACGTGGTTCGTACTATCAGGGAACGAATGCGCATAGCCCAAGATCGATAGAAGCACTGGGCTGATGCAAAGCGCCGTCACTTAGAGTTCCAACCGGGAGAACATGTATTCTTGAAGAGATCTCCAAACCATGGAGTGGTTCCTTTTGGAAGGCGGGGTAAGCTTAGTCCAAGGTATATTGGACCGTTCGACATACTCAAATGAGTCGGTGAAGTGGCTTATCGCTCGGTACTTCCACCTTCATTGGAAGGAGTGCACAATGTGTTCCACATATCCCAACTCAGAAGGTATGTGAGTGACCTCAGCCATATTCTTGATCACTCCGGGCTTACTGTACAGCCAGATTTATCTTGTGAGCAATAACTTGTTGAGATCCTGAACAGAAAAGTAAAGTCACTTTGGAACAAGAAAGTCAACTTGGTTCGAGTGATGTGGAGAAAAGACACACCAGGAGAGTCGACATGGGAAAGGGAAGATGAGATGCGTGCAAGATATCCTTACTTATTTGTAAGCTAGTCCTTAAAATAAATTGTAAATTTCGAGAACGAAATTTTTGTAAGGAGGGTAGACTGTAACAACTCCAATTTTAATGTACAGGAAAATTGTTTAAAAGTTAATGTACAATTGGGGTATTTGCAATCCTGTGAATGCTATAAGAATTTGTTTTGTTTTAGAACAGTAAGAAAGTACTTGTAGCACATTGGTAAATTCTTGCACTGCTATGACGTAGCTCTTGTGAACGAATCCCCCATGCCACATTATCTTTTTATTTAATTTTCTTTTAATCTTTTCAGAAGCCTAAGGGTTTAAACGTGCACTACACGTAAATTGAAGGGACACAGCAAATTTAAACATGTGCTCTAAAGAAAACCAATCGTCTAGGACACGTGGCACCCAACCCAACACCCCCCGTCGGTATTGAGCCGACGAAAACCCTATTTTGCCCGGTACCGCTAGTCGGACCGTCGGTGTTGCCCTCCAAACTTTAACCCTTGCAACCCCTCGCCTACCCCACTCCCTCTAGGCTGTTTGTCTACTCTGCACATTTCCAGAGAACATTAAAATGCTATTTAAATCCATTTTTAATACAAATTTTAACTCACCAATTCAGTACACCAAACCCTAATTTTCTCTATAAATACCACATCTCATTTTACACATCCCCACTCAGAATTCTAGTACAAAAACCCTATAAAATTTTCAAGTCCCTTTTGTGTACAAGTGGAGTTAGCAAAAGGGTGAAATTCCGATGACGATCCAAGAAGATTCCGGCGACGAAACGACGTCCCGACGCTTCCCTATTCTTCCCCTACCTCTCTTCTTCCTAAAAAGGCAGTAATTCCCCTATTCCCCTCTCTTTCTCTATTTTAAAAACTCTAAATTATAAAACCCGATGGAAGCAGAGTTAATCCGACTTCCGATTCGGTTTTTTTTTCAAAACTCAACTTTTATTAACCAAGAAAATACCAAAATCTCATATAATGTTTAACAAACATTAAAAAACCCATTAAAACAAGTTTCACCTCAAAATATTCTTTATTATAACTTTTATCGTATTTTTACAGTAAAATACCATATGTTTTAGTTTCGACACAAATCAACAAAATACATATATTACTGTTCCCGCAAAAAATTTCTGCGCAAAAGAGCCCAAGGTATCAAATGGCAGCGATACGCTTAAGAAAATGCGAACCAGTATTTTCCGGGCTGTATTTTGATAAACTCCTGAATGAGAAACAGCTAAATTCTGAAGGTATTGAAAGCGTCTCGAAAAACCCTTCGATTTGATATATTATGGGCCTCATAATTCATCCGGGATCAAAACTTATGGGGGAATCACGTGCCCACACGTGACCGGGCATCACGTCTCCACACGTGACCGGGCATCACGTGCCCACACGTGACCATTTATAGGCAAAGCCTGTAGACACTGAATAAAATAAAAAATTAAATGGGGTCACGTGCCAACACGTGATGGGCCTTTAAACCCACTGAAAAGAATTAAAAATATAATAAAACAACAAGCAAAAACCCCAATGGGGCATCACGTGCTCACACGTGACCAAGGATCACGTGCTGACACGTGATGATTCCTGAGTTCTTTAAAACAACATAATTAAATTCTGGTTAAAAGCTTAATCAGGGTGATCACGCGTCAACACGTGATGGGATCCTAAGATCTCTGAAATAATAGAATTAAATTCTAATTAAGGGAAATCAAAAACCCTAATATTTTCCTAGATCTTTCCAAACAAAAAGATGGTGCTCTGTAAAATGGAGCACCGTTGGATTAAAAATCCAATGGTGATTAAAAATCACCAATTTATGGAAAGATTCTATACAAGGAAAGATTTTCCTGAAATTCACCAAGAATAACGAACAGAATATCTTTTGGATTAAAAATCCAATGGTGAATAAAATTCACTAAGTGATCTAAAAGATCATGTTGGTTACAAAATCAATTAAAATTTTTAAATGGAAGATTGACTAAACAAATTGATTCTTTTCTTTCTCCTATAAATAGGAGCCAAGAAGAGAAGAGAGGAGGATCTACTTTTTTGGGAAATATACAACAACAGAGAGAAAAAAGAGAAAATAATTTAATTCTCAAGAGAGGAAAAAAAAAGTTCTCTTCAGAGAAAAGAAACCCTAGGTGAGAAAGGGGAAAGAGATCTAAGTTCCATAAAATAAAGAGAATTTAATTCTCAATTTAAGAGTTTAACTCTTCTGAATAAGAACTTAGTTCTTCCTTTGATTGAAGATCTGCAGAAGCAGATCTCCCCATAAGTTGAGAATTTAATTCTCATCGGGGAGATTCTGCTATGCAGATCCAAAACTTAGAGGGAGAATTGAGTTTAAGGAATTTAATTCTCTCAAATTCATAGGAATTTAATTTCTCCAAATGAAACTAGGGTTTAACCCTACATAAGAATTTAATTCTTCCAAATTCATAGGAATTTAGTTTCTCCAAATGAAACTAGGGTTTAACCCTGCATAAGAATTTAATTCTTCAAAATACATAGGAATTTAATTCCTCCAAATGAAACTAGGGTTTAACCCTACATAAGAATTTAATTCTTTCAAAACACATGGGAATTTAATTCCTCTAAAATGAAATTAGTGTTTAACCTTATAACAGAATTTAATTCTTAAAAGAAAAAGGGATTTAAAAATCTCCATGCACATTACCCAACTTGGTCACGTGGTAACACGTGACCCTCATCCTCAATGAGTAAAAAAAAACGAACAAGACTAGGTCACATGCTCCCACGTGACCCTTAAACAGATTCCTAAAAATAAGAAGGAATTAGTCTGAAGGCAATGCCTCACGTGCTCCCACATGACCTTCAAAATAAAGAGAACAAAGGCAAAGGCAGTACTGATTTTGGGCGCTCTCACGTGTCCTCACATGACCCTTAATAAACACTTTAATAATCAATACATGGATATCCATCGCGTGCCAACACGTGATGTCCAGAAGATCAGAAGTGTTTAACATTTATTTGCAGATTTGAGAATAAAATAAAGGAGGTCTGGCCCCATCTCAGGCGCCTCACGTGACCCCTTCCTTTCTAGTGTTTAACACTATTTTGAGCATTTTGTCTCCAGTGTTTAACACTGTTTTAAATACGTCACGTGAGGACACGTGACCGCCAGATGTCCTTTAGTGTTTAACACTATTCTAAAACCAGCTTAGCCCAAATTGGCTAAGTTTTCCAGAGGCAAATATCCCCTTCAAATGAGCCTTAAAATCCAGAGCTATAATGTTTAATGCTCAAAGACAAAATGTTATCAGAGCCTTCAAACTCTTGTTTAGCATTGCTAAATAATGATGAGCTGAACCCAGACAAATGCTCAACAGGCCAACAAAGGGCCAATATTTCAAATTTAATTGGACTTAGCCCAAATTGTCCATAAGACCTCAATTCAGATTTAATTGAGCCAATGTGCTCATAATATAATTAATTGATCTTAGTTCCAAATTGGACTACAGATTTCCCAATCAACTTAATTGGTTCAAGGGTACATCTCTTCACTCCTTTGATATTTGTCGTTGTAATCCTTCAACGTTTTCAGAGAGATGACGGGTCCCGATAACCAATCATTACCTGGACTATGGGGTCCTTAAACCCATGGACTATGATGTCCTTAACCTCGGAATGTGGGGTCCCTTTAAACCCACGGACTATGATGTCCTTAACTTCGAACTATGGGGTCCTTTTAAACCCACGGACTATGATGTCCTTAACCTTGGACCACCATGTCCTTAAACTGGCAATTGACCGCAAAGTCCCTAAACTAGAACAATAGAGCCCAAATGCTCTTTTGTTGGATCTAAATGATCCCGTTAAGTAGATCTTAGTCTAAAATTAGACTAACGTATCCCTAACAAATGGTTAAGTTGACCTTAGTCTAAAATTAGACTAACGTGTTCTTAACAAACTGTTAAGTTGATCTTAGTCTAGAATTAGACTAACGTATCCTTAACAAACTGTTGAGTAGATCTTAGTCTAAAATTAGACTAACGTATCCTCAACAAACGTTTAAGTCGATCTTAGTTTCAAATGAGATTAACGATCCTTAAACCCAACCCCAAAACCAAATCTAAGAAGAATACGGATTTGGACTAATCCACGCCCTACGGCGACAACATAAATTAGTCTCCGTATACATTCCACGGGCAACCAAAAACAAAACAAACACCCACAACACGAAGTGACCATCTGGAGAAGGAGAAAGTGGTTACCGTGATGCGGTAGCGTAATTATCTGCAGGGGATTGCGCCTGCAGGGAAGAGCGTCCCCACAATCAAAAACCCCTCAACGAGGGGGAATCTGACGAAGTCTGCTATATCGGCCGCATTCGTTTAAACCTTCGATACATGGTGTCATAAATCAACTTGGAATCTTCGGAGAGGTGGACGGATAGCACCAATTAGCATCTGCCCCCAAATTCAGGCAAGACGTTTGTCTTCCTGTCTTTCGGCGGCTAACAGATTCTGGCACGCCCGGTGGGACCTTTTCTTCTTTCCACTCCATACTTCGTGTGTCGTGTTCGCGAACGAATCACGGTTTGCTATAGTTGCCTGTGGATTCGAGGTACTAAGATTTGGTGTCTTGCTCCGTGCAGAATAGAGAACATCAATGGCCTTTAACTGCTCCAACTGCAACTCCCGTTCCACCTCATCTGGAGGTGTAACCTACGGGCCCCAAGCGGCCTCCCTTTTCACAATGCCAGTGGAGCAGGTAACTCAAGACATCACTGGGCTATTCTTCGGGACCATGCTCCCACCGATGACCTTCAACACCCTCATACCATCACAAGAAGCTCAGAAGAAGTCGGTCTTTGATCGGCTTACAACTATTACGGCCCCTCTCAACAGGTCGTCCAGCTCCAACGCCTCAGTCTTTAACAGACTGGGCCAAAACTCAGTTAGGCCCATGAAGAAGCCCGCGATACCAGAAAGAGTTATCCCTAAACGGATAGCCATTCCTGCTCATGAAGTCGTCAAGGAGGCTTCTCCTGCCAAAGAGTCGGTCTTCACAAGGCTGACTGTTCCGACTCCTTCTCCAGGCGAAGTCCTCAAAGCTGCTTCCCCTGCCCAGAGGTCTGTCTTTGACAGGTTGGATATTACTTCTCAATGGACACCGGTCTTTAAAAGGCTGACGCCGGCGACAACCCTTCGCCAAAACAGGAGGCATGAGGAAGTCACCCTTACAGCTGAGACAATCCCAACTGAACGACACGCTCGACGTCGCCACTGGCGCCGAGTAAGGAAGGCTGGGGGCAATTCCCCTTTCGGATCGACTCCACCAGCTCCCATGGTGGAAATCAATGCTGCTGTTCCAACTGGGAACAACTTTGAACCGCTTAGGAGGGTTCGCAAGAACTCTCCGACTGTCGTGCTGAAGAGATCTCCTCCACCTATGGAGATTACTACAGAAAAGAAGCCGGAGCAGCCCCCTCAGCGGCTGTCCTCCAAAATTTATAAATTCTGGCGACAGGTTCAGGAATCGATGATTGACCAGGACTACTCTCGCCGGCCAAAGAAGCTTAAAGCTCGACAAGGAGAAAACCATCCTGTCAAGCCACCAAAGGCGACAGCCGTCTGGGTGCCCGCTGCAATGGCTCTCTCGAAGTCAACCGTTCAAAAGAGAAGGAGGCCGGAGAAAGCCCTTGTGACCGCGGCGAACCGCAAAAGCGCTGAATCTAAACGCCCCAAGTCTGGGGGCATGGTAATACATACCGTTCATATGGCTTCCGGAAAAGAAGAAAGCCGTGCTTCTACGGGTCATCGACCGCTTACGCGATCAGTGACTAAGGCTCAGGAGCAACAACAACAAAAGCTCCAAGAGATGCTAACAGCCATGGCCGCACTTACGGGACCAAAAGCATGCCCGGAGACATCCTCGGAGCAGCGCCGTGAGCAGGAAACTGATACTGAATTCCTTCGGAGAATGCTTGAGAAGAAAGACAAAGAGGTCGCGGAACAAGCGGCCAATATAAAACAAATGGCCCTTCTATTCCAGGATATGGTGGGCATAATGATCCAGCCGGATCCTCCATCTGAAGACCCTCTGATTATCCTTGAAGACAATAGGGGAGAGATATCGAACCCTCTTCCAGCTTGTTCAGCAGCTAAAGAGGAGACCATTTCTAAAGCCGCCTTGGACGACTATATTGCTCAGCAGATACGAGCTCATCGGGCAAGCGAAGTGGCCGGGTAAAATGTTAAAACTGGACGACCCTACCCGGATTGGTACGACCAGATAAAGTACCCACCGGGATACACGATCCCTAAATTCCACGTATATAAGGGGACGGGAAATCTACACCAGCACGTTGCTCAATTTAGGGCTCTATGCGGTAATACCGAAGGTGGTGATAAACTACTGTTTCGCCAGTTTGTTGGCAGCTTGGCGGAGACGGCCTTTGAATGGTACTCCGAGCTCCCGAACGATTCCGTCAAAACATTCACGGAGATGGAGCTGTTATTCACCCAGCGTTTCGCAAGCGCCAGCGAACGCACCCCAATCACGGCGTTGATCAATGCCAGGGTGAAGCCAGGCGAAACATGGGTTCAGTACGCGATACGGTGGAAGAATCTATGGTCGAAGTGCGAACAACGCATAGAAGAGGCTCCTGCAGTGGGCATGTTTATAGGAACCCTCGATCCGCAGGCGACCATATCCCAGTTCATGATGTTCTTCAAGCCGACCACCTTCCAGGCCTTGATCGACAAGCTGGCCCAAATGGACCAGATGGGCCATAGACCATCCTCCTCAAAGATGGATCCTCGGAATGAGAAGGGCAAAGGGAAAGCAACCTTCGTCGCCAACGCTCAACAACAACCTAGTGGCTTGAGACCGGTTGTTCGCCAAAGCAACAAGCGGCAATCCCTTGATGAGAAGTTGAGACGTCCTTACTCGTTTCCCCGGGATAAAACAAGGAAACTGTTCGAACTAGCAGTGCACAACGGGCTCATCACTCTACCGGAGTCGAGAAACCCACCGCAACCGAATGACGTCAACGATCCTAATTACTGTCCCTACTATCGAGTATTAGGCCATCTACTCGAAGATTGCTACGTCTTCAAAAATTGGGTTGAAGACCAATACCAGCAAGGCAAATTCGCATTGTCTGAAAATTGGAAGGTGAACCCGCCACAACCACATGCTCCGAAAAAGATGGACATGCCGGGGGCATCGTGCTCATTCATAGAGGAAGCTCCATAGGAAGTTGTTCTTTCGGCAAAAACTAAAAAAATGCTGAAAGATCTTCAAACATGCCCGACGATCAGGTGGAAAGGCCTGCTGGAGCCGGAGATCATCAAGGGGATGCTGAAACCATGCCCAACATTGGGAGTTAATAGTGATGGTGGACAAAACATTCGGGCCAGCCGTCAAAGTCTTCAAAGAAAAAGAAGAAGATCAAAAAGCCCGCGCAGTTTGATGACAAGCGCACGGATCTGCAATAACAAATTGACGCGCTAGAGGAATATAACCAGAAGACGTGGACCTCGGTCACAATCCAAGAATTTCTCAACAATATCCTTGAGAGCAGAGATAATGACAATAACGACGGGGATGACTCGTCAGAAGAATCTCAGGACTATGTGGTAAGTTGCCACATGATCTCTCATTCGGCGTTAATTAACAAATAAGCTCACTCGGCGATAGAAGACAGCATAAAAGAGTTGGGGGCAGGATCGAAGCCAAAACCCTCGGA
Organism: Agapanthus africanus; assembly: GCA_030015575.1. Classification (NCBI taxonomy): domain Eukaryota; kingdom Viridiplantae; phylum Streptophyta; class Magnoliopsida; order Asparagales; family Amaryllidaceae; genus Agapanthus; species Agapanthus africanus. The sequence continues at coordinate 136,548,472 of JASDDO010000026.1, forward strand.
ACAGTCTGACGAGATGATCGACTTGCTACTGAACGAAGCCTGTCAGAAAAGCAAAGCCAATCGAGAGCGTGAACTGGCTATATTCGAAAAAGCCAAACGCCGACGACTGGATGAAAAGGTCGAGGCACCCCAACCGGATTGAAGCATCCCTATCGTCAGCAAAAGCAAGCTTAAAGTAAGGAAACGATTCGCTAGAGCCCTGTCAATAGGAATGAAGTTGCCCTCTTTCAGAGAAAATTCTCCTGGCAGTATACATCTTGATGAAGCGGTCATACATCCTAACTTCTACTTATACCGTCAGAGGATTGCACACCCTACCGAGGAGTGCATAGCCTTTAAAAACTGGTGGTAAGGATATGTTGTCCACCGACAACACGTTCAACGAGTGAAGCGCAAGGCTCGTTGGGAACAGAAAAGCACGACAGATGAGCGTAAAAGAGCTGCTGGCAACTGTCACATAGTCGACACCAAGGGATCGCAAGTTATCACCTTTAGAAGCGACTCTGACGAAGAAATCGCCCTCAGCCCTCTCTTCAAGGAATCCACTTTCGACACAAAAAAGGCGAAGATTTCCGAGAAAATCTAGCTACGTCATCGTACGTTACCCAAAAAATCTTGGACCTATGAATGCATGACCGAAACGTCGTTAAACAAATACAAACCCGCGGCGTTCCTAGGTTGACGTCGTAAAAAAAAAAGGTATGTCCATAAGCGAAATGGGCACGGATGAAAACCCGAAAGGGCTCCGTGAGTAAAAACAGTAGGGCTACCGGCGAGTTTTGTGAAAACCTGAAAGGGCGCAATCTCGTTAAAAGACACTTGCAAGGTCCTCTCGACCTTGTGAGGAGAAAACCACCCGTGTGAGATCCTTACGACTCACAAGGGAGCGACACACTTAGGAATCTTCACGATTCCTAAGGAAAAATTACACTTACGAGATCCTCACGACTCGTAAGGAGAACCCTCTTATGAGACCCTCACGGCTCATAAGATTCAAAAGCCTTAAGCTACAGGGATCTGAACCTGTTCTTAACCTACAAGCGGTTCAATGCTGACCCTTGTATACAATCCACGGGCATGAATAAACATTTCCCTAACAAAGTCCCACCAGCGACTAGGGATATGCTCATACGGTGAACAAACACTTGTAGGTCCTCTCGACTTGTTAGGAGAAAACACTCTTGTAAGATCCTTACGACTTATAAGAGAACACACACTTAGGAATCCTCATGATTCCTAAGGAGAAAACGCACCTACAAGATCCTCACGACTCGTAGGGAGAAACACCTTTATGAGATCCTTACGGCTCATGAAGTCAAAAACCTTAGTCGATGGGATCCTAACCCTGTTTGCTAAGCCACCTTTGTTCGACATCGACAGAGGCAAATGATGATTCGCTCCTGAATATCCCAGTTGTAGCGATGCTGATGCCTAAATCGGTATCAAATTCCAAGTCCTTTCATGGCATATGATGATTCTCTCCTGGCAATGTCCCAGTGGTAGCGATGCTGATGCCTAAATCGGTATCAAATTCCAAGCCCTTTCATGGCAAATGATGATTCGCTCCTGGCAATATCCCAGTTGTAGCGATGCTGATGCCTAAATCGGTATCAAATTCCAACTCCTTTCATGGCATATGATGATTCGCTCCTGGCAATGTCCCAGTGGTAGCGATGCTGATGCCTAAATCGGTATCAAATTCCAAGCCCTTTCATAGCAAATGATGATTCGCTCCTGGTAATATTCCAGTCGTAGCGATGCTGATGCTAAGATTGGCACCAGATTCTAAGTTCCACACTCCCGATAAAAATCAGTGAGCCAAAAATGCATATGAAATAGCTGAAATGATGGGGCAACTTGCAACAAAATCAGCAAGTAAAAATATATGCATACAAAATAGCCGAAATGATTGGGCAACTCGTAATAAAAAAAACAGCGAGTAAAAAGAAAAAATAGCCGAAATGATTGGGCACAGCGAAAAATAGCCGAAATGATTGGGCAATCGTGATTTTCGCAATATAAAAAGCTGAAATGATAGAGCATCGCGGAAAGAATTAAAAAAATGAAAGAATAAAACTTTTTGCCCTGCAGGTGAGGTCACATTGACCCCTGTATACAATCCATGGGCACAAACAAGAAAGGAACCATATCGTCCTACCAGGCTTCGTCGAAGAGAAACCAAATCTCGACGGTTCATAGACAACCTAAAAACAATCTCGACATTCGTCGCAATATTGCAGACACAATGTCAACAAACGAAGCGAAGGAAGATCCCTAACTTCAGGGTCTCGACGTCAACATCGACAACTTAGAGATCAACACCGGCATTCTTCCTCCCTCCAATCGGATGCAGACGCAACATCAACAAGCGGAGCCATGGCAAAGTCCCCTAGTTCCAAATCTCGACGGTTCACAGACAGCTTATAGACTACCCCGGAACCATGGAAAAGTCCCCTAGTTCCAAATCTCGACGGTTCACAGACAGCCTAGAGACTACCCCAGAACCATGGCAAAGTCCCCTAGTTCCAAATATCGACGGTTCATAGACAGCCTAGAGATCACCAACGGCGTTTCTCCTTACTCCAGCAGGATGCAGATGCGACATCAACAAACGACCCTAGGGTCAAAACAATGAAACCATGACAAAGTCCCCTAGTTCCAAATCTCGACGGTTCACAGATAGCCCAGAGATCACCAATAGCGTTCCTCCTCATTCCAGCAGGATTCAGACGCGACAATCAACCTTGGAGCCATGGCAAAGTCCCTGTTCCAAATCTCGACGGTTCACAGACAGCCTAAAGATCACCAACAGCATTCCTCCTCATTCCAGCACGATTCAAACGTGACAATCAACCTTGGAGCCATGGCAAAGCCACAGTTCCAAGACTTTACGGTTCACAGACAAGCTAGAGTCATCCAATGACCCCGTCACGGAAACACGTCATCAAATGACCTCGCCACGGAAACACGTCATCAAATGACCCCGTCTCGGATACACGTCAGCAAATGACTCCGTCGCGGAAATACGTCATCAAATGACCCCGCCGCGGAAACACGTCATCAAATGACCCCGTCTCGGAAATACGTTATCCAATGACTCTGTCTCGGAAACAAGTCAACCAACCTCAGGGAAATCAGTGTCCTTGGCAACCTCCTCGATTCAGGGAAATCAGCGTCCTTGACGAGAGCATCTCGATTCGCGTCGACCCGCAGAGAAATCAGCGTCTTTAAATGAATACCTTGATCGTCTCAACCCCAAGGAAATTAGTGTCCTTGGCAACCTCCTCAATTCAGGGAAATCAGCGTCCTTGACGAGAGCACCTTGATTCGCGTCGGCCCGCAGAGAAATCAGTGTCTTTGCAGGAATACATCAATTTGTCTCAACTCCGAGGAAATCAACGTCCTTGGCAAAAATCTCGATTCAGGGAAATCAGCGTCCTTGACGAGAGCATCTCGATTCGCGTCGACCCGCAGAGAAATCAGCGTCTTTGCAGGAATACCTCGATTCGTTTCAACTTCAAGGAAATCAGGGTCCTTGGCAACCTCCTCGATTCAGGGAAATCAGCGTCCTTGACGAGAGCATCTCGATTCGCGTCGACCTGCAGAGAAATCAGCGTCTTTGCTGGAATACCTCGATTCGTTTCAACTCCGAGAAAATCAGTGTCCTTGGCAACCTTCTCGATTCAGGGAAATCAGCGTCCTTGACGAGAGCATCTCGATTCGCGTCGACCCGCAGAGAAATCAGCGTCTTTGCAGGAATACCTCGACTCGTCTCAACCTCAGGGAAATCAGTGTCCTTGGCAAAAACCTCGATTCAGGGAAATTAGCGTCCTTGACGAGAGCATCTCAATTCACGTCGACCCGCAGAAAAATTAGCGTCTTTGCAGAATACATCGATTCGTCTCAACTCTGAGGAAATCAGCATCCTTGGCAAAAACCTCGATTCAGGGAAATCATCGTCCTTGACGAGAGCATCTCGATTCGTGTTGACCCGCAGAGAAATCAGCGTCTTTGCAGAAATACCTCGATTCTTTTCAACTCTGAGGAAATCGGTGTCCTTGGCAACCTCCTCGATTCAGGGAAATCAGCGTCTTTGACGAGAGCATTTCGATTCGCGTCGATCCACAGAGAAATCAGCGTCTTTGCAGGAATACCTCGATCCGTCTCAACCACAGGGAAATCAGTGCCCTTGGCAAAAACCTCGATCCAGGGAAATCGGCGTCCTTGACGAGAGCATCTCGATTCGCATCGACCCGCAGAGAAATCAGCGTCTTTGCAGGAATACCTCGATTCGTTTCAACTTCAAGGAAATCAGGGTCCTTGGCAACCTCCTCGATTCAGGGAAATCAGCGTCCTTGACGAGAGCATCTCGATTCGCGTCGACCTGCAGAGAAATCAGCGTCTTTGCTGGAATACCTCGATTCGTTTCAACTCCGAGAAAATCAGTGTCCTTGGCAACCTTCTCGATTCAGGGAAATCAGCGTCCTTGACGAGAGCATCTCGATTCGCGTCGACCCGCAGAGAAATCAGCGTCTTTGCAGGAATACCTCGACTCGTCTCAACCTCAGGGAAATCAGTGTCCTTGGCAAAAACCTCGATTCAGGGAAATTAGCGTCCTTGACGAGAGCATCTCAATTCACGTCGACCCGCAGAGAAATCAGCGTCTTTGCAGAAATACCTCGATTCTTTTCAACTCTGAGGAAATCGGTGTCCTTGGCAACCTCCTCGATTCAGGGAAATCAGCGTCTTTGACGAGAGCATTTCGATTCGCGTCGATCCACAGAGAAATCAGCGTCTTTGCAGGAATACCTCGATCCGTCTCAACCACAGGGAAATCAGTGCCCTTGGCAAAAACCTCGATCCAGGGAAATCGGCGTCCTTGACGAGAGCATCTCGATTCGCATCGACCCGCAGAGAAATCAGCGTCTTTGCAGGAATACCTCGATTCGTCTCAACTCCGAGGAAATCAGTGTCCTTGGAAAATATCTCGATTCAGGGAAATCAGCATCCTTGACGAGAACATCTCGATTCGCGCCGACCCGCAGAGAAATCAGTGTCTCTGCAGGAATATACAACGTCAACAAAGCGGAGCCGCAACAAAGTTTCCAGTTCCATGACTCAGCGGTGCACAGACAACCCAAAGTCAACCCTTGACCTCCCTGTTGAAGCAATGCTTTGACTCGGAGTAGGTTAACTCATCAATCACTTACGAGTCCTCTCGACTTGTAAGGAAGAAAATTCTCTTGTGAGATCCTTATGACTCTCAAGAGAAAACACACTTAGGAATCCTCACGATTCCTAAGGAGAAAATACACCTATGAGATCCTCTCGACTCGTAAAGAGAAAAAATATTTATGAGACACTCACGGCTCATAAAGTTGAAAAGTCTTAGGCGGCAGATCTGAACCTGTTTCCTAAGCCATCGCTTCTTATCTCGATTCAGGGAAATCAGCGTCCTTGGCGAGAACCTCTCGATTCGTTTCGATCCGCAAGGAAATCAGTGTCTTTGCGAGAATCTCTCGATTCGTCTCAACTTGCGGGGAAATTAGTGTCCCTATGCATAAAGACAATTCTCTTGTGGGATCCTTACGATTCTTAGGAGAAAACGCACTTAGGAGTCCTCACGACTCCTAAAGAGAAAAAAAACACCTACGAGATCCTCACGACTCGTAGGGAGAAATCCTTTGTGAGACCCCCACGGCTCATAAAGTTGGAAAGTCTTAGGTAACAGATCCTAACCCTGTTCCTAAGCCATCGCTACCATATAAAGAGTTCAAGATGGACTGTTATCTACCATCTATGGGCCACACTTGCCAAAGCTACATGCCACTGAAATGGAGAAGTTACTCATGAGCATATAAACTACTTCATGCCAGAGTAAAACATAAAGAAGTAGAAGGGTGCGGCTCATGGAGCAGAGAGTTTGGAACTATATCCTTTAAGAGTCAAGATTTGAGTCAATGATAAATGACGATGCTTGTGTCCGCTCGTTATCTTCTCAGATCAAGATTCTGAAAATTATATACCAACCCGAAACTGGTCATACGCTATAAATAACTCTGCACTACTTCACCCACGTACATACTTACATGGGCAAAGTAGTGGGGGGCATTTATTCCCGCCAAAAATTTCTGCGCAAAAGAGCCCAAGGTATCAAATGGCAGCGATACGCTTAAGAAAATGCGAACCAGTATTTTCCGGGATGTATTTTGAGAAACTCCCGAATGAGAAACAACTAAATTCTGATGGTATTGAAAGCGTCTCGAAAAACCCTTCGATTTGATATATTATGGGCCTTATAATTCATCCGGGATCAAAAGTTATGGGGGCATCACGTGCCCACACGTGACCGGGCATCACGTGTCCCCACGTGACCGAGCATCACGTGCCCATACGTGACCATTTATAGGCAAAGCCTGTAGACACTGAATAAAATAAATAATTAAATGGGGTCACGTGCCAACACGTGATGGGCCTTTTAACCCACTGAAAAGAATTAAAAATATAATAAAACAACAAGGAAAAACCCCAATGGGGCATCACGTGCTCACACGTGACCAAGGATCACGTGTTGACACGTGATGATTCCTGAGTTCTTTAAAACAATAGAATTAAATTCTGGTTAAAAGCTTAATCGGGGGGGGGGGGGTCACGTGTCAACACGTGATGGGATCCTAAAATCTCTGAAATAATAGAATTAAATTCTAATTAAGGAAAATCAAAAACCCTAATATTTTCCTAGATCTTTCCAAACAAAAAGATGGTGCTCTGTAAAATGGAGCACCGTTGGATTAAAAATCCAATGGTGATTAAAAATCACCAATTTATGGAAAGATTCTATACAAGGAAAGATTTTTCGGAAATTCATCAAGAATAACTAACAGAATATCTTTTGGATTAAAAATCCAATGGTGAATAAAATTCACTGAGTGATCTAAAAGATCATGTTAGTTACAAAATCAATTAAAATCTTTCATTGAAAGATTGACTAAACAAATTGATTCTTTTCTTTCTCCTATAAATAGGAGCCAAGAAGAGAAGATAGGAGGATATACTTTTTTTGGGAAATATACAACAACAGAGAGAAAAAAGAGAGGAGAATTTAATTCTCAAGAGAGAAAAAAAAGATCTTTTCAGAGCAAAGAAACCCTAGGTGAGAAAGGGGAAAGTGATCTAAGTTCCATAAAATAAAGAGAATTTAATTCTCAATTTAAGAGTTTAACTCTTCTGAATAAGAACTTAGTTCTTCCTTTGGTTGAAGATCTGCAGAAGTAGATCTCCCCACAAGTTGAGAATTTAATTCTCATCGGGGAGATTCTGCCATATAGATCCAAAACTTAGAGAGATAATTGAGTTTAAGGAATTTAATTCCCCCAAATTCATAGGAATTTAATTCCTCCAAATGAAATTAGGGTTTAACCCTACATAAGAATTTAATTCTTCCAAATTCATAGGAATTTAATTCCTGCAAATGAAATTAGGGTTTAACCCTACATAAGAATTTAATTCTTCCAAATTCATGGGAATTTAATTCCTCCAAATGAAACTAGGGTTTAACCCTACATAAGAATTTAATTCTTTCAAAACACATGGGAATTTAATTCCTCTAAAATGAAATTAGTGTTTAACCCTATAACAGAATTTAATTCTTAAAAGAAAAAGGGATTTAAAAATCTCCATGCACATTACCCAACTTGGTCACGTGGTAACACGCGACCCTCATCCTCAATGAGTAAAAAAGAACGAACAAGATTAGGTCACATGCTCCCACGTGACCCTTAAACAGATTCCAAAAAATAAGAAGGAATTAGTCTGAAGGCAATGCCTCACGTGCTCCCACGTGACCTTCAAAACAAAGAGAACAAAGGCAAAAGCAGTACTGATTTTGGGCGCTCTCACGTGTCCTCACGTGACCCTTAATAAACACTTTAATAATCAATATATGGATATCCATCACGTGCCAACACGTGATGGTCAGAAGATCAGGAGTGTTTAACACTTATTTGCAGATTTGAGAATAAAATAAAGGAGGTTTGGCCCCATCTCAGGCACCTCACGTGACCCAACGTGACCCCTTCCTTTCTAGTGTTTAACACTATTTTGAGCATTTTGTCTCCAGTGTTTAACACTGTTTTAAATACGTCACGTGAGGACACGTGATCGCCAGATGTCCTTTAGTGTTTAACACTATTCTACAACCAGCTTAGCCCAAATTGGCTAAGTTTTTCAGAGGCGAATATCCCCTTCAAATGAGCCTTAAAATCCAGAGCTATAATGTTTAATGCTCAAAAACAAAATGTTATCAGAGCCTTCAAACTCTTGTTTAGCATTGCCAAATAATGATGGGCTGAACCCAGACAAATGCTCAACATGCCAACAAAGGGCCAACATTTCAAACTTAATTGGACTTAGCCCAAATTGGCAATAAGTTCTCAATTCAGATTTAACTGAGCCAATGTGCTCATAATATAATTAATTGATCTTAGTTCCAAATTGGACTACAGATTTCCCAATCAACTTTGGTTCAAGGGTACATCTCTTCACTCCTTTGATATTTGTCGTTGTAATCCTTCAACGTCTTCTGAGAGGTGATGGGTCCCGATAATCAATCATTACCTGGATCGTGGGGTCCTTAAACCCATGGACTATGATGTCCTTAACTTCGGACTGTGGGGTCCCTTTAAACCCACGGACTATGATGTCGTTAACCTTGGACCGTTGGGTCCCTTTAAACCCACGGACTATGATGTCTTTAACCTTGGACCACCATGTCCTTATGTAAGGTTCCTAGGCACTCTTGTGAAGGTTCATAAGGCATCAAACATGCCCGGATAAAAATTTAGACGTGCCGAACAACCCAAAGCCGTGATCTTTGCTAGATTATTAGGGTTAAACATGCAAGATGATAACTTTTATCTAAGTGTGAGGGATTACAACCTTTGTAGTCCGCTCCTTCGCTTCACAAGCTCCGAGTAGAAGTCCCTTTGCCGCGATCCACGATCTCCCGGACTCATGAGAGGCTCCACGACTCGAACGATCCATGCTAGCTTGAAGTGTTCCAAATCTCCGATGATCTACGTCGAAGTTGCAAAGACTCAAGCTTTCTCACTCTAAAGAGATGAACACACTAATCTCATGGGCTAGATGAGATGAGGATGAGAGAGTAGTATTTTTTCTTTCTTTTTAAATCATTTTCTCATATTTATTCATCACATAAAGATTTTCTAGTAAGCTTTTTCAAGAGAGAAGAAGATGATAATGGAAAATGATAATTATTAAATTCTTTTGTGATGAATAGAAAGAAATGTATATGATTGATATATAAACCATGGTCAAGGATGAGTGGCTAAGATTGTGTAGAGAATAAACTAGAGTTAGGGTTTGGTTGGGTTAAAAATGTGTCATCCAAAAATATCTTAACAATGACAAAAGAAAATGCTTCTAGAAGGTGCATGAAGCATCTAACCCTAATCAAACCCTAACCTCAATTAATCATCCTTAAACATGTTTAACAATTAATCATATCATGTCACAATAATATATATCACATATATATTATATATTTGCAACAAAAGAAAATAATACAATTAACATATATCGCATATATATCAATGTATCATCCAGTGAGAAAATGAACTAATAAAGCGAGCCAATATTAGATAATGTAATACAATATATCATATATATTATTATACATTAAATCATCGAATCAACACTTGATTCGATGATCCGGCGATATCGAATATTACCGACTAATATATCATGTACCGATTCATCGAATCAACACTTGATCCGATGTCCCGGTTCATATCTAAATATCGCGAGAATATAATACGGTATCTCATATCGCATTATTCTCGATCCTGCACATATCACATTATTCTCGGTCCTGCACATATCACATATGTGCCTCTACTCCGTTTCGCCTGAGCCAAGAAACCTCTGTGTAGGACTCTAAAGAATCGTCAATACGCCGGTAGCAGGTGATGATCATATCAAACACCCATAAGCTGCAAGCGGTCAGCTAAACGTAACAGCCACCCAGGTATTGAGCGATCAGAAGATCAACAAGCTAGCCTGTGCGTTCTCCTGTGAATCCAATCAGTAACACTCCCGTACAGTCCGGTCTGTTCGTCTGATATGTCGCATATCAAGTCTAGGGGTGGTATACGTCAGACCCCAGTAACCGATAAGTCGTGTCGATGTGTGGCTCATAACGGGTCGAGAAACTACTAGTAACACATACCAGTAAATCTCTATATCAGCCCTGGCCAGGGACTTCCAGTTATAGCCAATCGAACACAGCACAACATCAACTCCCTATACCGGGAGAGACGAATCCCCTCCTATCGCTCATTGCCTCCATGTGATTCGGGACTGTACCCAAAAGCCACCATTTTGCACGCCCTCTTGGACATGGTAAGGTGGAAATCAAAGCACAGTGGGAATCACACAAGACTCTATGACGATCTCGGGTCTACAGACTACCCTGTACCAGTGTCACCGGAGAACTGCCATCTGACGTGTGGTATATCACCATCTGGGAGTTCTCGGCGAGTCCGTCCAGTGTACCCAGTCTCCACTGAGCACCCGTACACCATCTCTGATGTCAAACACCGATGGATATGGGATCATCCATCGCCCATCATATAGGTCAAGATGCGTATACGCTAGTCTACTCTGGTGTATCGATGCCCTGTCTCGATATACCCTCGACTAGGAACAGTTATAGGATGTACTCATCGACTACCGTGGCCCCATTAGTATGATCTCATCATAGTCCCAGTAGTCGAGTACAGATCCTAAGGGCTTTATCAACATGTGAGAGTAAAACAGTAAACCAATACAAGTCAACATGTTAAGATAAAGTGAAACCAAATAGCATACTATCATGACGAGCAAGAAAGTCATCTCTATATATATCCAAGCATCCATTATAATATACATCATATGTACAACAATGGCCTCTAGGGCATATACATAACTAACACCTTAAACTGGCAATTGACCGCAAAGTCCCTAAACTAGAACAATAGAGCCCAAATGCTCTTTTGTTGGATCTAAATGATCCCGTTAAGTAGATCTTAGTCTAAAATTAGACTAATGTATCCCTAACAAATGGTTAAGTTGATCTTAGTCTAAAATTAGACTAACATGTCCTTAACAAACTGTTAAGTTGATCTTAGTCTAGAATTAGACTAACGTATCCTTAACAAACTGTTGAGTAGATCTTAGTCTAAAATTAGACTAACGTATCCTCAATAAACGTTTAAGTCGATCTTAGTCTCAAATGAGATTAACGATCCTTAAACCCAATCCCAAAACCAAATCTAAGAAGAATACGGATTTGGACTAATCCACGCCCTACGGGCGACAACATAAATTAGTCTCCGTATATAATCCACGGGCAACCAAAAACAAAACAAACACCCGCGACACGAAGTGACCATCTGGAGAAGGAGAAAGTGGTTACCACGATACGATAGCGTAATTAACTGCAGGGGCTTGTGCCTGCAGGGAAGAGCGTCCCCACAATCAAAAACCCCTCAATGAGAGGGAATCTGACGAAGTCTGCTACATCGGCCGTATCCGTTTAAACTTTCGATACATGGTGTCATAAATCAACTTGGTATCTTCGGAGAGGTGGACGGATAGCACCAATAAGCATCTGCCCCCAAATTCAGGCAGGATGTTTGTCTTCCCGTCTTTCGGCGGCGAACAATTACCTTTAGATAGCTCATGAGGTAATGAACTACCTCATCACAACACACATTTTTGACATAACACGATGATGTTTTATGAATATTTTCATAGGATAACACGACTTACAAATAAATACCATCAACTTATAAAACATTTTCTGTAAAAAGATGGATTAAACAATTCCTTGCAATTGCGCCTCTACAACCCACTTTTGGGGACCCTGTTCGGGATGGTGCGGGTTATCACATGTCCTCGGACCTAGTAGAGCGAGATGTAGACCTCCGAACGGAGCATTCGATCTCTATGGAATTTTTATGCATTTTTCTTTAGAAAATGAGATTTCTACAAAAAAAAAATAAAATTACTTTCATTAAATATATATATATATATATTATCAAAATATCTACTTTAATTATATTATACAAATATTCCAAGTTTTCAAAAGAATCACCATTACATGAAAATACCATCCAAATACAAATTAATTCCAATATTTCAAGAAAATACCCTATACTATGAAAAATTAGGTTCTACTCACTGGAAATTTCACAATTATAAAATATACATCCATGAAAACCTTAAAGACGATAATTAAATACTTGAGATGTATTTTGAAAATTATATCAAACTATTTTTACATAAAACCCCCTCAAGGTATGTTAAATTACTATAAGGACCCTAGTAAACATAGGTTTAAGCGGGATCAGTCTCTTGAGACTCAGGGAGCCGGAGATATGGGTGCTTGCCTATTTAAGGTAGACAATCTAACAAACGGTGTTATCAACACGGTAATTGTCTTGAAAAAAGACACAAATCCTACCGTCCATGTGCAGCAGTTACCGATAACATCAAAACTAATTCAGGATTTCAAGTTCTTTTCAAAAGTGTCTGACTCAGACCGAGTCTCAATCTAATCAATCTGACTTGAATGTGATTCTAGTATAAATTACAATACAACATGAATTCATGAATCCGTCTATTCAATCTATATCAATCTATATTGACTGAACCGAACCATGGATATACTCCGTCTACATGACTCTCCATTTATATGCATTCCATTTACTGATATCATGGTTTCGGTAAGTCATCCATCTAACAAGACTATACAATCAATACAAAAAATATCGCAGGGTTTATAAGGGGTAGGTTGGTACGGAAGGTGTTAAAAGTAGCATGAGACTGTAACCATAATACACCTAACCTGAATATCCATTACCGTTGTACCGTGGCTGAACGGTGGCTTGTGCTCCGTATACCTTAGTCTCAGGAATAGTGGGACTTCTCTCGTATACACTGGCATTTTCTGTACCAAGCTACAAACAACAACGTTAACAATATAATCAAACCTTATAAGATATATTCTCTTTCTATCTATTCCATCTCTACTCACTTTTAGGAATTACCAAGCGATTGTTCGTTAACGACATTCCTTTTCTTCTTTCTTTGGAATGTTGTCAGGTAGATTGGACTCAATGGAGATTGAACCCAGCACCGAGGATTTGGAGCAGTTATCATTCGACCCGGAGCTTTAGATACTTGTATATACTATTTTGATTTCTGTTATGCTATTGTTTAGGCATTGCTTTCATTCCATGTATTTATATTTCAGTTGTACTGTAAAAGAATGTTAAATAAATAAAGTTGCTGTTCATTTACATTACTGTCTCTTGTGTACTTTACTTATATTACTTAGATACGCTCAGCGTGTTTACTTCTGAGTAAATACATAGCGGCCTCGTCGCGTCTCCTTGCTTGTACACTGGGAAGCGGGGTGCGACATTTTTTGATTATGGGGATCTGAATCTCCGGCAGCCGCGGACTAAGCTGTCGTTAATTACCCCTCACTTTTGGAGCGAGAGAACCTCTGATTGACGGGTAATACTGTTCATGCGAACTCAATGTGCAGTGTGCGTGTGTTGTGTATTGAAGGGGTTTTAGACACATCGAGGGCCTCACAGAGTTTACCGGGGTCATGCTATCTGGATAGCGGGCTGGGGGTCAAGAGGGCTAGCAGCCTCCTTGCAAGATGCGGGGCAGCTCCCCGTTAGAAAATTTTTCTAACGGGGGATGTGTTTTGAGTGTGGAGTGTGAGGGAAAAAGAGGGGTGAGGGGCGTCCTAAGGACGCGTGAGATGGAACGTGGGCGCCAGCGGGTCACGCGCCCGGCGCACGGCCGTCGGGCGCCAGCTGGTCACGCGCCCGACGCGTGCCACTAGAAAATGGGGCTTAGCTTTGGGACTGGGAGTTAAACTCCCAAGGGACATTGGAGTTAAACTCGGAATTTTATTTTTATGGAGTTAAACTCCTAAAAGAATTTTAAGTGGAGTTAAACTCCCAAAAGAATTTTTATTATGAAGTTAAACTCTAAAAGATTTTGAAATATGGAGTTGAACTCCCAAAAATCTTCAAAGATGATTAAAGGGGACCCCTTTCATCTCCTTTGAGCCTTGGATCCTCCCAAAATGGGATTTTTGGAGATGGGTCTTCTTCCTCCTCCTATCTTTTTGTTGGATCTTGGAGAAAAGGGGACAGCGAGATTAAAATTTCCTTTTTAGAGATTTGATAGGAGTTCTGAGCTTCCCTTCGAGAGTTTTATGGTGAAAAACTATTTCTTTTTGGAAAAAGAAGAGTTAACACTTGATTTAATTCAAAAAAGAAAGGAAGGTTTAAAACCTTGAGAGAATGAAAATCGTTCTTGATTTTTTCATCATGTTTGCCTTTTATAAGCTACACACTTTACATATAGCCCCTTGGGCTTTTCCATATGGTACTTGTGCCACCCCATGCCTTATGTGCTTATTTATTTTTGACCCCAACAAAGTGCCCCTATCAATATATGCACACCGCGTGTATGTGTTGTGTGCATGAAATTGATGGATCTTGTTCTATATGGAGATTGATTTGGTTTGGTATTCTGTGGAGGGTCGATACTGCCCTTTTTAGCAACTTGGACGGTCGGTGCTGCCATTTTTGCGACTTGGACGGTCAATACTACCATTTTTACGACTTAGACGGTCGGTGCTTAATTTGACTTGTTCTGCTTCTTATGGTGTCGGGGTTGAAGTTGACTTGCTCCGCTTTGTGTGGTGTCGGGATTTGATTTGACTTGCTCCGCTTTCTTCGGTGTCGGATTTGAAGTTGATTTGCTCCGCTTCGTGCGGTGACATGATTGATTTGTTTCTGAGGTAGGTCTTGATTCCACCGAAGAGGTAATTGCTTCCAAGGTGGAGCTTGATTCCGCCAAGAAAGCCGTTGGTGTTGAATCGGTTGATCTGATTGGTTTTGAAGTTCTTGTCCGTTCTACTGGACCTTTTGAGCTTGGAACAACTGTCGATGGGACTTTGATTTGATTTATTTGATTTCTCTCTCGTCTGGCGGGACTTTTGAATTTGAGTGGGACTTGGAATTTGGATATTGTTTGGCATCAGCATCGATACACTGGAACAATGCCAGGAGCAAATCATCATTTGCCCTAGGAGGACTTAGGATTTGGGTTTTGGGTCAGCATCAGCACCGCTAATACTGAAGCATAATGTCAGGAGAGACTCATCATTTGCCGTTGCCCGTTGGGGAGCGATGGCTCAGGAGACAGGTTTAGATCCCTATCGCTTAAGGCTTTTCAATTTTATGAGCCGTAAAGGCTCTGAAAAGCGTTTTCTCCCTACTAGTTGAGAGGATCTTGTAGGCGTGTTTTCTCCTTAGGAATCATGAGGACTCCTAAGTGTGTTGATCCTTTGTGAGTCGTAAGGATTTCACGCGGGGATATTCTCCTCACAAGATCGAGAGGACCTTGCGAGTGTATTTTTGTCTTCTTTTCATGAGTTTGCGCCCTTTCGGATTTTCACAAACTTGCCGGCAGTCCTGCTGTTTTTACTCATGGAGCCCTTTCAGGTTTCCATCCATGCCCGTTTTTCTTATAGACATACTGCGCTCTTTTTTGTACATTGCTGGAGCTTCATTGCCTGTAGAACTTCAGATGTAGTCTCACCGGTAGGACTTAGGAGAGATAGGGTCCGTTTACGTCCGTAGACTGTAAACGGTTTTACAGGATGTATGATCTAGATCGCAGGGCCGGTGTGCTCGATTCATCTTTGCCTTGGAGCATTCATGCGTAGTATTTCTTTAGATATTGGCCATTGATGGGTGGCATATGCCTTTCGCCCTCAGCGTTCATTAGCTGGTAGGATCCTCCATCGAACACTTTCTCGATCACGTATGGTCCTACCCAGTTTGGTTCGAATTTTACCTTGGCATGTCGATTGGGGATGATCAGTCTTTTGAGGACCAACACCAATTCTCCTTTCTTGAAAGCACGAAGAAGGGTCATCTTATCATAGGCCCGTGACATTTAGACTCGGTACAGCTCCAGATTTTACTATACTGCGAGGCTCTTTTCTTTGAGGGCGTCGAGGTCATCGAGCCAAAAGAGGACGTTTTCCTCCTCCGTCAAACCATGCTGGATAGCCATCCTTAAGCTTGGAACTTCGACTTCGAGAGGGAGGATCGCCTCTAGTGAGTATGTAGCGGACTGAGTTGGAGTGCGGTGTGTGGTACGATATACCCACAACGCCTCATAAAGTTTGAGATTCCAGTCTCTTTTGTTGGCTGAAGCATTTTTCCTTAGAAACTTGCATAGAGTTTTATTGAAGGCTTCGGCTAGCCTATTGGCTCTTGGATTATAGATGGAGGAATATTTCCACTCTATCTTGTGCTGAGTAGCGAACCTTGAAACTTTGAATCTCTTGAAAGAAGGCCTGTCGTCAGAAATGATTATTCTTGGTGTATCGAAGCGGTATAGAATATTATGCCGGAAGAATGTCAGAATATATTCTGTCTTGACTTCTTTTAATGGACAGTTTCAACCCATCTGAAGAAGTGGTCAGTTGCGGCCAATATAAACCAATGTCCTTTAGATGACGGAGGATCAATTGAGCCAACTATGTCGGTGCCCCAAACTTCGAAAGGCCATGACGCTACCGTAGGATGCAATGGATTGGGATGCTTGTGAATGAAGTCACCGTGAATTTGGTAGAGATTAAATTTCTTCACATGATTTTTGTAATCCCTTATCATAGTAGGCCAGTAATACCTGAGCCATTTGATTTGAAGCCGCATTTTAGGGCCAGATTGGTGAGCTCCGCAGACGCCTGGGTGAATTTCTTTCATGACTTTTTGGGTTTCAGCTGAGGACACATATCTTTGCTAGAGATTGTCGTATGATCTGCGGTATAGCGTGTCATTTATCAATCGAACACTCGGAGATTTTTCTTCTGACGGCTTATCGTATCAGTGGTACTCTATGAAGGGATCTCTCTAATCGGGTTCATCTTGAGTGATCAGAACTTCTTCGGTAGGATTGCTCTTTTGTTCCGCGCTTTCTTCTTCACGCAAAGAGACTGGAGGCAGAATTTGTCGGCTTCTGACTGTGATCAGAATTTCATCCAGGTCGGGATCAGCCGGCTCTTTGGTTAAGCGAGAAAGTACGTCAGCTATTCCGTTCAACGCCCTGGGAACTCTCATTAGTTCAATGTGGATGAACTGTTTCATGAGTTCCACCACTCGACTTCTGTATCGAGCTAACTCGGGCTTATATATCTTATAGTCGACGCTCACTTGGTTGACGACAAACTGGGAGTCACCGTAAACTCGTAGCCGAAAGATTTCCATTTCTATAGTAAGCTCCAGACCAGCTGTTCTCTTATGAAAAATAAATAATAAGTAAAAAGCAAAGGGAAAAATTCCCCAAATGGAGTATCATGTGTCCACACGTGATGCGCTTTGAAGCCAAAATTATAGACATTGCACTTAACAAATAAGGCTGAAGTTGTGCCTCACGTGCCATACGTGAGCACCTATATACAATGTATATAGGCGCCTTCATAAAACAAATAGCAGGCCAGAAGGTGCATCACGTGCCAACACGTGATGCTCTTCTTTGGGATTGCTGCATATAGGCAAACCGGCCTAGTGCCACTGGGTCACGTGCTACACGTGAGGATTCCTAATATCTTCTGACCCGATAGAATTAAATTCTATATAAAAGGGATCAAAACCCTATTTTGGAAATATTTTCCCCAATCTTTCTAAACAAGAAAGATTGTGCTCTGTAAATCAGAGCACCGTTGGATCAAAAATCCAATGGTGATTAAAAATCACCAAGATGCAGAATTAAATTCTGATTGAGGAAATACTCCTCAAATCTTTCTAAACAAGAAAGATTGTGCTCTGTAAATCAGAGCACCGTTAGATCAAAGATCCAATGGTGATTAGAAATCACCAAGATACAGAATAAGTTATGTATGGGAAAATATTTTCCCAATCTTGTTAAAAATAAGAAAAATGTCTTTTGTAAAACAGAAGTCCTTGGATCAAAGATCCGACGGTGGATAAATTCCCCAAATCAATCAAGAGATCTCTCAATGAGAGATTTCCTCAACTAAATTGACAAATCAGCCTCCACTATATAAAGGCCCCTGTTCATATCAGATTTTTGCATTTTCATACCGCCCAATTTTTATCACATTGCTTATCGGTAGGTACTCTTGAGCCGTGTTTGCTAGTCAATTGCAGGATACAGGTTCTCGGCTCTAAACGGTGAAATTCATGGAAAAACACGACAAAATCCGGGTTCCTGCCAACCACAGATAAAACATGGGTCTCCGCTCTTTATCCGTCTGTTGCCACACACCAGTTTAGGAGACAAAATGGCAAATCGATTGTCACCTTCATGCACAAGGCTCAATGGCAACACAAGTTCCAAGAAATCTACGCGGAGCTCAAGAAAATCTTGACAAAAAGTCCACCTTTCCCTCAACAGAAATTCTGGAAGAAATGTGGAAGTATTTTCAGAAAATACATGTACCAGACAAGAGGGGACAGCAGACCAGGGAAGTACCAAGAACCCCATGCCCTGACTCCACTAGAGTGCGGCGGATCCGCGGCATAAGGAGGCTTAGGCCGCGGATCCGCGGCCATACTGGAGAGTCAGAGGGTCGTATTTCAGGGGTAGTTTGGACTTTTTGTATAGAGCCAGGATTTTGCCCTAGATTTCCATTCTCCAGCCTATAAATAGCCCAGAACTTTGTGAGAGAAGGGGTCGATAATCTTGTATTTTTCTCTCTAGGTTTTAGAATACATGTTCTTCTTCCGCTTCTCATCTCTTCTCCATTAAAACTTGTAGTGAGCTTGTGAGTGAAGAATGATGAATAAAGAAGAACCATTTATTATTATGCTTGTCTTATTCTCTTGTTAATTGTTGTAATTTTCATTTGTTAACTAGTTGTTGTTATTTCTTGTTGTTTCTTTCTTCTCTCTTTTTCTTTATCCTTAACACAACCATGATGCTTACGCTTGATCCTTGCCAAGGTGAGGTCGTAAATAGCTAGTTGTTATCTTCTAATCTCTTTCTTTCTATCTTCCTCTTTTGTTTTGTTTTATTTTTCCGTATCATGATGTGTGAGTAGTTTCATACTTGTTAGGGTAGGATAAGGGAAGTTTGAGAGAAGGAAATCTCTCTCACTCTTTCCTTGCCCAACAGCTTAATTCAACTCCCGTTAATTGAACCACAATCCGCTCCTTACGGCACCCTATCCTACATGATAGCGGTGATTCCGTAGTGAGACCGGTTGTGGTTGAATTAACCGGAGGTTATGGCTAAGAGCCAAGAACGGACGGATAAGCACCAAAAGGAAGAACTTATGCGTTGGAAAGCCTAGCTTATACTCGCAAGTTCCTTCCAAGTCGTGCTAATCCCCGTTGTTGCCGATTATCGTAACACCGATATTAAGAGGGGCAACGAAAGATGTGGGAGACTCCTAACTCAAACTAATCTAATCCTAACCCTAACAAGCTCTCTTTACATATCATTTTACCGCTTAATTAATCACAACAAAATCTGAAAAACTGGACTTAACTCGTTAAAGCACATAGAAAAAGATTCCCATCTCCCTGCGGACGACCCGTACTCAACCGGCTAGCTACGAGTAAAACCGTCTTGATTGCGGTAATTAACTAAAACTTGAACACGCAGAATCCCTAACAATCAAATGGCGCCGTTGCCGGGGAGACGGTAGTTTATTTCTTTGTGTAATTTCGGGTTAACTTGTGAATATAACCAAAAAAAAAACAAACAAAAAAAAATATACTTTGTAAAAAAATCATCTTGTTATTTTTGATTAGTTTTTGTGCAAGCGTGCAGGAAAATACGGAGTTCGAGTTCAGTGCCAAAGACGTGGGAAGATAGACCCACATTTCGCGGCTACACCGCGACGGATCAAAACGAAGCACACGGTCTACTGTAAGATTCTGGAGCAGTTACAGTGAGAAAATCCAGATTCAGGGTCTTAAAAACAGCAGAGGACACCAAAACCAGACCACACCAGAAAAATGGAGCTCCATTTCCTTAACATAGCCGCGGAACCGCGGCCACTTGGTGGCCTCAGGCTGCCAAAAATTCTGGGTAAGTCTTTCTTTTTCTCCCCACTCCTCTGGACTCCAATAAACTGTGTTTTTTGCAGATTTCTTTGCGCAAACTCTCTTCCCCTTTCCAATAAACTGTTCTTGTGCAGGATTCTTTGCGCCGCGCTAAAAAATAAAAATTTTTTGCAGTTGATTTGTTACCGCTTTGCATTCTTTAATACGGACTTAAGGGGCTTGAAACCAATTCAGATTGGGTGGGGATTTCATCACCCTTCCCAGGACCCCAAAAATCACAAAAGTATATGCATTGTCCATTGTAATTAAAAAAATACTAGACTGCAGCCCTAAGGATTTCGCGCTCATTAGGAGAAGTTAAACCGTGTTTAGAACCTCGCTTAACGGTATATTGTTTACGGGGTGTCTAGGAAAGTGTTAACGGCGCAACCGCCAAAAGAGAAAGGGTTATTTAATTAAGTAACTTCGCGAAAGCGTTGGAAAACCTCCCCTTATCTCTGCACTTACCTGGCCTCGTGATCAGTGTATTTTAAGCCCGTTTCTCGACACTGTTTTACTTCGACAATCAAGTTCTGGAGCAGGTCTAGCAGACCTAGGTGACCCTAGATCTAGGTGTGATTGTGCATATCTTGTTTGTGATTACTTAAGCCGTATATCCGTACATATTTCTGTAAATCTCTTTCTAAAAATAAAAAAAATAAAAAAAAATCAAAAACTTTTATAAAAACTTGCCCTTTTGTCGCCAAATCCATTTTTCACCCTCCACCCATCGTTTTCTCCATTGACGTTTTCTTACCCTCACCTTCTCCGCTTTGACTATACTAAACTCGTTTAGTGTATGTCCGCTTGGACTCGGGACACTAGCGCCCGTCTAGTCCGCGTTACGTTAGTCGCTACCGACTACGCGATCGACTCAGACGTCGATACTCCGTCCACTCCTCTTTCACCCCTTCCTTTGCCGGCCAACTCCGACGTTGACCGAAATTCTGTTCATACATCTTCACCTTCACCTTCACCAACCTCTTCTTCTGCGATGTCAGGATTTAATCCGAACATCTCTTTGACTACCCCTGGATTGGCTCCACCTCCTACGGAGACCAATATCCCACCACCACCGCCTGTTGTAGCGCCGCAGCGAATCGCGCTCCAGGACCGTTTCTATCCCACCCGTTCTGCACTTCCCACCTGTCTTTCTCTTCCACCGGCCAATGGGGACAACTTTGAAATTAAGCCCCATTTCATCAACATGCTTCCACGATTTCATGGGCTTGAATATGAAGATGCCTATATCTTCATCAACAAATTTCAAAACGTCTGTGCCATGATGAAAACCACCCAACTGTCGGACGATGCTATACGTCTACGGGTCATTCTGTTCACTTTATGCGATCTCGCTGAAAAATGGCTGTATAGCACCGCTTCCCACTCCATAACCAGTTGGGACGAGTTTGTTAAAGCGTTTCTCAAAAAGTTCTATCCGAATCATAAAACCGCAAGGATTCGAAATGAAATCAACCAATTCTCTCAGCTTCCTTCCGAACCCTTCTGGAAGTGCTTTGACCGGTACAAAGACCTTCTTGTTCAGTGTCCTCACCACGGTATAGAGAAATGGCAACTTTGCCAAACCTTATACGAGGGCCTGAACCCAGCAACGAAGTAGTTGTTGGAAACCATCTGTCAGGGCCACTTCCTATCGAAATCAGACGAGGAAGCGTGGCAGTTTTTTGACGACCTTGCGGAGCAAACGCTACAATGGGAGAGCACCAGACCGACTTCTTCTTCTTCTACCTCCACTTCTACCGGTCAGTCTAGGGTAGGAAATCACCAACTTGATGTCTCTATTGCAATGAAAGCTGAAATGGCTGTAATAACGAGAAAGCTTGAAGCGATAGAGAGCACATTTTCTTCTCCTGCTCCTGCCCCTGTTCTCCCCCTTCGTACCATTTGCGCTTGTTGTTCCGATCCTTCTCACTTGACCGAAGAGTGTCCTTACAATCCACCCTCGGAAGGACAGGATCAGGTTAATGCTGCATTCCAGCAAAGACCGAGGAATGATCCATACTCTTCCACCTACAATCCCGGTTGGAGGAACCACCCCAATTTCGCCTGGAATCAGAATCAGAATCAATTCCAGGGCAACAATTTCCAAAGGGCCCCTCCGCCGCAACAACAAGCGCAACAACAAACTCAGTATCAGCAGCCCTTCCAACCCCAACCCTTCCAAAATCAGACGAACAACTTTGCACCCAACAATTCTTTTCCACCAAACAACTTTGTTCTGTCAAACAACGATAAGGTTTCCTCGCTCGAACGAAGTCTGGAGGCGTTTGTTAAACAGTCGACTCAGTCCACCGCTAACATCCAGTCTTCCATTCAGTCCTTAGTGCAACACACTGCCGTACACGGGCAAAGCATCAAGACCATCGAGGCCCAGATTGCACAGCTGAATGCGGCCTTAAGCGAGCGAGAAAAGGGGAAGCTCCCGTCCCAACCACTCCCAAATCCCGGTCACCCACATAATGCACATGTTGCTCTTGAACAACATAACCATAATGTGAGTGCCGTGACCACACTGAGATCGGGAAGGATGCTGCAAAACAACATTGGCAAACGGATCAACGAAGACACCCCGGCCGCTTCTTCTTCTTCTTCTTCTTCTTCTTCTTCTTCCTCGCCTTCTGAGCCTATTCTCCGTTCTTCACAAGGCTCTCCTTCTTCTTCTTCTGCTCTGAACGGACCCACTTCTCACTCCACGAAAACACCTGTTCTGGGATCCGTTCCAACTCCATAATCTCCTCCTCCAGCATTAGACTCAACCAATTTTCAAAATGTTCCATTTCCAAACCGGTTGAGGTCTAACAAACAAAATCCACAAATGGAGAAGATTGTGGAGTTATTTAAGCAATTTAACATTAACATTCCTCTTTTAGATGCTGTTCAACAAGTCCCGTCCTACGCGAAAATCTTAAAGGACTTGTGCACGAAAAAGAGGAAGTCTCAGGTACCCAAGAAAGTTTTCTTGGCTAGTGCTGTGAGTGATGCCCTTACCCAATCTTTACCACAAAAACGGAAGGACCCTGGCTGTCCTACAATTTCTATTACCATTGGGGATAAGAACATCAACCGCGCACTATTAGATCTTGGTGCCAGTGTTAACCTGCTTCCGTATTCAGTATACGAGCAATTAGGCGTCGGAGAGCTGAAACCCACGCACTACACTCTCCAAATGGCCGACCGATCGATCACCCATCCTAGGGGTGAGCTAGAGGATATGTTAATAAAAGTCGGGGACTTCATATTCCCCGTTGACTTCATTGTATTAGACACACAGCCTGTAGCTAACCCCCGGAATCAAATTCTGGTGATACTCGGTCTCCCATTCCTTGCAACCTCAAATGCTGTGATCAATTGTCGCAATGGTTCGATGAACCTCTCTTTTGGAAACATGACGATTGAACTCAATATTTTTAGGTTGGGGAATCAGCCCGCCGAACCTAATGCTCATATACTGGACGTCTGCTCGATCCAGGAGATCACCCCAGAAGAGTGTGAATTCGAGGAGTTTCTGTTTGATCACGATAATCTTAACGCCACTAGTGCGTTTCTCTTCGAACCTGCTGCTGTTTCTGCGCCCGACAACGACTACGAGTGTTTCACGTTTTCAAACGATCTAAGCCGCACACAACCCGAGTTTGAATCTTTCGAATTTCCGGATGAGTTACCTGAACCATCCGACTCGGTCGCTTACACTCGTTTTGAACTTTTGCTGGAGTCCTTTGAGTTCGAGACCTTTGCACCAATCTTGCCTTCCATCGTTTCACC
Organism: Agapanthus africanus; assembly: GCA_030015575.1. Classification (NCBI taxonomy): domain Eukaryota; kingdom Viridiplantae; phylum Streptophyta; class Magnoliopsida; order Asparagales; family Amaryllidaceae; genus Agapanthus; species Agapanthus africanus. The sequence continues at coordinate 136,572,432 of JASDDO010000026.1, forward strand.
TCCAACGCTCGAACTCAAGCCTTTGCCGTCTCACCTTAAGTATGCTTACTTAGGTGAAAACGAGACCCTCCTTGTCATCATTTCGGCTTCTCTAGCTCCCGAGCAAGAGAAAGCCCTTCTAGCGGTCTTGCACAGCAACAGGCAAGCTTTTGGCTGGTCCATGGCGGACATCAAGGGGATTAGTCCCCTGATCGTTGAGCATCACATTCATCTGATGGATGATGCCAAACCAGCCCGGGATCCACAAAGACGTCTCAATCCAGTCATGAAAGAGGCTGTGAAGAAGGAGATCGTAAAATGTCTAGATAGTGGTATCATTTACCCTATCTCTGATAGCCAGTGGGTTAGCCCCATTCATGTTGTCCCCAAGAAGTCGGGCATCACGGTCATAACCAACGAGGCGAACGAGTTAATCCCTACTCGCACCCAAACTGGGTGGCGAGTATGCATTGATTACAGAAAACTCAACGCCGCAACGCGGAAGGACCACTTTCCGCTACCTTTCATTGACCAAATGCTCGAACGATTGGCCGGACACGAGTACTACTGCTTTCTTGATGGCTACTCCGGCTATAATCAGATTCCCATCGCCGAAAAAGACCAGGACAAGACCACATTCACTTGTCCTTTCGGCACGTTTGCATATCGTCGCATGCCCTTTGGGTTATGCAATGCGCCTGCTACCTTTCAGCGGTGTATGATGGGAATTTTCTCAGACATGGTGGAAAAATTTCTGGAGATTTTCATGGATGATTTCTCCATCTTCGGCGATTCCTTCAGCGAGTGTTTGCTGCATCTTGACGCTGTCCTTACCCGATGTAAGGACAAGAATCTCACTTTGAACTGGGAGAAATGCCACTTCATGGTGCGCGAAGGTATTGTCTTAGGACATATCATCTCGCAAAATGGCATAGAGGTTGACAAAGCAAAGATTGAGGTCATTTCCAATCTGCCTCCTCCCCGATGCGTCAGAGATATCCGAGCCTTCCTTGGCCATGCCGGTTTCTATAGACGGTTCATCAAGGACTTTAGCAAGATTGCTAGGCCCTTGACTCTTTTGCTGGCCAAGGACACGCCATTCGACTTCAACTCGAGCTGTGTTACTGCATTCGCGTCATTGAAACGCTCACTCACTTCTGCTCCCGTTCTTTCTTCACCTGACTGGACGCACCCATTTGAGATTATGTGCGATGCATCCGACTTTGCCATTGGTGCTGTCCTTGGACAACACATCAACAAGATGCCGCACGTAATCTATTATGCGAGCCGAACCCTGAACGACGCCCAACTCAATTATACAACAACTGAGAAGGAATTCTTAGCTGTTGTATTTGCTTTAGAAAAGTTCAGGCCCTACCTCATCGGCTCTCCAGTCATTGTCTACACTGACCATTCTGCTCTGCGCCATCTTTTTGCGAAGAAAGATGCAAAATCTCGGTTTATACGTTGGATCCTCTTGCTTCAAGAGTTTGACCTTGTCATTAAGGACAAACGAGGATGTGAAAACGTAGTTGCCGACCATCTCTCACGACTTCCTTCTTCGCCTTCGCTTCCAATTCCGATCAACGACGTTTTCCCGGATGAACAACTCTTGACAGTATCTTGCGAACCCTGGTTCGCAGATATTGTGAACTATTTGGCCACAGGATTACTACCGACTGAATGGTCAAGTCAGGACAGACTTCACTTCTTATCCCAAGTAAAACACTTTTACTGGGACGAACCCTACTTGTTCAAGTACTGTCCCGACCAGATTATTCGTCGGTGTGTCCATGACGAGGAATTCAAGAGTGTGCTGTCGTTTTGCCACGATCAAGAGTGTGGCGGGCATTTTGGCCCCAGAAAGACAGCTGAGAAGATCTTGCAATGTGGTTTCTACTGGCCACAACTCTTCAAAGACGCTCATGACTATTGCAAGACTTGCTCCCGGTGCCAACACATGGGCCGGATATCCCAGAGGAACGAGATGCCGCTCCAACCGATCTTGGTTGTGGAGATTTTCGATGTTTGGGGGATAGATTTCATGGGGCCATTTCCCAGCTCTTTGGGAACTTGTACATCCTTCTCGCTGTTGATTACGTCTCTAAATGGGTCGAGGCTGTGCCCAGCCGGACTAACGACAACAAGGTTGTCGTTAGGTTCCTTAAAGAAAACATTTTCTCCCGGTTTGGGCACCCCCGAGCGATCATTAGCGACAATGGAAGTCATTTCTGCAATAAGACTTTCGAGGCCTTGATGCGGAAGTATTCTATTAATCATAAGCTATCCACGCCCTATCACCCCCAAACCTGTGGTCAAGCCGAAGTCTCAAATCGGCAAATCAAGCAGATACTGGAGAAGACGGTTTCCAAGAACCGTAAGGATTGGTCGCTGAAACTCACTGATGCCCTTTGGGCCTTTCGAACCGCTTATAAGACCGACCTTGGCATGTCTCCCTATCGGCTTGTGTATGGAAAAGCCTGCCACCTACCTGTCGAAATAGAGCATCGCGCATTTTGGGCGATAAAGGAGCTGAATCTGTCTCTCGAAGATGCGGGCAGCCATCGGAAGCTGCAGTTGAACGAAATAAGCGAGCTTAGGGATGAGGCTTACGATAACGCGGTTGTCGTTAAGAACCGAACGAAGGTGTTTCACGATAAACACCTTTTACGCAAAACCTTCGTACCTGGTCAGCAGGTACTGCTTTACGACACCCGACTTCACTTCCATCCAGGAAAGCTCAGATCTCGCTGGAAAAGGCCGTATTTTGTGCGGAATGTGTATCCGCAGGGCGCTGTGGATTTGGAAAATCCAAAGGACGGTTCACTTTTCAAAGTAAATGGACACTGATGCAAACCGTACCTTAGCGCCGAACCAACAGAGGAGCTCCTGTTCTTACAGGAGCCGGTTTACCCTGCCTGATCTTCCTCTGCCTACCCCCAAACTTCGGTTATCCAGCCAAGAACAGTGGACACTGTTCCAAATAAGTTTGGGGGTATGTATAAACCATTTTGTATATATTTGTGTATATTCTTTTTCTTTTTCTAACAAAAAAAAAAAATTTGTGTATCGCTAACCGACATTTTGACCCTTCAAATGATCTCTTCATGCAATGACAGTGAGGACACTGTCCAGTTTAAGTTTGGGGGTATGCTCGGTACGCATTTCTTACCTTCGCATTCATATGTATATTTTGCATCTGCATATTAAAATCCATAAAATCCATAAAAATCTAAATTTTTTCTAAAAACATAAAAACTTTCCTGTCAAGTTAGCTAGTGGGAGAACTCTGATTCAACATTTCGACGGTTTTGTTTGATAAAATAAGAATAACTAAATCTTATGTTTAGATTTTGAAAACCTGAAAGATAACTCTCCTTTGAAGTTAACTATAGCTGATATACGTCTTTACATCACACTACACGTGTCGTGAGTTTTTGGGAATTAGATGACAAGTCTTTTATGTTGAAAAACTTTTAAATGGATCAATGATTTTCTGAGGATCAAATAGGTTTGTTCTGAAATAAGTAATGTCAAGAATAGTTTATGAAGTAAAGCGAATATGAAGGAATGTTATTGATGCCGTAATTGGAACTAAGTCTGAAAAATAACCCATCTGAAACTTGATTGAAATGATTACACACCGAACCCACTAAACACGTCTTTTATCCAAAAAATAATTGAACTGCCGGTTATATCTCCGTTCGTATTAAATCATCTGATTTTCATGCCAAACTGTCTTTTGTTTTTGGACCTAGGTAACTTGAGTAATTAAGTCCGCTGGGGTGTTTCTACACCTAATGCCCTAAAATCAACTGGTTTGGGTGCATTGGCCCAAAGCTCGCTAAGAAGCCTAGAAAGTCCAGATTAAAACAAAGTCAAGCAAGTGTTCTCTCCGAGTTAAAATTCCTAACGGTTCTTTGTGTGAGAATAATCTTGATAAAAGACAGGCTTTTATAAAAAAATTTAGCGGAGATATGAAGGTTTTATTCTATGATAAAGACTATTGCACGTTCACAGAGGTGTGTATGAAATGAAAACAAGAAAAAGGTGGAGTGAAGAATAAGACCTAGTTTTCCTGTTAAGGAAGATAGAAATTCTAAAGTTGAAACTTTATTGGAAAACGAAACTTGAAAAATGCTTAACTCTTTATAAAACTTATGTGATCCTTTCAAAATTCTTATCTGGGCTTTATTGTGTGACATAATGACTTTATTCGATCTTTCGGAAACTTAACGACACTATTTGCACTGCACGTAAAGACATATAAAATCTGTAGTTAAATAAGAAGCGAGGTGTGAAAAATAAAGGTTCGATGGTCTAGACTTAGGATTATAGAATTGTTATTTTCTGAAACAAAACTTTAGGGTTTGAATCTTAGTTATTTTACAAAACCAACTTGACCGGATTTTGTGGGTAGTATCCGCTGAAAACCCTCAGAAGACAACACTCCTCCTACTAGGGACACCTAGAGGTTTAACGGCTTGTTGCACATGCTCAGTGCAATCGCGTTCCCTGCGAAAGTGAGGTTAGGAAATTTTTTGTGAATAAATTGGCTTTGCTCGGGACGAGCAAATGATAAGTTTGGGGGTATTTGTTCATATCAGATTTTTGCATTTTCATACCGCCCAATTTTTATCACATTGCTTATCGGTAGGTGCTCTTGAGCCGTGTTTGCTAGTCAATTGCAGGATACAGGTTCTCGGCTCTAAACGGTGAAATTCATGGAAAAACACGACAAAATCCGGGTTCCTGCCAACCACAGATAAAACACGGGTCTCCGCTCTTTATCCGTCTGTTGCCACACACCAGTTTAGGAGACAAAATGGCAAATCGATTATCACCTTCATGCACAAGGCTCAATGGCAACACAAGTTCCAAGAAATTTACGCGGAGCTCAAGAAAATCTTGACAAAAAGTCCACCTTTCCCTCAACAGAAATTCTGGAAGAAATGTGGAAGTATTTTCAGAAAATACATGTACCAGACAAGAGGGGACAACAGACTAGGGAAGTACCAAGAACCCCATGCCCTGACTCCACTAGAGTGCGGCGGATCCACGGCATAAGGAGGCTTAGGCCGCGGATCCTCGGCCATACTGGAGAGTCAGAGGGTCGTATTTCAGGGGTAGTTTGGAATTTTTGTATAGAGCCAGGATTTTGCCCTAGATTTCCATTCTCCAGCCTATAAATAGCCCAGAACTTTGTGAGAGAAGGGGTCGATAATCTTGTATTTTTCTCTCTAGGTTTTAGAATACATGTTCTTCTTCCTCTTCTCATCTCTTCTCCATTAAAACTTGTAGTGAGCTTGTGAGTGAAGAATGATGAATAAAAAAGAACCATTTATTATTATGCTTGTCTTATTCTCTTGTTAATTGTTGTAATTTTCATTTGTTAACTAGTTGTTGTTATTTCTTGTTGTTTCTTTCTTCTCTCTTTTTCTTTATCCTTAACACAACCATGATGCTTACGCTTGATCCTTGCCAAGGTGAGGTCGCAAATAGCTAGTTGTTATCTTCTAATCTCTTTCTTTTTATCTTCCTCTTTTGTTTTGTTTTATTTTTCCGTATCATGATGTGTGAGTAGTTTCATACTTGTTAGGGTAGGATAAGGGAAGTTTGAGAGAAGGAAATCTCTCTCACTCTTTCCTTACCCAACAGCTTAATTCAACTCCCGTTAATTGAACCACAATCCGCTCCTTACGGCACCCTATCCTACATGATAGCGGTGATTCCGTAGTGAGACCGGTTGTGGTTGAATTGACCGGAGGTTATGGCTAAGAGCCAAGAACGGACGGACAAGCACCAAAAGGAAGAACTTATGCGTTGGAAAGCCTAGCTTATACTCGCAAGTTCCTTCCTAGTCGTGCTAATCCCCGTTGTTGCCGATTACCGTAACACCGATATTAAGAGGGGCAACGAAAGATGTGGGAGACTCCTAACTCAAACTAACCTAATCCTAACCCTAACAAGCTCTCTTTATATATCAATTTACCGCTTAATTAATCACAACAAAATCTGAAAAACTGGACTTAACTCGTTAAAGCACATAGAACAAGATTCCCATCTCCCTGCGGACGACCCGTACTCAACCGGCTAGCTACGAGCGAAACCGTCTTGATTGCGGTAATTAACTAAAACTTGAACACGCAGAATCCCTAACAATCAGCCCCAAGACTTCAAATATAAAAAAGAAAACCCCCCCATAAACTTCAAGCTCAAAAGGAGAGAAGAAACAGAGAGAAAAACCCTGATAAGTTTAAAAAGAAAAGAGAATTTAATTCTCTACAGAGAAGAAGATCTCCTCAAAGAAAAGAAGAAACCCTAGATAAGAAGGAAAAAAAACACAGAGAACATCTTACTTCTTCTTCGTCTCTACAAGAGTTTAACTCTTTCAAAAGAACTTAGTTCTTCCTTTGGTTGGGATCTGCAGAAGCAGATCTCCCCACAAGTTGAGAATTTAATTCTCATCGGGGAGATTCTGCCATGCAGATCCAAAACCTAGGGGAAGATCTAAGTTCAGAGAATTTAATTCTCACAAAAGGCATATATGAATTTAATTCCTCTGATAAAACTAGGGTTTAACCCTTCATATAAGAACTTAGTTCTCCCTTCTGGTAAAAGATCTGCAGAAACAGATCTCTCCACAAGTTGAGAATTTAATTCTCACCGGGAAGACTCTGCCATGCAGATCCAAAACCTAAGAGAAGAACTAAGTCCAAGGAATTAAATCCTTATAAAAAAATATATAATAAGGGATTTGAGATTTTTAAAACTCAGAGAAAGAATTCCATGCATATTGATGATCACGTGTCCACACGTAACCGCCTGTGATGAACTCAAAAGAAAGATTGAAATAGATCACATGTTCATACGCAACCCCCCTCACTGATAGTGCTTGGCACTTTTTTCAAATGAAAAGGGAATAAACCCAAGGAAACATTGTCTAACTCTGAGGCACTTCACGTGCTCACACGTGATGGCCACAAGGATAAAGTGTTTAACACTTATATAAAGTTGGGGAATAAAACCAAGCGAACACCACCACCTTTAAAAGCATCACGTGCGACACTGCCTCAAAATATCACGTGGGGGCACGTGATCGCTGAAAATATATTAAGGAACCAACTTCAACCTCAAATTGGTTATGTCCCTCCTGAGATTAAAACGAGCCTCTATGCTCAGGAGTGGTAATTCCTCAATCTGAAATTGGGTTCAAGGGTACATCTCTTCATATCTCTGATACATGTCGTTGTAATTCTTCAACGTTTTCAGAGAGGTGGAGGGTCCTAATAACCAATAACTCTTAGCGCACCCCTAAATTGATGAGCCAGAAACTATATGGACTATGATGTCCTTAAACAAAAAACTCCATGGACTATGATGTCCTTAAATATGGACTATGATATCCTTAAACCCAATGGACCGTAATGTCCCTAAACTAAAACGTTAGAGCCCAAATGCTCTTTCGTTGGATCAAAAATGATCCTGAACCCTAGTTAAGTAGATCTTAGTCTAAAATTAGGCTAACATATCCTTAACAAACATTTAAGCTTATTTTAATCTCAAACGAGGTTAACGATCCTTAAATCAACCAAACCCAAATCTAAGAAAATACGGATTTGGACTAATCCCCGCCCTACGGGCGGCAACACAAATTAGTCTCCGTATACAATCTACGGGCAACCAAAAATAAAAAAAAATACACACGATATGAAGTAAACCTCTGGAGAAGGAGAAAGTGGTTAACGCTACGCGATAACGTAATTAACTGCAGGGGCTTGCGCCTGTAGGGAAGAGCGTTCCCACAATCAAAAACCTCTCCTAAACGAGGGGGAATCTGACGAAATCTGCTACAACGACCGCATCTGTTTAAACCTTTGATACATGGTGCCATAAATCAACTTGGCATCTTCGGAGAGGTAGACAGATAAAACCAAATAGCATCTGCCCCCAAAATTCAGGCCAGACGTCCTAACGTCCTGGTCGTGTCTTTCGGCGGTAAACAGATTCTGGCGCGCCCGGTGGAATGTTCAGTTGATAAAACTGCACATTTGTTATTACATTTTTCCTACTATTTCTATATTAGAAAATGTGTTTATTAAATATATGATACATATGAGGGTTTATCTATAAAAAGACTATTTTCATGTATTTATATATTATAATTAGCATTTGGTAAGAAAATGTATGCAAAGAAATATCATTGACCAAATCTTAAGAAAACAAAATCTACTAAATATCATTTGAGTTGTTGTGCAGAATTTTCAGGAATAAAATCAAGGAAATCAAGTTGTTAAAGCAAACCTGCCTAATTAAGAAATCAAAACTTGGAAATCAAGTCTGGCAGCAACTACGAGAAGATTTCCAAATTCCAAAGATTCCAGAGAACCCCACATGTCACACAGATGAAGCTCCAAAAACTTGATCAAGGGACCAGATTAAATGGCCGCGGATCCGCGGCCATACCCCCCTGTTGGCCGCGGATCCGCCGCAAGATTGAAGAGATAGAAGTTGCAAATTTTTGGGGTGAATCTTTACTGTTTTCTACCAAATTTGGAAGCAAGGGTTCTGTTTTTAGGACTATAAATAAAGACCAAGAGCCTCTTGGAAAAATTATCAAGTCGACGCGATCACGAAGTCCAAGACGGCTCACGCATCCAGGCTGATCATCAACTGTTCGTCTACCTCCTTAGAAGAGATCGAGAAGCAACTAGAAATTGTAATCATTTTCTAAGGATTCAAGTGTAATGAATATTGTTGATTAATAAAGGTAGCTTTCTTTTTCTTATTCTATTTCTTCGTAGTTTAATTATGCAATTTCTTTCCATCTCTTTTTCTCCCAACATGCGCGAGTAATTCTCCGCTTGTTAGGGTTCGTAGGATTAGGGTAGGCTAATGGATGATGAACATCCCTAAACCCTTTTTAAGTCCTATAAAGTTTATGAACTTTATCAAAAGAATCATTAACATCCTAATCGGGCGTGCTAACAATTCTTTGTTAGTCCCGACCGCGATTAGAGATTAAATTAATGATTGTTTTGGTAAAGGCTAGATATGAACGGAGTTCCGTGTCGAGATAAGGGTTAAGAGTGGGATTCCTTTTCCCTCCAGAAACCCTAATCTACACGCATCACCGTCGTTCTAGTTTTAAATCTATTAAAGGATAAAAAGGGTAACTTTTAATTAATCGTTCATAACTACTAAATCCTATCGAACCCTACAAGCCCCTTTATTATATTAACTACATCCATAAATAATCTAGATCTATATTTTGCATTAGTGCCTAACGTAGATTTAGAAACCATTCACAAAATTCTTTATCCCTCCTCTATTTTTCAACACATCTAAAGTAAGAGTAAAAGATTCAACGTTTCCCAGAGGACGACCCGTACTCATCTCGGTCTAGCTACACGCGACACCGTTATTGATTGCGGTTAACTACAAACACACTTTTTCCCATCAATCATGGGACATTTTCTTCTTTCAACTCCCCACTTCGTGTGTCGTGTTCGCGAACAAATTGTGGTTTAATATGGTTGCCCATGGATTCGAGGTACTAAGATTTGGTGTCTTGCTCCCGTGCAGAGAAAAGAAGATCAATGGCTCCCAGCTGCACCAACTGCAACAACAACTCGTGCTCCGCCCCATCTGGAGGAGTGACTTACGGGCCCCAAGCGGCCTCCATCTATGCAATGCCGGTGGAATAGGTGACACAGGCCACCACGGGATTGTTTTTCGGGACCATGCTCCTACCAATGAGCTTCAACGCCCCAGTGCCATCACAGGAAGCTCTGAAGAAGTCGGTCTTCGATCGGCTTGCAACTACCATGACCCCTCTCAACGGGTCGTCCAAGTCTACTACCTCAGTCTTCGACAGGCTCAGCCAAAGCTCAAATGGACCCGCGAAGAGGCTCGCAATACCGGAGAAGGCCATCCCAACTCCTGCTATAGATGAAGTCGTCCAAACTACTTTCCCTACTCAAAAGTCAGCCTTCGACAGGTTGACCATTCCTGTCACGACCCGAAATAGTACGTGACTGGCCCTTGAATCATATGAAGTCTATAGGACCTCATCTAATTCAAGTAAGCCAAAAGCCCAGAAATCTAAAACCATTTTAAATAATAAATGAAGGAAAGCTAGTTTTAAAGAAGTGGAGAAAACATGTTTTAAAAACAAGGTTTTTAAATAGGTAAGCCGAATATGCATTTTTAAATCCTCAAGTCTTTTCTGAAAATTTCGGCAGAGTTTCCTTTGTAAATACTGGCCCCAAACGGGGTACAACAAGAATAATATATGCATAATGATAAAAGGCATCCCCAAGCGGGAGCTAGCTCTTCGTCAATCGACGGTCACAACCACGAAAGCAATATAATATACAACGCCGAAGGGCGAAGATCAAAACTCAAAAGGAAATTCAAAATCAACAAGAAAACCATAATACTACAACGCGTGACTCTAAGGTCGAAATAATACACAATTGATTTCTAAGTCTGAAATAATATACAAGTTTGGTTGATGGAATTACTAGATACAACTGATTAAAATAAATACAAGGGTGGTCACGATGCGAGTGAACCCACCTACCAAAGCAATCACCCAGAAAGGAAGCAGTGTGCCAGAAAAGCCGCAATGAAACCTGTACGGCAAAACCTGCAAGAACTGTGGCACAACGGGGGTGAGTTGCCAACTCGTGAATAGAAAATATCACAGAGCAGAAATCATATGTATGACTCATCCTAGGTCAAACGATCAGTAATAATATATATCCTCAATATGATAAAGTCTGAAGTATGATAAGGTGGCAAGGGTAAACATTTATACATTAATGTAATACCAAGTGCTCGTGTCAGTGCCTTAGGTAGCAACATATCATAAATATGAGGTATCATCAATGTAATTATCATGAAATCAGTGTCAACTATATCATGAAGTCTAAAAGTATGTGGATATCATCCAACTATGTAATCAATGTCTGTAAGTATGTGGATCTCGTCCACGTGTCACCCAATGACACAAAACATCATGCAGGTAAATATCATAAGCATATGCATGGAAGTATGAGGATGTAAATCAACGTGTGCCCCTCGCGACACATCAAAATCATGGAACCTGAGTGTCCAGCATCAACACTCGAAAATATCATGAAACCCGTGCCCAGCATCGGCACGTAAATCCTCATATATCGGACTCCGTCAGTCCGGATCGGCCCATATCATCTCTCGACTCCGGTCGGTATCCTCCGGATATCCGCCGAGCCTAAATACTATCACCGGTAGGTAGTGTTCCTTCTGCCAGGCTCATTGCCTACTGCACGACAGATCCGTTCTTGCCCCGGGGTACCATACCGGGTCCACCATGTACCCGCAATCGGCCTCATCCAGCTCCCCGAATCGGGTTTCACACGTAACACGTCTTAGAACCGAGAAAACGCATGGTGGACGCACTGAAATATCATATCAAGAGAAACCGGGTTTTTAAACAATGCATACTTTCTTTTAAAATGACCACGGTTCTCAAATCCAGAAATCTCATGAAAACGGCATATCTCAATGCGTAAATCATAGAGCATGATGTATGCGACATGTGATAGAAATGTAAGCATATCCGTATATCATGCAACATAAAACAGTAATATGCACACATCGAGGGGAAAACTGCTCTTTTAAATGAATCCAGTTTTAAAATATATCTCGCGGTTCCCAAATCTCCAAAATAAAGCCAGAATCATCTATGTATGTGAAAATAGGTATGTATGCAAGTATGGGTGTACAATTAGTCATATCCTGATGCAACAATCCTACTGTGTAGTGACATGGCAATTATCGATGATGAAGTGTGTGAGCCGGCAAGTAGGTGTACGTGGAACATACGCATCATCGATAATGGTGCTGGTGTCCTGACAGCATGGGTTTAATATAACAATAAACACATTTACACATGCATTGTGATGCGAATAGCAAGAATATGCAGAAAATGAATAATAACACAATAGTGAAGAATCTATATATGTATAAATATGCCATATAGTTTTGCCATTTGAAATAACTCGAATCGTGGTGTTTAGAAAAATAAGGGCTACGACGTTTTTAAGAAAAGATGCGTCTTCTGAAAATATCCGTAGAATCCTTTAGCCTGTCTTTAAAATACTCACGATTCGTTAGTTTTGAAATAGGTATAACTCGGGTCTAGCCTAACATCTACTAAGTGCTACAGAACCAAACGAACAGCCTAACCGAAAGGGTAAGGGAAACCACCTAAATTTGAGTCTATATATATACACATATAATAGTCGGTGATCCCGTCTCAATAGTATCACATACGATACAATATACAATATGACATTCTCGAGTCAAGAGTGCGGATCTATCATCAATACATAGCTCGTACGTAAATCCGTCGTACGACATCCCAAATCAGGGTACGGGTCAAATATCACATTCATCTCATCATTTATCTAATATCCTTGTCATCATCTCTCATGAACTGGGTACTGACCTAAGTCTAGTACAAACTGATACCATATATATATATATATATATATATATATATATGCATGTGTGAAACACACGCCCAAAGGCCCGCTATAACTCATGTCGTATCTTATAATACGAACCACATCATATCAACGATCTCATGGCACCATGCCCAAACTCATCGACTCATCTCCAAATATCAACCACTATCCTCATCATCCAAGTATAGGTATACGAGTATATACAGTCCCATACCTATATGTGTATATACATATATCTCTTCCCATATACGCACAAGTATAACAGTAAGCATGTGTGTGCGTGTGAGTGTAAACCTATTCTAGGGTTCGCGACTAAGAAGCTATACTAGTTCACTTCTAATAAGCCTAAACTAACCATTGAACACCTAAACATATCTTGAATATCCATGTCACACATAAATCTATCATATATATATATAGTATATATAGCATATTAAACATCGAACTGCGGGGGTGCTATACGCCATCCACCCGACTTCCCCCATAGATATAATCTACTCACCTTGACCTTTGCTTGCCGATGCCGACGCCGCCACGCGCTTGCTTGTCGTCTCGAATTCTTCATGAGGATACCTACACATCATAGCGTATCGTATCGCATTAAAAGCCAAATCGAAATCAAAACAACACGCGGAACTCACATAGGTCAAAACCTATGGTTTGCCCTCACAAAACAACCCGATATCAATCGATATAGACGTACAAACGTCACGTGATCGAGATAAAGCACAACTCAAAAATCCAGAATTTAAATACATAAAACCATAACTCGAATCAAACAGCAAATCAAGTTTTTAGTCCCAGATTTTGTATAGGGTGAAAACAATGTGAGCAAACAACACTAGGGTGATATATAGAGTATATATGAGCTACTGAAGCAATCTGGGCCCTAACCCCTACCCCATCGCCGGCCACATACCCAGTAAAACCGGCCTCCTCGGTTTTGGTGTCATGGAATTGGTTCGTTTTGGTTGGGTGGTCTCGTGGTGGTCCATCTCGGCTACTGGTACTGTTTACTTTTCTAGTATTGGTCTCGGGTCACTCCAGATTTCCCTGCACGCCTTAAACCCTCACAAAACTGACATGGTTTGTTTCTGTTTTGGGTTTCAGGTTTGGTATTGTGTTGGATCTGGGTTTATAGCACCAAGGGGGGGTTTAAGGGTCACCACTAAAGCTTAATTACACGAACACAACTCAAATTTACCCTAACCCTCTCTAGGGATATCCAAAGTCCACTAAACTTCACCAAATCGATTTTAAACTTGAATAGAGGCATAATCAAAAGAAATACTATACTAATTGTGAAAGTATTACCTCATTTGGGACCCAAGAATCCTCTACAGCACCAAAATATGATTTTTCTTGGTCCAAGATATAGCTTGTGAGCTTGTGCATCTTTTTTGTGAAGTGGGGAAGATGTTTTTGTATAGTTTTGAAGCTTGAGTGAAGAGAAGAAGAAGAAGAAGAAGAAGGAGAAGGGGAAGGGGAGGGGCTGCTGCTGGAGTCTTGGGAGAGAGTGAGGGAAAGAGAGAGAGAGTGTTCAAGGTCAAGCACTATGCCTACTAACTACCCCCCCATACCTCTTGACTTTCTTTTCTTTATTGTTTTCTTTTCTTTTCTTTTGATTTCCTTTTTTTTTTTCCTTCTCTCTAATATTGGAATAGGAAACCCAAATGAAATCATGGTAGAAAAATGCACAAGTGTGAAAAAAAAACTTTGTGCATACTATGTGCACAAAACACGCTTAATCCACGATTAGCGACTTTTAATCGCGATTAGCACTAAAATAGCTTATAATTAATCATAAAAACTTAAAATTTGCATGATTCATATAAAACACCTTCTTTTTAGTAATTTCCATAATTTTCCAAATTTTCCCCAATTTATCGGTATTTAATTATACCGTCTTATTAAAATATTCAATATTTTATTATTTAATTATAAAAATTCCCAAAAATAATATTTTATTTTTTTGAAATGTTACAATCTTCCCTCCTTAAAGAAATTCGGTCCCTAAATTTAAATTTAAATCCCTCAATACTAAAACATTTCAGTAAAAAGTCCAAGTCGTCGGGGCTCCGAAATCATCACTACATAAAACGCATCATAGCGCAATGCATGCGCATGAACAATGAGCAGATAACACAAAAATAAAACTCCGTCAAGCATCCCGCAATCATCGGAGTCATGGGGAAGATATCAATTTCAAAATCCAATACGAAAACCAATATGATATACATCAACACTATACATATAAACATCAAATCTGTACATGTAAACATCTGAAATAAATGCATGTCAAAATTTTCATGTTGCTGTGCGATGCGCGTATCGCGGTACAGGGTCGGACGTCTATTGTAAGAAAATAACTATAAATATACTTATCTTTTTTTTAATATGTACGTTCCGCCGTTTTGAAAACAATTTAGAAGGGTTTCCTTGTTTTAAACGTTTCGTGTCATATCAGACATGTAGGTAAATACTGAGACTATAGCTCTCCTTTTTGGACATCCCTTCGATAACTATCAATGCATGCAAAATACATCTAGGTACTGTTCTCTTACTAGTCCTGCTCAGTACGAAAACACTAGTAAATATCATAAAAACGTACCGCTCCATAAGAAATCAATCCCAAGATGTGCATAAGAATGCTACGTGCGTCTGGTGTGCACGGAAATCAAAATCCATATATGGGCCATACATGTGCACAGAAACAACATCTAAGTGCAACGGGTGTGCACGAAACACCTGTCAAAGGCAACGGGTGTGCTTGACAGCAAAATCAGGTGCATCTGATATGCACGAAGAATCTCGATTTGGTGCATCTGGTATGCACCAAAATCGCATCTCATAACATGCGCCTAACATGCGCGAAATCCAATCCAAGCGCCCCAAATATGCGCAAGAATCCAAATCAATGCACAGAGTGCACGAAATCAACATCAGTATCAGAATCGAAATCGATGGTATACAATACAGCTCAATCCAAATCAGGTATACCGCGGTATATAATCTCACAACCATGTGCATCAGCGTGTACAAATCAAATCAAAACACTAAAAGTGCATGAAAACTATGCCGAAAGCATAAGGCAAATCACATACATAACATAGGCATGAAATCAAAATCAACATATCGAATGACATCAAACCGAAGTCAGGTGCAACCGTGGTGCACAAAAGTAAATATCATGAAACTCAGTCATCAAGACTAAATCATGCGAATAGATGGCCCAAAATACCGAAATCCAAGGTGACAGATACGTGATAATCGAATCACCAAATCACAAATCATAAATACCGTCGTCGATATTTCCTCCTTCAAAATCGAGAAGGTGTCGGTGCATCCAATGCTAGCAGAGCAAGATATCTACTTGCCTCCTGTTTATGATTTGGCGCCTGGTGATTTTAGGCTGTCTCTCACTGTGCATTGCTAGATATATAGCTCCTCGGCTCAACGGCCCAATGTGGAATAACGACGAAAACAGTCCCGCTCTGGCACATCCTCTAAAGATCTCTGGCCAACTATCTCGTCGACGATGCCGAACTCTGGCCTGCTGGGTGTGCGCAATATGACCGCTCCTGGGTCCAAGTCTTCTCGTATAGTATTCCAAAAAGGTCCTGTCGAGATCTCTCTCAAATCTCACTTCTGCTGAACTGCCCGGAAGTCATCGTCCTTTACTAAAGCTATTTCTTGTTCCGAAACGGCTGCATACTCATCGCGACTCCTTCTGGAAGATATATCCATAATCAACGCCTCTGCATGCGTATCATATCTTTGATGTCGGCGGAGTGGAACGTCATCTCATCAAGATCTAGTACGAACCCCTTACTCCACTTTTCTCTGCTGTCGACTGCTTCGGACTCGTCTCATCGTGGCTGCATGGACTGTGCTCCAACGGCTATACTCGTATCTGGAGTCTCCCAAGTAATACATCCCACCACATAGCATCCGAATGAAGTCGAACCATTCGATCGATTCGTCAAAACCTCATAATTCACCAAGAGCTCAACATCTTGGGTACAGTTTAATAGTATCGAGTACATACCACAGCGTCAGTGGACCAGCCGTAGAAGGGCAAACCCTAGCCTCACTAATGGCACCGTGGAACTGCTGCAAACCCTAAGGTTCAAAGGATTTCACACGGTCATTAAGTCGAGTTATGGTTTCATTCTTCTAGAGGGTCTATAGAATCGCTTGCATGTCTTTTCGAATACTTTAAACTTGGAAAATGGGCTCCTGACATTCGATCGTCTTCATCGGCTCTCAACGTATCTGCGTGAAGTCGTCTCTAGCTGGAATCAATCCATCTAATGACCTCGTATCGGGGTAAGCGAACGAACTACATGTCCTAGTCATTCATCCTCGGGTGACTAGCGACCTTCCATCATATCTCTAAGTATATACTCAAGCTGTAGTAGCTCCAATATCTGGGCGATATCTCGTCATTTGCAGCAACAACTGGCTCATTCGTCAGCACGCTGAACAGCGCCTCAATCATCAAATAATTGGTGCATTGATGGTCATCACATTCTGGCTGGCCTCTAGCAGTAGCCTGATCCTCTGGTGCTGATCTGCACGTCCAAGAAATCTCATAACAGCGATCCATCAAATGCTCATGGCGCAAAAACACAATAACTCGGCGCATCTATGCAAATTCTATGTCCCTGGAATCACTCCCTGGTCAGTCCTCGTCCGTGACGAGCTCGTGCTGATCGCAACTCTAGCCGTAGCTCACTTTGCCCGTGCAATCGTGGCAGCAAAATCATAACCAACATCGATGAGGATAGATCATAGGAATGAATATAATACTGTGCAAGGAAATCTACATCCTAAGGCTCCTTAAGCGGAGTGGCGTATCGTAAGTATGCCGCGGAACATATACACGGTACGTCACTCTCCTTAAGTCACCTACTCCATCAACCAAGGTCAATCTATGCGACGAAATTTCGGGTATAATACCTCATCGACTAAGTCTAAGTTCCGTAAGGTCAAGCCAAAGTTCCGTAAGGTCAAGCCAAAGTTCCGTATATATACAATCGCTCTAGGCTCCACATAGTCAAACTTAGACTCGAACCAAACTTAAGCTAGCTCTCTGATACCAACTTTTTCACGACTCGAAATAGCACGTGACTGGCCATTGAATCATATGAAGTCTATATGACCTCATCTAATTCAAGTAAACCAAAAGCCCAGAAATCTAAAACCATTTTAAATAATAAATGAAGGAAAGCTAGTTTTAAAGAAGTGGAGAAAACATTTTTTAAAAACAAGGTTTTTAAATAGGTAAGCCAAATATGCATTTTTAAATCCTCAAGTCTTTTCTGAAAATTTCGGCAGAGTTTCCTTTATAAATACTGGCCCCAAACGGGTTACAACAAGAATAATATATGCATAATGATAAAAGGCATCCCCAAGCGGGAACTAGCTCTTCGTCAATCGATGGTTACAACCACGCAAGCAATATAATATACAACGCCGAAGGGCGAGGATCAAAACTCAAAAGGAAACTCAAAATCAACAAGAAATCCATAATACTACAACGCGCGACTCTAAGGTCCAAATAATACACAACTGGTTTCTAAGTCTGAAATAATATACAAGTTTGGTTGACGGAATTACTAGATACAACTGATCAAAATAAATACAAGGGTTGTCATGATACGAGTAAACCCACCTACCAAAGCAATCGCCCAGAAAGAAAGCAGTGTGCCAGAAAAGCCGCAATGAAACCTGTACGGAAAAACCTGCAAGAACTGTGGCAAAACGGGGGTGAGTTGCCAACTCGTGAATAGAAAACATCACAGAGCAGAAATCGTATGTATGACTCATCCTAGGTCAAACGATCAGTAATAATATATATCCTCAATACGATAAAGTCTGAAGCATGATAAGGTGGCAAGGGTAAACATGTATACATCAGTGTAATACTAAGTGCTCGTGTCAGTGTCTCAGGTAGCAACATATCATAAATATGAGGTATCATCAATGTAATCATCATGAAATCAGTGTCAACTATATCATGAAGTCTAAAGGTATGTGGATATCATCCAACTATGTAATCAATGTCTGTAAGTATGTGGATCTCGTCCACATGTCACCCAATGACACAAAACATCATGCAGGTAAATATCATAAGCATATGCATGGAAGTATGAGGATGTAAATTAACGTGTGCCCTTCGCGACACATCAAAATCATGGAACCTGAGTGTCTAGCATCGACACTCGAAAACATCATGAAACCCGTACCCAGCATCGGCACGTAAATCCTCATATATCGGGCTCCGTCAGTCCGGATCGGCCCATATCATCTCTCGACTCCGGTCGGTATCCTCCAGATATCCGCCGAGCCCAAATACTATCACCGGTAGGTAGTGGTCCCTCTGCCAGGCCCATCGCCTACTGCATGACAGATCCGTTCTCGCCCCGGGGTACCATACCGGGTCCACTATGTACCCGCAATCGGCCTCATCCAGCTCCTCGAATCGGGTTTCATATGTCACACGTCTCAGAACCGAGAAAACTCATGGTGGACGCACTGAAATATCATATCAAGAGAAACCTGGTTTTTAAACAATGCATACATTCTTTTAAAATGACGACGGTTCTCAAATCCAGAAATCTCATGAAAACGGCATATCTCAATGCGTAAATCACAGAGCATGATGTATGCGACATGTGATAGAAATATAAGCATATCCGTATATCATGCAACATAAAATAGTAATACGCACACATCGAGGGGAAAATCGCTCTTTTAAATGAATCCAGTTTTAAAATATATCTTGCGGTTCCCAAATCTCCAAAATAAAGCCAGAATCATCTATGTATGTGCAAATACGTATGTATGCAAGTATGGGTGTACAATTAGTCATATCCTGATGCAACAATCCTACTGTGTAGTGACATGGCAATTATCGATGATGAAGTGTGTGAGCCGGCAAGTAGGTGTACGTGGAACATACGCATCATCGATAATGGTGCTGGTGTCCTGACTGCATGGGTTTAATATAACAATAAACACATTTACACATGCAATGCGATGCGAATAGCAAGAATATGCAGAAAATGAATAATAACACAACAGTGAAGAATCCATATCAGTATAAATATGCCATATAGTTTTGCCATTTGAAATAACTCGAATATTGGTGTTTAGAAAAATAATGGCTATAGTGTTTTTAAGAAAAAATGCGTCTTTTGAAAATATCCGTAGAATCCTTTAGCCAGTCTTTAAAATACTCAAGATTCGTTAGTTTTGAAATAGGTATAACTCGGGTCTAGTCTAACATCTACTAAGTGCTACAGAACCAAACGAACAGCCTAACCGAAAGGGTAAGGGAAACCACCTAAATCTGAGTCGATATATATATATACATATAATAGTCGGTGATCCCGTCTCAATAGTATCACATACATATGATACAATATACAATATGACATCCTCGAGTCAAGAGTGCGGATCTATCATCAATACATAGCTCGTACGTAAATTCGTCGTACGGCATCCCAAATCAAGGTACGGGTCAAATATCACATTCATCTCATCATTTATCTGGTATCCTTGTCATCATCTCTCATGAACTGGGTACTGACCTAAGTTTAGTACAAACTGATACCATATATATATATATATATATATATATATATATATATATATGCGTGTGTGAAACACACGCCCAAAGGCCCGCTATAACTCATGTCATATCTCATAATACGAACCACATCATATCACCGATCTCATGGCACCATTCCCAAACTCATCGACTCATCTCCAAATATCAACCACTATCCTCATCATCCAAGTATAGGTATACGAGTATATACAGTCCCATACCTATATGTGTATATACATATATCTCTTTCCATATACACACAAGTATAACAGTAAGCATGTGTGTGCGTGTGAGTGTAAACCTATTCTAGGGTTCGCGACTAAGAAGCTATACTAGTTCACTTCTAATAACCCTAAACTAACCATTGAACACCTAAACATATCTTGAATATCTTATCATATATATATATATATATATAGTATATATAGCATACTAAACATCGAACTGCGGGGGTGCTATACGCCATCCACCCGACTTCCCTCATAGATATAATCTACTCACCTTAACCTTTGCTTGCCGATGCTGACGCCGCCACGCGCTTGCTTGTCATCTCGAAGTCTTCGCGAGGGTACCTACACATCATAGCGTATCGTATCGCATTAAAAGCCAAATCGAAATCAAAACGAAATGCGGAACTCACATAGGTCAAAACCTATGGTTTGCCCTCACAAAACAACCCGATATCACTCGATATAGACGTACAAACGTCACGTGATCGAGATAAAGCACAAACACAAAAATACAGAATTTAAATACGCAAAACCATAACTCGAATCAAACAGCAAATCAAGTTTTTAGTCCCAGATTTTGTATAGGGTGAAAACAATGTGAGCAAACAACACTAGGGTGATATATAGAGTATATGTGAGCTACTGAAGCAACCTGGGCCCTAACCCCCACCCCATGGCCGTCCACATACCCAGTAAAACCGGCCTCCTCGGTTTTGGTGTCATGGAATTGGTTCGTTTTGGTTGGGTTGTTTCGTGGTGGTCCATCTCGGCTACTGGTACTGTTTACTTTTCTAGTATTGGTCTCGGGTCACTCCAGATTTCCCTGCACGCCTTAAACCCTCACAAAACCGACATGGTTTGTTTCTGTTTTGGATTTCAGGTTTGGTATTGTGTTGGATCTAGGTTTATAGCACCAAGGGGGGGTTTAAGGGTCACCACTAAAGCTTAATTACACTAACACAACTCAAATTAACCCTAACCCTCTCTAGGGATATCCAAAGTCCTCTAAACTTCGCCAAATCAATTTTAAACTTGAATAGAGCCATAAGCAAAAGAAATACTACACTAATTTTGAAAGGATTACCTCATTTGGGACCCAAGAATCCTCTACAGCACCAAAATGTGATTTTTCTTGGTCCAAGGTGTAGCTTGTGAGCTTGTGCATCTTTTTTGTGAAGTGGGGAAGATGTTTTTGTGTAGTTTTGAAGCTTGAGTGAAGAGAAGAAGACGAAGAAGAAGGAGAAAGGGAAAGGGAGGGGCTGCTGCTGGAGTCTTGGGAGAGAGTGAGGGAAAGAGAGAGAGTGTCCAAGGTCAAGCACCATGCCTCCTAACTACCCCCCATACCTCTTGACTTTCTTTTCTTTATTGTTTTCTTTTCTTTTCTTTTCATTTTCCTTTTTCTTCTTCTCTCTAATATTGGAATAGGAAACCCAAATGAAACCATGGTAGAAAAATGCACAAGTGTGGAAAAAAACTTTGTGCATACTATGTGCACAAAACACGCTTAATCCACGATTAGTGATTTTTAATCGCGATTAGCACTAAAATAGCTTATAATTAATCATAAAAACTTAAAATTTGCATGATTCATATAAAACACCCTATTTATAGTAATTTCCATAATTTTCTACATTTTCCCCAATTTATCGGTATTTAATTATACCGCCTTATTAAAATATTCAATATTTTATTATTTAATTATAAAAATTCCCAAATATAATATTTTATTTTTTTGAAATGTTACAATCTTCTCCCCTTAAAGAAATTTGGTCCCCGAATTTAAATTTAAATCTCTCAATACTAAAACATTTCAGTAAAAAGTCCAAGTCGTCGGGGCTCCGAAATCATCAATACATAAAACGCATCATAGCGCAATGCATGCGCATGAACAATGAGCAGATAACTCAAAAACAAAACTCCGTCAAGCATCCCGCAATCATCGGAGTCATGGGTGTTAGTGTATATGCCCTAGGGGTCATTATTGTATCATACTAGTTTGTATATTACTTAATGGAAGCTTGGGATATTCACATGTATATAACAGTCTTGCTAAATATGGTAGTATGCTACTTGGTTTTTTCTATCTTAATATGTGAGTATACGTATTGATAGAGCTCTTAGGATCTTGCTTGACTACCAGCGTTGTGATGGCAGTCACACTAGTGGGGGCTGGGTAGTCTACAAGCACATCCTTATTCAGGTCCCTAGTCGTTGGATTATCGAGACAGAGCATCGATACTCCGGAGTAGACTAGTGTGTACGCTTCTCATCCCAGTTGGGGAGATGGTCTGTCCCACAGCCGTCAGTACGTTGTACTGGAGATAGTATGCAGGTGCTCGTTAGGTTACGGGTACACCGGACAGGACTCACAGGGAACTGTTGGTTGGTTTTATACCAGTCGTCAGTGAACAGTTCCCAGGTGACATGAGTACAGCATAGTCCGCAGACTTGACACTGCTACTTCGCCTCGAGTGTGTCCCACTGTTCTTAGATTGCTACCCTACCACGGCTCAAAGGAGTCGTGCAAACAGGTAGCAGTTGGGTGCAGTCCCGAGCACTTAGAGGCAGTGGCGGTTAGACAGGATTCGTCTCTCCCGGTATTGGAGGTTGATATCGCGCTGTGTCAGAGAGCCATTACGCAAAGTTCCTGGCCAGGGCAAGCGAGATTTGCTGGTAGGTTCCAGTAGTTTCTCAGGGTGTAATGGGCTTCCCTCCGACACGACTTATACCGCTATTAGCGGACTGACGCTTGCCGCCCCCTAGGCCCGATATGCGATAGTCTTGGATGAACGGACCGGACTGTATGGAGATTGTCACATCAGACTCAGTAGGAGTTCGGATGGGTTTCCTCATCGGCCTTCTTATCGACATCTACCTGGGGACCGTTACGTACAGCTAGTGCCGCTTGCGGTCTGTGGTTAAACCCACTGCCAGCGTAGTAGTCGAGTCTCTAGAGTCCCACACAGAGAGTTTCCCTACTCCAGCCGAAACGATATAGAGGTCGTATGGTTTTACGACAAGGGTTCGGACGCATACGTGTGTTTACGCACGTACGAATTTCGGACAGTTTTTACCAGTCGGCTTTGGTTTAAGCCAGTTACTGGTATTCGGTTATTGGATTTATACAGTCTAAAGTTTTTTCGTATTTTTGCGGAAAGGAGGGGCGTTCTCGTAATTGTGCGAGAAGCTTCTAGAAGGTGGTGACTAAGGAGGTTTAGGTGGCATATACAATGAATGTGATTAGTGAGTCACCTAGATGATTCATACATGTCTTTTGTCCATGGAGATGAATTATCACTAGATATTATGAAGCATGGTTGTTAAAATGAGATATTTTCTTTTCTTGATAAAAAGAAATGCTTGATATATATTATCATAACTCACTATTCTCATTTCATTATCATTATCATCTTCTCTCTCCTCAAGCTCTCCCTCTTCAAACCCTAATCCTCCCCTCTCATGTGTTGAGTACAAGGATTAGTTAGACTAACTAAATCATAACCCTCACTCTTTATCACCTAGCTTCTTTGATTAGCACTTAAAGAAGGTTAGTTGCCTCAAGTTTAGAGGCTAAGCTTGGAGTAAAGCTCTCGGGTGGATTGTCTACTACTTCGAGAAGGCCGAGGAGGAGGAGGAGTTCGCAAAGACGAAGGACACGATTCGTTAGGTATAATCCCTAAACATAGTAGTATAGAACTTCTATGTTTCATGTTAGTTATCGTTTAGCTTCGATTCATGCGGTTAGTCGATGTTTAAGCAAATAACAAGATCGTTTTTCAAATTTCCGCCTCCCCGCTAGTCGTGGGGTGTTGTACATCGACTTACAGTGGTATCAGAGCCTCACTAAACAATAAATAACTTACTTGCAAATTTGTATGAATTTCGAACGGAAAAAACGAAACCGGAAAAGCCCGAAATCATGGTTTTCTGTCGAATTTTAAATGAAGTCCTAAAATTTTTCAGGGACGTTCAGAAAGCTTAAAAGGACAGTATAAGAACACACAAGAAATTTGGGCCCCTGAATCGCCTAAAGAGCCGTGGAACCGCGGCGGATCGCACCGATCCGTCGCGCTTCCGCCGCCGAGTTGGCGATTCAGGAACCCAAATTTCCTGTGTTGCTTCTCTGTGATATTTGGTATTTTCTGGAATATTTTATTTTTGCTCAGGTTTCAGATTTACAGAGAAGTATTGGAGCAAAATTAAAAGTGTTTAATCGATCGAAATTATACAGTATTTGCTTGATGGATTATATCTGTGTTTGTATAATGTGTTCGTAAACCTCCCCTAACTGCTAGTATGTCGGTTGGCAGGGGGTTGCACATTTCTGTAATGGATTTTATCTGTTTGTGCATATGAACTGTGTTGGACTGTTGTGATGTATAGCCGACGTTATATGATGGGTTATTATTTAATTCATTTGATGTAAATGTAATTTGTTGTAATATTATTTTGTGGGGCACATCCAGGTTGCGGTTGTAGCCACCGTTGTATTATTTCATTTTACTGTTTTTTGCTCCTAGGACAGACCCAAGGAGGGGTGCACAAACTGCCGGGCGGGTAGTTTGCCGCACTCGCAGGGGTCTTGGGTGGGGTAATTGTCACGACCCGAAAGAGCACGTGACTGGCCCTTGAACCATATGAAGTCTATAGGACTCCATCTGATCCAAGTAAGCCAAAAGCCCAGAAATCTAAAACCATTTTTGAGAATAAGTAAAGAAAACTGGTTTAAAGAAGTGTAGAAAAACATGTTTGAAATCAAGGTTTTTAAATAACTAAGCCGAATGTGCATTTGAAAACCGTACAGTCTTTTCTAAAATTTTCGGCAGAGTTTCTCTTGTAAAACTGGCCCCGAATGGGGTACAACATGAATAACAATATATAAAATGATAAAGGCATCCCCAAGCGGGAGCTAGCTCTTCGTCAATCGACGGTCACAACCACACGATGATATGATAATATACAACGCCAAGTGGCGAGGATCAAAATCAAGGAAAGCTCAAAAAGCAGCAAGAAAACCGCAATACTACTAAGCACGACTCTAAGGTCGAATAATACCACACTGTCTCTAAGTCTGAAAGAATATACAAGTTTTTGGTTGATGGACAATTTCTAGATACAATGAAATACATGAATAAAATGGTGATTCTTGATGCGAAAGAATCCACCTACCAAAGCAAATCACCCGCAAGAAGGTAGTGTGCCAGAAATGCCGCAATGAAACCTGTACGGCAGAACCTGCAAGGACTGTGGCACAACGGGGGTGAGTTGCCAACTCGTGAATAGAAATATCTACAAGCAGAAACCGAATGCAAGACATAAACCTAAGCCAACGATCAGTAATACAATCCACAAGAGTGCATCTGAGTGTAATAAGGTGGCAAGGTAACATCTAATCATGTATGTAGTGCCAGGTACTCAGGTAATAACATGTCATCAGTGTAAGGTATGCCTGCATGAGGTAAGTATGATGAAATATCAATGATATCAATACACATATATTAGCGTCCCATACCACTAATATTGGTGTAAGGGTATATATAACAGCGCCCTCATACCCTGTTATATATACAAATGAAGTATGACAAGTGTAAATCCAGTCTGTATATGATCCATGTCCGTATATATGTGGAACCCGTCCACCTGTCACCCACTGACAGTAAGCATCATATATGCAAGTATGAGGATATAAACAATATCATGGAAAACATCATGAAACCCGTGCCAAGCATCGACACGTAAATCCTCATCCATATGGGGCTCCGTCTGCGGTATCGGCCCTCGGCCCCGGCAGCACGAGTCAACCCATGTCCATCTCTGGGCTCCGTCTGCGGTAGCGGCCCGTCGGCCCCCGGCAGTACGCCCATCTCTCGGCTCCAGGCGGTATCCCCCGGATATCCGCCGAGCTCAAATACAATCACCGGTAGGTACTCGCCCGCCTCCAGGCTCAATCGGCATAACCCATCGATCATCTCGCCGAGGGGAACCATACCGGGCCCACCACGAACCCGCAAACGGATCATCACTCCTCGAATCGGGTTTCAAGCACACGTCTCAGCACCGAGAAAACGCGTGGTGGACGCACCCAAATATCATATCACGAGGTACCGGGTTTTCATAAAAGAACATCTTTTCTTAAATAATCCCACGGTCCTCAAAATCAGAAATCACATGAAAATCCACATCAAGAAGTAAATCCAATGCAATGTGCTATGCAATCAATCCATGATGTATGCGACATGTAAAGAGAGATAATCATATCGGAAATCATGCAACATGGAATAGTAATGTACATATGTCGGGAGGAACCGCTCCTTTAGAATGAATCAGTTTAAAGAATATCTTGCGGTCCTCAATCTCAATCAAGCCAGAATCATCTATGTTTGTGTACAGGTACATGTGTACAATATGCCAAGCAGTAATCATATCATGAATGCAACAGTACTACAGTGTAGTGACATGGCAATTATCGATGATGAAGTGTGTGAGCCGGCAAATAGTGTACGTGAAACATACGCATCATCGATAATGGTGCTGGTGTCCTAACAGCATGATAATAATATAACAATGAACATATGCCAGCAATGCGAATAGCAGGAAAATGCAGATATCTAGTAGTCAACACCACAGTGAAGTATCTACTATGCAAACTACATCTAAGTATCCGGTCAATCAGGAGGGGTAGGTGTGGAAACCACCTAAATCTGAGTCGATACATGTATAAAAGTATATAGTCGGTGATCTCGCCTCAATGTCATATCATAAGATATCCTCGAGTTATGAGTGCGGATCTATCATCAATATCGGCTCGTACGGTAAATCATCGTACGGCATCCCCATAGCTGGGTAGGGGTCAGTATCTCACTGTCTCATCACATAACAGATATCACCATCGTCAGATCATATAGTCTGGAGTACTACTCTATGTCTAGTACAAAACGGTAACCTCAGTAAGTATGCATGCGGGGGTAAACACATATCCCAAGCCCGCAAGAATCACAAGTCATATCCCACATATGAATCGTATAAAATCACCGATCCCAGGGCACCCAGCCCACATCATCGACTCATCTCCAAAGTCATCACATATCATCAATCACAGTGCAAGTACAAGTGATAAGCAAGGGTGTGTGTAGGTGTAATTCTACCCTAGGGTTCGCGACTATGAACTACACTAGTCACTTCTAACCCTACATTATCCACAATACACCTAATATCACAATAAACTACATAGTAATCTATCTACGGACTGCGGGGGTGCTATACGCCATCCACCCGACTTCCCCCTGTAGATATAATCTACTCACCTTGCATCACCAATTGCGGACGTCACCACGTATTTGCTTGTCGTCCCGAAGTCTTCATGGGTACCTACACATCAAAATATCGTATATGCGCATTAAAACCAAATCCAATCTAAAACGGCGCACGAAATCCAAAACGATACGATAAGGGGGCCTATAGGTGAGAACCTATGGCACGCCTTCAAAACCATCAATAAATCCTCTACATCGTCGTATAAACGACAATTAGTCGAGGCAAAACACATTCCACCATTTCAGAATCAAAAATACGGAATACGGAAACACGAATCCAAAATAGCAACTTAGGATATATGTCCCAGATTTCACCCTAGATAGAATCTGTCAAAACTAGAAGTACCCTGGGTCAACACTAGAGGAACAGGGGCTGTGCACAGAAAATGAGGAGAATGGCTAAGTATGCTAAGTCAAAGTCCACCTCTCTCTCTCACCTACCCTCATCATTATATTTTCCTTTCTTTTCCTTTTCTTTTAAAATCCAAACCTTCTCACATCAATAGTAATCCCAAAAGAAAACCATGGCTAGAAAAATGCACAAGTGTAGAAAAAGTGATACGTGTAAGTTTTGCACAAAATTGCCAAAAAACCCGATTAGCGATTTTAATCGCGATTAGCATTAAATTATTGTCAAACTAATCACAAAAACTTAAAAATGCCATAATCCACTAATTTACCCTATTTTAGAATTTTCCATAATTTTTCATAATTTTTTTCTAACATTTTTCCTATTTATTTGCATTTAATATTAAAATAATCAATAAAATAATATTAAATTATAAAAATTCCCAAAATTAATATTTTATATTTTTGAAAATGTTACAATCTACCCCACTTAAAGAAATTCGGTCCCCGAATTTTAAATTTAAACCCCCAGATACAAAAACATCTCAGTAATAAACCAAAGTCGTCGGGGCTCCGAAATCATCAACACATAGAACGTCACAGCGCAATGCATGCGCAAGGGTACTGAGCAGATAACTCGAAAACAAAACTCCGTCAAGCATCCCGCAATCATCGGAGTCAATGTAAAAAAAAACACAATGTCAAATCCAATACAAAACCGATATGATATGGATCGGAACTACACATGTAGACATCCAATCTAAACATAACACCATCCTGTGCGTCTGGTGCGCACTGAAATCAAAAAAAAAATCCATATATGTGCTAAACAGGTGCACAAAACAACATCCAAGTGCAACGGGTGTGCACGAAGCATCTGTCATGGGCATCGTATGTGCCTGACAGCAAAATAAATCAGGTGCATGTGACATGCACGAAGAATCCCGATTTAGCGCATCTGGCGTGCACCAAAATCGTATCTAAAAACATGCGCCCAACATGCGCGAAAATCCAAACCGGTGCATCCATCGTGCACGAATGAAAATCTAAACCCTGCGCACTCAACATGCACGGAAATCACGAAATCCAATAGCAAACACCGAACAGGCGTAAAGCACATCGCCAGCACGGAGTGCAAAAATCAACCATCAAAATCCGGGTCAAAATCAACGATATAATGCGGCTCAAACCAAAATCAGGGTACCGCAAGGAAAATCTCACAACCGTGTGCATCAGCGTGCACGAATCAAAGCCTAACACTAAAATGCATGAAAACTCTGCGCAAAATATATAAATATCCAGTGGGTGCATGAAACCAATATCATGAAACTCAGTCACCAAAACTAGATCGTGCAGATAGAACGCCCAAAATACCGAAATCCAAAATGACGGATACGTGATAATCGAATCACAAAATCACAAATCATAAATACCGTCTTCGGTAGTTTCTCCTTCAAGGTCGAGAAGGAGTCAGTGTAATCCACTGCTAGCAGCGCAGGATATCTACCTGCCTCTTGCTCACGGTCTGGCGTCTTCTGACTCTCTAGGTCCTTATCTTCTCTGCGGATTACCTATCACGCGGTCAATCGGCTCATCGGCCCTGTCAGGTGTGCTAACGGGGACGATTCCGTTCTGGCACTTTTCTGGTCACCTCTCGGTCAAACCTCACGACCACTCGTAAGGCAGCATATCACTGACGTCGGTCTCTGGCTATCTGAATGCACGTCACACATCTGATCCTGGGTGCAAACATCATTGCAGCAATGTCCTGGAAGGAATCCTGCTCAAGGTCTCTTCCAATCATGCCTATGCCGATCTGTACAGAGGCTGGCTCTCTTGTACTATCTCTTCTCGCTGGAAAGACATCTGTGTCCTCAGCACAACATTTCTCGGAAATTGGTCATATCCCAACGTTTCTGTAAGCATATCAGGTCTCTAGTTTCGACGGGAAGCAATGACAGCTCGTCAGTATCTCACACGAACCTCTAGTTCCACTTGTCTCCATCGTCGTCCACTATGACGTCACGCCAAGCTACTATACACTGCACTGCTCTCGGCCACAGTCAATCTGAAGTCTCTCACACGGACTCGAAATCGCGTACTCTGTAGCTTCATCATTCTGTAGCAGATGTCAGGCCGAACTGGTCCTCGGAAACACGTCCCAACCATCGGAGGAATACTCATCACTCGTCCGTCCTTGATCCATTCGCAACGCATCTGGGTAAGTTCCTTTATCCGAACTTGGTCAACTACCTCGTCGACAATGCCGAACTCTGGCCTGCTGGGTGTGCGCAACACGACCACTCCTGGTCTAGGTCTTCTCGTATCGTACTCCAGAAAGGTCCTGCCGAGGTTCCTTTCTCAAATCTCAATCCTGCCGAAATGCCCGGAAGTCATCATCCAATGCTGAAGCTAAAGCTTTCCGGAACGGCTGCATACCTATCGCGCTTCTTTCTGGAAGGTATATCCATATACCACGCCTCTGGGTGCGTATAACATCTCTGATGTCGGCGGAGTGGGACGTCATCTCGTCGAAATATCTTGTGAACTCTTTTCTTCACTCTGCATCAGTGTCGACTGATTCGGACTCGTCTCATCATGGCTGCACGAACTGCGCTCCGACGGCTATGCTCGCACCTGGAGTCTCCCAGCAGTGTCCCATCACGATATCCGAAAGATGTCGAACCATCCGATCGACTCGTCAGATCCTCATAATCCCCCAAGAGCTCACATCTCGGGTACAGTTTAATAGTATCGAGTACATGCCACAGCGTCGGTGGTCCAGCCGTAGAAGGGCAAACCCAAGCCTCACTAATGGCGCCGCGGAACCGCCGTAAACCCTAAGGTTCCAAGGCTGTCACACGGTCATTAAGTCGAGTTAGGGTTTCATTCTTCTAGAGGGTCCATAGAATCACCTGCATGTCTTTCCGTATACTTTAAACTTGGAAAATAGGCTCCTGATATTCGATCGTCTCAATCGACTCTCAACGAATCTGCGTGAAGTCGTCTCTAGCTGGAATCAATCCACCTGATGACCTCGCATCGGGGTAAGCGAACTCACCACGCGTCCTAGTCATCCATCCTCGGTGACTAGCAACTCGCTATCATCTCTCTAAGAACATGCTCATGCTGCAGTAGCTCCAATCATCTGGGCGATATCTCATCATTTGCAGCAACAACTGGCTCATATGCCTGTACGCCGAACAACGCCTCAATCCTCCAGGAAAGGCAATACATAAGCGGTCATCTCTGAATCAGCCTGCTCTAGATCTGAGTAAGACTCTCCACACTGGAAATCTTCAACTCAACTGGGCCCGCTCTGGCGCAAAATCGGACGAATCACCTTCGTCTCTCAAATCGGGTAGACTAGCTATCATCTGTCGCATAACTGCCTGAAAGCTCCGGCAATCTCAGCTCGTAAGCTCCGAAAGCAACACCCTGTCAATCTCAGCGACAGCTGGTCCATCTGTCTGCACGGTAGGCGACATCACCATCTCTGAGGTATGCTGTACATCAACAGTCCTCTCTCAACTGGCAGCTCTAACAAAGGCCCGATCATCCGGTGCAAGACCAAGCACTCGCCTCCACTAAAGGTCACAATCACCAACACTAACTCGAGACGTTCCCATGTCACCAGAAAACACAAAGGTCGGCCCTCGTACCAAACGAGCTCACACCGGCCGTAACCCTAGCAGCAGCCCAAACTGCGCTCAAACACGGTGACAGGAATCTCAATCGAGTATCAAAGAGAGCACATCAGTGGCAAGAAGGGAAACAACAGATCCAAAGTGGATACATGATCATAGGAAGGAACAGTATCAATGAAGGTATGATCATGAAACTAATAGAATCGGGGATCTCAAATGGATGAATAATCCTGGATATAAAGAGAATCACTGATCTCGAAAGTATGTACATCCTAAGGTTCCTTAAGCGGAGTGGCGTGTCGTAAGTATGCCGCGGAACATACCAACGGTACGTCACTCTACTTTAGTCACCAAATCCATCAACCAAGGGTCATCCTAAAACGACGAAAGTTCGGGTTTACACCCCCTCGACCAAGTCTAAGTTCCGTAAGGTCAAGCCTAAGTTCCGTATATAAACAACTCCCTAGGCTCCACATAGTCAAACTTAGACTCGAACCAAGGTCAACCTAGCGCTCTGATACCAACTTTGTCACGACCCGAAAGAGCACGTGACTGGCCCTTGAACCATATGAAGTCTATAGGACTCCATCTGATCCAAGTAAGCCAAAAGCCCAGAAATCTAAAACCATTTTTGAGAATAAGTAAAGAAAACTGGTTTAAAGAAGTGTAGAAAAACATGTTTGAAATCAAGGTTTTTAAATAACTAAGCCGAATGTGCATTTGAAAACCGTACAGTCTTTTCTAAAATTTTCGGCAGAGTTTCTCTTGTAAAACTGGCCCCGAATGGGGTACAACATGAATAACAATATATAAAATGATAAAGGCATCCCCAAGCGGGAGCTAGCTCTTCGTCAATCGACGGTCACAACCACACGATGATATGATAATATACAACGCCAAGTGGCGAGGATCAAAATCAAGGAAAGCTCAAAAAGCAGCAAGAAAACCGCAATACTACTAAGCACGACTCTAAGGTCGAATAATACCACACTGTCTCTAAGTCTGAAAGAATATACAAGTTTTTGGTTGATGGACAATTTCTAGATACAATGAAATACATGAATAAAATGGTGATTCTTGATGCGAAAGAATCCACCTACCAAAGCAAATCACCCGCAAGAAGGTAGTGTGCCAGAAATGCCGCAATGAAACCTGTACGGCAGAACCTGCAAGGACTGTGGCACAACGGGGGTGAGTTGCCAACTCGTGAATAGAAATATCTACAAGCAGAAACCGAATGCAAGACATAAACCTAAGCCAACGATCAGTAATACAATCCACAAGAGTGCATCTGAGTGTAATAAGGTGGCAAGGTAACATCTAATCATGTATGTAGTGCCAGGTACTCAGGTAATAACATGTCATCAGTGTAAGGTATGCCTGCATGAGGTAAGTATGATGAAATATCAATGATATCAATACACATATATTAGCGTCCCATACCACTAATATTGGTGTAAGGGTATATATAACAGCGCCCTCATACCCTGTTATATATACAAATGAAGTATGACAAGTGTAAATCCAGTCTGTATATGATCCATGTCCGTATATATGTGGAACCCGTCCACCTGTCACCCACTGACAGTAAGCATCATATATGCAAGTATGAGGATATAAACAATATCATGGAAAACATCATGAAACCCGTGCCAAGCATCGACACGTAAATCCTCATCCATATGGGGCTCCGTCTGCGGTATCGGCCCTCGGCCCCGGCAGCACGAGTCAACCCATGTCCATCTCTGGGCTCCGTCTGCGGTAGCGGCCCGTCGGCCCCCGGCAGTACGCCCATCTCTCGGCTCCAGGCGGTATCCCCCGGATATCCGCCGAGCTCAAATACAATCACCGGTAGGTACTCGCCCGCCTCCAGGCTCAATCGGCATAACCCATCGATCATCTCGCCGAGGGGAACCATACCGGGCCCACCACGAACCCGCAAACGGATCATCACTCCTCGAATCGGGTTTCAAGCACACGTCTCAGCACCGAGAAAACGCGTGGTGGACGCACCCAAATATCATATCACGAGGTACCGGGTTTTCATAAAAGAACATCTTTTCTTAAATAATCCCACGGTCCTCAAAATCAGAAATCACATGAAAATCCACATCAAGAAGTAAATCCAATGCAATGTGCTATGCAATCAATCCATGATGTATGCGACATGTAAAGAGAGATAATCATATCGGAAATCATGCAACATGGAATAGTAATGTACATATGTCGGGAGGAACCGCTCCTTTAGAATGAATCAGTTTAAAGAATATCTTGCGGTCCTCAATCTCAATCAAGCCAGAATCATCTATGTTTGTGTACAGGTACATGTGTACAATATGCCAAGCAGTAATCATATCATGAATGCAACAGTACTACAGTGTAGTGACATGGCAATTATCGATGATGAAGTGTGTGAGCCGGCAAATAGTGTACGTGAAACATACGCATCATCGATAATGGTGCTGGTGTCCTAACAGCATGATAATAATATAACAATGAACATATGCCAGCAATGCGAATAGCAGGAAAATGCAGATATCTAGTAGTCAACACCACAGTGAAGTATCTACTATGCAAACTACATCTAAGTATCCGGTCAATCAGGAGGGGTAGGTGTGGAAACCACCTAAATCTGAGTCGATACATGTATAAAAGTATATAGTCGGTGATCTCGCCTCAATGTCATATCATAAGATATCCTCGAGTTATGAGTGCGGATCTATCATCAATATCGGCTCGTACGGTAAATCATCGTACGGCATCCCCATAGCTGGGTAGGGGTCAGTATCTCACTGTCTCATCACATAACAGATATCACCATCGTCAGATCATATAGTCTGGAGTACTACTCTATGTCTAGTACAAAACGGTAACCTCAGTAAGTATGCATGCGGGGGTAAACACATATCCCAAGCCCGCAAGAATCACAAGTCATATCCCACATATGAATCGTATAAAATCACCGATCCCAGGGCACCCAGCCCACATCATCGACTCATCTCCAAAGTCATCACATATCATCAATCACAGTGCAAGTACAAGTGATAAGCAAGGGTGTGTGTAGGTGTAATTCTACCCTAGGGTTCGCGACTATGAACTACACTAGTCACTTCTAACCCTACATTATCCACAATACACCTAATATCACAATAAACTACATAGTAATCTATCTACGGACTGCGGGGGTGCTATACGCCATCCACCCGACTTCCCCCTGTAGATATAATCTACTCACCTTGCATCACCAATTGCGGACGTCACCACGTATTTGCTTGTCGTCCCGAAGTCTTCATGGGTACCTACACATCAAAATATCGTATATGCGCATTAAAACCAAATCCAATCTAAAACGGCGCACGAAATCCAAAACGATACGATAAGGGGGCCTATAGGTGAGAACCTATGGCACGCCTTCAAAACCATCAATAAATCCTCTACATCGTCGTATAAACGACAATTAGTCGAGGCAAAACACATTCCACCATTTCAGAATCAAAAATACGGAATACGGAAACACGAATCCAAAATAGCAACTTAGGATATATGTCCCAGATTTCACCCTAGATAGAATCTGTCAAAACTAGAAGTACCCTGGGTCAACACTAGAGGAACAGGGGCTGTGCACAGAAAATGAGGAGAATGGCTAAGTATGCTAAGTCAAAGTCCACCTCTCTCTCTCACCTACCCTCATCATTATATTTTCCTTTCTTTTCCTTTTCTTTTAAAATCCAAACCTTCTCACATCAATAGTAATCCCAAAAGAAAACCATGGCTAGAAAAATGCACAAGTGTAGAAAAAGTGATACGTGTAAGTTTTGCACAAAATTGCCAAAAAACCCGATTAGCGATTTTAATCGCGATTAGCATTAAATTATTGTCAAACTAATCACAAAAACTTAAAAATGCCATAATCCACTAATTTACCCTATTTTAGAATTTTCCATAATTTTTCATAATTTTTTTCTAACATTTTTCCTATTTATTTGCATTTAATATTAAAATAATCAATAAAATAATATTAAATTATAAAAATTCCCAAAATTAATATTTTATATTTTTGAAAATGTTACAGTAATGGCTATTCATCACAACTGTGTAATCCGTCTTTTTTTGCAGGCTCAAAACAAACACGGATTGCTTGCAAATCCAATTAATTTCATCTGTGATCTGGAATGAATATCATTGCGTCAGACGAATGTAAAATATCTATATATATGATAGCTATTTAGACGTCACTTATGTTTTACACCCGCGCTAGCCCAGCCCCCGCTCTGTCGTTAGTTAAGTAACCTAACGGGTAATGACGGGACCCCGTGGCGAATGCGGATGGCATAAGAGGACGTTGTATTTTCGTTGTTTTCTGCAATGATAGGTTAATGATGGGACGCATTATCTATAATGCAAAGAAAATAAACCAAAGTTTTAATCGTTGGAACAATTTAAAAGAAACCACTCGGTTAATTTTAAAAACAGATATTTTTAAATGCGGAGCTTTAACCACTCCTTTTAAAAGCTATCAGGTTCCTTCAGTTATATCAAGTTCACTACGTTCACGGTTTCGCCAAAACCATTCGTAGCCCTCCGTCATTTCTTATGGATAGTCAGTAGTATTCAAGCTATGTTTGTTGGCTTTCGTCAAGGCATAGTGTTTGGTAGCTACTGGGTATTCATTTGTTGCATAGATAGATGTGTTGGTTTGGGACAGTCGCATTACCTTGTTGGCTTTCGTCAAGGGTATATACGGGTGGGTTCAAATTAACAAGATAATGATGGGCAGAACTTGACATGTGACTTATGATTTGTTGGCTTACGTCAAGGTCATAAGAGCATGGGGCAAAAACTTATATCGGGAATTTCTAAAGAAACTGAAATTTGCAAAGAGATGCATACCATTTTGAGTTTGATGAATGTTGGTAGCATTCCTACAACATTATCAGACGATGATATTTGGATCCCGATCCTACTGTGAGTATATGCTACTTATCAGGATATTCGTCACTTAACGATCAATGCTATAAACCTAGTAGGTGTCCAGAAAGGTGTCAGCGGGGTTACGCCCCCAGAGAAAAGATGTTATTTAATTAAGGAACTTCGCGAAAGCGTTGGAAAACCTCCCTCGAAGTATCGACACTAGCCTGGCTGAACGGTTAAGCAAGTATTGTACGGTGAGAATAGTCCTGGCTAATTCTTCTTTTATGGTTTGAGGAAGGATTCGAGAAACAGTGGGAGCCATCCAGTTTAGATAAACTAAAAACCACTCTAAACTTGCAAGAGCATCATGCTAAAGAGTTTTCTTCTCTCTCTCCTAATTGCAGCGACCCTGAAAATGACTGGACTTAAGTTACTTTTAGAGAAAAATATACTGACAGGGCCAAACTATAAAGATTGGCTGCGGAATGTCAAAATGGCTTTGACCTATGACAAATTGGGGTACGTCCTCACCGCTACGGCACCTGCTGTCCCTGGTCCCAAATCCAGTAATGCGGATAAGGAAATCCGCAAAACCTAGGATTTCGATTGCGCGAAAGCCAAGTGCATCGTGCTTGCCTCGATGAACAATGAACATCAGAGGAGGCACGAGGATATAGAACTTGATGCCATATTTCTCCATACAAAGGAACTTTATGGAGAGCAATCTCGTATAGCAAGATACGAGACCTCTAAGAACTTGTTTCGAGCGAGGTTGGCTGTCGGGTCATCGGTAGGAGAACATGTCCTAAAGATGATCGGCTATATTGAAGAGCTCGCAGACCTTGGGACGACTTTGGATAATGAGCTCTATACAGACCTTATTCTCCAGTCCCTTCCTCACACCTACGCCCAGTTTATCCTGAACTTCAACATTCAAAGAAAAGAAGTTGAACTTCCGGAACTCCTGAACATGTTAAGGAGTGCAGAGGGCACCTTGCAGAAGGCAAGGGAAACACCCGCTATGTTTGTTGGCGGTACATCTTCTTCCGGGTCCAAGGCTAGGGCCAAAGGAAGGAAGAAGAAGGCCGCACCCAGACCTAGAGGAGGTGTTAGTAAGGTGGGAGGAAAGGGAAAGAAAAAGTTTGCAGTACCGGTAGTTGGCCAGGATGAGTGCTTCCATTGTCACAGGAAAGGGCACTGGAAGAAGGATTGCAAGGCGTGGAATGCCAAGAACCAGGAACCGAAGCAAGCTGTGGCTTCGGCTTCAGGTGTGTTTGTAATTGAGAATTGTCTGTCGATCAACTCTACTTCCTAGGTATTGGATACCGGATCAGGATCTCATATTTGCAATTCATTGCAGGCACTGAGAAACCGTAGAGTGTTAAAGAAAGGTGATATGACCCTAAAGGTTGCTAACGGAGATAGCGTGGGAGCTGCGTCCGTCGGGGATTATCACCTAGGATTGACGAGTGGACACATTTTGGTTTTATATAACTGTTTTTTTGTACCAAGATTAACGTGTAATATCATATCAGTTTCCTTGTTATCAAATAAAGGTTATGATTTCACGTTTGTAAGAGATGTTGTCAACATCCACCTTAATCATGGTTTGATTGGGTCAGGTACACTAAATAACGGTATATATGTTTTAAACCAACTCCAAATTTTCAATGTCCAGAACACACTAAAAAGAAAGTCTCCAGATTTAAATAAAGCTTTCTTATGGCATTGTAGACTGGGTCACATCAATGAGAGAAGGTTGACTAAGTTGCATAGAGAAGGATATTTGGACTCGTTCGAATATCAAACTTATGACACTTGTCAATCTTGTCTCAAAGGAAAGATGACAAAGACTCCATTCACTGGACAAGGAGTAAGAGCGAGCGAGCTCTTAGGACTCATACACAGCGATGTATGTGGTCCAATATCTACACATGCGAGAGGTGGTTATTCCTACTTCATTACTTTTACAGATGATTTCTCTAGGTATGGACATATCTTCTTAATGAAGCATAAATCCGAGGCCTTTGAGAAATTTCAGGAATACAAGAGTGAAGTGGAAAACCAAACAGGCAAAAGTATTAAGACACTAAGATCTGATCGAGGTGGAGAATACTTGAGTGCCGAGTTCCTAGGTTACCTAAAAGAGAAAGGAATTCTCTCTCAGCTTACTCCTCCATACACTCCACAGCATAACGGTGTATCGGAGAGAAGGAATCGAACCCTATTGGATATGGTACGATCCATGATGAGTAATGCTGAGTTACCACGATCTTTCTGGGGTTATGCGCTAGAATCAGCGGCATATCTTTTGAACAGAGTTCCAACCAAAACTGTGCCTACCACACCATATCAGATGTGGAGTGGGAAGAAACCCTATCTTCAGTACCTGAAGACATGGGGATGTCCAGCTTTTGTAAAAAAGCAGCATCAGGACAAGCTCGAGGCACGCTCAGTTGAGTGTAAGTTTGTGGGATATCCAAAGAACTCTATGGGATATTGTTTCTATTACGCAGAGGAACAAAAGGTTTTTGTTTCTCGTCATGCCCGCTTCTTAGAAACTGAATTTTTAGAAAAGGAAATAAGTGGGAGCGAAATAGAACTGGAAGAAATTCCAGAACCACAAACTGCTACTGAAAGTTTGGTAGAACCGGAAGTTCAAGAAGTACAGGACATTCCCGCACCCCTCCACAGGAGTAGTAGGCCGTCTCATCCGCCTGAGAGATACTACGGTTTTCTCATAGATGGGGATAGAGAGGATTGCATCATAGATGATGATGAACCTACTGACTTCCAGCAGGCCATCCAGAGCGGCGACTCGGTACGATGGCTAGATGCAATGCGGACCGAAATGGAGTCCATGTACACCAACAAAGTATGGACTTTGGACTTTGCTCCAGATGGGGTAAAACCCATAGGATGCAAATGGATCTTCAAGAAAAAGATTGGTGTAGATGGACAGGTGGAAACCTATAAGGCTAGACTTGTTGCAAAGGGTTTTCGTCAAAGACCTGGTTTGGACTATGACGAAACTTTTTCTCCAGTGGCTATGCTCAAATCCATTCGGGTCCTTCTTGCTATTGCTGCCTTCCATGATTATGAAATCTGGCAGATGGACGTAAAGACGGCTTTTCTGAATAGAAATTTAGAAGAGTGCGTCTATATGGATCAGCCAGAGGGTTTCAATCAGAGTGGGAGCAGCGGGAAAGTATGCAAACTGCTTAAGTCCATTTATGGACTAAAGAAGGCATCGCGGAGTTGGAACATCTGTTTTGATGAGACAGTCAAAGAATATGACTTTATCAAAAATCCAGATGAACCGTGCATATATAGTAAAGTTGTAGCCAGAAGTGTCGTATTCCTCGTCTTGTACGTGGATGACATTCTATTGATAGGAAATGACATTCCTATGCTACAATCTGTCAAAGGATTCTTGTCACAAAGATTCTCCATGAAAGACCTGGGTGATGCCTCTTACATTCTGGGGATCCGGATCTATCGTGATAGATCCAAGAGGATGTTGGGACATTCGCAGTCCAGGTATATCGATACTGTACTGAAAAGATTCAGTATGGAAGATTCTAAGCGCGGTAATCTACCGGCTTGTCACGGAATCACCCTCTCCAAAGAGATGTCTCCCAAGACTGATTTGGAAAGGGAACGCATGTCTATTATACCCTACGCTTCTGCGGTAGGTTCTATAATGTATGCGATGTTGTGTACCAGACCAGATGTAGCTTACGCACTGAGCGTGGTAAGCCGGTATCAGTCAGACCCAGGGGAGAAGCACTGGATAGCAGTAAAGAACATTCTCAAGTACCTGAGAAGGACTAAGGAGATGTTCTTGGTTTACGGCGGAAAAGACCTCAGGTTGGAGGCCTTTGCTGATTCCGGCTTCCAGAGTGGTAAGGACGATTCCAAGTCCATGTCGGGTTATGTCTTTACCCTCAATGGAGGGGCGGTGTGCTGGAAGAGCTCCAAGCAGGACACCGTTGCTGACTCAACGATGGAAGCGGAGTATATAGCTGCTTGCGATGCCGCAAAAGAAGCAGTCTGGATGAAGAAGTTCCTAACAGAACTTCAGGTAGTTCCTACCATAGTTGATCCAATACCTCTGTATTGCGACAACAACGGAGCTATAGCTTTAGCGAAGGAACTAAGGTCCCATCAGAAGTCCAGACACATCTTAAGGCGGTATCACCTGATCAGGAAGATCATTGATCGTCAGGAGATCGAGGTTCGGAGAGTTGCTTCTGAAGAGAACATTATTGATCCATTCACAAAGGCCCTACCTCAGATTCAGTTCGAGAGGCTACTCGAGATCATCGGTCTTCGATATGCCAGTATATGGCCCTAGTGCAAGTGGGAGATTGTTAGTGTATATGCCCTAGGAGCCATTATTGTATCATACTAGTTTGTATATTACTTAATGGAAGCTTGGGATATTCACATGTATATAACAGTCTTGCTAAATATGGTAGTATGCTACTTGGTTTTTTCTATCTTAATATGTGAGTATACGTATTGATAGAGCTCTTAGGATCTTGCTTGACTACCAGCGTTGTGAGGGCAGTCACACTAGTGGGGGCTGGGTAGTCTACAAGCACATCCTTATTCAGGTCCCTAGTCGTTGGATTATCGAGACAGAGCATCGATACTCCGGAGTAGACTAGTGTGTACGCTTCTCATCCCAGTTGGGGAGATGGTCTGTCCCACAGCCGTCAGTACGTTGTACTGGAGATAGTATGCAGGTGCTCGTTAGGTTACGGGTACACCGGACATGACTCACAGGGAACTGTTGGTTGGTTTTATACCAGTCGTCAGTGAACAGTTCCCAGGTGACATGAGTACAGCATAGTCCGCAGACTTGACACTGCTACTTCGCCTCGAGTGTGTCCCACTGTTCTTAGATTGCTACCCTACCACGGCTCAAAGGAGTCGTGCAAACAGGTAGCAGTTGGGTGCAGTCCCGAGCACTTGGAGGCAGTGGCAGTTAGACAGGATTCGTCTCTCCCGGTATTGGGGGTTGATATCGCGCTGTGTCAGAGAGCCATTACGCAAAGTCCCTGGCCAGGGCAAGCGAGATTTGCTGGTAGGTTCCAGTAGTTTCTCAGGGTGTAATGGGCTTCCCTCCGACACGACTTATACCGCTATTAGGGGACTGACGCTTGCCGCCCCCTAGGCCCGATATGCGATAGTCTTGGACGAACGGACCGGACTGTATGGAGATTGTCACATCAGACTCAGTAGGAGTTCGGATGGGTTTCCTCATCGGCCTTCTTATCGACATCTACCTGGGGACCGTTACGTACAGCTAGTGCCGCTTGCGGTCTGTGGTTAAACCCACTGCCGGCGTAGTAGTCGAGTCTCTAGAGTCCCACACAGAGAGTTTCCCTACTCCAGGCGAAACGATATAGAGGTCGTATGGTTTTACGACAAGGGTTCGGACGCATACGTGTGTTTACGCACGTACGACTTTCGGACAGTTTTTACCAGTCGGCTTTGGTTTAAGCCAGTTACTGGTATTCAGTTATTGGATTTATACAGTCTAAAGTTTTTCCGTATTTTTGCGGAAAGGAGGGGCGTTCTCGTAATTGTGCGAGAAGCTTCTAGAAGGTGGTGACTAAGGAGGTTTAGGTGGCATATTCAATGAATGTGATTAGTGAGTCACCTAGATGATTCATACATGTCTTTTGTCCATGGAGATGAATCATCACTAGATATTATGAAGCATGGTTGTTAAAATGAGATATTTTCTTTTCTTGATAAAAAGAAATGCTTGATATATATTATCATAACTCATTATTCTCATTTCATTATCATTATCATCTTCTCTCTCCTCAAGCTCTCCCTCTTCAAACCCTAATCCTCCCCTCTCATGTGTTGAGTACAAGGATTAGTTAGACTAACTAAATCATAACCCTCACTCTATATCACCTAGCTTCTTTGATTAGCACTTAAAGAAGGTTAGTTGCCTCAAGTTTAGAGGCTAAGCTTGGAGTAAAGCTCTCGGGTGGATCGTCTACTACTTCGAGAAGGCCGAGGAGGAGGAGGAGTTCGCAAAGACGAAGGACACGATTCGTTAGGTATAATCCCTAAACATAGTAGTATAGAACTTCCATGTTTCATGTTAGTTATCGTTTAGCTTCGATTCATGCGGTTAGTCGATGTTTAAGCAAAGAACAAGATCGTTTTTCAAATTTCCGCCTCCCCGCTAGTCGTGGGGTGTTGTACATCGACTTACAATGGGAAGACATCAATGTCAAAATCCAATACGAAAACCAATATGATATACATCAACACTATACATATAAACATTAAATCTGTACATGTAAACATCTGAAATAAATGCATGTCAAATTTTTCATGTTGCTGTGCGATGCGCGTATCGCGGTACAGGGGCGGACGTCTATTGTAAGAAAATAACTATAAATATACTTATCTTTTGTTTAATATGTACGTTCCGCCGTTTTAAAAACAATTTAGAAGGGTTTCCTTGTTTTAAACGTTTCGTGTCATATCAGACACGTAGGTAAATACTGAGACTATAGCTCTCCTTTTTGGACATCCCTTCGATAACTATCAATGCATGCAAAATACATCCAGGTACTGTCCTCTTATTAGTCCTGCTCTGTATGAAAACCCTAGTAAATATCATAAAAACGTACCGCTCCATAAGAAATCAATCCCAAGATGTGCATAAGAATGCTACGTGCGTCTGGTGTGCACGGAAATCAAAATCCATATATGGGCCATACATGTGCACAGAAACAACATCTAAGTACAACTGGTGTGCACGAAACACCTGTCAAAGGCAACTGGTGTGCCTAACAGCAAAATCAGGTGCATCTGATATGCACGAAGAATCTCGATTTGGTGCATCTGGTGTGCACCAAAATCGCATCTCATAACATGCGCCTAACATGCGCGAAATCCAATCCAAGCATGCCAAATATGCGCAAGAATCCAAATCAATGCACAGAGTGCACGAAATCAACATCAATATCAGAATTGAAATCGATGGTATACAATAAAGCTCAATCCAAATCAGGTATACCGCGGTATATAATCTCACAACCATGTGCATCAGCGTGCACAAATCAAATCAAAACACTAAAAGTGCATGAAAACTATGCCGAAAGCATAAGGCAAATCACATATATAACATAGGCATGAAATCAAAATCAACATTTCGAATTACATCAAACCGAAGTCTGGTGCAACCGTGGTGCACAAAAGTAAATATCATGAAACTCAGTCATCAAGACTAAATCATGAGAATAGATCGCCCAAAATACCGAAATCCAAGGTGACAGATACGTGATAATCGAATCACCAAATAACAAATCATAAATACCGTCGTCGATATTACCTCCTTCAAAGTCGAGAAGGTGTCGGTGCATCCAATGCTAGCAGAGCAAGATATCTACTTGCCTCCTGTTTATGATCTGGCGCCTGGTGCTTTTAGGCTCTGTCTCTCACTGTGCATTGCTAGATATATAGCTCCTCGGCTCAACGTCCTAATATGGAATGACGACGGAAACAGTCCCGCTCTGGCACATCCTCTAAAGATCGCTGGCCAACTATCTCTTCGACGATGCCGAACTCTGGCCTGCTGGGTATGCGCAATATGACCGCTCCTGGGTCCAAGTCTTCT
The DNA here is from genome assembly GCA_030015575.1 of Agapanthus africanus. Taxonomy (NCBI): domain Eukaryota; kingdom Viridiplantae; phylum Streptophyta; class Magnoliopsida; order Asparagales; family Amaryllidaceae; genus Agapanthus; species Agapanthus africanus. The sequence goes on from JASDDO010000026.1 coordinate 136,616,650, forward strand.
CGTATAGTATTCCAGAAAGGTCCTGTCGAGATCTCTCTCAAATCTCACTTCTGCCGAACTGCCCGGAAGTCATCGTCCTTTACTAAAGCTATTTCTTGTTCCGGAACGGCTGCATACTCATCGCGACTCCTTCTGGAAGATATATCCATAATCAACGCCTCTGCATGCGTATCACATCTCTGATGTCGACAGAGTGGAACGTCATCTCATCAAGATCTAGTACGAACCCCTTACTCCACTTTTCTCTGCTGTCGATTGCTTCGGACTCGTCTCATCGTGGCTGCATGGACTGTGCTCCAACGGCTATACTCGTATCTGGAGTCTCCCAAGTAATACATCCTACCACATAGCATCCGAATGAAGTCAAACCATTCGATCGATTCGTCAAAACCTCATAATCCCCCAAGAGCTCAACATCTTGGGTACAGTTTAATAGTATCGAGTACATACCACAGCATCAGCGGACCAGCCGTAGAAGGGCAAACCCAAGCCTCACTAATGGCACCGCGGAACTGCTGCAAACCCTAAGGTTCAAAGGATTTCACACGGTCATTATGTCGAGTTAGGGTTTCATTCTTCTAGAGGGTCCATAGAATCGCTTGCATGTCTTTCCGAATACTTTAAACTTGGAAAATGGGCTCCTGACATTCGATCGTCTCCATCGACTCTCAACATACCTGCGTGAAGTCGTCTCTAGCTGGAATCAATCCATCTGATGACCTCGCATCGGGGTAAGCGAACGAACCACATGTCCTAGTCATTCATCCTCGGGTGACTAGCGACCTTCCATCATATCTTTAAGTATATACTCATGCTGCAGTAGCTCCAATATCTGGGCGATATCTCGTCATTTGCAGCAACAACTGGCTCATTCTTCAGCATGCCGAACAACGCCTCAATCATCAAATAATTGGTGCATTGATGGTCATCACATTCTGGCTGGCCTCTAGCAGTAGCCTGATCCTCTGGTGCTGATCTGCACGTCCGAGAAATCTCATAACAGCGATCCATCAAACGCTCATGGTGCAAAAACACAATAACACGGCGCATCTATGCAAATTCTATGTCCCTGGAATCACTCCCTGGTCAGTCCTCGTCCGTGACGAGCTCGTGCTGACCGCAACTCTAACCGTAGCTCACTCTGCCCGTGCAATCGTGGCAGCAAAATCATAACCAACATCGATGAGGATAGATCATAGGAATGAATATAATACTGTGCAAGGAAATCTACATCCTAAGGCTCCTTAAGCGAAGTGGCGTATCGTAAGTATGCCACAGAACATACATATGGTATGTCACTCTCCTTAAGTCACCTACTCCATCAACCAAGGTTAACCTATGTGACGAAAGTTTGGGTATAATACCCCATCGACTAAGTCTAAGTTCCGTAAGGTCAAGCCTAAGTTCTGTATATATACAAACGCTCTAGGCTCCGCATAGTCAACCTTAGACTCGAACCAAAGTTAAGCTAGCGCTCTGATACCAACTTTGTCACGACCCGAAATAACACGTGACTGGCCATTGAATCATATGAAGTCTATAAGACCTCATCTAATTCAAGTAATCCAAAAGCCCAGAAATCTAAAACCATTTAAAATAATAAATGAAGGAAAGCTAGTTTTAAAGAAGTGGAGATTTTTTTTTTTAAAAACAAGGTTTTTAAATAGGTAAGCCAAATATGCATTTTTAAATCCTCAAGTCTTTTCTAAAAATTTTGGCAGAGTTTCCTTTGTAAATACTGGCCCCAAACGGGGTACAACAAAAATAATATATGCATAATGATAAAAGGCATCCCCAAGCGGGAGCTAGCTCTTCGTCAATCGATGGTCACAACCATGCAAGCAATATAATATACAACGCCGAAGGGCGAGGATCAAAACTCCAAAGGAAACTCAAAATCAACAAGAAAACCATAATACTACAATGCGCGACTCTAAGGTCGAAATAATACACAACTGGTTTTCTAAGTTTGAAACAATATACAAGTTTGGTTGATGGAATTACTAGATACAACTGATCAAAATAAATACAAGGGTGGTCACGATGCGAGTGAACCCACCTACCAAAGCAATCGCCCAGAAAGAAAGCAGTGTGCCAGAAAAGCCGCAATGAAACCTGTACGGAAAAACCTGCAAGAACTGTGGCACAACGGGGGTGAGTTGCCAACTCATGAATAGAAAACATTACAGAGAAGAAATCGTATGTATGACTCATCCTAGGTCAAACGATCAGTAATAATATATATCCTCAATATGATAAAGTCTGAAGCATGATAAGGTGGCAAGGGTAAACATCTATACATCAGTGTAATACCAAGTGCTCGTGTCAGTGTCTCAGATAGCAACATATCATAAATATGAGGTATCATCAATGTAATCATCATGAAATCAATGTCAACTATATCATGAAGTCTAAAAGTATGTGGATATCATCCAACTATGTAATCAATGTCTGTAAGTATGTGGATCTCGTCCACGTATCACCCAATGACACAAAACATCATGCAGGTAAATATCATAAGCATATGCATGGAAGTATGAGGATGTAAATCAACGTGTGCCCTTCGCGACACATCAAAATCATGGAACCTAAGTGTCTAGCATCGACACTCGAAAACATCATGAAACCCGTGCCCAGCATTGGCATGTAAATCCTCATATATCGGGCTCCGTCAGTCCGGATCGGCCCATATCATCTCTCGACTCCGGTCGGTATCCTCCGGATATCCGCCGAGCCCAAATACTATCACCGGTAGGTAGTTGTCCCTCTGCCTGGCTCATCGCCTATTGCATGATAGATCCGTTCTCACCCCAGGGTACCATACCGGGTCCACTATGTACCCGCAATTGGCCTCATCCAGCTCCTCGAATCGGGTTTCATATGTCACACGTATCAGAACCGAGAAAACGCATGGTGGACGCACTTAAATATCATATCAAGAGAAACCGGGTTTTTAAACAGTGCATACTTTCTTTTAAAATGACCACGGTTCTCAAATCCAGAAATCTCATGAAAACGACATATCTCAATGCGTAAATCATAGAGCATGATGTATGCGACATATGATAGAAATGTAAGCATATCCGTATATCATGCAACATAAAATAGTAATATGCACACATCGAGGGGAAAACCGCTCTTTTAAATGAATCCAATTTTAAAATATATCTTGCGGTTCCCAAATCTCCAAAATAAAGCCAGAATCATCTATGTATGTGCAAATACGTATGTATGTGCAAATACGTATGTATGCAAGTATGGGTGTACAATTAGTCATATCCTGATGCTACAATCCTACTGTGTAGTGACATGGCAATTATCGATGATGAAGTGTGTGAGCCGGAAAGTAGGTGTACGTGGAACATACGCATCATCGATAATGGTGCTGGTGTCCTGACAGCATGGGTTTAATATAACAATAAACACATTTACACATGCAATACGATGCGAATAGCAAGAATATGCAGAAAATGAATAATAACACAACAGTGAAGAATCTATATCAATATAAATATGCCATATAGTTTTTCCATTTGAAATAACTCGAATCGTGGTGTTTAGAAAAATAAGGGCTACGGTGTTTTTAAGAAAAGATGTGTCTTTTGAAAATATCCGTAGAATCCTTTAGCCTGTCTTTAAAATACTAAAGATTCGTTAGTTTTGAAATAGGTATAACTCGGGTCTAGTCTAACATCTACTAAGTGCTACAGAACCAAACAAACAGCCTAACCGAAAGGGTAAGGGAAACCACCTAAATCTGAATCGATATATATATACATATAATAGTCGGTGATCCCGCCTCAATAGTATCACATACGATACAATATACAATATGACATCCTCGAGTCAAGAGCGCGGATCTATTATCAATACATAGCTCGTACGTAAATCTGTCGTACGGCATCCCAAATCAAGGTACGGGTCAAATATCATATTCATCTCATCATTTATCTGGTATCCTTGTCATCATCTCTCATGAACTGGGTACTGACCTAAGTCTAGTACAACCTGATACCATATATATATATATATATATATGCGTGTGTGAAACGCACGCCCAAAGGCTCGCTATAACTCATGTCGTATCTCATAATACGAACCATATCATATCACCGATCTCATGGCACCATGCCCAAACTCATCGACTCATCTCCAAATATCAACCACTATCCTCATCATCTAAGTGTAGGGATACGAGTATATACTGTCCCATACCTATATGTGTATATACATATATCTCTTCCCATATACGCACAAGTATAACAGTAAGCATGTGTGTGCGTGTGAGTATAAACCTATTCTAGGGTTCGCGACTAAGAAGCTATACTAGTTCACTTCTAATAACCCTAAACTAACCATTGAACACCTAAACATATCTTGAATATCCTATCATATATATATAGTATATATAGCATACTAAACATCGAACTGCGGGGGTGCTATACGCCATCCACCCGACTTCCCCCATAGATATAATCTACTCATCTTGACCTTTGCTTGCCGATGCCGACGTCGCCACGCGCTTGCTTGTCGTCTCGAAGTCTTCACGAGGGTACCTACACATCATAGCGTATCGTATCGCATTAAAATCCAAATCGAAATCTAAACGACATGCGGAACTCACATAGGTCAAAACCTATGGTTTGCCCTCGCAAAACAACCCAATATCACTCGATATAGATGTACAAATGTCACGTGATCGAAATAAAGCACAAACACAAAAATCCAGAATTTAAATACGCAAAACCATAACTCGAATCAAACAGCAAATCAAGTTTTTAGTCCCAGATTTTGTATAGGGTGAAAACTGTTGGATATAGTGCCCTCAAAGTCAATTATTGGATCGCAGACACGTGATTGCAATGATTGAGGGATGACCTATACCGGTAGGACAGTCTTACTCGAGATGATAGTAAGCTATCTGGTTTATCTTTATCATCGTGTACTGATTTAGGTGACATGATATATATCACTATTGCATGTTGATAGAGCCCATAGGATTCTTGCTTGACTACCAACAGTATGATGGCGAATATATATGTGAGAGTTAGGTAGTCTATAAGCACATCCTAAAAAGTGGTCCCTAGTCGCGGGAGTTTCGAGATAGGGCATCGATACTTCGGAGTAGACTAGTGTATACAGTCGAGACCCCGACGAGGGGCGATGGACGGTCTCACAAGCCATTGGTGTCAGTTGGTTCACCTAAGATGTATACAGTTGCTCATTGGGTTATGAGTACACCGGACAGGACTCGCCGGGAATATGCTAGCTGGTTATTAAAACCTGTCGTCAGATAGCAATTCCCAGGTGACATGTGTATAGGTTAGTCTATCGACCTGAGATCGTCATTTGTCTCGTGTGAGTTCCCACTGTTCTTTGATTATTACCCTACCATGGCTCAAAGGAGTCGTGCAAACAGGTTCTAGTTGGGTACAGTCCCGAGCCACATGGAGGCAGTGAGCGGATTGGCAGGGGATTCGTCCCTCCCAACGTTGGGAGTGAGATCGTGCTGTGTCTGAAGAGCCATTTCATGAAATCCATGGCCATGGTAAGCGAGATTTACTGGTACGTATTCCAGTAGTATCTCAGGTGTTTTGGGCTACACTCCGACACGACTTATACCGCTTTTGGGGGTCTGACGTTTATCAGCTCCCTAGGCCCGATATGCGATACTCATAGACGAACGAACCGGACTGTACGGATATTGTCACACATAGGCTCAGTAGGGTTCCAGGATGAGTTCGCTCATTGGTTTCCCTTTCCCTCAATATATGGGCAGCCGTTACGTACAGCTAGTACCACTGACGTCTTGTGGTTAAACCTACTGCCAGAGTATTGACGAGTCTTTAGAGTCCCCCACAGAAAGTTTCCCAGTTCGGGCGAAACGTTGTAGAGGCCGTATGGTTTTATAGCAGGGTTCGAACATACGCATGCACTTGTGCACGTATCATGGTTCGGACGGATAATATTGGCGGGCTTTCGTTTAAGCCGAATCCTAGTATTATACTGTGTAGATTTTGTCTCGTTGAATTTGTATTCGGTCGTAATACAAATGCGAGTATGTATATACAGTTGCAGAGCTATCCTATAATTTTCTTACGGGATCGATTTTTAAAATTGCCAGTTTGTATCTTCTTTTGGCCAAATTTCCGTTCTATCTTTCTTTGGCTGAAATTTGGTGTGAGGGGTATATTTGCAAATATGGCATTCTGTAAATGGAGGGTTCTTGTGTGGTGCTGGGGCTCCAGTCTTTTCATGAAGCTTCTTGTGGTTTCTAGAGGAGCTTGACTTTATTCTTTGCATTGATTGTTTCTTGGAAACCTTAGGATATTTGTGTTTAGATTTTTTTCCTTACCATCACCTCTTGATTCCTTGTGCTCACCTCCTCCTCCTTAATTATTTGGTGGCCGAGCACATATATGAGGCAGCCCCTTATTTGTGTGAGAGAGGAATTGATTCATATTATCTAAGCACAAAATCCTTAGCAATTTCCAAAACTCATTTCCTTCTTCTCTCTTCATGGCAACTTCGATTAACCCTCATCCAAAGACTTGGGTGACTTGAGACAATGTGTTCTACACTTACTCTACATCAACCTTGGAATGTCAGCTAGCAAACTTCATGTTCGAGTTGCCTCGGTTCAGAGGCGGGAGACCGTATAAAGATTCGTTGACGTGGCGCAGTTTTCGGCGAGGAGGAGATCGTAGATCGAGCGAGATCGGAGAGCGAGTTTCGCCGGCACATCCGCAACATGCTATGGGCAGAGGTTAAGGACCGAAGGACACGGATCGATCGGTATAATCTCTAAACCCCCTTTTTCAGTATTCTAGTTTACGGTTAATGGAATGATCCGGGATTCAGATGCGGTTAGCGCCGGTTTGTAAAAAGTTTTTGTTCCGCATTTGGCCTCAGAAAGACGGCCGGGGCGCTGCCACAGCCCAACATGGTATCAGAGCCAAACTATTAACCGTTAACTAGTTGGTTTAGACAATGTTAAAGTATCGAAACCGAAACAAACTCAAACGATGCCACTGGATTTCTGTTCTCTGTTGTTTTTCAAAGTCCCAGAAAAATTATTTAAACATGTGCAGAAGCCTACTGGGGAGACCACATGAACACACCCCAAACACGGACCCTTGGCACCAAATTTTGGCCGGCCACCTCTTTCCATTTTCCAGCTGAGGCCGGCCCAGTCTTGGCCTCTGGTGTTTGTGTTTGGGGTGTGCTCTGGTATCTGGGAATTTGATCCTGTGGTGTTTTTTATTTAGCCCAGTTTGGATATGGTTTTTATCAAGTTATTTGGGCTATTCGGGGGTTATTTCGGTGTCGATATTTTTAACATTGTTTAAAGTTTAGCAGTGCTTTACATTACTATCTGTGACTGTGAATGTCATTTGATCGGTAAAACTTGTCTAATTGCTATAGTCCTTTTAGACGGGTTTGGCGAACGTGACTTTCACGTTGATGTTCTGTGTTGTGCTGTGATGTTGCGGATTTGTCGTGGTAGATAGTTCCTGTGCAATGGTAGTGCAGTTTTGATATTTGTACATTTGATATCGGCGGGCGAGCGTCCGACATGTAGACTGCCGTCACTGCCTGTTTATATATTCTTTTGGGGCACAACCGGGTTGAGGTCGATGTACCCGCTGTATATATTTTCTTTTCTGTACTAGGTTTACCCCGCGGTGGAGTGCACGGATAGACGGGTTCTGGAGGGCAACAGGTGCGCATCTCATGGCTTTGAGAGGGAGGGGACCTTACTCTAGGATTTACAGGCTATTTGCTGCACTCGTAGGGGGTATAGGTTTTCATTGCACAGGCTATCCACACGACCAGGGGAACGTCGGGTTTCATTTCTGGCTCTATGAAACTCGGGGCTCCCAGTATATCTGTATTGTTCTGTGATGCATATTACTTTTCTGTAATGTTGCATTTTATCACGCCTGGAGCGATTATTGTATATTGATATACATACTAGTAGATGTTGTATATGTTTTACACCCGCGCTAGTCCAGTCCCCGCTCTGTCGTTAGTTAAGTAACCTAACGGGTGATGATGGGACCCAGTGGCGAATGCGGATGGCATATACGTATATTTTATTTTCGTTCTTTTTTGGTGTGATTAATTGATGGGAATGCGTTGATTCGGATCAATGCAAAGAAAACAGACCTATACAGATGTTGTTGGAACAATCTTTCAAAAAACTGTTATTGCAAGGACGTTCTCTTTTGTTTTGCACAGTGGTATTCAGTTTAGAATATCCAACACCTCATTCGACGAGGCAAGGGCCGAGATCCCTTCACCGGGAGTGACCCCTTAGACAGAAGTTTGCGTCAGGGCAATAACTTCATTATAGCCGATTACTTTTTGCTTTGCATCGTGGTATTCAGTTTGGAATATCCTGCACCTCATTCTACGGGGAAAGAGCCGAGATCCCTTCACCGGGAGTGACCTCTTTAGCGAAAGTTTTCACCACTATATTTTGTAAAAACTATGCAGTTCCTTCAACGATATCAAGTTCATTACGTTAAAGGTTTTTCGCCAAAAACCAGTCGTAGCCCTCCGTCATTTCTTACCGGTATTACTTAGTATTCATGCTGTGTATGTTGACCTCTGTCAAGGCACAGTGCTTGGTAGCTGGGTAATGCTTGTTTGTTGCATAAATGGGATTGTTTAGGACAGTCGCACGATCATTTTGACCTCTGTCAAAGGCACTTGTGGGTGGGTATAATTTGATCAAGGAAAATGACGGGTTGAACTTGACCTGCGACTTGTGATATGTTGACCTCTGTCAAGGTCATGAGCCGCTTCGGGTAAAAATCACATCGGGAGTTTCTAAAGAAATTGAAACTTGCCAGGCATGCGCATACCTTCTGGAGTGTGATAACGTGAGTGGATTCCATCACGTTATCATGCAATGATAGTTGGATCCCGATTCCCACTGATGAGTTGGTTTACTCCTCGGGTGATCCCGACTAATTCTTCTTTCAGGTTCGGAGGAGAATTTGAGAATACAGTGGGAGGTTTTTTGATTAGATAAAGTGATAACCATTCTGATCTAGGTTAGAGTGCCCGCGGAGTGTTTCTTTTCTCTCTCTCTTTGGCTGCGACCATGACCCGACCCTAGACTATGACTCAGTAACCAAGTTAACCGAACTTTCTTAAAACACCGGCTTTTGGGTTGTCTGAGTTGCATACATCTTTGCCACTTCTTCTTTTACCCTTTGCATTTCTCCAGAACACCCCGTATTACTACGGGCATCCACTTCCATTGGATAAATCCATCGTATGGTTATATATGAACTCGAAGGAACTTGTTCCAGATTCGAGGATGGATTCTGGTTCTGGAGAGATTGAATAGGACCATTCAGTTGTCTTTTCCCTTTTACCTTCTCTCAAGTTGTGAAAGCTCCTAGGATTAGGAGAGTACACCTATTACGCTTATTGGATAGTCTTCTTCCAAACCATAGGCAGGTGCCGAAAGGTAGGGAACGAAGAAAACCAATTATCCTAAGTATGGTGTACAGAAGGTAATAGGTAAAGACAAATAAAGGGATTAGAAAGAGGGCAAAGTAAAATGCGACTGCTATTCACGACCAAACCAAGTATTTCATCGCCACTCCTATTTCACCTTTGTATTTCTCCAAAACACCCCGTATCACTACGAAGATCCACAGTTATTTGGATAATCCATCGTATGGTTATATACGAACTCGATGGAACTTGTTCCATTTCGAGGATGGATTCTGGTTCAGGAGAAATAGAATAAGGTTTATTCAGTTGTTTTTTATCATCACCTTCTCTCAGGTTGCGAGTACTCCTAGGATTAGGAGAGTACACCTATTATGCTTATTGGATAGTCTTTTTCCAAATTATAGGCTGGTGCCGAACGGTATGGAAGGAAGAAAACCATTAAGCCTAACGATGGTGTACATAAGGTAATGACTAAAGACAAATAAAGGGATTTGGAGAGATGGCAAGGAAATACACGGTTATAGTCATGAATCTGGATAATGAAAGAGGCATTACTAGGAATACCCGGATACCCCTTCGAAACATATTCATGTTTCAGTTTCACTGTGTATTGTTAATAGAAAACTGATTTCCCAATTAGTCCTTGCTCCAGGGTATGTATTTACCAGGTATAATTCTCACATCTGTATGGTTTTACAGATGATGAGTGGGAGCAAGTTATTGGGAATTTGGTGATCATCCTCATTGTATCGGAATTCGCTGTAATTGGTGATATTTGAGGAAATCGTCTGGGTACAGTTTTCAACTTACGACGCACAGGGTTTGAGTTATTAAACTCAGGGGACTCATACAGAGTATTGTATGTTGTCCAGTGTCCATTAGGACAAAGGGGCTGGTCCTCGTACTATATTCTGTTTACTTGTGACTTCTCTAGTTTTAGACATGTGTTTCGTAGAAATACAAGGTCCAAGTTTGAGAAGTTATATATATAAGAATAAAGTAGAGAATCGGGTGTAGCAAGTATCGGAATTATTCAAGGTGATTGAAGATATAGATACTTGTGTATGGTATTCAGTTGATAGTAATGTTTTAGAGAACTTGATTCTCTTTCAGGTTACTCATAATTGGATTCCCTCCTAAGTTGAGTAATGCTGATCGGCCTCTCTCCATTTAGTTGACATGCACTGGAGACAGCTGTATGATTTGAATCTGGTTCCAATTAAATTAGTGCTTCTGTTTCTATAAAGGTATATAGAATGGATCATATCTTAACGTTGTTAAGGTATATGGAGTTGTCCGGCTTATGCTTAAAACCAGACTCTGGATAACTCAATGCACGTTTCTGTAATGGCTGTTTGTGGGTTGACCTTAGCTTTGACGAGGGTTGACTTTCTACCATTTGGAAGATCAATAGTGATGTTGTTCTTAACTCACCACAGTTTTAGTAAAATGGATTTTTTCAGAAAACAGTAGTGGGAGTATGGTAGAACTGGAAGAGATTCCAGAACCGCAAACGATTACGGAAAATTTAATAGGACCTAAAGATTCAATCAGGTTTGACATTCCATTAGCCACTCCGCAGATATGATGGGTAACCTCAGACACCCGAGTGGTACTCCGGTAGCCTCAAGGACGGTGACAGGTAGGTTCTTGTTTACCCAGACTTGCCATTACTGTTGTTCCAGACTATAAGACCCGGCAGGAGTATAAGTATAGCGTCGTTTTAAACTAGTTTTAGAAGTGCACGTGTATATTATTCTGCCAAAGGGTTGTCGTAATCAGTGGGAGCAGCGGAAGCATAGTGGACAAGTTGCTTATGTCTATTTATAGATTAAAGCAGATATAGCGGAGATAGATCATCTATTTTTGATGTGACAGTCATGGGCTTTAACTTCATCAGATTATAGGATGGATCTGTTAAGAAAGTAGTAGGGTGTGATGTCCTGGTATTTGTATGACATACACATAGTAGGAAGTAAAATTCCTATACTACGATCGGTTATACTGTGGTTGTCACACAGTGGTTTCTCCACATAGGATATAGAAATTATATCAGACATTCTGGTTACTAGATCTATGGTTTTAGATCTAGATTTGTGTAGCTTCCCAATCTGGGTACTTAGACAGCATTCTAAAGGTAATTAGAATGGACGACTCCTGGCATGGTGGTGTACCAGCAGGTAATGGAGTCACCCTCTCTAAAGGTGTCTTACAGACTAAAGGGGAGAGGGATGTGCATTATTGGCAGATCACTTGCTTAGGCAATTGAGTCAATCATGAGATGTCAAGTACCACACCAGGTGTTGTTTTTGCACTAGATGCAATAAGTTGATATTGGTCCAATCCTAGAGAAACGTTCGGAAGCAGTTTTTAGAACATTAGTGAATGTTCTTGGGATTTGATAACGGCAGCCTCCTTCGGGAGACAGTTATCATTTCAGGCTTCCAAGGTGACATGGATGACAGAGTGACTGTCAGAGTTATAGTTTTTCCCTCCGACGAGGGGCAGTAGTTTGGACAGGTGATCCAAGCGGAGACTGAGGGAGGCATGGCGCAAGATACTGATTAAGTTCAGTTGACGATATAGTCTAAGAAGTTTGGATTTGGAGTTCATTCGTGAACTAAGTCCCATCAGATATCCAGACATATTCTAAGACAGATATTGCTCATTTTCAGGAGATGGCTTTCTCCGCGAACATGAGAAGTAGAGAGACATAGAAAGAAACATCAGAGCAGATCCACTTACTGAGGCTATTTCTCGAACACAATAGTTTTACAAACGAGCTTTGTGACACTGATTAGTAGAGGAGTTGGGTGTTCGGTATCACACGGGCTGTGAGTATGCGACATCGCAATAATTAGCCTTAAGTGCAAGTGGAAGATTATTGGATATAGTGCCCTCAAAGTCAATTATTGGATCGCAGACACGTGATTGCAATGATTGAGGGATGACCTATACCGGTAGGACAGTCTTACTCGAGATGATAGTAAGCTATCTGGTTTATCTTTATCATCGTGTACTGATTTAGGTGACATGATATATATCACTATTGCACGTTGATAGAGCCCATAGAATTCTTGCTTGACTACCAACAGTATGATGGCGATCATATACGTGAGAGTTGGGTAGTCTATAAGCACATCCTTAAAAGTGGTCCCTAGTCGCGGGAGTTTCGAGATAGGGCATCGATACTTCGGAGTAGACTAGTGTATACAGTCGAGACCCCGACGAGGGGCGATGGCCGGTCTCACAAGCCATTGGTGTCAGTTGGTTCACCTAAGATGTATACAGGTGCTCATTGGGTTATGAGTACACCGGAAAGGACTCGCCGGGAATATGTTAGCTGGTTATTAAAACCTGTTGTCAGATAGCAATTCCCAGGTGACATGTGTACAGGTTAGTCTATCGACCTGAGATCGTCATTTGTCTCGTGTGAGTTCCCACTGTTCTTTGATTATTACCCTATCACGGCTCAAAGGAGTCGTGCAAACAGGTTCTAGTTGGGTATAGTCCCGAGCCACATGGAGGCAGTGAGCGGATCGACAGGGGATTCGTCTCTCCCAACGTTGGGAGTGAGATCGTGCTGTGTCTGGAGAGCCATTACATAAAATCCATGGCCATGGTAAGCGAGATTTACTGGTAGGTATTCCAGTAGTATCTTAGATGTTTTGGGCTACACTCCGACACGACTTATACCGCTTTTGGGGGTCTGACGTTTACCAGCTCCCTAGGCCCGATATGCGATACAAATAGACGAACGGACCGGACTGTACGAATATTGTCACACATAGGCTCAGTAGGGTTCCAGGATGAGTTCGCTCATTGGTTTCCCTTTCCCTCAATACATGGGCAGCCGTTACGTACAGCTAGTACCACTGACGGCTTGTGGTTAAACCCACTGCCAGAGTATTGACGAGTCTTTAGAGTCCCCCACAGAAAATTTCCTAGTTCGGGCGAAACGTTGTAGAGGCCGTATGGTTTTATGGCAGGGTTCGAACATACGCGTGCACTTGTGCACGTGTCATGATTCGGACGGATAATACTAACGGGCTTTGGTTTAAGCCGGATCCTAGTATTATACTGTGTAGATTTTGTTTCGTTGCATTTGTATTCGGTCGTAATACAAATGCGGGTATGTATATACAGTTGCGGAGTTATCCTGTAATTTTGTTACGGGATCGCTTTTTGAAGTTGCTAGTTTGTATATTCTTTTGGCCAAATTTCCGTTCTATCTTTCTTTGTCTGAAATTTGGTGTGATGGGTTTATTTGCAAATATGGCATTCTGTAAATGGAGGGTTTTTGTGTGGTGCCGGGGCTCTAGTCTTTTCATGAAGCTTCTTGTGGTTTCTAGAGGAGCTTGACTTTATTCTTTGCATTGATTGTTTCTTGGAAACCTTAGGATATTTGTGTTTAGATCTTTTTTCCTTACTATCACCTCTTGATTCCTTGTGCTCACCTCCTCCTCCTCAATTATTTGGTGGTCGAGCACATATATGAGGCAGCCCCTTATTTGTGTGAGAGAGGAATTGATTCATATTATCTAAGCACAAAATCCATACCAATTTCCAAAGCTCATTTCCTTCTTCTCTCCTCATAGCAACTTCGATTAACCCTCATACAAAGACTTGGGTGACTTGAGACAATGTGTTCTACACTTACTCAATATCAACTTTGGACATGTCGGCTAGCAAACTTCATGTTCGAGTTGCCTCGGTTCAGAGGCGGGAGCCCGTATAGAGATTCGTTGACGTGGCGCAGTTTTCGGCGAGGAGGAGATCGTAGATCGAGTGTGATCGGAGAGCGAGTTTCACCGAAACATCCGCAACATGCTAGGGGCAGAGGTTAAAGACCGAAGGACACGGATCGATCGGTATAATCTCTAAACCCACTTTTTCAGTATTCTAGTTTACTGTTAATGGAACGATCCGGGATTCAGATGCAGTTAGTGCCAGTTCGTAAAAAGTTTTTGTTCCGCATTTGGCCTCGGAAAAACGCCCGGGGCGCTGTCGCAGCCTAACAAAAACAATGTGAGCAAACAACACTAGGGTGATATATAGGGTATATATGAGCTACTGAAGCAACCTGGGCCCTAACCCCCACCCCATGGCCAGCCACATACCCAGTAAAACCGGCCTCCTCGGTTTTGGTGTCATGGAATTGGTTCGTTTTGGTTGGGTGGTCTCATGGTGGTCATCTCGGCTACTGGTATTGTTTACTTTTCTAGTATTGGTCTCGGGTCACTCTAGATTTCCCTGCACGCCTTAAATGCTCACAAAACCGACATGGTCTGTTTCTGTTTTGGGTTTCAGGTTTGGTATTGTGTTGGATCTGGGTTTATAGCACCAAGGGGGGTTTAAGGGTCACCACTAAAGCTTAATTATACTAACACAACTCAAATTAACCCTAACCCTCTCTAGGGATATCCAAAGTCCACTAAATTTCGCCAAATCAATTTTAAACATGAATATATGCATAAGCAAAAGAAATACTACACTAATTGTGAAAGGATTACCTCATTTGGGACCCAAGAATCCTCTATAGCACCAAAATGTGATTTTTCTTGGTCCAAGGTGTAGCTTGTGAGCTTGTGCATCTTTTTTGTGAAGTGGGGAAGATGTTTTTGTGTAGTTTTGAAGCTTGAGTGAAGAGAAGAAGAAGAAGAAGAAGAAGAAGAAGGAGAAGGGGAAAGGGAGGGGCTGCTGCTGGAGTCTTGGGAGAGAGTGTGGGAAAGAGAGAGAGTGTCCAAGGTCAAGCACCATACCTCCTAACTACCCCCCATACCTCTTGACTTTCTTTTCTTTATTGTTTTCTTTTCTTTTCTTTTCATTTCCTTTCTTTTCTTCTCTCTAATATTGGAATAGGAAACCCAAATGAAACCGTGGTAGAAAAATGCACAAGTGTGAAAAAAACTTTGTGCATACTATGTGCACAAAACACGCTTAATCCACGATTAGCGATTTTTAATCGCGATTAGCACTAAAATAGCTTATAATTAATCATAAAAATTTAAAATTTGCATGATTCACATAAAACACTCTCTTTTCGGTAATTTCCATAATTTTCCAAATTTTTTCCCAATTTATCGGTATTTAATTATACCGCCTTATTAAAATATTCAATATTTTATTATTTAATTATAAAAATTTCCAAAAATAATATTTTATTTTTTTGAAATGTTACAATTCCTTCCCAGCGGATGTCAGTCTTTGACAGGCTGGCGCCAATAACAGCCTCTCCACAAAGCAGGGGGCATGACGAAGCTATTCCGAAGATAAAGGTGATCCCGGCTACACGACATACTCGACGTCGTCACTGACGCCGAGTGAGGAAAGCTGGGGGCAGTTATCCTTCTGGACTGACCTCACCAGCTCCAATGGTGGAAGTTGATGCTGCTATTTCAACTGGGAACAACTTTGAACCACTCAGGAGGGTGCGCAAGAACTCTCTAATTGCTGTGTTGAAAAAGTCTCCTCCACATGTAGAGAACGTTACAAAGGCAAACCCGAAACAGCCCTTTCAGTGGTTGTCCTCCAAAATCCACAGGGTCTGGCGAAGTGTACAAGACTCTGTAATCGACAGAGACTACTCCCACAAATCAAAGAAAATGAAGGTTCGGCAAGAGGAGGGTCATCCCACCGTCGTACCATGGAAAATATCGTCTGCGACAGCCCCCTCAACTTCGATCGCCCATAAAAGGAGAAGGCCGGAGAAGATCCCCGTGTCTGCGACAAATCTCAAGGGCACTGAACCTAAAGGCCCCAAGTCTGGGGGCATGGTGGTGCATACCATTTACATGGCTTCCGGAAAAGAAGAAAGCCGTGCTTCTGGGGGTCATCGACCACTTACACGATCAGTAACTAAGGCTCAAGAGCAACAACAGAAACTCCAGGAGATGCTGACAAAGATGGCAGCACTTACTAGGCAGAAGGAAAGCCCGAAAGTGTCGTCGTAATAAAGCCAGGAGCAGGAAACCGATGCCGAGTTCCTCCGAAGAGTGCTTGAAAAGAAAGATAAAGAAGCCACGGAACAAGCGGCTAACATAAAATAAATGACGCTTTTATTCTAAGATATGGTAGGGATGATGATCCAGCCGGACCCTCCAGCCGAAGATCCCCCAATAATCATTGAAGACGACAGAGGGGAGACATCAAACCCTCTTCTGGCTTTATCAGCAGCCAGGGAGAAGACGATCTCGAAAGCTGTGCTTGATGACTACATAGCTCAACAAATACGAGCCCATCAGGCAAATGAAGCAACTGGCCAACTCGTCAGAACTGGGTGGACCCTACTAAGCTGATACGATCAAATTAAGTACCCCGCCAGGATACACGATCCCTAAATTACATATGTATAAGGGGACGGGCAATCCCCATCAACACATCTCTTAGTTCAGGGCTCTATGCGGCAATACTGGAGGTGACGACAAACCGCTGCTTCGCCAATTCGTCAGCAGCTTAGCGGAGACGCATTTGAATGGTACTCGAACTTCCGAATGACTCTATCAAAACATTCACAGAAATGGAGTTGCTATTCACCCAGCGTTTTGCAAGCGCCAGCTAACACACCTCGATCACGGCATTGATCAATGCCAGGGTGAAGCCAAAAGAGACGTGGGTTCAGTATGCAATTCGGTAGCGGAACCTATGGTCGAGATGCGAACAACGCATAGAAGAAGCTCCTGCCAAGGAATGTTCGTGGGGATCCTGGATCCACAGGCAACTATATCCCAATTCATGATGTTCTTCAAGCCGACCACTTTCCAAGCTTTGATCGACAACCTGGCCCAAATGGATCAGATGGGCCATAGACCGCCCTCCTCGAAAACGGAACTTCAAAACGAAAAGGGAAAAGGTCCATAGACCGCCCTCCTCGAAAACGGAACTTCGAAATGAAAAGGGCAAAGGGAGAGAGACCTTCGCTAACGCTCAGCAATAGCCGAGTGACCTGAAACCGGTTGCTCGCCAAGGCAACAAATTGCGATTCCTCGACGAGAAGTTGAGACATCCTTACTCGTTTCCCCAGGATAAAACGAGGAGATTGTTCGAACTAGCGGTGCGCAACAGGCTCATCACCCTGCCGGATCCGAAGTGCCCACTGTAGCCCGGTGACGTCAACAATCCCATTTACTGCCCCTACCACCAGATAGTGGGCCACCCAATCAAAGATTGCTTCTTCTTCAAAAACTGGATTGAGGACCAGTACCAACAAGGCAAATTCGCGCTGTCTGAAAACTGGAGGGTAAACCCGCCATAACCGCACGCTCCTAAAATATGGACACGCCGGGGGCATCATGCTCATTTATAAAGGAAGCTCCATGGGAGGTTGTTCTTTCAGACAAGACTAAGAGAATGCTCAAGGATCTTCAAGCATGTCCAGCAATTAAATAGAAAAGCCCACTGGAGCCAGAGTTCATTAAGGGGATGTTGAAATCGTGCCCAATGCCGAGAGCTGGTAGCAATGGGCAAAATACCCAGGCCCAGCCTTCAAAGTCTTCAAAGAAAAAGAAGAAGACACAAAAGCCCGTGCGGTCTGATGACAAGCGCACGGACCTGCAGAAGTATATTGATGCACGGGAAGAATATAGTTAGAAGGCGCGAACCCCGGTCATACTCCAAGAGTTTCTCAACCATATCCTTGAGGGCGGAGATGACGACAATGATGAGGGAGAAAACTCGTCAGAAGAACCCGAGAACTATGTGGCAAGTTGTCACATGATCTCTCATTCACCAATAAATGACGAAGAAGCTTACTCGGCATCAGAAGATAATATAGAGGAGCTGGGGGCAGGTCGGTGCCAAAATCCTTGGAACCGTCAGACGAGATTATTGACATGTTGCTGAATGAAGCCCGTCAGAAGAGCAAAGCTGATCAAGAGTGTGAAATGGACATATTTGAAAGGTCCAGGCATCGGCATCAAGTTGAAGAAATCAGGGTAGGGATGAGTCGCAAAACGCTCCAACCAGATCGAAGCACACCTGCAGCAGAAAAAAACAGGCTTAAAACGAGGAAACGGTTCGCTAAAGCCCTGTCAATGGGAATGAAGCTACAATCTTTCAAAGGAAATACTCCTGGCGGTACATACCTTGATGAAGCGGATGTACATCCTAACTACTGCTTATACCATTAAAGGATTGCACACCCTACCGAAGAATGCATGGCCTTTAAAAAGTGGTGGCAGGGATACGTTTCTCTCCAACAACATTTCAAGCGGATGAAGCGCCAAACTCGTCGGGAGCAGAAAAACACGACAGATGAGCACAAAAGAACTGCCGGCAACTATCAGGTGATTAATACCAGGGGATCGCAAGTTCTCACCTTTGGAAGCAACTCTGATGAAGAAGTGGCTCTCGGCTCTCTCTTCAAGGAATCCATCCAGAAAAAGAGAAAGAGATAAAGAATTGTGAAAACATTCAGCTGCGTAATCGTACGTTGCCCGAAAAGAATCTCAGACCTACAAATAAGAGATCGAACAAAAAAGGTAAGAGAAATGAAAAAGTCCCTAAGGATATCGCCCTCGATGATCGAGTCGTCGAAGAGCTCACAGCCAAGGACTCGCTCAAGAAGAAAAAGGTGGAATACAATGTCCTGGCACATCTGAGGAAGATACCCTCATAATTGAGTATCTTGGATGCCCTTCTCCTGTCTAAAGAGGCATGAGATTCCTTGATCAGGGCATTATAAGAGCCCGAGTAGTTTCAAGCTTTCCTTGCCGAAGAAAAGATGAAGGACGAGATGGAAGAAGTGCACACAGCTGACATCACTTTCAGCGATGAAGATCTCCTCCTCGGAACATGCGAGCACAACCGTCCCCTGTATGTCACCGGGTACTGCCATGACTTCAAGATAGAGAAGATCTTAGTTGACAACGGATCCTCTGTTAACCTCCTAAATGTAAGGGTACTAAAAGAAATCTGCATGAGCGTTCAACACCTCGCTCGAGATAAAATCACCATCTCCGGGTTCGACTCCCAGTCATCATAGACGCTCGGGTCTATAATATTGATGTTACGCTTTGGGCTGCTCATCACTAACATCAAATTTCATGTCATTGACGCCAAGACCTGCTACAATGCTTTACTCGGTAAGCCTTGGTTACACGAGTACAACATCTTCCCTTCTACACAGCATCAGTGTATGAAATATTTCAAAGATGGTTTCGAGTATATCGTGATGGGGGAACTAAACCCATTATCCGTAAATGAAGTTCGAAAGTATGAAGATGCAAAGTATTTCCTACCAGACTTTGAAGACACGGAAAGATGCCATAAACCGGATAATAAGCAAAAAGCTATCACCACTATTCCGGTCTTCGGGAGTGATACCGAGGAGGAAGGAGAGATAGTCTATTCGGGACTGCCCCAATGCAACAGGCTAGGACCATCTACCCCTATTTTGGTCTTTGGCAGTGACTCTGAAGATGAAGTCAACGCAGTGTTCTCGTTCTCGGTCTGTCCATCAATGCAAGCCCTCACTGGAGATGATCAGAGTTTCCAAATCGCCATGGTTCCGCCGCAACACTACAGAGAGCTTAATGCGCTTGAGACATATAGTGTGCAAGAGCTACAGACGTTCTATGTCCCTCCCAGGCGAAGAGGTTAAAAGGCGATTCTATTCTATCAATCCGCGGAAACTAAAGTTGAAAGAGAAGTTTGGCACGGTGCCGATTTTGTGCTCGACAGGCTCCAACCCATCTGTCTGCCCAGATACTATACGGAGGGATTGAAAAGGTTATTAAGATGCCAATGCGTACCTTTCAAACAGACTCCCCGACAAGCCCAGTTCTACAACAAGATTTGGAACGTCCTTGGAACTCAGCGAAAATTGCCTAACGGGAAAATGGAAACGATTGGGCTTGGATATGTCCAGTCCAAGAAACGGGAGCAATTCCATGACTGCCATGTCATAAATGACCTCGATGAAGAAGGGGATGCTCTTTTAAAAGACGCTGACGTTGAACCAGAACGAGGTCCTGCCATAAAAATGCCGAGTCCATCGTTTGAAGAACAGATAGACAAGCTAATAAGGGAAGCGAGTCAAAAGGTTTGGAATGACCACAACCGCGAAATGGCCATTTACGAGAAAGCCAAGACGCAACGCCTCTTTCAGCAGGTTACGGAGGATGTCAATGCCTTTCACCGTCAGCCCGCCATGCATTCCCAAGACAAGAAAAAGGCCCGATGCGGAGGCAAAAAAAAGTTAAAGAACGAAAAAAACGTTCGACAGCGGCAAAACGGATCCAAAAGGCCGCGCGATCGAGAAAAGGTCAGCCAGAATCCGTCTCTTATGAAAAAGATGGATCGAGCATATTCTTTCCCTCGAGAAAAGACAAGGAGAATCTTTGACCTTGTCATGAAACATCAAATGATGACACTCCTAGAGTCTCGGCACCCCGATCAAGCAAACGAGGTTCATCACCCGGATTATTGCTCCTATCACCGAGCGATAGGACATCCTCTTGAAGACTGCTTCACTTTCAAAAACTGTAGGGTTGCTAGGCACGGGCACAAGGGTCTACGAGGCATCAACCATGCCCGATTAAAAATTTAGCCGTGCCGAACAACCCGAATACGGATCTTTAAACTAGAGATTAGGCGAAAACTAACATGTTAACATCTTTAACACTAAGTGAGAGGGATTACAACCTTTGTAGATCCGGTCCTTCACTTCATATGCTCCGTGTTGTGGTCCCTTCGCTGCGATCATCGGGTTCCGGACTCTCGAGAGGTTCCATGAAGAGAAAGATGCAACCTTTGCTTCCGATCTTCGATACTAAGATGATCTACCTTGAAGTTCCGTTAACACAAGCTAACACTCATGAAATGATGTGAACACCCTCATCTAAATGGCAAAGGAAGATGATGATGATGAAGTAGGATTTTTTGCTCTCTTTATTTATCTTTTTCTCACTCTTTTATCATCACAAAATCAAAATCAAGAAAGCTTTTCCATGAAAAGAGAATGAAGAAGAAGATGGAATCCTTTTGTGATGAATAATGAATAACTCAATAGTGAGGTTAGAAATGCAACCATAGTTAAGAATGAATCCTTAACCCTTGTAGAGAAACAACCATGGTCAAGGGTTTGGGTTTGGTTAAGCAAATATCTTCATAAAATATCTTACACAAAACAAAACAAAAACCTTCTAGAAACTTCTAGAAGAGCTTAACCCTAATCAAACCCTAACCATGTTTAATCTCCACTAATCATGTTGCATTAATAACCATATCATGTTACAATATTATATATCACATATATAATATTTATTGTAACAAAATAAAATAATACAATTAACATATATAGCATATATATCAATGTATTACCCGAGTGAGAAAAATAATCTTTTAGTGAGCAAATATTAGTTAATGTAATTTAATATATCATATATATTATTATACATTAAATTATCGAATCAACACTTGATCCGACAATCCGGCTATATCGCATATAACCGACTAATATTTATCCGTACCGATTCATCGAATCAACACTTGATCCGATGACCCGGCTGATATCAAATATCGCGAGAATAGAATACGGTATCTCATATCGTATTATCCTCGGTCCCGCACATATCACATATGTGCTCCTACTCCATTTTGCCTGAGCCAACAAACCTCTGTGTAGGACTCTAAAGAATCGTCAATATGCCGGCAGTAGGTAATGATCATATCAAACACCCACAAGCTGCAAGCGGTCAGCTAAACGTAACAGCTACCCAGGTATTGAGCGCTCAGAAGATCAACAAGCAAGCCTGTACATTCTCCTGTGAATCCAAACAGTAACACTCCCGTACAGTCCGGTCTCGTCATCTGATATGTTGCATATCTCGCCTAGGGGTGGTAAACGTCAGACCCCAGTAGCTTGATAAGTCGTGTCGATTTGAGGTCTATAACAGTTCGAGAAACTACTGATAACACTTACCGGTAAATCTCAGCAACCCTGGCCAGGGATTTCCGGTTATAGCCAATCGAACACAGCACAACATCAACTCCCTATACCGGGAGAGACGAATCCCCTCCTATCGCTCATTGCCTCCATGTGATTCGGGACTGTACCCAAAAGCCACCTTTTTGCACGCCCTCTTGGACGTGGTATGATGGAAATCAAAGCACAGTGGGAATCACACAAGACTCTATGACGATCTCGGGTCAACAGACTACTCTATACTAGTGTCACCGGAGAACTGCCATCTGACGTATGGTATAATACCATCTGGGAGTTCTCGGCGAGTCCGTCCAGTGTACCCAGTCTCCACTGAGCACCCGTACACCATCCTTGATGTCAAACACCGATGGATATGGGATCATCCATCGCCCATCATATGGGTCAAGATGCGTATATGCTAGTCTACTCTGGTGTATCGATGCCCTGTCTCGATACACCCACGACTAGGAACAATTATAGGATGTACTCGTCGACTACCGTGGCCCCACTAGTATGATCTCATCATAGTCCCAGTAGTCGAGTACATTTCTTAAGGGCTTTATCAACATGTAATATAGAGACAATCAGAGTACATGTTAAGATAAAGTACAACCAGATAGCATACTATCATGTCGAGCAAGAAAGTCCTCCTTATATATGTCCAAGCATCCATTACAATATACATCGTATGTACAGTAATGGCCTCTAGGGCATATATATAACTAACAATCTCCCACTTGCACTAGGGCCATCTGTTATGGTATCGCATACCCAACAATTAGCTGCGGTTGAAGTATCTCATACTCAACCATCCCATAAAAGTCTCTACTGGGAAAAAGGCCTTTGGGAGTGGATCCATGCTGTTGTCCTCTGTATCTACTTTCCTATCCTCGATCACCTTGGAGATCATCCATCTCCATGATCAGGTGATACTGCCTAAGAATTATATCTGGATTTCTGATGGGACGGTAGTTCCTTGGCCAAAGCCAAAACTCCATTGTCACACAATGGTAGGAACGAAGTTCATAGTATGAACTTATATATATCCAGACTGCCTCTTTGGTAGCATCCTTGGTAACGATGTATCTTGCCTTTAATCGTCTAGTATGTCACGGTATCTAGCTTGGAACTCTTCCAACATACCGTCCCTTCACTGAGGGTATAGACAATGCCTGCGACTGACATTCAGTCGTCCTTATCACCCTGGAACCTTTCCAGTGATTCTCCCCAGGATCGATTAATACCATCTCACTACAACTAGTGAGTATCCTAATATCCAATTAGATCTATCTCATAGATCCAAAACCCAGGATTTAGGAGGTATCAACTTTGATCCTATATGGAGAATCCTTTTGATAAGCGGAGATTGACCGTGCGTAGCATAGGAAACTTCTTCCCTATCAAGAGTATGTCATCCATATACTCTACGAGGATCACCACCATACTCTCTACTACCTTTTTTTTATATACAAGGTTCATCTACCATTTTGATGAAGTCAAACTCTTTGACTACCACATCAAAACAGATGTTCCAACTCCGCGATACCTGTTTTATCATATAAAACATCTTGCACACGTTTCCGCTGCTCCCACTGTCTACGAAGCCCTCTGGCTGTGTACTTATAGACGTTCTCTTCTAAAACATCATTTAGAAAAGCAGTCATGACACCCAACCACCAGATATCGTAGTCATGGTATGTAGCCGTGGCAAGTAGGATCTGGATGGACTTAAGCATAGATCCTTAGAAAAGGTTTCAACATAATCCATACCTGGTCTATGATGCAAACCTTTAACAAGTCTAGCTTTGAAAGTCTCAACTTTTCCATGTACACCAAGTAATCTTCTCAAGATATACTTGCTCCTGATGGGGATTTAACCCTTCAGATAGAGCAACCAAAGTCCATACTTTGTTGGTGTATAAGGATTCCATCTCAGATCGATAAGCACCCAGCCATTCTTACAGAGTCTCACTCCTGATGGCCAGCTCGAAACTAGTTGGGTCATCATCTCATGATGCAATCCTCGCTCCCACTGTCATAGAGAAACCGAAGTATCTCTCAGGTGGGTGAGGAACCCTACTAGATCGGCAGAGAGGCTGAGGTTCGTTGGAAACTATTGAATCCTTTGGTTCTACCAAATCATCAGCTGCATTTTGTATAGCTGGAACCTTTCCAGTTGTACATAACAGACCTTGCCTCGAGCTTGTCCGGATTTTGCTTTTAGACATAGGCCAGACAACCCCAAATCTTAACAAGCTTAAGATATGGGCTCTTCCCTTTCCATATCACATATGAAGTGGCAGGCAACTGATTTGATTTGAACCCTATTCAATAGGTATGCAGCTTCTCAAGTGCATAACTCCCCAAAAGGAAATAGGAAACTCAGTAGTACTCATCATAGAGCACACCATATTAAATAGGGTGTTATTGCTCCGCCCCGATACACCGACGTGCTGTGGTGTATACGAAGGAGTAATGCTGAGAGAGAATCTCATTCTCCTTTAGAATAATCCAGGAATTCCATGCTCAAGTATTCTCCTCCTTGATCTCATCAAAGGACATAATACTTATACCCGTATTTTGGGTTCTCTACTTCTAACTTATATTCTGTGAATATCTTAAAAGGTTCGGACTTGTGTTTCATCAGGAACATATGTCTGAATCTTGAGAGATTATCAGAGAATGTAATGAAGTAAAAAGAACCGGTCTTGGCATATGTAGACAGGGGACTTTCATACATCAGCATGTATCAATCCCAAAAGTTCACTAACTCTTTCTCTGTTTCCAACAAACAGAGCTGTGGTCATCTTATCTTTGTGACATGACCGTAAAGTTTCACAAGATGTAAATTCAAACTAATTTAAATATGCATCTATATGTAACTTCAGCCAGTCGGGTCGCATTGATATGACCTAGTCTATAATACCTCAAGAAGGATTCATTCATTTCTGAACTCTTCCTCTTGTGTGTGTTCCGTACACTAAGAACTGTAGTTTGATTTAGAACGTCAATGCTTTTAGATAACGTGCCTGAACCGATCAACTCTTGATATAGGAAATGTTCAAAACATTATCCAACAATACAAAATTATATCCTTTCTTTACTAATAAATAGACTGATATGATTTTGTATATCAGGTTCGGTATCTAATAACATTTGTTCAGAATCAATGTATTCAGGTAATACAGGGCGATAGTGACCAACAGACTTGGCTGCAACACTTGCACCGTTTTCTGTCTCATGAAACTTATCACCCGTTCTCAGTTCTCTACCTATCTGTAGCCCATGTAACAGATTACATATACGGGATCTTGATCCGGTATCACATACCCAGGACGTAAAGGATACTGAGAAACAGTTCTCTGTAATGAACACACCCGAAGATGATGCATCAACATGCACTTTCTTCGTTTGGGCGGCACGGGAAATCTGGTATTCCCCAATTTCCTGCTCTGTCCTATAACAATTATAAGTTGGAGCGGGACCAACGTTCCCCAGCTCAGTATAACAAGCGGGTTCGGTCAATATATCCGTTTTATTATCTTGATTAAGGCGTGATATGGTCGCTACCTGGAGAGAGAGAGAAGAAAACACTCAGCGTATGCTCTTACAAGATTAGATTGGTTATCTAATATATCTAATCAGGATGTCTCCCACTGTTTTAATCAAATCTTCCTTCAAACCCTAAAAGGAAAGACTAGCCGGGATTAATTACATGCTACAAGTTCGCCAATCTTTCAGCCAGGCCAGTGTCGGTACTTTGAGGGAGGTCCCCCGTGCTTTCGCACGAACCTAATTAAAGTAAACCCCGTTAACACTTTTCTAGACACCCACTTGATCGGCTAATTGTAAAGTGTAAAACTCTCCCAGGAGTAACTCTTACTCGCAGCGGGTATCGGGATCCAACTATCTTATAGAAGGTATGCAATCTCATTGCAAATTTCAACACTTGAATTCCCAATAATATTTTGCCCCTAGCATCTTATGACCTTGGCTAAGGTCAACAAATCATAAGTTCTAGCCAAGTTCAACCCGTCATTTCCCGATTGAATTAAACCCACCCGCACGACCCTTGGCTAAGGTCAACAAAGTCGCACGACTACCCTAACTCAATCGCATCATATGCTTATACAGATAAGCACTAATCAGCTACCGCACACTACGCCTTGGCTAAGGTCAACAAACGTAGCACGAATACTAACCAGTACTTATCTGAAATGACGGAGGGCTACGACGGGTTTTTCAGAAAACCCTTTGCGTAATGAACTTGATATCGTTGTAGAATCGAGTGATTTTAAATGGAGTGTTTTTGAGGCTTTTCTAGTTTTGCTAAAGGGGTCACTCCCGGTGAAGGGATCGTCGGCCCTTTCCTCATCGAATAAGGTGCAGGATATATCATATATACCGCTGTGCAAAGCAAGAACTATAGAAGCAATCAAAAGACAAACCGAGTTTGTAGCATCTGCCAGTTATTGCTAAAGGAGTCACTCCCGGTGAAGGGATCTCGGTCCTTTCCTTATCGAATAAGGTGCTGGATGTTCTACAAGGAAC
Organism: Agapanthus africanus; assembly: GCA_030015575.1. NCBI lineage: Eukaryota > Viridiplantae > Streptophyta > Magnoliopsida > Asparagales > Amaryllidaceae > Agapanthus > Agapanthus africanus. Next base: position 136,643,600 of record JASDDO010000026.1, read on the forward strand.
ACCGCTATGCAAAGCAAGAACTAGAGCTACCAGTTTTTTAAACAAGTTTCTACAACATCTTTAGGTTTCTTTTATTTCATTAATCTCATTAATGAAGTCCCATTTTATTATGCTTCACAAGCATCTCTTTTGAAACGAAATCTGCAATATAACATATATCTCATATATATAAAATATAAACATTCGTCTCAGGCAGTAATATGATCTCATCACAGAACATTGCAGCAGAAGAACATATATGAAATATTGGATATACTAGGACGTCCGTGTTTTCAATACGAGCCTGTATAAAACACGGATTCCACGGTCGCGATGAATAGCCAAACCCACATCCCCAGACCCCTACGAGAGCGGCAAGTAACACTGCCAATTCTAGGGTTAGGAGACCCGGTCTCGACTCCTCGAGATGGTTTCCCACTGGACCCTAAAACCCGGTTACTTGTGCTCCCCGCCTTGGGTCTACCTAATGCGGAAAAGTAAATAATATACAACGGTGACAGCTTCCGCTACCTGGAAGTGCCCCAATAAAAGAATATTACATACAAATGAATTTTACATGAATGAAAAAGAAAAAACTCTCATCTCACATAAAACCCCGGCTATTCAAACGCGACGATCCAATACAACATATCACAGCAACACATAATATCTCATATCATCAACGTAAGCAAGTATGCGTATCCCGATTGTCGTTGATGTATAGCAACGAAGCCGGCGATACACCACATACTACGCTTACGGTCACAGAAAAGAAAGTGTAAAACTACAACAGTTGGAATCCGCAACCTCTTTAGACATCGCATGCCTAACCAAATGAATTCCTTAGACATCTCATGCCTAACTATTATAAACCCCGCATTTTAGTCTCATTATCGAAAACTCTTTTCAATATCAAGTCGGGCAATTCAACAAGATTCCCAACGTCCTGATCGAATGCTCGTCGCAAACTTTAGTAGACGGCCGCACCCCCAGATGCCGTCGACGAAGTACACTAAGGCGGAACACCGCTGCCGCGAGCACCCGAACGGATGCTTTCGGCGACGGGGTTCTCCTACAGTCACTTGGTCGGGGCTATGGGGCGTAGCTGTCTATTAAGTTTACCCGACGAGTATCCGCGTACGCTACGTGATTGCGACGGACTTTTGATCACATCAAAATTCCGTGGCAACCGATCAACTGAGACTAAACTGCTATGTTTATAATATTCAAATCAGTTATCTCATAACCACCTGTGGATTCCAAATATTGTATCATATTCCAGATAAATAGAAAAAGTTAAACTTTCCGATCGAATCATCAAGCACCCAAGAATTCCCCAATATATCTCAACACTTGAAATCAGTTTAAAAACATCCATCACATGCCACAGTACCAATGGTCCATCCGTAGAAGGGTCAAGCCAACGCCTCACATGTGGCACGCCGTACTGCCCCAAACCCTAAGGTTCAAAAGGCAGTTCAAGACGGTCACATAATCGAGTTAAGGTTTGTTGTCTTCTAGAGGGTCCACCGAGTTACTTGCACGACTTAGAACGTTCTTAAACACGAGAAAAAATCCAACTTTTGAAAAATTTTCCGACAGGGGAAAAAGTGAGTTATTGATATCCGTTCGAACTTTTTAACAGTTTCTAAAAATTATCCGGAAAACCACATAGAAAAAATTAGACATCCCGGTCGAAACATCGAATCCCCAAAACAACCCCAGAAAATTCAACTCTTGAATAAATATTAAAAATTCCCAGAAAATCCAGTATAATAAAATAGGAGTTACTGTGCAAACAGGGAAAGATGACGTCATCCTTTAGCCGCGGAACCGCCGCAGAAGGCAAGCTTCTGCTGCGGTTCCGCCGCACTTTGTACTGTTCATCGAAAACTTTTTGCACCGTAATTCTTATAATTCTCTGCTGAATTTTTTAAGCATTTTTAATGTGGAAAAATCCCAGTTTTTAGAAAAATTCCAGAGAGCGGGTTTTATCGGGGTTTCGGGTTTCGATCGGACTTTAAACTTCGTCTAGACTTCGCCTAAAGCTCTAGCTTGGCTCTGATACCACTGTAGGGTTGCTAGGCACGGGCACAAGGGTCTACGAGGCATCAACCATGCCCGATTAAAAATTTAGCCGTGCCGAACAACCCGAATACGGATCTTTAAACTAGAGATTAGGCGAAAACTAACATGTTAACATCTTTAACACTAAGTGAGAGGGATTACAACCTTTGTAGATCCGGTCCTTCACTTCATATGCTCCGTGTTGTGGTCCCTTCGCTGCGATCATCGGGTTCCGGACTCTCGAGAGGTTCCACGAAGAGAAAGATGCAACCTTTGCTTCCGATCTTCGATACTAAGATGATCTACCTTGAAGTTCTGTTAACACAAGCTAACACTCATGAAATGATGTGAACACCCTCATCTAAATGGCAAAGGAAGATGAGGATGATGAAGTAGGATTTTTTGCTCTCTTTATTTATCTTTTTCTCACTCTTTTATCATCACAAAATCAAAATCAAGAAAGCTTTTCCATGAAAAGAGAATGAAGAAGAAGATGGAATCCTTTTGTGATGAATAATGAATAACTCAATAGTGAGGTTAGAAATGCAACCATAGTTAAGAATGAATCCTTAACCCTTGTAGAGAAACAACCATGGTCAAGGGTTTGGGTTTGGTTAAGCAAATATCTTCATAAAATATCTTACACAAAACAAAACAAAAACCTTCTAGAAACTTCTAGAAGAGCTTAACCCTAATCAAACCCTAACCATGTTTAATCTCCACTAATCATGTTGCATTAATAACCATATCATGTTACAATATTATATATCACATATATAATATTTATTGTAACAAAATAAAATAATACAATTAACATATATCGCATATATATCAATGTATTACCCGAGTGAGAAAAATAATCTTTTAGTGAGCAAATATTAGTTAATGTAATTTAATATATCATATAAATTATTATACATTAAATTATCGAATCAACACTTGATCCGACAATCCGGCTATATCGCATATAACCGACTAATATTTATCCGTACCGATTCATCGAATCAACACTTGATCCGATGACCCGGCTGATATCAAATATCGCGAGAATAGAATACGGTATCTCATATCGCATTATCCTCGGTCCCGCACATATCACATATGTGCTCCTACTCCGTTTTGCCTGAGCCAAGAAACCTCTATGTAGGACTCTAAAGAATCGTCAATACGCCGGCAGTAGGTGATGATCATATCAAACACCCACAAGCTGCAAGCGGTCAGCTAAACGTAACAGCTACCCAGGTATTGAGCGCTCAGAAGATCAACAAGCAAGCCTGTACATTCTCCTGTGAATCCAAACAGTAACACTCCCGTACAGTCCGGTCTCGTCGTCTGATATGTTGCATATCTCGCCTAGGGGTGGTAAACGTCAGACTCCAGTAGCTTGATAAGTCGTGTCGATTTGAGGTCTATAACAGTTCGAGAAACTACTGATAACACTTACCAGTAAATCTCAGCAACCCTGGCCAGGTATTTCCAGTTATAGCCAATCGAACACAGCACAACATCAACTCCCTATACCGGGAGAGACGAATCCCCTTCTATCGCTCATTGCCTCCATGTGATTCGGGACTGTACCCAAAAGCCGCCTTTTTGCACGCCCTCTTGGACGTGGTATGATGGAAATCAAAGCACAGTGGGAATCAGATAAGACTCTATGATGATCTCGGGTCAACAGACTGCTCTGTACTAGTGTCACCGGAGAACTGCCATCTGACGTATGGTATAATACCATCTGGGAGTTCTCGGCGAGTCCGTCCAGTGTACCCAGTCTCCACTGAGCACCCGTACACCATCCTTGATGTCAAACACCGATGGATATGGGATCATCCATCGCCCATCATATGGGTCAAGATGCGTATACGCTAGTCTACTCTGGTGTATCGATGCCCTGTCTCGATACACCCACGACTAGGAACAATTATAGGATGTACTCGTCGACTACCGTGGCCCCACTAGTATGATCTCATCATAGTCCCAGTAGTCGAGTACATTTCCTAAGGGCTTTATCAACATGTAATATAGAGACAATCAGAGTACATGTTAAGATAAAGTACAACCAGATAGCATACTATCATGTCGAGAAAGAAAGTCCTCCCTATATATGTCCAAGCATCCATTACAATATACATCGTATGTACAGTAATGGCCTCTAGGGCATACATATAACTAACAAAAACTGGGTCGAAGACCAATATCAACTCGGCAGGTTCACTCTATCCAATAGTTGGAGGGTAGCCCCACCACAAAAGCATGTACCAAAAGCAGCGTATATAGCGAAGGTAGAACCAGATCAACATCGGTCTTGGAAACGATCTTGTACCTGTCATGTGATAACGCTGTCGGAAGAAGGAGAGCGCGAGAATATGGATGTGAAAGGTTCCTAGGCACACTAAAGAGGTCTCACAAGGCATCAACCATGCCAATTTCGAATTTTAACGGTGCCGAGAAACCCTAACAAGATCGTTGGCTAGAATTTTAGGCGACAAAACAAGCTAGTTAACATCTTAACTACTAGAATACGGAAATACAACCTTTGTAGATCCGGTCCTCCACCTCCACGGCTCCGTGATGAAGTCCTCTCCGCTGTCCAAATGCAATCCCGGGCTCTAGCGTCGGCTTCATCGGAGAAGAAGCGGGCTAGGTCATCGACGACGATGCCGAAGATGATCTACGTCGAGGCATCGCTAAATCAAGCTCCAACTTCACCAAGTCAAGAAAACTTATGAAGGAAACACACTCTACTACTTGGCAAGAGGTAGAGGATGAAGAAATAGGAAGTGGGTTCACTTTAGAATTGGATTTCTCACTCATTTTCATCAATCACCATTGATGAAGTGAAGCTTTCTTCTTTGAAGAAGATGAAGAAGAAGAAGATAATTATCATAAGAATAATTAGAAAAAAGGAAAATAGATTATTCTTATCTTAACTATAACCATGGTTAAGTTTAGAGAGAGGACTATGGTTAAGTGGAATGGTTAGGGTTAAGCATGAGACAAGAATGGTGACTAAGTCAAGGCTTCATGAATCTTCAACTAACAAACAAAACAAGCCACCATTCTTTTCTCTTTATCTTTTCCAAAAGAATAAACAAATAAATGAATAAATAAGCAAAACCCTAATCATCATTTTAACCATGGTTTAGTTCTTTACACTTAACCAAATAAGCATGTATCATCAAACATGATACAATCATGTGTACAAAAGTATATCACATATACAACTTGCACAATCAAGTGAGAAAATCCATTTAAGTGAACCTATATTAGTTAATGTAAAGTGATATATCAAATATATACAATTATACATTAAATCACTAAATCAACACTTGATTTAACGACCCGGTCATATCGCATATAACTGACTAATATCAATAGTAACAACTTATCGAATCAACACTTGATCCGATAACCCGGCTATAACGCATATAACCGATCAATGTTACAAATCGCGAGAATCGAATACAGTATCACATACTGGTATTATTCTCGGTCCCGCACATATCTCATATGCGCTCCTATTTCGTTTTGCTTGAGCCAGGAAACCTCTGTGTAGGACTCTAAAGACTCATCAATACGCCGGCAGCAGGTGATGATCATATCAAACACCCACAAGCCGCAAGCGGTCTGCTAAACGTAACGGCCACCCGGGTATTGAGCGATCAGAAGATCGACGAGCAAGCCCGCTCACACTCCAGTGAATCCAACCAGTAACACTACCGTACAGTCCGGTCTCGTCGTCTGATATGTCGTATATCTCGCCTAGGGGTGGTAAACGTCAGACCCCAATAGCTCGATAAGTCGTGTCGATATGAGGTCTATAACAATTCGAGAAACTACTGGTAACACTTACCAGTAAATCTCAGCAACCTTGGCCAGGGATTTCCGGTTATAGCCAATCGAACACAGCGCAACATCAACTCCCTATACCGGGAGAGACGAATCCCCTCCTATCGCTCATTGCCTCCATGTGACTCGGGACTGTACCCAAAAACCACCGTTTTGCACGCCCTCTTGGACGTGGTAAGGTGGAAATCAAAGCACAGTGGGAACCATACAAGACTCTATGACGATCTCGGGTCAACAGACTACTCTGTACTAGTGTCACCAGAGAACTGCCATCTGACGTAAGGTATAATACCATCTGGGAGTTCTCGGCGAGTCCGTCCAGTGTACCCAGTCTCTACTGAGCACCCGTATATCATCTCTGATGTCAAACACCGATGGATATGGGATCATCCATCGCCCATCTGTATGGGTCGAGAACGTACACGCTAGTCTACTCTGGTATATCGATGCCCCATCTCGATACACCCACGACTAGGGACTTTCAAGGATGTACTTATGGACTACCATGTCCCCACTAGTATGATCCGCATCATAGTCCAGGTAGTCAAGTACACATCCTAAGGGCTTTACCAACATGTAACAGAGAGACAATCAGTGTACACGTTAAGGTAAAGAGTAACCAGATAGCATACTATCATGTCGAGCAAGAAAGTCATCCTTATATATGTCCCAGCATCCACTACAATATACATCCAATGTACAGTAATGGCATCTAGGGCATACATATTAATAACAATCTCCCACTTGCACTAGGGCCATCTGTAGCAGTGGTTGTAGTATCTCATACTCAACCATCCCATAAAGTCTCTCTCTGGGAATAGGCCTTCGTGGGTGGATCCGCCGTGTTATCCTCTGAGTCTACTCTCCTGACCTCGATCCCCTGAAGATCAACCATCTCCATGATCAGGTGATACTGCCTTAGAATATGTCTGGATCACTGATGGGACCTGCGTTCCTTGGCATAAGCCACAACTCCATTGTCACACAATGGGAGGAACATAGTTCATCTCATGAACCAATATACACCCAAACAGCCTCTTTGGTAGCATCTTAAGTAGCGATGTATCCTGCCTTTATCGTCTAGTATGCCACGGTATCTAGCTTGGAACTCTTCCAACATACCGTCCCTTTACTGAGGGTAAAGACAATGCCTGTGACTGACATTCAGTCGTCTTTATCACCCTGGAACACTTCCAGTGATTTTCCCCAGGATCAACTGATACCATCTCACTACAACTAGTGAGTATCCTAACATCCATTTAGATCTATCTCATAGATCCAAATACCAGGATTTAGGAGGTATCACTTTGATCCTATGTGGAGAATCATTGTGATAAGCGGAGATTGATCGAACGTAGCATAGGAAACTTCTTCCCTATCAAGAGTATGTCATCCACGTACTCTACGAGGATCACCACCATACTCTCTACTACCTTTTTGTTTATACAAGGTTCATCTACCATTTTGATGATGTCAAACTCTTTGACTACCACATCAAAACAGATGTTCCAACTTCGCGATACCTGCTTTATCATATAAAACATCTTGCACACGTTTCCGCTGCTCCCACTGTCTACGAGGCCCTATGGCTGTGTACTTATAAACGCAATCTTCTAAAACATTATTTAGAAAAGCAGTCATGACACCCAACCGCCAGATATCGTAGTCATGGTATGTAGCCGTGGCAAGTAGGATCTGGATGGACTTAAGCATAGACACTGAAAAGGTTTCATCATTATCCACGCCTGGTTGATGACAAAAACCTTTAACAAGTCTAGCTTTGAAAGTCTCAACTTTTCCATCTACACCAAGTAATCTTCTCAAGATATACTTGCTCCTGATGGGGATTTAACCCTTCAGATATAGCAACTAAAGTCCATACTTTGTTGGTGTATAAGGATTCCATTTCAGATCGATAAGCATCCAGCCATTCTTACAGAGTCACACTCCTGATGGCCAGCTCGAAACTAGTTGGGTCATCATCTCATGATGCAATCCTCACTCCCACTGTCATAGAGAAACCGAAGTATCTCTCAGGTGGGTGAGGAACCCTACTAGATCGGCGGAGAGGCTGAGGTTCGTTGGAATCTATTGAATCCTTTGGTTCTATCAAATCATCAGCTGCAGTTTGCATAGCTGGAACCTTTCCAGTTCTACTTAACAGACTTTGCCTCGAGCGTGTCCGAATTTTGCTTTTAGACATAGGCCGGACAACCCCAAATCTTAACTAACTTAAGACATGGGCTCTTCCCATTCCATATCACATATGAATCGGTAGGCAACTGATTTGATTGGAACCCTATTCAATAGGTATGCAACTTCTCAAGTGCATAACTCCCAAAAGGAAACAGGTAACTCAGTAGTACTCATCATAGAGCACACCATATCAAATAGGGTGTATCTGCTCCGCCCCGATATACCATCGTGCTATGGTGTATACAGAGGAGTAATGCTGAGAGAGAATCTCATTCTCCTATAGAATAGTCCAGGAATTCCATGCTCTAGTATTCTCCTCCTTGATCACATCAAAGGACATAATACTTTTACCCATGTTTTGGTTCTCTACTTCTAATTTATATTCTGTGAATATCTCAAAAGGTTCGGACTTGTGTTTCAACAGGAACATATGTCTGAATCTTGAGAGATCATCAGAGAACGTAATGAAGTACAAAGAACCAGTCCTGGCATGTGTAGACAGGAGACCTTACATACATCATCATGTATCAGTCCCAAGAGTTCATTAACTCTTTCTCTGTTTCCAATAAACAGGGCTATGGTCATTATATCTTTGTGACATGACTGGCGAGTTTCACAAGATGTAAATTTAAACTAATTTAAATATGCATCTTTATGTAACTCAGGCTAGTCGGGTCACATTGATCTGACCTAGTCTACAATACCTCAAGAAGGATTCGTTCAGTTCTGAACTCTTCCTCTTGTGTGTGTTCCATATACCAAGAACTGTAGTTTGATTTAGAACATCAACGCTTTTAGATAATGTGCCTGAACCGATCAACTTTTGATATAGGAAATGTTCAAAACATTATCCATCAATACAAAATTTTATCATTTCTTTACTAATAAAGAGACTGATATGATTTTGTATATTAGGTTCGGTATCTAATAACATTCGTTCAGAATCAATGTATTGGTAATACAGGGTGACAGTGACCGACAGACTTGGCTGCAACACTTGCCCCGTTTTCTGTCTTATGAAACTTATCACCCGTTCTCAGTTTTTCTACGCTTTTGTAGCCCTATGTAACAGATTACATATCTGGGATCCTGATCCGGTATCATATACCATGGATGCGGAGGATACTGAGAAACAGTTCTGTATAATGAACATACCCGAAGATGATGCATCAGCATGCACTCTCATCGTTTGGGCGGCACGGGAAATCTGGTATTCCCCAATTTCCTGCTCTGTCTTATAACAATTATAAGTTGGAGCGGGACCAACGTTCCCCAGCTCAGTATAACAAGCGGGTTCGGTCAATAATCCGTATTATTATCTTGATTAAGGCGTGATATGGTCGCTAACTGGAGAGAGAGAAGAAAACACTCAGCGTGCGCTCTTGCAAGAATAGATTGGTTATTATTTTATCTAATCAGGATGGCTCCCACTGCTTTTTATCAAATTTTCCTTCAAACCCTAAAAGGAAAGACTAGCCGGGATTAATTACACACTACAAGTTCGCCAATCTTTCAGCCAGGCCAGTGTCGGTACTTTGAGGGAGGTCCCCCGTGCTTTCGCACGAACCTAATTAATGTAAACCTCGTTTTCCCAGAGGCGTAACCTCGTTAACACCTTTCTAGACACCTACTTGATCGGCTAATTGTAATGTATAAAACTCTTCCAGGAGTAACTCTTACTCGCAGCGGGTATCGGGATCCAACTATCTCATAGAAGGTATGCAATCTCATTGCAAATTTCAACACTTGAAATTCCCGATAATTTTGCCCCTAACGTGCTATGACCTTGACGAAAGCCAACAAACCATAGCCTGCTAGTCAAGTTCAACCCGTACATTTCTTGATTGAATTAAACCCACCCGCACGACCCTTGACGAAAGCCAACAAAGCCGCACGACTACCTTAATCCAATCGCATCGTATGCTAGCAGATAAGCAGCATATAGCTACCGCACACTGCACCTTGACGAAAGCCAACAAATGCAGCACGAATACTATATACAACTTATCTGAAATGACGGAGGGCTACGACAGGTTTTTCTGAAAACCTATTGCGTAATGAACTTGATATCGTTGTAGAATCAAATGATTTTAAAATGAAGTGCTTTTGAGGCTTTTCTAGTTTTGCTAAAGGAGTCACTCCCGGTGAAGGGATCGTCGGTCCTTTCCTCGTCGAATGAGGTGCGGGATATATCATATATATCACTGTGCAAAGCAAAAACACTTAAAAGCAATCAAAAGACAAACCGAGTGTGTAGCATCTGCCAGTTATTGCTAAAGGAGTCACTCCCGGTGAAGGGATCTCGGTCCTTTCCTTATCGAATAAGGTGCAGGATATATCATATATACCGCTGTGCAAAGCAAGAACTGTAGCTACCTGTTTTATTTTGAAATTCGATTCTACAACATCTTAGGTTTCTTTTATTTCATTAATCTCATTAATGAAGTCCCATCATTTAAAATACCTAAACATCACAGATAAATACGATGTACACTTATGCCATCCGCATTCGCCTCGATGTCCCCTCATGCACCGTTAGGTTAGGTAACTAACGGCAGAGCGGGGCAGGGCTAGCGCGGGTGTAAAACATAAGTAACGCCTATATAATATATCATATATACTATATACTATATCTATCACAGAACATCACATGATCACATCACAGATATCGCAGCAGAAGAAACATATGAAATATTGGATATACTAGGACGTCCGTGTTTTTAATACGAGCCAGTATAAAACACGGATTCCACGGTCGCGATGAATAGCCAAACCCACACCCCTAGACCCCTACGAGAGCGGCAAGCAACCCTTCCAATTCTAGAGTTAGGAGACCCGGACTCGACTCCTCGAGTTGGTCTCCCACTGGACTCCAGAACCCGGTTACTTGTGCCCTCCTCCTTGGGTCTATCCTAGTGCGGAAAAGTAAATAATATACAAAGGGTGACAACTTCCGCTACCTGGAAGTGTCCTAATAAAAGAATATTACATACAAGTTTTTACATGAATGAAAATGAAAAAACACTCATCTCACATAAAAACCCCCGGCTATTCAAACACGACGATCCAATATAACATATCCAGCAACACATAACATCACATGTCATCAACGTAAGTAAATATGCGCATCCCAATTGTCATTGACATATAGCAACGAAACCGGCGATATCACATATTACACTTACGGTCACAGAAAAGAAAGTGTAAAACTACAACAGTTGGAATCCGCAACCACCTCAGACATCGCATGCCTGACCAAATGAATTTCTTAGACATCGCATGCCTAACAATTATAAACCCCGCATTTTAGTCTCAAAATTGAAAACACTTTTCAATATCAAGTCGGGCAATCCAACAAGATTCCCGACATCCTGATCGAATGCTCGTCGCAAATTTCAGTAGACGGCCGCACCCCCGACGCCGTCGACGAAGTGCACCAAGGCGGAACACCGCTGCCGCGAGCACCCGGACGGATGCTTTCGGCGACGGGGTTCTCCTACAGTCACTTGGTCGGGGCTATGGAGTGAGGCTGTCTATTAAGTTTATCGGCGAGTATCTGCGTACGCTACGTGATTGCGACGGACTTTTGATCACATCAAAATTTCGTAACAACCGATCAAGTGAGACTAAACTGCTATGTTTATAACATTCATTCAGTTATCACATAACTTTTGTGAATTCCAATTGTTGTATCACATTCCGGATAAACAGAAAATGTTAAACTTTCCGATTGAACATTCGAACACCCAAGTTTTCCCGATACAGATCAACACATGAAACAAGTCTAAAAACATTCAGTTCGTGCCTCAGTACCAACGGTCCAGCCGTAGAAGGGTCAAGCCAACGCCTCACATGTAGCACGTCGTACTGCCCCAAACCCTAAAGTTCAAAGGGCAGTTCAAGACGGTCATATAATCGAGTTAAGGTTTGTTGTCTTCTAGAGGGTCCATCGAGTTACTTGCACTACTTAGAACGTCGTTAAACTACGGAAAAATCCAACACTTGGAAATTTCCCGACAGGGGAAAAATTGGGTATTAGTATCCGGTCGAACTTTTTAACATATTCAAAAAATATCCGGAAAAACACGGACAAGATTAGACAATCCGATCGAACATTCGAATCCCCAAAACAACCCAGAAAATTCAACAATTGAAAAAATATTAAAAATTCCCAGGAAAACCAGCACTTGGGACTAAGAATTACTGTGCAAACAAAATTATATAATGAGGCCGTACGGCCGCGGAACCGCCGCACGAGCCATGCTCGTGCCGCGGAACCGCGGCGCCTCTGTGGAATTGGGCTGTTGAATTTCACAGTAACTCTTATATATTCCTGCTGATTTTTCTGCATATTTTTAATATCGAAAAACTCCAGATTTTGGAAAAAGTCCAGAGAGCATGTTTGTGTTAGGGTTTCGGGTTCGTTCGGGTTTCAAACTTCGTCTACGCATCGCCTAAGGCTCTAGCTAGTCTCTGATACCAGTGAAAGGTTCCTAGGCACACTAAAGAGGTCTCACAAGGCATCAACCATGCCAATTTCGAATTTTAACGGTGCCGAGAAACCCTAACAAGATCGTTGGCTAGAATTTTAGGCGACAAAACGAGCTAGTTAACATCTTAACTACTAGAATACGGAAATACAACCTTTGTAGATCCGGTCCTCCACCTCCACGGCTCCGTGATGAAGTCCTCTCCGCTGTCCAAATGCAATCCCGGGCTCTAGCGTCGGCTTCATCGGAGAAGAAGCGGGCTAGGTCATCGACGACGATGCCGAAGATGATCTACGTCGAGGCATCGCTAAATCAAGCTCCAACTTCACCAAGTCAAGAAAACTTGTGAAGGAAACACACTCTACTACTTGGCAAGAGGTAGAGGATGAAGAAATAGGAAGTGGGTTCACTTTAGAATTGGATTTCTCACTCATTTTCATCAATCACCATTGATGAAGTGAAGCTTTCTTCTTTGAAGAAGATGAAGAAGAAGAAGATAATTATCATAAGAATAATTAGAAAAAAGGAAAATAGATTATTCTTATCATAACTATAACCATGGTTAAGTGTAGAGAGAGGACTATGGTTAAGTGGAATGGTTAGGGTTAAGCATGAGACAAGAATGGTGACTAAGTCAAGGCTTCATGAATCTTCAACTAACAAACAAAACAAGCCACCATTCTTTTCTCTTTATCTTTTCCAAAAGAATAAAAAAATAAATGAATAAATAAGCAAAACCCTAATCATCATTTTAACCATGGTTTAGTTCTTTACACTTAACCAAATAAGCATGTATCATCAAACATGATACAATCATGTGCACAAAAGTATATCACATATACAACTTGCACAATCAAGTGAGAAAATCCATTTAAGTGAACCTATATTAGTTAATGTAAAGTGATATATCAAATATATATAATTATACATTAAATCACTAAATCAACACTTGATTTAACGACCCGGTCATATCGCATATAACCGACTAATATCAATAGTAACAACTTATCGAATCAACACTTGATCCGATAACCCGGCTATAACGCATATAACCGATCAATGTTACAAATCGCGAGAATCGAATACAGTATCACATACTGGTATTATTCTCGGTCCCGCACATATCTCATATGCGCTCCTATTTCGTTTTGCTTGAGCCAGGAAACCTCTGTATAGGACTCTAAAGACTCGTCAATACGCCGGCAGCAGGTGATAATCATATCAAACACCCACAAGCCGCAAGCGGTCTGCTAAACGTAACGGACACCCAGGTATTGAGCGATTAGAAGATCGACGAGCAAGCCCGCTCACACTCCAGTGAATCCAACCAGTAACACTACCGTACAGTCCGGTCTCGTCGTCTGATATGTCGCATATCTCGCCTAGGGGTGGTAAACGTCAGACCCCAATAGCTCGATAAGTCGTGTCGATATGAGGTCTATAACAATTCGAGAAACTACTGGTAACACTTACCAGTAAATCTCAGCAACCCTGGCCAGGGATTTCCGGTTATAGCCAATCGAACACAGCGCAACATCAACTCCCTATACCGGGAGAGACGAATCCCCTCCTATCGCTCATTGCCTCTATGTGACTCGGGACTGTACCCAAAAACCACCGTTTTGCACGCCCTCTTGGACATGGTAAGGTGGAAATCAAAGCATAGTGGGAACCACACAAGACTCTATGACGATCTCGGGTCAACAGACTACTCTGTACTAGTGTCACCAGAGAACTGCCATCTGACGTAAGGTATAATACCATCTGGGAGTTCTCGGCGAGTCCGTCCAGTGTACCCAGTCTCTACTGAGCACCCGTATATCATCTCTGATGTCAAATACCGATGGATATGGGATCATCCATCGCCCATCTGTATGGGTCGAGAAGGTACACGCTAGTCTACTCTGGTATATCGATGCCCCATCTCGATACACCCACGACTAGGGACTTTCAAGGATGTACTTATGGACTACCATGTCCCCACTAGTATGATCCGCATCATAGTCCAGGTAGTCAAGTACACATCCTAAGGGCTTTACCAACATGTAACAGAGAGACAATCAGTGTACACGTTAAGGTAAAGAGTAACCAGATAGCATACTATCATGTCGAGTAAGAAAGTCATCCCTATATATGTCCCAGCATCCACTACAATATACATCCAATGTACAGTAATGGCATCTAGGGCATACATATTACTAACAGGATGACCTCTCCTGGTGCTTTGAAAATGAGGATGAAGACGGGGTGATCTCAGAATTTCCACCGGCGCCAAAAGAGTTGGAAGATGGAATACACACTACTGTGGATAACCTAAGGAAAATCGACTTGGGAACAGCAAACGACCTGTGACCTGCGTTCGTCAGTGAGCTGCTGTCTAAAGAACAGGTGGCTATGCTAATAGACGTGCTCATGCTGTATAAAGACTGTTTTGCATAGAACTATTCCGAGATGCCGGGGCTAGATCCAGAAATAGCTGTGCATAAATTAGCGATATCTCTGGACGTCAAGCCAGTTAAACAAGCACCAAGAAGAATGCGGCTCGAACTTGAAATGAGTATAAACGCCGAAGTCAAGAATCTGATCGACTCCGGCTTCATCCAAGAAGTTCAATACCCCAACTGGATCGCCAACATTGTCCTAGTGATGAAGAAAAATGGGATGGTGTGCATCTGCGTAGACTTTCGGGACCTTAACAAAGCTTGCCCGAAGGATGATTTTCCCGTACCAGTTACCAAATTGATAATAGATAACACGTCCATTCACGAAGTCTTCTCCTTCATGGACGGATCATCGGGGTACAATCAAATAAAGATGCATCCTGAAGACCAGAAGCATACCGCTTTCCGGACTCCTCTGGGCATATTCTGCTACAAAGTGATGCCTTTCGGTCTGAAGAACGCCGACGCTACCTACTAGAAGGCCATGACAAAGTTTTTCGATGACCTCATACATGAAATCGTCGAATGCTATATCGATGACCTCGTAGTGAAAAGCAAATCGTACGAGGAATACTGGGAGCATTTGAAAACAGTGTTCCAACGTCTTCGTAAGTATAACCTGAAGACGAACCCTCTGAAATGCGCATTTGGAGTCTCCTCAGGAAAATTTCTAGGATTCATCATATGACACCGGGCATCGAAATAGATCCATCGAAGATTAAGGAGATTATGGAAATGCCCATTCCAAGAAACTTTAAAACAATTGCGGTCTCTATAGGGGAAGCTCGCGTATATCTGACGGTTCATAGCCAATCTCTCCGAAAAATGCCGTCCCTACAGTCACCTGATGAAGAAGGGAACCCCATTCGTTTGGGATCGTAAATGCCAAAGTGCCCTGGACGAAATCAAGTAATACCTGCAGAATCCGCCAGTACTGACTGCTCCGGTCAAGGGAAAGTCCTTCATCCTGTACACAACAGCCATTGAAGGTTTTTTAGGCTCGCTATGGGCATAAGAGAACGATTAAGGAAAGGAGAGAGCCCTTTACTATTTGAGTCGAGTTCTCCTGGGGGCAGAAAACAACTACTCCCCTATCGAAAAACACTGCCTGGCGTTAATCTTCGCGATGACGAAGCTTCGGCATTATGCTTTAGCGCATGAGATCCATCTCATATCAAAAGTGGATCCTCTCAAATATTTGATATCAAGAGCCATACTAACGGGACGGCTCGCTAAATGGGCCCTACTCTTAATGGAATTCTCGATAACATACCAACCTCTCAAGGCAGTGAAAGGCCAGGCCATCGCCGACTTCCTTGCTGAGCATCCGATACCTGCCGATTCACCCATAAATTGCGAATTGCCAGACGAGCATAAGTTTGACACGATCGATGGGGAGAGAGTAAGGAATGATACCCGATGGAAACTCTACTTCGATGGGGCATCTTCTATGAAAAAACAAAAGCACAACTCCTCCATAATCAAATCTGGGGTAGGTCTCATCTTCGTGACTCCATAAGGAGGGATAATGCGTTTTTCCTTCTCCTTAACCGAGCCGAGGACAAACAATGAAGCAGAATATGAGGCTTTGATAGCAGGTCTTGAGATCACTGTCGACATGGGAATCGAAAATCTCCTCATATATGGAGACTCCCAGCTGGCCGTTAGCCAAGTAAACGGTGACTATCAGACATGCAAACCAGAATTGGTAAAATACGGTGAAAGAGTACAACAACTGCTGACTCAAATTCCGTCCTACATTCTGAAAAGCATACCGTGCGCAGAAAATAGCAAAGCGGACGCATTAGCCAAACTCGCTAAAGAACTGGCTGACGAAAACCTCGATGACGTAAGGATCGTTGTAAAAAGCCGTCGGGTTCTTATACCAGCAGAAATATCTCCGGAGTTGTCTGAAGAAAAGGAAGCAACCAAGCAAATAGCCCTACAAATAGAGGACCAAGAAAAGGCTAAAGATTGGAGAAGTCTTTATAGACTACTTCAAATCCCGTCAAACACCGGAAGATGCATCCACAAGACATCAGCTCATGAAACGAGCGCTGTCGTTCGCCTTCGTCAATGATACTTTATATAAGAGATCGTTCGACTCTCTGTGGCTGAGATGCCTGGGACCGGAAGAAGCAAGGAGAGTCGTCCAAGAAACTCACGACAGACTTTGTGGTTCTCATCAAGCTGGGCCAAAGATGAAGCTGAAAATTAAAAGAATGGGCTACTATTGGCCTACGATGATTCAGGACTGCCTCGAATACGCGAAGCAGTGCCACTCGTGCCAAATTCATGGAGACTTCATCCACCAGCATCCAAACCCGCTACACCCAACAGTGGCTAGCTGGCCGTTCGAAATGTGGGGAACCGACATAATCGGACCCATCGAACCAGCGTCATCCAAAGGACATTGATTCATATTGGCAACAACTAATTACTTATCTAAGTGGGCAGAAGTAATACCGCTAAGAGAAGTGAAGACGGGGAATGTTCTCCATTTCTTCAAGACACACGTCATTTATCGGTTCGGCACTCTGCGACGGATTATCTCTGATAACGGGCCAGCCTATAGAAGCCATAAGATTAGCCGCTTCGCACAACAGCATAAAATAGATTGGAGATATTCTTCAGTTTATAATCCTCGAGCTAACGGTCTAGCTGAGGCTTTCAACAAAACCTTGACAAAGATCATAAAGAAGATGGTGTCCAAAAATAAAAAGGACTGGCATGAGAGAATGCATGAAGCACTCTGGGCTTATCGGACCATGTTCAAAATGGCCACAAATACAACGTCATTCACGTTGGTATTTAGCACGGAAGCAGTATTTCCCTTGGAGATAGAGCAACCCTCTCTACGAGTGGCATTTCATTACGAGCTAACAGACGAAGAGAATGCTCATCTTCAGCTTGAGGAGCTTGAAGCCCTTAAGAAAACTCGTCTCATGGCGCAACAAAACTTGGAGGCTTATAATGCAAAGATGACACACTCATACGAAAGATTAATTAGGCCGAGAACATTCTGCTAAGACGAACTTGTGCTAGTTGTTAAAAGACCTATGATCCCCAATCGTGCCAAACGGGGGAAATTCAAGCCAAACTGTGATGGCCCGTACATCATAGACAAAGTCTACCAAGGTGGGGATTACTTGCTCATGGATATGCGTGGTGAAAGACCCTTTCGGCCAATAAACGGTCTATTCCTTAAGAAATACTACGCCCGACGAGTCACAGCCTAAGTTAATGATAGATGACGACGCTTGTGTCCACTCGCTGTCTTCCTGAGTACCAAACTCTGTAAGCACTATCCGTCAAAACTTCGCCGCAGAAAACTACCTCAGACCGAAACGTCCCAAAACTAACGACAGAACGAAATGTCCCAAAACTAACGACGGACCGAAATGTCCTAAAACTAGCTATGGACCGAAACGTCCCTAAAACTAACGATGGACCGAAATGTCCTGAAACTAGCTACAGACCGTAATGTCCTTAAACTACTACGAACTACAGTATACTTAGGCTAACGCAACAAAAAAAGGGGTACGTCCACAAGAAAAAAAGGGCGCGGATGAAAACTCGAAAGGGCGCCGTGAGTAAGAACAGCAGGACTGCCGGCGAGTTTGTGAAAACCAGAAAGGGCGCAATCTCGTTAAAATAAAGACACCTGCAAGGTCCTCTCGACCTTGTGAGGAGAAAATACCTGCGTGAGATCCTTACGACTCATAAGGGAGCAACATACTTAGGGATCCCCATAATTCCTAGGGAGAAATTACACTTACGAGATCCTCACGACTCGTAAGGAGAATTCCCTTATGAGACCCTCACGGCTCATAGGATTCAAAAGCCTTAAGCTACAGGGATTTGAACCTGTGCTTAAGCCATCACATTTCCCAGGCTGCCCTATAAGCGGTTCAATATTGACCCTTGTATACAATCCACGGGCGCAAATAAACGTCTCCTCCACCAAGTTCCACCAATGGCACGAAAATGTCCTAATGTGGTGAACGACACTTGTAAGTCCTCTCGACTTATAAGGAGAAAACGCTCTTGTAAGATCCTTACGACTTATAAGAGAACACATACTTAAGAATCCTCACGATTCCTAAGGAGAAAACGCACCTACAAGATCCTCACGACTCGTAGGGAGAAACACCTTTATGAGGCCCTTACGGCTCATGAAGTCGAAAGCCTTAGTCGACAGGATCTTAACCCTGTTTGCTAAGCCACCTTCGTTCGAATCGACAATGGCAAATGATGATTCGCTCCTGACCATATCCCAGTTGTAGCGATACTGATGCCTAAATCGGTAACAAATTCCAGGTCCTTTCATGGTAAGTTATGATTCGCTCCTGGCAACATTCCAGTCGCAGCGATGCTGATGCTAAGATTGGTATTAGTTCTTAGGACCATACTCACAAAAAAATCAGTGAGCCAAAAATACAAAAAATATATATGGCCGAAATGATTAGGCAGCTCGCAATAAAAAGCAGCGAGTAAAAAAAATAGCCGAAATGATTGGGCACCGCGAAAAAATAGCCGAAATGATTAGGAAATCGCGACTTTCGCGATATAAAAAGCTAAAATGATAGAGCATCGCGGAAGGAAACAAAAAAAAGATATGAAACTTTTGCCCTATAGGTTAGTTCATACTAACCCCTGTATACAATTTATGGGCAAAAACGAAAAGGGAACCACATTTCCCCACCAGACTCTGTCAAAGGGAGAGTCAGATCTCTACGGCAACATCTGCATCCCAGAAGATCAACACGGCGTTCCTTATCAACTCCAGCAGGATGCAGATGTAACATCAACAACCGACCTCAGGGTCACAACGAAGTGGAGCCATGGCAAAGTCCCTAGTTCCAAATCTCGACGGCCACATCTATAGCCTAGAGACCAACAACGACGTTCCTCCTCATTCCAGCAGGATACGGATGTGACATCACCGATCGGAGCCACGGCAAAGTATCCAGTTCCAAGACTCTACGGTTCATAGACAACATAGAGCAACCCCGACACCACAGAAAGCGGAGCAAGTCAAACCCGGACACCGCAGAAAGCGGAGCAAGTCAACCCCGACACTGCAGAAAATGGAGCAAGTCAACCTCGACACCGCAGAAAGCGGAGGAAGTCAACCCAGACACCGCAGAAAGCGGAGCAAGTCAACCCCCAGAAAGCGGAGCAAGTCAACACCGACACCGCAGAAAGCAGAGAAAGTCAAACCCTGACACCGCAGAAAGCGGAGCAAGTCAACCCTGACACCGTAGAAAGCGGAGCAAGTCAACTAATGACCTCCCCGCTGGAACAACGCTCCATCTCGGAAACAAGTCAACCCAGATACCGTAGAAAGCGGAGCAAGTCAACCAATCACCTCCCAACCGGAACAAGGCTCCGTCTCGGAAACAAGTCAACCAATGACCTCCCCGCCGGAACAACGCTTCGACTCGGAAACAAGTCAACCAATGACCTCCCCACCGGAACAACGCTCCGACCCGGAAAAAAGTTAATCAATGACCTCCTCGTCGGAACAATGCTTCAACCCGGAAATAAGTCAGCTAATGACCCCCCCGTTGGAGAAATGCTTCGACTCGGAAACAAGTCAACCCATGAACCTCTAAACTCGCACAAAAGAAAATTCTTTTGTGAGATCCTTACGACTCTCAAGAGAAAACGCACTTAGGAATCCTCACGACTCCTAAGGAGAAAATACACATACGGGATCCTCACGACTCGTAGGGAAAAAAGTCTTTATGAGACCCTCACGGCTCATAAAGTTGAAAAGTCTTAGACGGCAGATCTGAACCTGTTTCCTAAGCCGTCGCTGCCCTGCAAAGAGATCAAGATAGACTATCTAAAAAATACATTTGCTAAAAGGGGCACGCTAGTATGAAATGAAATATTTCTTTTATTCATGAATCCAAATGAATACAAGGTATGTTTCATAAGAGAATTAAAATGAATACAAGATACTCTCATTCAGGAGTAAATACAAAAGGGAGAATATAAAAAAAAATTTCAAGCCGGCGGACGATGCAATAAGTTCGTTAGTTCATCGCTTTTCTGCTGGGCCTCGGCTTTAAGCTTTGTTATTGCCACAAGACGGGTCTCCGCCTGAGACTGTTGAGTCTGATACGAAGCGAGCCGACTCTCAAGCTCCTTTTCAGCAACTTTATGAGCTTCAACCATCTCGCGAGTAAAGATAACGGTTTTATCAAGAGCTACCACCTCTGTGATTGATCCTTGAAGCACCCGCCAAAGTTCATACGCACGGATGGTCTTGGTAGTGAGTTGAGCTTGGAGTTCCCCCAAAGCATTTGAAGCTAGTTCCCTTTCCGAAAATTTCCGGTTGAGGCTCTTTTCACAAGACTGCAGATTAGCGGCGCACCGCTCAATTCACCCCTGCAGGCTCACCTTGGCAGTTAAGAGCTCGGAAGGAAGGCGTATACACTCGAGATTATGTAAGAAAGTCTCCACCTTGCGACAATACTCAACCCAAATATGCACCAATGTCTCATCATGATAAGTAGCAAGGAAGGGCAAAGAAGTATTAGCTTCGGCAGCAAATTCTTCGGCCGTAACAGAACTTCCAGCACGAAGATCTTCAATAAGGGCCGACAAGGAGTGAATGCTCTGTCTCACCATCCTTCCAGACACACGTCGGGCATATGGGCCTGGTGGCATAGAGATTCAAGATTCTAACGGAGCCAGAGCTGGCAAAGCTGGCAAAATTTATGAATAGTCAGCGAGATTGGCAAACATGGAATAAACAAGACAATACCGAGGGTAGAGTCTTACTTACCCACGGTCATGCAAGGGGGTTTGACAGATCCCCAAGCCCATCAAGAATCTCCACTTCGTCATCAGCTTCCAGGACTGCAGAGAGCATATTAGCATCATTGTAAAAAGTGATAATAAAGCAAAGGGGTAAAAAAACACCGACCTTGCCCGGAAGAAAGGGCGATGCTTTGCGGGATATCTCCTGTAGGGCAACCATATCAAGTAAGCGCTGGAAGGACTTCCTGGGAGTTAGGTCCACTATAGAAGCCGCCAATTCCCGCAATTTTGAAAGAAAGAAGATTTCAGATAACGAAGGGATCATTAAAATAAAAATGTAAGAGATTACCTTCTATGTTCCGCTCCCCTTGAATTGGAGGTATAGCAGCTTCGACAGCCTCCTCTGCACCCTCAGGCACATCACCGGGGACATTTACGGGTGTAGCAGCTTCCAGTTGTGGAGCAACAACCGCCACTTCAGGTTCCAAAGAGGGAACAGTGGTCTCCGCGGACCTTCCTACAATCTTCAAGACGCCGCCAGAAAGATCCATTGGGTCTACGACCGGCAAGGTCGCCTCTGTGGAAAATACAGATGCCGAAGAGATAGAGGTCATCATCAGGAGCTCCAAAATAGAACTAACAGCTCCGACAATCTCTTCCGCACCTTTTGGTGCATCACTAGAGACATCCATAGGGTCCATGGCCAATGGGGCCACCTCCGCTCGAGGAATGGACACCGAAGAGACAAGAGCTACCATCGGAAGCTCCGCAACAGGAACGACGGCCGTAGTAATCTCCTCCGCACCTTTTGGTGCGTCACGAGAGACATCTATAGAGGCTGCGGCCATAGCATGACTTGGGCTCAGATCCTCTTTTGTCGCTGAAGTCCCAGCAAAGTTTTCGCAAAGATAAAGAGGTATAAAAAGCGATACAAATTATTTTCCGAAAGAAAAAATACGGAAAGCACATATACCGATGTGCCAGGATGCTTCTAGTATGGCCTTTTCAAGCCGTCGTTCCTTCCTAAGGAAATGTGCTCGCTGGGTGTAACAACCGAGTTCATTTATACCAATTCCAGTTCCCGTATTTACTTATCTGTGGTATTTTCTTGATTTAACGGGTTTTGGATGCGAATGGTATTTTTTACATTTTACATTGCATTCGACCCGACCCGCTTGCTTGAACCTGTTTGATTCATATTTATAGATTAACCTGAGTTGTTACATAGACACGTGCATCTCATGTATACTGCATACTGGCATTTTACCTGGCATTGCATCTTTTACCATATAACATTTTAGGTCATGTAAAATAATTTAAAATTGCATTTCATAGCCTGCATGATACCCCTAACCCCGTGGTAGCATCCGCGCATCTTATTATCGTCCTGTTCAGTGAAACGGACGTGTTTGGATGGCTACGCGCATATACGTGCATCCGTTCTTGGGGGTATGCATTTTCGTCACCTGAGCATTCATTTTGAATTTTGAAAGTCGCATATATTTTTCGTATTTTAAATCTGAATTTTTAGACCCGACCCGGGCGCGTTTTGAAATATTTTTGTATCCCGCCAAAATTCAATTTATTTAATTTTAAAATTTAGTTTAAATATTTTCATACGATTTCTTTAACAAACTGAAACCTCTTATCTAAAATTTTAAATCTAAAAATCTTTTAAAATTTTAAATCTAATTTCCTAACAAATCAACAACCCCTTTCTCTCTCTCTCTCCTCTGCATATATATATATATATATATATATATATATATATATATATATATATAATTTTTCTTTCCTTATTTAATACACAACCTCTTCTTCTTACTTCTTCTTTTTTCTTCTTTCTTTTTCTTGATCTTGTTTCTTGATTCCGGTGATCACCGCCGGAGCCGTGCTCGTCGCAGACGATCCGAGTGATCCAGTGAACGTACCTGACTTGCGTGATCACCTTCGTGCGTTGTTTGGAACCATTCCGTGTATCGTGCGCGCGTCGTGACATTTCGCCGACGAAGGACGTTCCGTACACATCCATTCTTGTTCCGTCTAGGCAAGTTAATCTTGCTACATGCTATATAATTCATTTTATACCTATTTAAATAAATACCATACCTATAGTTTAAATCTAGTACCCCATGTTTAATTTTATAACGTTTCGATGTTCCGTTTGCATCCGTTTATATCATTTTAAATCTAGATCATGAAAACTTATCTTGTGACATACTAGATTACATTATACTGTATCCATATCATTTAAAATATATATCGTCGTAATATTTCTTATTATTATTTGTAATTAGTTTATAATCTGCATTTTATAATGTTATACATTTGAAAATATTATAGTTTACACATGAAACGTCGTTGCAAAGCGGATACGACAAATCTGAAATTAACTGTACACCTTACCTTATAAAATTCATTATAAATCATGGAAAAATAATTAGTATAAGTTCTTTAGTTCGTTACGAAGCTAACTCAGAATAATATAACTTTATGAAATATTTAATTGCAAAATAAATTTTTTAAATAACGTAAAATTCAAATGAATATGTCTTTAAACTGCTGTCCAGGGAAATTCCAACAGCAAACTTTCAATTTCGGATGTTCATAGCTTTTTGTAGGGACAACCTGAGATGTTTATACTTATAAAAATGAAAACCTTATTGAATTATCTTTGTTTTGGTATAATACACGTCCATTTTGGAGAACGTTTGTTATTTTTAAGCTATTTTATAAATCAGGGTGACGCTGAATTTCTGAACGGAACTTTCTTGTGCATGGTTAATCAATACCACTTTTATAATTATTAATCGGCTTGAATATGTTATCCAATATCTATTTAATAAATAATAGTGCTTGTGTTTTAATATTCAGCAAATTTTACCGATTTACAGTTTTATAGTATCCGTCTGTATCCGTACGGTTTATTACATATCTAGTTGCACGCCGAGACCATATTATTTCATTTTACTGTTACATTAGTATCACATACTTGACCTTGTGCATCCTACATAGTCATGATGTAATCCCTGATAAATATTTGTGCATCCATGCTTTACCGTGCATCCGTACTTGCTACAGTTTTAGTATGAGCATCCGCTTGACACATGTGCACTACCTGTTATGACCTGACATACCACTGCTTCACTTGATACCTGATACACCACTACTTGACATGACTTGATATATGTACACTACCTGACTTGACCTGATGTACCATAGCTTGACCTGTTACCTGATCTTGTTACTAATGCCAACAACCTTGACATGTTGTCCCTACGGACATTTCCTGTTGTCTATCCAGACAAACCTGTACCTGCTTGATCCTGTGTTGGCATTAACTCCAGATTTATTAATACTTGACTTGAACATATAACTTAGGGGTATGGGGAAATCAATGATGAAATCCTGACTTGTAACTCGACAGTTGCTTGCTTATACTGATCAGTTTTAGAGGCTAGGCCAGTCTCGGGATGATGCTGCTGACATTGTTCGTCTTTACATATTTCCTGTTTTAGTGCCTAGCGGCACGTCTCGGTTTCAGCCCGAGAGTCTTAGACCGTGGTCCCGGGCATGCACGGGATCAAATTGATTTCAAAGACTTGAGAGTAGTTAACCCAATAGACCAGTTTAGATTACTCACTACACATTACCCTCACTGTCCTCATTTATATTACTGTTATACCTGTTTTACTGTTCATGCACATACCTGTATGTCTTGCTACCCCTGTTTATAGTATTGCTTGATATTATGACGCACCGACGTCTGGATTTTGCATGGCCCTGATCCTCTACCTTTGTTGCAGACTGATCAGGAGTACTGTCGCTGTTAGACCGAGCGGTGCGGACCCTGTTGGTATCCAGATTTACTATTCCAGGTGTTTGTTTATTGGATCTATTGCTTCCACATATTATATTATTTCTTTACTCATTTACTCTGGCTTATGGACATGTATTAGATAGTTTAGTTTACTTTCCTGTTCTTGATATCTCTACAACCGTAATGTGACCGTGGAAGGATTTTTCCTATCCACAGGTAGCATGGTTGGCTATGTCACGTGCCTATCTTAGCGTACTCTCGGAAGCGGGGCGTGACATGGTTTGTTTGGTATCAGAGCCATAGAATATAGGTTAATCGAGTTTGATTCTTTTGTAGTTGGGTATTGGACCCAATACACGAATCAGAATACTCGTGATTAGGTACATGTCCTGCCACCTTGTTATCATGATTCTTGAATCATATCTTTCTCTTATCCTTTGCCTTGACGATATGCAAACCACTTTGCATCTTGATTTGAAACCTTTTGGTTCTCTATTTTTTCCCTGTTTCTTGATTTTGATACTTGGATCTGGGCGACTTGAGTGGAGTTATGTGATTGTAACTATGAACTGCAGCATGGTTACAATGCGGTACTCTATTTAAGTAACTTGAAATTCTAGTTTTGATTCATTTCCTTGTTTTATGATCGTTATATTACCTTGCTTCTCTCGGTTTCATTGCTTACCAGTTATTGTTTTATCGCCAGCTTGAATCGTGTTTACCATCCTTAATCCTCTTCAGTATCTTGACTTCGGATGAAGTCATCTCGGTATCTTACTTGTTCATGTTTTCCCCGCATTAGAATTATTCAATTCTGGTGCATCCCTTTGTTTGTTGTTGTCTTGGGAATGGATTTTCTCGGCACTTTCCATGCTCATATTGATTGTAAGGAAAGGAATGTGATTTTCCAGATTCCCGGACATCCGGAGTTTGTTTTGCTGGAGGAAGCAGTTCTGTCGAGCTAGTCAAGTTTAGGGCTAGGCCGACAAGCAATGTTCTTTCGTCAATAGAAGATGATAAGAAGGAAGCGCCGGCTGTAGTTTGAGAGTTCATGGACGTGTTCGAGGACATATCGGTTTTACCGCCAAAACGAGATGTGGAGTTCGCGATCGATCTTGTTCCTGGTGCAGTACCAATCTCAAAAGCGTACTATCCGATAGCACTAGTGGAGTTGGAAGAAGTCAAGAAGCAGGTTACTGAATTATTTGAGAAGGATTGGATTCGCAGCAGTAACTCGCCTTAGGAAACTCCAGTTCTTCTAGTAAAGAAGAAAAATGGCACAAGGAGGATGTGCATCGATTATCGAGAATTAAACCGGGTGACTATTAAGAACAAGTACCCGATCCCTCACATTGGCGAATTGTTCGAGCAACTTAGTGGCGCGAGGGTATTCTCGGAGCTGGATTTGCGGTCCGGATATCATCATGTCCGAGTTAAACCAGAAGATATTTGCAACACTGTGTTCCGAACTCGGTATGGACATTACGAGTATTAGCGATGTCCTTCGGAGTAACGAATACACCGGCGATATTTATGGACTTGATGAGCTGAATCTTTTCACCATTCTTGGACCAATTTATAGTGGTGTTCATTGATGATATTTTGGTCCACTCAAAAGAGTATTGAAGAGCATGCAGAATACTTGAAGATCGCACTACAGACACTGAGGCAAGAAAGATTGTATGCAAAGATGAGCAAGTGCGAGTTTTGGCTTGAAGAAGTGAAGTTTTTGGGGCATATCGTAGCTGGAGATGGAATCGCCGTTTATCCAGGGAAGATTGCACCAGTTCAAGACTGGCCGATTCCGAAGAACGTTGTAGAGATCAGACGTTTTCTTGGACTTGCAGGATACTACAGAAGGTTCGTGGAGAATTTTGCTTGTTTGGCTGAGCCTTGACCAAGCTTACGTGCAAGGAAGTACCGTTTGTATGGATGGATAAGTGTGCGTCAGCTTTTGAGGTATTGAAGCAGAGATTGATAACCACTCCTATTTTAACCGTGCCAGACAGTTCTGGAGGATTGGTGATTCACAGCGACGCATCCGGGAAAGGATTGGGATGTGTTTTGATGCAGCATGGGAAGGTTATACCTTACACATCGAGACAGTTGAAGACCCATGAGAAGAATTACCCAACTCATGACTTGGAGCTAGCAGCGGTGATTTTCGCTTTGAAGATTTGGAGACACTACTTATTGGGCGAAAGGGGCGAAGTTTTCACCGATCACAAAAGCCTAAAGTACGTGTTCACACAGAAGGAGCTTAATATGAGGTAGCGTAGATGGTTGGAGCTGATGGCTGACTACGATCTTGATCTTAAGTACCATCCGGGGAAGTTAATGTTGTGCCGGATGCGCTTAGTCGGTTACCAGCAATTCGGATGTTGACTGCACAAAAATGAACTTATTGAAGACTTTCGGAGATTCGAGTTGGAGATCGTGCTACCGCATTCTTCAGGACAGTTGATGTCGCTGCAAGTACAGTCGTCATTGATCGAGAGTATTAAAGCAGCGCAGTCAAAAACCCAAGATTGCAAAGGTTTCGAGAACAGGTTGAAGCTGGGCTTCGAACGGACTTGTTAATTTATGAAGATGGTTCCTTGCGATATGGTAGCCGTTTGTGTGTGCCAAAAGGAGACATTCGCGAAGAAATTATGAAGGAGGCACACAGTTCAGCATATTCTATACATCCAGGAGGCACGAAGATGTACCGAGATATACGACAGCATTTCTGGTGGGAAGGCATGAAACGGGATATTGCCGTTTTGTGGCAAAGTGTGTGGTGTGTCAGCAAATTAAGGCTGAATATCAACGGGTTGCTGGTTTATTGCAACCACTTCCGATCCCTCAATGGAAGTGGGAACATATAACCATGGATTTCATGACAGCTCTACCGCGGAGTCCAAAGGGCAACAATGCAGTTTGGGTGATTGTTGATCGATTAACCAAGGCAGCTCATTTCATACCATTTCGAGTTGGTCGTTCAACAGAAGCTTTGGCAGAGCAGTACATGCAGGAGATAGTAAGAATGCATGGAGTACCGGTGAGCATCGTGTCCGACCGTGACACTCGTTTCTTATCACATTTTTGGAGAAGCTTACAGGAAAGTTTGGGGACTCGATTGAAGTTTAGTACAACTTATCATCCCTAGACAGATGGCCAGTTGGAGAGAACGATCCAAACTCTTGAAGACATGTTGAGAGCTTGCATGTTAGATTTCAAGGGTTCATGGGAGGATCATCTCCATTTGGTGGAGTTTTCTTACAACAACAGTTTTAGGCGACTATTCAGATGGCTCCATTCGAAACTTTATACGGTCGTAAGTGTCGTTCACCTGTTTGCTGGACGATGTTAGAGAACGAAGATTGTTGGGACCGGATTTGATCGTGCAAACAGTTGAGAAGGTTAACACTATCCGGAATCATATGAAAGCAGCACAAGACCGACAAAAGAGTTGGGCATATACATCGAGAAGACCTCTAGAGTTCGCCGTTGGTGATTTGGTATTCTTGAAGATATCACCGACTAGAGGAGTGATTCGTTTCGGAAGTCGAGGAAAGCTTAGTCCTCGATTCGTTGGACCTTTTGAGATTTTGGAGTGTGTTGGAGAAGTAGCATATCGATTGGCGTTACCGCAATTTTTGGCGAATGTTCATGACGTGTTTCTCGTATCTCAACTCCGTAAATATGTTCGAGATGAAACACACGTGCTGGATCATTCGGAGCTGACTGTACGAGAAGATTTGACTTTTGAGGAGCGACCGATGTCGATTGTGGATCGAAGGAAAAAGGTTCTTAAGAACAAGGTTATCCCTCTTGTACTTGTTTCTTAGGGAAATCGCTCGCATGGAGAATCAACCTGGGAACGAGAAGATGAAATCCAGCAGAAGTTTCCACATCTATTCTTGTAGTTTCTTGATTGTTTATCTTTTCTTGTTCTTGGAATTTCGAGGACGAAATTCTTTTTGTAGTTGGGTATAATGTAACAACCGAGTTCATTTATACCAATTCCAGTTCCCGTATTTACTTATCTGTGGTATTTTCTTGATTTAACGGGTTTTGGGCGCGAATGGTATTTTTTACATTTTATATTGCATTCGACCCGACCCGCTTGCTTGAACCTGTTTGATTCATATTTATAGATTAACCTGACTTGTTACATAGACACGTGCATCTCATGTATACTGCATACTGACATTTTACCTGGCATTGCATCTTTTACCATATAACATTTTAGGTCATGTAAAATAATTTAAAATTGCATTTCATAGCCTGCATGATACCCCTAACCCCGTGGTAGCATCCGCGCATCCTGTTATCGTCCCGTTCAGTGAAACGGACGTGTTTGGATGGCTACGCGCATGTACGTGCATCCGTTTTTGGGGGTATACATTTTCGTTAGCTGAGCATTCATTTTGAATTTTGAAAGTCGCACATATTTTTCGTATTTTAAATCTGAATTTTTAGACCCGACCCGGGCGCGTTTTGAAATATTTTTGTATCCCGCCAAAATTCAATTTATTTAATTTTAAAATTTAGTTTAAATATTTTCATACGATTTCTTTAACAAACTGAAACCTCTGATCTAAAATTTTAAATCTAAAAATCTTTTAAAATTTTAAATCTAATTTCCTAACAAACCAACAACCCCTTTCTCTCTCTCTCTCTCCTCTGCATATATATATATATACGTATATATATATATATTTTATTTATTTAATTTTTTTTCCTTATTTAATACACAACCTCTTCTTCTTACTTCTTGTTCTTCTTTCTTCTTTCTTGATCTTGTTTCTTGATTCCGGTGATCACCGTCGGAGCCGTGCTCGTCGCTGACGATCCGAGTGATCCAGTGAATGTACCTGACTTGCGTGATCACCTTCGTGCGTTGTTTGGAACCGTTCCGTGTACCGTGCGCGCGTCGCGACATTTCGCCGACGAAGGACGTTCCGTACACATCCGTTCTTGTTCCGTCTAGGCAAGTTAATCTTGCTACATGCTATATAATTCATTTTATACCTATTTAAATAAATACCATACCTATAGTTTAAATCTAGTACCCCATGTTTAATTTTATAACGTTTCGATGTTCCGTTTGCATCCGTTTATATCATTTTAAATCTAGATCATGAAAACTTATCTTGTGACATACTAGATTACATTATACTGCATCCATATCATTTAAAAAATATATCGTCGTAATATTTCTTATTATTATTTGTAATTAGTTTATAATCTGCATTTTATAATGTTATACATTTGAAAATATTATAGTTTACACATGAAACGTTGTTGCAAAGCGGATACGACAAATCTGAAATTTACTGTACACCTTACCTTATAAAATTCATTATAAATCATAGAAAAATAATTAGTATACGTTCTTTAGTTCGTTACGAAGCTAACTCAGAATAATATAACTCTATGAAATATTTACTTGCAAAATAAATTGTTTAAATAACGTAAAATTCAAATGAATATGTCTTTAAACTGCTGTCCAGGGAAATTCCAGCAGCAAACTTTCAACTTCGGATGTTCATAGAATTTTGTAGGGAAAACCTGAGATGTTTATACTTATAAAAATGAAAACCTTATTGAATTATATTTGTTTTGGTATAAGACACGTCCCTTTTGGAGAACGTTTGTTATTTTTAAGCTATTTTACAAATCAGGGTGACGCTGAATTTCTGAACGGAACTTTCTTGTGCATGGTTAATCAATACGACTTTTATAGTTATTAATCGGCTTGAATATGCTATCCATGTTAATATTATTATATCAATATCTATTTAATAAATAATAGTGTTTGTGTTTTAATATTCAGCAAATTTTACCGATTTACAGTTTTATAGTATCCGTCTGTATCCGTACGGTTTATTACATATCTAGTTGCACGCCGAGACCATATTATTTCATTTTACTGTTACATTAGTATCACATACTTGATCTTGTGCATCCTACATAGTCATGATGTAATACCTGATAAATATTTGTGCATCCATGTTTAACCGTGCATCCGTACTTGCTACAGTTTTAGTATGAGCATCCGCTTGGCACATATGCACTACCTGTTATGACCTGACATACCACTGCTTCACTTGATACCTGATACACCACTACTTGACATGACTTGATATATGTACACTACCTGACTTGACCTAATGTACCATAGCTTGACCTGTTACCTGATCTTGTTACTAATGCCAACAAGCTTGACATGTTGTCCCTACGGACATTTCCTGTTGTCTATCCAGACAAACCTGTACCTGCTTGATCCTGTGTTGGCATTAACTCCAGATTTATTAATACCTGACTTGAACATATAACTTGGGGGTATGGGGAAATCAATGATGAAATCCTGACTTGTAACTCGACAGTTGCTTTCTTATACTGATCAGTTTTAGAGGCTAGGCCAGCCTCGGGATGCTGCTGCTGACATCGTTCGTCTTTACATATTTCCTGTTTTAGTGCCTAGCGGCATGTCTCAGTTTCAGCCCGAGAGTCTTAGACCGTGGTCCCGGGCATGCACGGGATACTATTGAGTTACATCCATGATTCATCAAATTGATTTCAAAGACTTAAGAGTAGTTAACCCAATAGACCAGTTTAGATTACTCACTATACATTACCCTCACTGTCCTCATTTATATTACTGTTATACCTGTTTACTGTTCATGCACATACCTGTATGTCTTGCTACCCCTGTTTATAGTATTTCTTGATATTATGACGCACTGACGTCTGGGTTTTGCATGGCCCAGATCCTCTACCTTTGTTGCAGACTGATCAGGAGTATTGCCGCTGTTAGACCGAGCGGTGAGGACCCTGTTGGTATCCAGATTTACTATTCCAGGTGTTTGTTTATTGGATCTATTGCTTCCACATATTATATTATTTCTTGACTCATTTACTCTGGCTTATGGACATGTACTAGATAGTTTAGTTTACTTTCCTGTTCTTGATATCTCTACAGCCGTAATGTGACCGTGGAAGGAATTTTCCTATCCACAGGTAGCATGGTTGGCTATGTCACGTGCCTATCTTAGCGTACTCTGGGAAGCGGGGCGTGACACCGGCGTTCAAATGCAGATTCATGCCCACCAGTCTTTAGTGCCAGTTCGTCTTCAGAAGCAGCCGAGATAGGCTGCTTGAAAGCTCTTTCATCTTCCCTTTGCAGAGGATCCATATGTTTTCTCCGTGGTGAAGGGGGATCTTCGTAGAAGATAACTGGGGGTAGGGCTTCTTCGGGATGCGCACATTTTCGGTCTCATCCTTCGAGCGCCTTAAAACTTCAGCTAATTGCATGGCTTCCTCAGCAGATGAGCCAGGGTAAATAAGACCATCATCCGGCTCCTGCATCGATATTGGTTCGTCATGAACAATAGGCTCGGATTACAACAAAAGGTCAAGCAAGCCAGCAACTGTTTTCTTTCTCCTTTTCGAGTTGGAGCTAACGCTAGAAGAGGATCGCTTCCTTCCTCTCGGCGCTTTGGCGCGACATTGGACAACTTCGCCTCCAATATCCCCTTTTGGCGACACCACTACTGATGACATCGCCATTGACGGCACTGCCGCTGGCGCTTCATCGGAGGCCTTGGCTTGAGCCCTAGTGCGCACTGGCATCCCAGCAGTGCGAGGAGTCGATTCTTCTTCTGCGGTTTTTGGAATAAGTACCGGACCGCTGTCCCTTAAAAGTGGGTGAACCACTGTCCGCGGTCGTGGCGGAACACCCGTAGCTTGAGCCGGGGCAGGGGCTCTATATCCGAAGAGTATCCGCTTCTTCCTCAGCAATGACCGGACCAACTCGATGACGGTACCAACCCGTAAAAGACCCCACACGCCTTAGAAGATGATTAGCCTCGGGTATCATGAAACGGAAACCAGTGTTCAGTTGTATAAAATGATGGATAGCGTCGCGAATAACCGTCAGTGGCGAAGTAGGCTCGACTAAGAACGCCTCAAAAGGAACACCTTGGTCATAACCCAACTGTTGGGTAAAGCGGTGCGGATTATACCGCATAAAAAGAAACACGTTACTCTGACGAAATACCAAGAAATCCGGCCTAGTCGAGTATTGATGCATAATCTCATTAGGCTTTAAGGATGGTGCTCCCCCTTTCGATAAATTGAATAGTTGCTAAACAGGTCCCGAAGGAGCAGAAAGGACTCGGTCGTTGAATATCATCCCACCTTCGTTAGCATACGGGTTAAGCAACACACGAAGGGCCCTTAGCTAAGTTGGATCAGGAGCAGAAACATCCACCAACCTCATGAGCCGCGGGAAGGTGTAAGCGTCATAGAAATTTGGCCTCCAATGCACCACGAACGCCCCCAATACATGCATCTTGATCCACGACGTAAGGTAGCGAAAGGAGAAACTCACAACATCTACATCTGGGGTCGAAATATTGGCCACAGCGCTCAGCCTATGGTATAAGTGTGATAGCCCCACGATGCCCACGGCCAGTCATGTTCCTTCAGCCATGCGATGAGCAGGATAGATGACCGAAGCTCTCATGAAGCGACGATGCGTTGGAATGGCAAACCAATTGAGCCAAAGGATGATAAAGCCGACAAAGAAGGTCTCTTCGTCCATTCCGGGAACCGCAATTGAATCGAAGGGCACGATCGACAAGATCAGGATATAAAACTGCGGTAAATCTTCTTCTTTGGTCGGCAGTTTGTCTAGCCCAAACCCAGAAGGGTCGTCGATGCTCGCAAACTTTGGAGCCGTCTTGGACAAAGCATCTTCATGGATAAAGCAGGAAATGAAGCTCTCAAAAGTGACACCATGCCCTTCTGATGCTGCGAACAGTTTCTAAAAGATAACCAAAACCTTGATTAAGCTAGGGTATTTATGGCGGACGGCGTTTGCAGTCGTCAAGCCGTCAAGCGAAGCCGACATCATCTCAAACACATACTCATCGGGAGGCAACAACTCTTCATAATGCTCTCCCCTAATTGGTAGTCTCGAAACCTCGCGGAACTCTTCCAATGAAATAGAGACCTCGCGATCTCCTAGCAAGAAGGTGTTGGTGGGAAGATTCCATTGGTTCACAAAAGCCTTAACCAACCAGACATGAGGGGACTGATAATGAAAAAGGGACGCATACACCGCCTGATAGAGCCCGACCTTTTGCAATCACGCACGATGGGTGGACAGAACATATCGAGCCCATTGAAGATAGCCCGTTGGGTGGCGAGGGGTAAGCCCTATCTTATAAAGTTGTCCCCAGGGTTGGACTTCACCCTGACAAATGCGACGCCCCAAAATTTCTATGGCCGGCAAAAGCTGGTTGGGTATCCCAGTTGTCGACGGCTCAAGACGTCCTATAGGAGTCCAATCAGCCGCCTCCACCGCAAAAGCAGTCTGCGGACGCTCCATCGGCGAAATTGGGTGAAGAGGCTCTGTTGGCATTTCGCAAATAAAGCTGCGGCGGCCCCGGATGATATGTCCATACCAAGTTCCCCACAAGAGCAAACTGGTACAGTCCCTGTCATGGGCCTTGATCATCGCCATTACTTCATCGTCCGACGGCTATTGTGGAAAAGCAGCGTCTGATTGAGTAAAAGGAAAGTAGGGAAGAGAAGCCATTGTTCCTGAAATAAAGGGAGGAAAAACTATTAATGCAACTTATATATATATATATATAAACAACAGAAGAAAACGACAAGAAGTTTATTCCATGGGACCATTGATTCCAAAAATAATGGACCCTACAAAATCAGTATGACGGCTCGCCAATCACGAGGTAGGTAATCATTGTGAGAATAAAAAAAATGATTCTCAATAAATGCATATTGGAGTTTAAACGACTTGGGACATCCTCACAAAAGAACACCCATTACAAACTCTGTCAAATGGGTAAAAATAAAGGAAAAATTTCTTGAAAAGATTTTCAAGAACACAGGGGAATCAAATTCCTGAAGGGCCCTCTTGATCTTTCAGAGCTAAGTTCTTCGGTGAGGAATTAAATTCCTTTTATGCAATGGAATTAAATTCCAGAAACCCTATAATGAGGAAATGAAAAATCAAATGCCATGAATCTTTAAAGGTCAGAGGAGGAATGCCCGAAGTATTGAGAGTTATTACTCAAAAATCACATCTTTGGATCTTTAAGAGATGGGTTTTAGAGGAGAGCAAAACTCTCATGATGGATTTAAAATCCAGAAGTTTTCTTTAAAGGAAAGAGTTTCTCTAATGTTCGAGATCTTTACCTAGAAAAAATTTCTTTTTCCAACAGAGTTTAACTTTAGAATTGCAATGGCAGAGAACTAAGATCTGAAGAGGAGAATTAAATTCTCAAAGAAAATAAAGAAGGAAGAAGATGAAAGAACAATGGCTTCCCAAAGGCCAAACCCTTGCATTTATAAGACGTGATAAGGGCGGTTCACCTCCCCGTTCCCCTAGGCCATCCAACAGCTGTAAAGGTGACAGCGTTGCACTCACTGCAAGCCACGTGAGAACAACGCTGTGGGGGCATTTGTTCTCTTATGAAAAATAAATAATAAGTAAAAAGCAATGGGAAAAATTCCGCAAATGGAGTATCACTTGCCTACACGTCATGCGCTTTGAAGCCAAGATTATAGGCATTGCACTTAATAAATAAGGCTGAAGTTGGGCCTCACGTGCCACACGTGAGCACCTATATACAACGTATATAGGCGCCTTCATAAAACAAATAGCAGGCCAGAAGGCGCATCACGTGCCAACATGTGATGCTCTTCTTTGGGATTGCTGCATATAGACAAACCGGCCTAGTGCCACTGGGTCACGCGCAACACATGAGGATTCCTAATATCTTCTGACCCGATAGAATAAAATTTTATATAAAAGGGATCAAAACCCTATTTCGAAAATATTTTCCCCAATCTTTCTAAACAAGAAAGATTGTGCTCTGTAAATTAGAGCAATGTTGGATCAAAGATCCAATGGTGATTAAAAATCACTAAGATACAGAATTAAATTCTGATTGAGCAAATACCCTCAAATCTTTCTAAACAAGAAAGATTGTGCTCTGTAAATCAGAGCACCGTTGGATCAAAAATCCAATGGTGATTAGAAATCACCAAGATATAGAATAAGTTCTGTATGGGAAAATATTTTCCCAATCTTGTTAAAAACAAAAAAATGTCTTCTGTAAAACAGAAGTCCTTGGATCAAAGATCCGACGGTGGATAAATTCCCCAAATCAATCAAGAGATCTCTCAATGAGAGATTTCCTCAACTAAATCGACAAATCAACCTCCACTATATAAAGGCCCCAAGCCTTCAAGTCTAAAAAAGTAGAACCCCCCATAAACTTCAAGCTCAAAAGGAGAGAAGAAACAGAGAGAAAAACCCTGATAAGTTTACAAAGAAAAGAGAATTTAATTCTCTACAGAGAAGAAAATCTCCTCAAAGAAAAGAAAAAACCCTAGGTATGAAGGAACAAAACGCAGAGAACATCTTACATCTTCTTTGTCTCCACAAGAGTTTAACTTTTCCAAAAGAACTTAGTTCTTCCTTTGGTTGGGATCTGCAGAAGCAGATCTCCCCACAAGTTGAGAATTTAATTCTCATCGTGGAGATTCTGCCATGCAGATCCAAAACCGAGGGGAAGATCTAAGTTCAGAGAATTTAATTCTCCCAAAAGGCATATAGGAATTTAATTCCACTGATAAAACTAGGGTTTAACCCTTCATATAAGAACCGTTACGCCCCGCTTCCCAGAGTGCGCTAAGATCGGCACGTGACAAAGCCAATCATACTACCTGTGGTTAGGAAACATCCCTCCACAGTCACATTATGGCTATCTATAAGATATCAAGAACAGTAGAAATAAAATAAACTATCTAGTACATGTCCATATGCCAGAATAAACAAGTCAAGAAATAATATGCGGAAGCAATAAATCCAAATAACAATAACAATTTAGAAAGTACGTTCTAAATACGGGCTCACATCAGGAAATGAAAATGAAAAAGAAAACTAAACTAAAATACTGACAGGATCCTCACTGCTCGGCCTGTCGACTGAAGTACTCCTGGTCGGCCTGCGAGAAAGGTAGAGAATCTGGGCCATGCAAAATCCAGACGTCAGTGCGTCATAATATCAACAATAATATAATCAGGACGTAAAAAGATATGCAGGCATGAGTATGAACAGTAATAAAAGTATAATAGTAACATGAATAAGTAACAGTGAAGGGTATAAGCACATGTGACGTGAGGTGAGTAAAACTAAACTGTTCTACTGGATTAACTATTCTCAAGTCTATGAAATCAACTTAATGAATCGTCGATATAACTCAATAGTATCCTGTGCATGCCCGGGACCACGGTCAAGACTCTCGGGCTGAATCCGAGACGTGCCGCTAGGCAGTAAATAGGTAACATGTACAGACGAATGATGTCAGCATCATTATCCCGGGGGTGGCCTAGCCTGTAAAACTGATCAGTATAAGCATCGAACTGTCGAGTTACAAGTCGGGTTTCATCATTGATTTCCCCATACCCCCAAGTTATGTGTTCAAGTCAGGTATTGATAAATCTGGAGCTAATGCTAACACAGGATCAAGCAGATACATGCTTGTCTATATAGACAACAGGATATGTCCATCGGGACAACATGTCAGGATTGTCAGTATTAGAAACAGGATCAGGTAACATGTCAAGTAGTGATATATCTGGTCATGTCAGGTAGTGTACATGTATCAAGTGGGTGCCCAACAGTAAAATATAGCAAGTATCGAATTACGGTAGAAGTACGGATGTACGGTAAAAACATGGATGCACAAATATCTATCAGGGGTTACATCATGACTAGGTAGGATGCACATTATCAAGCATGGGGTGTTAATGTAACAATAGTATGAATTAATATAATATGGCATGCAACTGGATATGCAGAATTAATGGTATGGATACACAATAAAACATGGATGCTCAATTAACTATCAGGGGTTATAACTACCGTTCCACGACTATGTAGGATGCACATTATCAAGCATGGGGTGTTAGTATAATAGTAATATGAAATAATGTGACATGGCATGCAACTAGATATATAATTAATGGTATGGATGCACAAATATCTATTAGGGGTTATATTTACAGCTCCAAGACTAAGTGGGATGCACATTATTAAGCATGAGGTGTTATTATAACAATAACATGAATTAATATGATCTGTAGAGGCAGCTACATATATAATAGATGATATGGATGCATACGGATATCCGAAAACAGTAAAACTTTAATATGGATGTATAATGCAATCGACATGTAATATTTGTATTCATATGGATGCAAGATAAGTATTATAGCATGTATCAAGATAAACTTGCATGCGACTAGATATGTAATACATGATATGGATGTGAACTGGTATCGTAAAACAGTAAAACGGTAACAGTGATGCACAATGCAATGAACATGTAATATTATTATTAATATGGATGCAAATATAATAACATAGCATGTAGCAAGATAAACTTTCCTGAGCGGAACACACGACGGGTGCGTACGGTACGTTCGACATCGGATAAACGTCGCAACGTACACACGGCACACGGGACAGGTCCAGGCAAGGCAAGAATGTAACCACGCTGGCAGAGGATGTCCACTGGATTACTCGGATCGTCGGCAGCGGCACGGCTCTGGCGGTGATCACCGGAATCAAGATACAAGATCAAGAAAGAAGAAAGAAGAAGAGGAAGGAGAAGAAGAGAAGAAGGTGCTCTGGGGTTGGTGCCCAGGGCCAAAGACGATGCGAGGGGTTACCACGGCGATTGGTCGTCGACGGCGAGAATGCAGGTGGGGTTTTCCGGCGAGGCAGTGGGTTCTTGAAGTTAAAGATCGGGGTCGGTTTTTTGCAGCGAGGTCGGGTGAGAGGGATGTGGAAGGTAAGGAGGTGATTGAGAAGAGAAGAAGGTTGTAATGACGGGTAAAGTGACGGCTGGGGTCGGAGATCCGGCGACGCGAGGGTGCCGGCAAGGGTGGTGATGGTTTTCTTGGGTTGGCCTGGGGTTGTCGGGTTTGCAGAGGTCGAGAAGGGAATAGAAGAGGAAGAAGGTAGTGACGACAATGGTGAGGGTGGTGGCGACGGTGAGGCTGGGATGAGCGACAAGGGTGGAGGCAGCGAGGGCGAAGATGGGTGCAGGGGTTTCCGGGTTGAAGGCCCGGGTGATAGGTTCGGGGTTTGCAGAGGAGAAGGGAAGAAGAGAAGGAGGTGAGAGGTGAGGTGAGGAAGAGATGATGATGATGAAGGTGATAAGGAAGAAGAAGGCGGCTAGGGTTGGGGTTCTTGTGGGGATCTCGTGGGCGTAGGGTTTCTGTTTTTTTTTAAAGAAGGAGAAGAAAACAGAAGGGAGGTAATTGTAGTTAGATGGGAGGTGACGGGATCACGCGTGAGGAAAAGTGATCGCGAGAGGAGTGAGAGAGAGGAAGAGAGAGAGAGAGAAAGGGGGGAGAGAGA
The DNA here is from genome assembly GCA_030015575.1 of Agapanthus africanus. Lineage (NCBI taxonomy): Eukaryota > Viridiplantae > Streptophyta > Magnoliopsida > Asparagales > Amaryllidaceae > Agapanthus > Agapanthus africanus. The sequence goes on from JASDDO010000026.1 coordinate 136,683,671, forward strand.
GAGAAACACTTCAGATGCGTGGATGCGTGGATGCTACGACAGGGTTAGGGGTATTGTGCAGGTCATGCTATATATTTTTAAAATATTTTATTTGACTTTAAATATTATAATAAAAAAATGCAGATGCCAGATAATATACCAGTATGCAGTATATGAAAAAAATGAAAGTGCATGGATCCACATAACAAGCTGGGATAAATCATAAACAGGAATCAAGACGGTCTTCCAGCAAGCGTGTCGGGTCGGATGCAAATACAGATGTCAAATACACTATTCGCACCCAAAACACAATAAATCAAGAAATTACCATAAATAAAGAAATACTCGAGATAGAACTGATATAAATGAACTAGGGTGTTATATTATACCCAACTACAAAAAGAATTTCGTCCTCGAAATTACAGGAACAAGAAAAGATAAACAAACATGAATCAAGAAGAATAGGTGTGGAAACTTCTGTCGAATCTCGTCTTCCCGTTCCCAAGTCGACTCTCCGTGCGAGCGATTTCCCCAAGAAACAAGCACGAGAGGGATAACCTTGTTCTTGAGGACCTTTTCTCTTTGATCAACAATCGACATCGGTCGCTCCTCAAAGGTCAAATCCTCCCTAACAGTCAGCTCTGAATGATCTAGCACATGTGTTTCATCTCGAACATACTTGCGGAGTTGAGATACATGAAACACGTCATGAACATTCGCCAAAGATTGTGATAACGCCAATCGATAAGCCACTTCTCCAACACGCTCCATAATCTCGAAAGGCCCCACGAATCGAGGACTAAGCTTGCCTCGACTCCCAAAATGAATCACTCCTCTAGTCGGTGATATCTTCAAGAATACCAGATCACCAACAGCGAACTCTAGAGTTCTTCTCGATATATCGACCCAACTCTTTTGCCGATCTTGTGCTGCCTTCATGTGATTCCGGATAGTATTAACCTTCTCTACTGTTTGCACGATCAAATCCGGTCCCAACAATCTTCTTTGTCCAACATCATCCCAACAAACAGGTAAGCGACACTTGCGGCCATACAATGCTTCAAATGGAGCCATCTGAACTGTCCCCTGAAAGTTGTTATTGTACGAAAACTCCACCAAGTGTAGATGATCCTCCCATGAACCCTTGAAGTCTAACATGTAAGCTCTCAACATGTCTTCAAGAGTTTGGATCGTTCTCTCCGACTGGCCATCTTTTTGGGGATGATAAGCAGTGCTAAACTTCAATCGCGTTCCCAAACTTTCCTGTAAACTCCTCCAGAAGTGCGATAAGAATCGGGTATCACGGTCGGAAACGATGCTCACAGGTACTCCATGCAATCTCACAATCTCCTGCATGTACCGTTCTGCTAACGCTTCCGTTGACTGACCAACTCGAAACGGTATGAAATGAGCTGCCTTGGTCAATCGATCAACAATCACCCACACTGCATTGTTGCCCTTTGGACTCCGCGGTATAGCTGTCACAAAATCCATAGTTATATATTCCCACTTCCATTGAGAAATCGGAAGTGGTTGCAATAAACCAGCTACCCTTTGATGTTCAGCCTTAACTTGCTGACACACCAAGCACTTCGCTACAAAACGGGCGATCTCCCTTTTCATACCTTCCCACCAGAAATGCTGTCTTAGATCACGATACATCTTCGTGCCTCCTGGATGTACGAAATATGCGGAACCGTGCGCCTCCTTCATAACTTCTTCGCGAATGTCTCCTTTCGGCACACACAAACGGCTACCAAAACGCAACGAACCATCTTCATGAATCAACAAGTCCGTTCGAAGTCCCGCTTCAACCTGTTCTCGAAACTTCTGCAATCTTGGATCCTGTGACTGCGCTGCCTTAATACTCTCGATCAACGATGACTGTACTTGCAGCTGCATCAACTGTCCCGAAGAATACGGTGGCACAATCTCCAACTCGAATCTCCGAAAATCTTCGATAAGCTCCTTCTGTGCAGTCAACATTCGAATTACTGGCAACCGACTAAGCGCATCCGGCACTACATTAACTTTTCCTGGATGATACTTAAGATCAAGATCATAGATAGCCATCAGCTCCAACCATCTACGCTGCCTCATGTTAAGCTCTTTCTGTGTGAACACATACTTTAGGCTTTTGTGATCGGTGAATACTTCGACCCTTTCGCCCAGTAAGTAGTGTCTCCAAATCTTCAAAGAGAAAATCACTGCTGATTGATACGAAAGAGTGTGTTTGTAGTGTAACCGCAATCAGAACGGTGTCGCGTGTAGCTAGACCGAGGTGAGTATGGGTCGTCCTCTGGGAAACGTGGAACCTTTTACTCTTACTTTAGATATGTTGAAAAAGAGAGGAGGGATAAAGAATTTTGTGAATGGTTTCTAGATTTACGTTAAGCAAGAATGCAAAAATATAGATCTAGATTATTTTAAGGATGTAGTTAATATAAGAAGGGGGCTTGTAGGGTTCATTAGGATTTAGTAGTTATGAACGATTAATTAAAAGTTACCCTTTTTATCCTTTAATAGATTTAAAACTAGAACGACGGTGATGCGTGTAAATTAGGGTTTCTGGAGGGAAAAGGAATCCCACTCTTAACCCTTATCTCGACACGGAACTCCGTTCATATATAGCCTTTACCAAAACAATCATTAATCTAATCTCTAATCGCGGTCGGAACTAACAAAGAATTTTTAGCGCGCCCGATTAGGATGTTAATGATTCTTTTGATAAAGTTCATAAACTTTATAGGACTTAAAAAGGATTTAGGGATTTTTATCGTCCATTAGCCTACCCTAATCCTACGAACCCTAACAAGCGGAGAATTACTCGCGCATATTGGGAGAAAAAGAGATGGAAAGAAATTGCATAATTAAACTACGAAGAAAAAGAATAAGAAAAAGAAAGCTACCTTTATTAATCAACAATTTTCATTACACTTGAATCCTTAGAAAATGATTACAAATCTAGTTGCTTCTCGATCTCTTCCAAGGAGGTAGATGAACTGTTGATGACCAGCCTGGATGCGTGAGCCGTCTTGGACTTCGTGATCGCGTCGGCTTTGATGATTTTTCCAAGAGGCTCTCGGTCTTTATTTATAGTCCCAAAGCCAGAAAGTCAGCTTCTAAAATTGGAAACTAACTGTAAATATTTCCCCACAAAATTTCAAACCCTAACTCATCTAACATGCGGCGGATTCGCGGCCCAAGGGGGGTTTGGCCGCGGATCCGCGGCCAAGTGTCAAGATCACTTGATCAAAATTTTAGGGCTTGCTCCTTGTGACATGTGGCGATCCATGGAACCTTCAGAATTTGGAAATCTTTTCTTTTCTTCTGCCAGAATTGATTTCTTAATTTTGATTTCTTAATTAGGCAGGTAAGCTTTAACAACTTGATTTCCTTGATTTTAGAGCTGAAAATTCTGCACAATAACTCAACAAATAATATTTAGTAGACTTAGTTCTACTAGGATTAGGTCAATAATATTATATACATTTTCCTACCAAATACTAATTATAATATATCAACACATGGAAAATACTATTTTTACACATAAACCCTCATATGTATGATATATTATAATAAAGACATTTTTTAATATGAAAATGGTAGGAAAAATGTAATAACAAATGTGCAGTTTTATCAACTGAACAAATACCCCCAAACTTATCTTTGATCATCCCGAGCAAACTAGTTTATTCAAGAGAAGGAGAAAAAGAAGGGAGAAAACTAAGCACACTTTCGTAGGCAGACACGATTGCACTGAGCACGTGCAACAAGCCGTTAAACCTCTAGGTGTCCCTAGTAGGAGTGTTGTCTCCTGAGGGTTTTCAGCGGATTACACTCACAAAATCCTATAATAAAAAAGAGATGGTGAAATTTACATATAAAGATAAGAACTATAAAAGAAATACTTTGAAAATTTAGAGTTTCCAACTAAACCAGCTTTTCAGTTGTCATGAGCCCTATCTTAGTAGTCATGAAAAGATATTAGAAATCACATTATCCCTCAATAAAACATCATCTTTATTCTTTATTCCTACCTTTCATCCAAACATTGATTATATAACCCCTATGTGTGTTTAATGGACATCCCTACACTCGGAGAATTCAATTCAAGCTATCATACTCTTGTCCATCTACCTCGGTACTTTTTAATTTGATGAATATTTAGATTTGCTCACACATTTTCATGCGACCGTTAATACTTCTTGAGGTACTAACCGACCGATTACTCATGTTCTTGCTAATTTGGTGATAATATTTTCCTCGTCTTGCACCACCTAAGGCTTAGCAGTGACTCCCAGACCAGTTGGCCTTAGGGCACTAGGTGAAGAGGCACCCTCGCTATATTTTTTTATTGCTGCCTTGGCGATAACAAAACCAGTGTTTATTTTTGTTTTCTTTTCACCATTTTTATATTTTCTTCATTTTTTATTTCCTTCATACTTTGGCTTTTAGACAAGAGCAATTCAAGGTATCCTCTACTATCCCGAGTTTCAAGACGTATGTAAGTGCATATAGTAGGGTATCAACATTCAAATGTTTGGCTTCCAGAATAGAAATTATTTTTCAGACTTATTTTTATTCTCATATTAGTAACTTCTTTCATCTTACTAACCCTTGGGACAATAGCTCATAACTACTTATTACTAGTTCGTTTAAGAAAACTTCTAATTTTCTTGGTTTTCTTAAACTATTCAAATCTTTTGGATGTAATTTTTCACTTTCTACTCTTTTGTTATAAAAGAAATTTTTTTAAAATTTTTGAAAATGTTGTGCTTATGCAAAGTATGATGCAAATTGATGTGTAAATAAGCACAAATCTCCCCCAAACCTGTTTACAGCAGTGTCCTCACTGATGTCATCGGTTAAGCTCAAAAACCTGTAGACTTGGGAGGAAATTATTAATGGGGGCAAGAATATATGAAAGTGAAAATCCTCCCCCAAACTTATTTTAGGCTCACAAATTTGTAAAAATTATTTTCTTTTCAAGAGCCAAAATATACCACCCCCCAAACTTGAGTTAAACAATTTTAATCTTTTAAAATCACACGAGGGGGTCAAGGTTATTGGTCAATGCCAAGCTTTGCAAAGACCGAAGGTCAACACCAACCATTCAAAATTTTTATCGATGAAGCACCAAGGTTGGTGGAAGAACATGTCACCTTTCGACGCGAAGAAGTGGGGAGGTGATAAGAGGTGTAATGGAAAAGGATTGTGTCTCAATTTAGAGAGACGACACAGTGATAGTAATGATGGATTACTCGCATTATCATGATTGTCCAAAAGAAGGGGTGGAGGTCCAATTTCTTCATCTTGGAGTTGATTTATCTCAACACCTGTATCTTTTAAAAATGCGAGTTCATCAGCGAAAATTTCCTCAAAGCTTTCATCGATACCCCGAAGAATAATGTCATCAGAAAAAATGGGGTGATCGTCAGACTCTATAAAAAGTTCCTCATCAGTGTTAGATGTTGATCCGGATAACTCGGTGGAAGAGTCCGTGTCAAGCAACAACATATGAAAAGAGTCAGTATCATGAGGTTAATCAAATTCGCTGCTGTCGACATCCATTAATTCGACAGAACACACATGAGCATAGGGTTTGGAGGGTTCACTTCCCAACTTGTAAATGTTAAGCTCAATTGACTTCTTTCCAAAGGATAGGGTCATAGAGCCGTTTCTACAATTGATTACTGTATTGGAAGTGGCCAAAAAGGGTCGACCGAGTATCACCGGGATTTGATTGCGTGGGTTTGCCACAGGTTGTGTATCAATAATGATAAAGTCCACAGGGAATATGAATTCCCCGACTTTGATTAACACATCCTCTAGCTCACCCCTAGGTTTGGTGATAGATCGATCGGCCATCTGAAGAGTGCAATGCGCAGGTTTTAACTCTCCGATCCCTAATTGCTCATAAACAGAATACGGAAACAAGTTAACACTAGTACCTAAATCGAGTAGAGCACGATTGATATTTTTACCCCCAATAGAAATTGAAATTGTAGGACTTCCGGGGTTCTTTCGTTTCTTGGGTAGTTGTTGTGTAAAAGCTGTGCTCACATTACTCGCAAGGAAAACTTTTTTAGGTACTTGAACTTTTCTTTTCCTAGTGCACAAGTCCTTTAGGATTTTTGCATATGACGGAACTTGTTGAATAGCATCTAGGAGAGGAATGTTTATGTTAACTTGCTTAAAAATTTTCATAATCTTCTCCATTTGTGGACTTGGTCTGTTGCCTCTTAACCTCTTTGGATAAGGTGCTTTATCAATAAGGGTTTGGTCTAACATTAGAGATGATTGTGGGGACGGATTCAATCCCAAAATTGGAGTGGGAATCGACTTAGATAGATTTGGCGAAATGTTTAAGCCTTGGGGAAAACGGAGAATAGGCTCGGGTGAAGGTGGGAGACTAGACGAATTAGGGGAAGAAGAAGAAGCTGTGGTATCATTGGTGTCACTATCATCACATTGCTCACCCACTTGGTTATTCAGCACTTTTCCCGATCTCAACATGGTAACAGCACTCACATTATAACTTTGTGAGTGGCCAGGATTAGGTATGGGTTGAGATGGGAGTTTCCCTTTCTCTCTCGCACTCATTGCGGCGTTTAACTGTGCGATTTGGTTTTCTATTGATTTAATACTCTCACCATGGGAGGCGGAGTTTTTCGTCAGGGTATCAATAGAAGACGTCATCTCAGCCGACAATTGAATGGATTGTTTCATGAACATATCCAAAGTTTATGCAAGTGAGTTGTCAGTACCGGCCACTTGTGGTGTAGAAATGTTGGCCGGATTTTGGAAATTCTGTGACTGAAAGGGGAGCTGATTCTGTGGTTGTGGTTGCTGTGGAGGAGGTCTTTGATAATTGCTTTGTTGGTTTTGATTCCAAGCAAAGTTAGGATGATTCTTCCATCCTTGATTGTACGTGGAAGAATAAGGGTCGTTTCTAGGTCGCTGCTGAAAAGCAGTATTAGTTTGCTCGTGACCTTGAAACGATGCATTCATAGGATATTCTTCCGTTAAGTGTGAAGGAACCGAACATCAACCACAGACGGCCTTAGGAAGCGTGACCTGATTTAGGGAGAATGATGAGAATTTGTTCTCAATAGCGTCGAGTTTCTTCTGTATCGCTGCCATTTCGGCTTTTACTGTGATGGAAACATCGAGCTGGTGAACACCTCCCCTAGATGAAGTTGGTCTTACGCTTTCCCACTGCAAAGTGTGTTCAGCGAGGTCTTCCAGATACTTCCAAGCTTCACCGTCATCTTTAGACATGAAATTGCATTGACATATTGTTTCAAGCATCTGCTTTGTCGCTGGATTAATGCCCTCATATATAATCCGAAATAAATCCCATATATTGATTCCATGATGAGGACATTGGACAAGCAGATCTTTGAAACGTTCAAAGCACTTCCAAAATGGTTCATTGGGAAGCTGGGTGAACTGGTTGATCTCGCTTCTAACACGGGCAGTCTTATGGTTTGGGTAAAACTTCTTAAGAAATGCTATGACGAATTCATCCCAATTAGTGATAGAGTGTGCGGCAGTATTGTAAAGCCATTTTTCTGCCAAGTCGCACAGTATGAATGGGAGAAGACGTAAGCGCATAGCATCTAAAGTCAATTGTGAAGTACCTATCATTGCGCATACGTTTTCGAATTTGGTAATGAAAACGTATGCGTCTTCCGATTCAAGCCCGTGAAATTTGGGCAGCAGATTGATGTAATGGGGTTTAATTTCGAAATTATCCCTGTTAGGTGGTGGAAGAGATAGACAAGTAGGAAGAGGACCACGGATAGGATAACATCTCTCTTGGAGAGAGATGCGCGGTGGATTCTGCGCACCTACGGGCGGTGGCAGCGTGGTGGTATAATCTGATGGAATGTCGTGCATCTCGGTGTATGGTGGGGGAAAAGAAGATGAAGAAGTACCGACTTTGGCGTCGATAGCAGGAACGCGGACAAGACGGGCACTAGGATCCCGTGTCCAGCCGAGCATGCACTTAGCGGGTTTAGTGCAAGTGGCAGCGTGTGTGTGATTTAAAATTGGCTTGTTTTGAAAAAAGTGGGACTCAAGACAAATCACTCTAGAATGCACAAGCAACCCTAGTACTAAGGTTACCTAGGTCCAGTCTCTAGACCGCTTCTAGACTTCCAAATGACAAGCCGCAGGATCAATCCTCTACCGCCTCCGTACTACCCTTGTAGCCAGATAAGTGCCAGGTAAGTGGGAAGGAACCACAGTAGTGGGCCTAATTAAAAACCACTAGCCTTTGTCACACTTGCCTAGGCACTACAAAAGTAATGCGGATAAACGATAGATTACCCACGACCTTCCTCTGTCCTTATTGAGCGCGATAGTCCTTAGAGTCTGGTCTAGATATTTTTTAAATTAATGAAGGGTTCATCTAGATGCTCGGTTTGTGATTTGTGGGGCTTAGGAAGGGTGATGAAATCCCCACCTAATTTGGATTTGGTCTTTGCCCCTTAAAGTCCGTATTAAAATATGCAAAACAAAACCAATCACAAAACTTTGCAAAAAGATTTTTGAGCGGCGCTATTTTGCAAAGAATCCTGCAGAAGATAGATTTTATTGGATTTGAGAGGAGAGAGAAAGAGTTGAGAAAGATACCTGAGAAGTGTGAACCCTAGATCTCCTGTTTCCTCAAGTCTGTGACTCCAGATCTCCTTGCAAAAAAATTCACGCACAAATCGTTAAATATACAATTTGCAGTTTTGTGTTAATAATGATTTGAATCGTCTAAGAACTCAACACAAATAGTAAGAATAAAAAATTACGCACGTATCCCCGGCAACGGCGCCATTTGATTGATACGAAAGAGTGTGTTTGTAGTGTAACCGCAATCAGAACGGTGTCGCGTGTAGCTAGACCGAGGTGAGTACGGGTCGTCCTCTGGGAAACGTGGAACCTTTTACTCTTACTTTAGATGTGTTGAAAAAGAGAGGAGGGATAAAGAATTTTGTGAATGGTTTCTAGATCTACGTTAAGCAAGAATGCAAAAATATAGATCTAGATTATTTTAAGGATGTAGTTAATATAATAAGGGGGCTTGTAGGGTTCGTTAGGATTTAGTAGTTATGAACGATTAATTAAAAGTTACCTTTTTTATCCTTTAATAGATTTAAAACTAGAACGACGGTGATGCGTGTAGATTAGGGTTTCTGGAGGGAAAAGGAATCCCACTCTTAACCCTTATCTCGACACGGAACTCCGTTCATATTTAGCCTTTACCAAAACAATCATTAATCTAATCTCTAATCGCGGTCTGAACTAACAAAGAATTGTTAGCACGCCCGATTAGGATGTTAATGATTCTTTTGATAAAGTTCATAAACTTTATAGGACTTAAAAAGGGTTTAGGGATTTTTATCGTCCATTAGCCTACCCTAATCCTACGAACCCTAACAAGCGGAGAATTACTCGCGCATGTTGGGAGAAAAAGAGATGGAAAGAAATTGCATAATTAAACTACGAAGAAAAAGAATAAGAAAAAGAAAGCTATCTTTATTAATCAACAATTTTCATTACACTTGAATCCTTAGAAAATGATTACAAATCTAGTTGCTTCTCGACCTCTTCCAAGAAAGTAGATGAAGTGTTGATGACCAGCCTGGATGCGTGAGTCGTCTTGGACTTTGTGATCGCGTCGGTTTTGATGATTTTTCCAAGAGGCTCTCGGTCTTTATTTATAGTCCCAAAGCCAGAAAGTCAGCTTCTAAAATTGGAAACTAACTGTAAATATTTTCCCACAAAAATTGCAAACCCTGACTCATCTAACATGCGGCGGATCCGCGGCCCAAGGGAGGTTTGGCCGCGGATCCGCGGCCAAGGGTCAAGATCACTTGATCAAAATTTTAGGGCTTGCTCCTTGTGACATGTGGCGATCCATGGAACCTTCAAAATTTGGAAATCTTTTCTTTTCTTCTGCCAGAATTAATTTCTTAATTTTGATTTCTTAATTAGGCAGGTTAGCTTTAACAACTTGATTTCCTTGATTTTAGAGCTGAAAATTCTGTATAACAACTCAACAAATAATATTTAGTAGACTTAGTTCTATTAGGATTAGGTCAATAATATTATATACATTTTCCTACCAAATACTAATTATAATATATCAACACATGGAAAATACTATTTTTACACATAAACCCTCATATGTATGATACATTATAATAAAGACCTTTTTTAATATGAAAATGGTTGGAAAAATGTAATAACAAATGTGCAGTTTTATCAACTGAACAACTGCTGCAAGCTCCAGGTCATGAGTTGGGTAATTCTTCTTATGGGTCTTCAACTGTCTCGATGCGTAGGCTATAACCTTCCCATGCTGCATCAAAACACGTCCCAAACCTTTCCCAGATGCGTCGCTGTGAATCACCAATCCTCCGGAACCGTCTGGTACGGTCAAAATAGGAGCGGTTATCAATCTTTGCTTCAACGCCTCAAAAGATGACGTACAACGATCCGTCCATACGAACGGTACTTCCTTCCGCGTAAGCTTGGTCAAAGGCTCAGCCAAACGAACAAAATTCTCCACGAACCTTCTGTAATATCCGGCAAGTCCATGAAAACTTCTGATCTCTGCTACGTTCTTCGGATTCGGCCAATCTTGAACTGGTGCAATCTTCTCAAGGTCAACGGCAATTCCATCTCCGGATACGACGTGCCCCAAAAACTTCACTTCATCAAGCCAAACTCGCACTTGCTTATCTTTGCGTATAATCTTTCATGCCTCAATGTCTGCAGTGTGATCTTCAAGTGTTCTGCATGCTCTTCTAGGCTCCTCGAATAAACCAGAATATCATCGATGAACATTACCAAAAATTAGTCCAAGAACGGTGAAAAGATTCGGTTCATCAAGTCCAAAAATATCGCCGGTGCATTCGTGACTCCGAATGGCATCACTAAATACTCGTAATGTCCATATTGAGTTCGGAACGCAGTCTTGAAAATATCTTCTGATTTAACTTGGACCTGATGATATCCGGACCGCAAATCCAGCTTCGAGAATACCCTTGCGCCACTAAATTGCTCGAATAATTCGCCAATGCGAGGGATCGGGTACTTGTTCTTAATAGTCACCCGGTTTAATTCTCGATAATCGATGCACATTCTCCTTGTGCCATCTGTCTTCTTTACTAGAAGAACTGGAGCTCCCCAAGGTGAATTGCTGCTGCGAATCCAACCCTTCTCTAGCAATTCGGTAACCTACTTTTTTACTTCTTTCAACTCCACTGGTGCCATCGGATAGTACGCCTTTAGGATTGGCACTGCACCAGGAACAAGATCGATCATGATCTCTACATCTCGTTTTGGCGGTAAACCCGAAATGTCCTCGAGCACGTCCATTAACTCTCGAACTACAGCTGGCGCTTCCTCCTTATCAACTTCCATCGACAAAAGAACACTGTGTGTCGGCTAAGCCTTAAACTCGACTGGCCCGACAGAACTGCTTCCTCCAGCAAAAACAAACTCCGGATGTCCAGGAATCTGGAAAATCACTTTCTTTGCCCTACAATCAATGTGAGCGTGGAAAGTGTCGAGAAAATCCATTCCCAAGATAACATCATAGCTGCCGGTATCGATCACCAAGAAATCTGCAAATAACTCTCGTCCGCAAATAACAACAGAACAATCCTTGCACTCATTACTAGATATGATCTTCCCGTTCCCAGTGTGTATGTCCCAACAACTAGACAGGGTCGCGCAAGAAATCGAGTGTGAAACAATAAACTTGGATGATATAAAACAATGGGATGCACCAGAATCGAATAATGCTAATGCGGGAAAATCATGAACAAGTAGGATACCTGAAACAACTTCATCTGAAGCCTTGGTCTCTTCAGCCGTCAGAGTAAAGGCTCGAGCTTGATTAGGTCCCTGAGTTATCTGCTTCTGCCCCTGAATCTGCCTCTGCGGTGGCCTCTGAACATCATCCTTCAAACGAAGCTTTGACGGTCAAGCATTGATAGTATGATCCGCTGATCCGTAAAATAAACAAAGTCCCAGCATCCTTCGACACTCTCTCTACACGTGTCCGGGTAGATGGCAATAGTTACAAATCATGCTCTTTCTTTGATCTGCTATGACGGGCTTCTTCATCGGCTCCACGCTACGTTGGTTCACCGGAATACCTCTGCGTATAGGCGCTCGGTTCGGCGTAAACGTCGTCTTCCACACCACAACTGCCTGCTGATGTGCGCCCCCCGTCTTCACTGATAAGCTCTGCTGCTTTCGGGCTGCTTTAAGAACTTGCGAGAAAGTGGTCAATCCCAGAGATATAATGTGCCTCTGGATTTCCATGTCCAAACTGCGCATAAACCTTCGTGCCCTATCAGCTTCTTTGGCTACCAAAGGTCCGGTGAATCTACTGAGCCGTGTCCACTCAGCCGCATCCGCATCCACGGATCCACCATTCTGCTTCAAGCTGATAAACCTTTCTTCCATTTCCTCCCGCGCAGTCTGCGTAAAGAACTTCTCCAAGAAACTTTGCGAGAAAGCATCCCAACTGATCGGCTTAGACAAACGGGTCTCTTCCACAAGCCACCACTCACGGGCATAGTCCACCAATTGGATGCATACAACATCCACTATCTTGCCCTCCGGAATCTGTGCTGCAATGAGTAGATTCTCCGTATCAACCAGCCACTGCTCCGTTGGCAACGGCTCCTCCAACCCAGTGAAAATGGACGGACCAAGTCTCTTGAAATCCACTACGGTACCCACACGCTCTATTGGTTTGGCCGCAACAGTATCTACGGACTGCTGGACGGTTCGCAAACCTTCCTGAAAAGCTTTGGCTTGCCGCTGGTTTATCTCGGTTTGCCGCTTCTTGTTCTCCAGCATCCCACGAATTACTCCAAGCAATGCGGCGTCATCTACACGCCTCTGGTACGACCGCAGGTTCCTGTCTTCCATGATCCTGCAACCAAGACACCGAAGAGGATCAGTATGATAAACAAGATTCAAAACTTGCGATAAAACATAAACTGGTAAGCAATGAAGCCGAGAGAAGCAAGGTAATATAATGACCATGAAATAAAGAAATGAATCAAGACCAGGACTCCAAGTTACATAAATAGAGTACCGAATTGTAACCATGTTGCAGTTCATAGTTACAATCACATAACTCCGTTCAAGTCGTCCAAATTCTAGTATCAGAATAGAGAGAAACAATAGGGAACCTGAAGGTTTCAAGTCGAGATGCAAAGTTGTTTGCATCTCGTCAAGACAAGGGTCAAGAGAAAGATATGATTCAAGAATCATGATAACAATGTGGCAGGACATGTTCCTAATTAAGGATTTTCCGATTCGTGTATTGGGTCCAATACCCAACTACAAAAGAATCAAACCTGATTAACCTAAATCATATGGCTCTGATACCAAACAAACCCTGTCACGCCCCGCTTCCCAGAGTGCGCTAAGATCGGCACGTGACAGAGCCAACCATGCTACCCGTGGCTAGGAAACATTCCTCTTCTGTCACATTACGGCTGTTTATAAGATATCAAGAATAGTAGAAATAAAATAAACTATCTAGTACATATCCATATGCCAGAATAAACGAGTCAAGAAATAATATGCGGAAGAAATAAATCCAAATAACAATAACAATCTGGAAAGTACATCCTAAATACAGGCTCACATCAGGAAATGAAAATGCTGAAAGAAAACTAAACTAAAATACTGACAGGATCCTCACTGCTCGGCCTGTCAACTGAAGTACTCCTGGTCGGCCTGCGAGAAAGGTAGAGGATCTGGGCCATGCAAAACCAAGACGTCAGTGCATCATAATATCAACAATTATATAATCAGGAGGTAACAGGATATGCAGGCATGAGTATGAATAGTAATAAAAGTATAACAGTGACATGAATAAGGAACAGTGAAGGGTATAAGCACATGTGACGTGCGGTGAGTAAAACTAAACTGTGCTACTAGGTTAACTACTCTCAAGTATGTGAAATCAATTTAATGAATCGTCGATATAACTCAATAGTATCCAGTGCATGCCCGGGACCACGGTCAAGACTCTCGGGCTGAATCCGAGACGTACCGCTAGGCAATAAACAGATAACATGTACAGACGAATGATGTCAGCAGCATCATCCCAGGGCTGGCCTAGCCCGTAAAACTGATCAGTATAAGCATCGAACTGTCGAGTTACAAGTCGGGTTTCATCATTGATTTCCCCATACCCCCAAGTTATGTGTTCAAGTCAGGTATTGATAAATCTGGAGCTAATGCCAACACAGGATCAAGCAGGTACATGTTTGTCTATAAAGACAACAGGATATGTCCATCGGGACAATATGTCAGGATTGTCGGCATTAGAAATAGGATCAGGTAACATGTCAAGTAGTGATATATCTGGTCATGTCAGGTAGTGTACATGTATCAAGTGGGTGCCCAACAGCAAAATGTAGCAAGTATCGAATCACAGTAGAAGTATGGATGTATGGTAAAAACATGGATGCACAAATATCTATCAGGGGTTACATCATGACTAGGTATGATGCACATTATCAAGAATGAGGTGTTAATGTAACAGTAATATGAATTAATATAATATGGCATGCAACTGGATATGCAGAATTAATGGTATGGATACACAATAAAACATGGATGCTCAATTAACTATCAGGGGTTATAACTACCATTCCACAACTATGTAGGATGCACATTATCAAGCATGGGGTGTTAGTATAACAGTAATATGAAATAATGTGACATGGCATGCAACTAGATATATAATTAATGGTATGGATGCATAAATATCGATCAGGGGTTACATTTACAGCTCCAAGACTAAGTGGGATACACATTATTAAGCATGGGGTGTAATTATAATAATAACATGAATTAATATGATCTGTAGATGCAGCTACATATATAATAGATGATATGGATGCATACGGATATCCGAAAACAATAAAACTTTAATATGGATGTATAATGCAATCGACATGTAATATTTGTATTCATATGGATGCAAGATAAGTATTATAGCATGTAGCAAGATAAACTTGCATGGGACTAGATACGTAATACATGATACGGATGCGAACTGGTATCGTAAAACAGTAAAACGGTAACAGTGATGCACAATGCAATGAACATGTAATATTATTATTAATATGGATGCAAATATAATAACATAGCATGGAGCAAGATAAACTTGCCTGAGCGGAACACATGACGGGTGCGTACGGTACGTCCGACTTCGGGTAAACGTCGCAACGCACACACGGCATACGGGACAGGTCCAGGCAAGGCAAGAAGGTAACCACGCTGGCATGGGATGTCCACTGGATTACTCGGATCGTCGACAGCGGCACGGCTCCGGCGGTGATCACCGGAATCCAGAAACAAGAACAAGAAAGAAGAAAGAAGAAGAGGAAGAAGAAGAAGAGAAGAGGGTGCTCTGGGGTTGGTGCTCAGGGCCAGAGACGATGCGAGGGGTTACCACGGCGATTGGTCGTCGACGGCGAGAATGCAGGTGGGGTTTTCCGGTGAGGCAGTGGGTTCTTGAAGTTAGGGATCGGGGTCGGTTTTGTGCAGCGGGGTCGGGTGAGAGGGATGAGGAAGGTAAGGAGGTGGTTGACGAGAGAAGAAGGTTGTGATGACGGGTAAAGTGACGGCTGGGGTCGGAGATCCGGCGACGCGAGGTTGCCGGCAAGGGTGGTGATGGTTTTCTTAGGTTGGCTTAGGGTTGTCGGGTTTGCAGAGATCGAGAAGGGAATAGAAGAGGAAGAAGGTGGCGACGACAAGGGTGAGGGTGGTGGCGACGGTGAGGCTGGGATGAGTGACAAGGGTGGAGGCAGCGAGGGCGAAGATGGGTGCAGGGGTTTTCGGGTTGAAGGCTCGGGTGATGGGTCCGGGGTTTGCAGAGGAGAAAGGAAGAAGAGAAGGAGGTGAGAGGTGAGGTGTGGAGGAGATGATGACGACGAAGGTGATGAGGAAGAAGAAGGCAGCTTGGGTTGGGGTTCTTGTGGGGATCTTGTGGGCGTAGGGTTTCTGTTTTTTTTAAAGAAGGAGAAGAAAACAGAAGGGAGGTAATTGTAGCGAGATGGTAGGTGACGGGATCACGCGTGAAGAACAGTGATCGCGAGAGGAGTGAGAGAAAGGAAGAGAGAGAGGGGGGAGAGAGAAAGAAACACTTCTGTTAACAAAAGATTCCTTTAAAATTTTTAAAAAATATTTTTCGTTACGAAATTTAAACGTTCAGTTAAAAATATAATAATAATAAAATTTGATATTTTGGCTAATACAAAAATAGTCCAAAACACGCCCGGGTCGGGTCTAAAAATCCAGTTTTAAAATACAGAAAATATACATGTCGACCAACATTAAAACAAGATATCCGGGTAACTAAAAAGTATACCCCCAAGAACGGATGCACGCACGTGCACGAAGCCATCCAAACGAGTCCGTTTCATTGAACCGGACGAGAACAAGATGCACGGATGCTACGATAGGGTTAGGGGTATCGTGGAGGCTATGCTATATATTTTTAAAATATTTTATTTGACTTTAAATGTTATAATAAAAAAAATGCAGATGCCAGATAAAATACCAGTATGCAGTATACGAAAAAAATGAAAGTGCACGGATCCACATAATAAGCCGGGATAAATTATAAACAGGAATCAAGACGGGTTTCCAGCAAGCGGGTCGGGTCGGATGCAAATACAGATGTCAAATACACTATTCGCACCCAAAATACAATAAATCAGGAAATTACCATAAATAAAGAAATACTCGAGATAGAACTGATATAAATGAACTAGGGTGTTACAAGAACTTAGTTCTCCCTTCTGTTAAAGATCTGCAGAAGCAGATCTATCTACAAGTTGAGAATTTAATTCTCATCGGGGAGAATCTGCCATGCAGATCCAAAACTTAAGAGAAGAACTAAGCCCAAGGAATTAAATCCTTATAAAAAATATATATAATAAGGGATTTGAGATTTTTAAAACTCAGAGAAAGAATTCCATGCATATTGATGATCACGTGTCCACACGTGACCTCCTGTGATGAACTCAAAAGAAAATTTGAAATAGATCACGTGTTCACACGCGACCGTCCCCACTGATAGTGCTTGGCACTTTTTTCAAAAGAAAAGGGAATAAACCCAAGGAAACAATGTCTAACTCTGAGGCGCCTCACGTGATCACACGTGATGGCCACAAGGATAAAATGTTTGACACTTATATAAAGAAGGGGAATAAAACTAAGCGAACACCACCACCTTTAAAAGCATCACGTGCGACACATAAGCACTCTCAAATTCCAGTGTTTAACACTGCCTCAAAATATTATGTGGGGGCACGTGATCGCTGAAAATATATTAAGGAACCAACTTCAACCTCAAATTGGTTAAGTCCCTCCTGAGATTAAACCGAGCCTCTATGCTCAGGAGTGGTAATTCCTCAATCTGAAATTTGGTTCAAGAGTACATCTCTTCACACCTCTAATACATGTCGTTATAATTCTTCAACATCTTTAGAGAGGTGGAGGGCCCTAATAACCAATAACTCTTAGCGCACCCCTAAATTGATGAGCCAGAAACTATATGGACTATGATGTCCTTAAACAAAAAACTCCATGGACTATGATGTCGTTAAATATAGACTATGATGTCCTTAAATCCAATGGACCGTAATATCCCTAACTAAAACGATAGAGCCCAAATGCTCTTTCGTTGGATCAAAAATGATACTGAACCCTCGTTAAGTAGATCTTAGTCTAAAATTAGTCTAACGTATCCTTAACAAACATTTAAGCTGATCTTAATCTCAAATGAGATTAACGATCCTTAAATCAACTAATCCTAAATCTAAGAAAATACGGATTTGGACAAATCCCAGCCCTACGGGAGACAACATAAATTAGTCTCCGTTGTAAGTCTTCGGTAGCGCCCCGGCCGTCTGTCCGAGGCCAAAATGCGGAAACGAAAACTTTTTCAAAACTTAAAACCGGCGCTATCGCAGACTTTAATCCCCGATCAAACTATTAACCTATAACTAGCAACTAGAGAAAGGTTAGAAAAGCTATACCGATCGATCCATGTCCTTCGGTCTTTAGCCACCATCCCTAACTCCTCGCGGTATCTCCGATCTCCGGTCTCCTCGTCGGAAAGGGCACCACATCTTCGAGTCTTTTTACGGGCTCCCGCTTCGTCCGAAACAACTCGGACACGAAGTTTGCTAGCCAACGTGTCCAAGGTGATGTAGAGAATGTGTGTGATCACTTTGTCTCTTGCATCCATTGATTCTCAACGCATGAGAGTGTATGGATGGAGGTTGAAGATGAAGCCATTAATGGAAATGGTGAGCTAGAGGAAGAAGAAGAAGATGAGCCCTTTTCTTTCTTGTGTTCTATCATCAAAATGAGAGAGTGAGAGAGGAAAAATACAAGAGGAAACTTTACATATGGCTGCCCTTCTCTCTCTCCCTCTCATTTCAACTCACAAATCAATCACATAATGTGACACATGCACAAAGAAAGAGACCATGAGTCACCACTTGTTCATGTGTCACAATTAATGCTCCTAAACATGATTTCTAGCTCATTATTTCCATTTATAAATATTAACCCAAATGTTTACAACAACAAAAAGATACGGCAACATCTAAAGTAAACTCGTGACTGATCACAAGGATACCCCTCACCTGTATATACATACCTGCATCCGCATTCCGACTGAATGCGAATACGATGAGACTAAAGTAATCCAACAAATCTAATACTAGGATCCGGCTTAAACCAAAGCCTACTAGTATGATCCATCCGATCATGATCCGTGCACTACTGCACGTATATGATCGAACCCTGCCATATATCATATGGCCTCTACAACGTTTCACCCGAAACTTGAGAAACTGTCTGTGGGGGACTCTAAAGACTCGTCAATACTTTGGCTGTGGATTTAACCACTAGCACGTCAGTGGTACTAGCTGTACGTAACGGGCTACCAGGTATTAACCAAAAGGGAGGTCGATGAGCGAACTCATCCTGACACCCTACTGAGCCTATCAGTGACAATATCCGTACAGTCCGGTCCGTTCATCTATGAGCATCGCATGTCGGGCCTAGGGGGTTGGTAAAAGTCAGACCCCCAAAAGCGGTACAAGTCGTGTCGGAGTGTAGCCCAGAACACCCTGAGATACTATTGGAATACCTACCAGTAAATCTCCAACCTTTGCCAAGGACTTTGTGTAATGGCTCTCCTAGACACAGCGCGATCTCACCCCCAATACCGGGAGAGACGAAACCCCTGCCGATCCGTTCACTGCCTCCATATGGCTCGGGACTGTACCCAACTAAAACCTGTTTGCATGACTCCTTTGAGCCATGGTAGGGTAGTAATCAAAGCACAGTGGGAACTCACACGAGACAAATGACGATCTCAGGTCGATGAACTAACCTGTACACATGTCACCAGGGAACTGCTATCTGACGTCGGGTATAATACCAACTAGCATGTTCCCGGCGAGTCCTGTCTGGTGTACTCATAACCCAATGAGCACCTGTATACATCTTAGGTGAACCAACTGACACCAATGGCTTGTGAGACCGGCCACCGCCCCTCGTCGGGGTCTCGACTGTATACACTTGTCTACTAATGGAGTATCGATGCCCAGTCTCGAAACTCCCACGACTAGGGACCACTTTAAGGATGTGCTTATAGACCCCAGCTCCCACGTATATGATCACCATCATACTGCTGGCCATCAAGCAAGAATCCTATGGGCTCTATCAATGTGCAATAGTGACCTGTAATGTCACCTAAAGCATGTACACGATGATAAAGATAAACCAGATAGCATACTATCATCTTGAGTAAGACTGTCCTACCGGTATAGGTCCTCCCTCAATCATTGCAATCACATGCCTGTGATCCAATAATTGACTCTGAGGGCACTATATCCAACAATCTCACACTTGCACTCAAGGCTAATTATTGCGATGTCGCATACTCACAGCCCGTGTGATACCGAACACCCAACTCCTCTACTAATCAGTTTCATAAAGCCCGTTTGCGAAACTATTGCATTCGAGGAATAGCCTCAGTGAGTGGATCCGCCCTAATGTTTCTTTCTATGTCTCTCTTTATCTCAAGTTCGCGGAGAAAGCCATCTCCCGAAATGAGCAATACCTGTCTTAGAATATGTCTGGATATCTGATGGGATCTAGTTCATAAATGAACTCAAAATCCAAACTTCTTAGACTTTATCGTCAACTGAACTTAATCAGTATCCTGCGCCATGGCCCCCTCAGTATCCGCTTAGACCACCTGTCCAAAATACTGCCCCTCGTCAGAGGGAAAACTACAACTCTAACAGTCACTCTGTCATTCAGGTCACCTTGGAAGCCTGGAATGATAACCGTCTCCAGAAGATGCGGTTGTTATCATATCCCTAAAACATCCACTTATGTTCTAAAACTGCTTCCGAACGTTCCTCCAGGATAGGATTAATATCAGCTTATTGCATCTAGTGCAAAAACAACGTCTGGTGTGGTACTTGACATCTCATGATTGACTCAATTGCCTAAGCAAGTGATCTGCCAATCATGCACATCCCTCTCCCCTTTAGTCTGTAAGACAGCTTTAGAGAGGGTGACTCCATCACCTGCAGGTACACTACCGTGCCAGGAGTCGTCCATTCTAAAACACCTTTAGAATGCTGTCTAAGTACCCTGATTGGGAAACTACCCAAATCTAGATCTAAAACCATAGATCTAGTAACCAGAATGTCTGATATTATATCTATATCCTATGTGGAGAAACCACTGTGTGACAACCAAATTATAACCGATCGTAGTATAGGAATTTCACTTCCTACTTTGGGTATGTCATCCATATACCAGGACATCACACCCTATTACCTCCTTAACAGATCCATCCCCAATTCTGATGAAGTCAAACCTATGATTGTCACTTCATAAATAGATGATCTATCCCCGCTATATCTGCTTTGGTCCATAAATAGACATAAGCTACTTGTCCACCATGCTTCCGCCGCTCCCACTGACTACGACAACCCTCTGGCAGAGTCATATATACACGTACACTTCTAAAGCTAGTTTAGAACGACGCTATACTCATCCTCCTGCCGGGTCTCACAGTCTAGAACAACAGCAATGGCAAGTCTAGGTAAACAAGAACCTTCCTGTTACCGTCCTTACGACTACCGAAGTACCTCTCGAGTGCCCGAGGTTACCCACCATATCTGTGGAGTGGCCAATGGAATATCAAACCAGATTGAATCTTTAGGTCCTATTAAATTTTCAGTAATCGTTTGCGGTTCTGGAATCACTTCCAGTTCTACCATACTCCCACTACTGTTTTTGAAAAAATCTATTTTTATTAAAACTGTGGCGAGTCAAGAACAATGCCACTATTGATCTTCCAGATGGTAGAAAAGTCAACCCTCATCATAGCCTGGGTCAACCCATAAACTGCCATTACAGAAACGTGCCTTGAGTTATCCAGATTCTGGTTTTAAGCATAAGACGGACAACTCCCCGTACCTTAACATTGTTAAGATATGAAATATTCTATATCCAATATAGAAACAGAGGCACTGATTTAATTGGAACCGGATTCAAATCATGCAGCTGTCTCCAGTGCATGTCATCTAAATGGAGAAAGGCCGATCAGCATTACTCAATTTAGGAGTGCATCCAATTATGAGTAACCTGAAAGAGAAGCAAGTTCTCATAATCATTACTATCAACTGAATACCAAACACAAGTATCTACATCTTCGATCACCTTAAAGAATCCTGATACTTGCACCACCTGGTTCTCTACTTTATTCTTATACCTATAACTTCTCAAAACTTAGACCTTGCATTTCTACAAAACACATGTCTAAGAACTAGAGAAGTCACAAGTAAACAGAATATAGTACGAGTACCAACCCCTCTGTCTTCATGGACACTGGAAAACATACAATATTCTGTATAAGTCCCCTGAATCTAATAGCTCATTACCTGTGTGTCGTAGGTTGAAAACTGTACTTATGGTTAAGAAGAATTACACCGCTGTTTAATACTCCTTACCTAACCATCCACTGATATAGGTAAAGGTCATAGACATAATTTCAAAAAGTTATATCTCACTTTATAAAAATAAACGTATAGATATATCAATTTGAAATTGGTGCATAACAACGAATATTCAAAACCAAATATTTGCCGTCCATCAAACAACCCAGGCGATTTTCTCAAATATCACCAATTACAACGAATCCTGATATAATGAGGATGATCACCCAATTCCCAATAACTTACTCCCACTCATCATCTGTAAAACCATACAGATGTGAGAATCAAACCTGGTAAATACATACCCTGGAGTAAGGGCTAATTGGGAAATCAGTTTTCTTTTAACAATACACGGTGAAACTGAAACATAACAAATGTTTCGAAGGGGTATCCGGGTATTCCTAGTTATGCCTCTTCCATTATCAGATTCACAACTGTAACCGTATATTTCTTTGCCATCTCTCCAAATCCCTTTATATGTCTTTAGTCATTACCTTCTGTACACCCTTTTAGGCTAAATGGTTTTCTTCATTCCCTACCATTCAGCACCAGCCTGTGGTTTGGAAGAAGACTATCCAATAAGCATAATGGGTGTACTCCCCTAACCTAGGAGCACTCGCAATGCGAGAGAAGGTAAAGATAAAAAACAACTGAAAAAACCTTATTCCTATTTCTCCTTAACCAGAATCCATCCCCGAACTGGAATAAGTCCCTTCGAGTTCGTATATAACCATACGATGGAGTATCCAATAAACTGTGGATCTTCATAGTGATACAGAGTGTTCTGGAGAAATACAAAGGTAATGTAGGATTGGCGAAGAAATACTTGGTTTGGTCGTTAATAGCAGTCGCAATTTACTTTGCTCTCTTACTAATCCCTTTATTTGTCTTTACTTAATACCTTCTGTACACCTTTTAGGCTAAATGGTTTTCTTCATTCCCTACCTTTTGGCCCCTGCCTATGGTTTGGATGAAGACTGTCAAATTAGCGTAATAAGTGTACTGTCCTAATCCTAGGAGCACTCGCAACCTGAGAGAAAGTAAAAGGAAAAGACAACCGAATAGTCCTATTCATTTTCCCCAGAACCGGAAACCATTCTCGAATCTGGAACAAGTTCCTTCGAGTTCGTATATAACCATACGATGGTTTTATCCAATGGAAGTGGATGTTCGTAGTAATACGGGGTGTCCTGGAGAAAAGGGTAAAAGTAGGAGTGGCAATGAGGTATGCAACTCAGACAATCCAAAAGCCAGTGTTTTAAGAAAGTTCGGTTAACTTGGTCACTGAGTCATTATCAAGGGTCGGGTCATGGTCGCTGCCAAAGAGAGAGAGAGAAAAGAAACACTCTGCGTCCACTCTAACCTAGATCAGAATGGTCACCAATTTATCTAATCAGGATACCTCCCACTGTAACATTAAATTCTCCTCCAAACCTGAAAGAAAAATTAGTCGGGATCACCCGAGGAGTAAACTAACTCATCAGTGGGAATCGGGATCCAACTATCATCGCATGATAACGTGATGGAATCCACTCACGTTATCACACTCCAGAAGGTATGCGCATATCTGGCAAGTTTCAATTTCTTTAGAAACTCCCGATGTGATTTTTACCCCATGCTCTTATGACCTTGACGAAGGTCAACAAATCATAAGTCACATGTCAAGTTCTACCCATCATTGTCCAGGTTAATTTGAACCCACCCGTACAAGCCCTTGACGAAGGCCAACAAGGCTGTATGACTGTCCCAAACCAACGCATCTATATATGCAGCAGAGAAGTAACAAATAGCTACCATACACTATGCCTTGACGAAGGCCAACAAACATAACATGAATACTAAGTGCTACCCGTTTGACATGACGGAGGGTTACGAATGGTTTTTGGCGAAAAAGCTTTAACGTAATGAACTTGATATCGTTGAAGGAACCGGATAGCTTTTTATAAAAAATATAGTGGCGAAAACCTTTGCTAAAGAGGTCACTCCCGGTGAAGGGATCTCGGCTCTTTCCCCGTAGAATGAGGTGCAGGATATTCCCACTGAATACCACGATGCAAAGCAAAAAATAATCGGTTATAGTGAAGTTATTACCCAGACGCAAACTTCTGTCCAAGGGGTCACTCCCGGTGAAGGGATCTCGGCTCTTGCCTCGTCGACTGAGGTGCTGGATATTCATAACCGAATACCACTGTGCAAAACAAAAGATAATGTCCTTGCAATAACAGCTTTTTGAAAAATGTTCCAACAATATCAGAATAGGTTTGTTTAGCTTGCATTGATCCGAATCAATGCAGTCCCATCAATTAATCACACCACAAAAGAACGAAAATATGATGTACGTATATGCCATCTGCATTCGCCACTGGGTCCCGTCATCACCCGTTAGGTTACTTAACTAACGACAGAGCGGGGACTGGACTAGCGCGGGTGTAAAACATAAACAACATCTACTAGTATATATATCAATATATAATATTCGCTCATGGCGTGATATAATGCAACATCACAGAAATGTAATAAGCATCACAGAACAATACAGATAATCTGAGATCCCCGGGTTTCATAGAGCCGCTACTGAAACCCGACGTTCTCCTGGTCGTGTGGATAGCCTGTGCAATGAAATCCTAGACCCCTACGGGTGCGGCAAGTTACCCGCCAAAACCTGAAGCGAGGCAGCCCCCTTCAACAAAGTGAATGGACCACCCAGCACTTCACGGAATCCGGTAACTTAAGCACCCCTCCTTGGGTCAACCAGTACCCCCTACGAGTGTGGCAAATAGCCCGCCAATTCTAGAGTGAAGCCCCCTCCGTCTCAAATCCATGAGATGCGGGCCAGTTGCCCTCTAGAACCCGGCTACCCGTGCACCCCACCACGGAGTAATCCTAGTACAGAAAGTAAAATATACAAAGGGTACATCGATCTCAGCCCGGTCGTGCCTCAAAAGAATAATATACAAACAGGCAGTGACGGCAGTCCACATGTCGGACGCTCGCCCCGCAATATCAAATGTACAAATACAACCAAACTGTACTACCATTGCATCCAGGCTATCCACCATGATAAATCCGCAACATCACAGCACAATACAGAACATCAACGTGAATGTCACGTTCGTAAATCCGTCTAAAAGAACTATAGCAATTAGACAAGATTTACTGCTCGAATGACATTAAAGGTCACAGATATAATGTAAGTACTGTAAACTAACATATTTAAAATTTTCGATCGACAAAATTTCCCGAAGTGGGCCCCAAGCACAAATCCAGCACTCAAAATAATCTGGGCCAAAAATAAAAATTCCAGAAACCCCAATTCCAAGTCAGAGACCACTGTAGAAAATTTGGTGGAGTTACGCTACAGTACTGCGGCGGAACCGCGGCCAAAACGTGGGTACGGCAGCGGTTCCGCGCCGCTACAGTGATATCAAGCCACGAAATTTCTGCAGTGGTCTTAGAAAAGCCTGCCTAATTTTCTACAACACTCAAAATAATTTTTTGACCACAAAAAAAATTCGACAGAAACTTCTTTTTTGAAATTGCGGTTTCGGAAATTTTGTTCGATCGACGTTTTAAATACGTAAGAATAAGATAGTAAGGGTTAATGGCGTGGCTCTGATACCATGTAAATCTTCGGTAGCGCCCCGGCCGTTTGTCCGAGGCCAAAATGCGGCTTTAATCCCGGATCGAACCATTAACCTATAACTAGCAACTAGAGAAAGGTTAGAAAAGCTATACCGATCGATCTGTGTCCTTCGGTCTTTAGTCACCATCCCTAGCTCCTCGCGGCATCTTCGATCTCCGGTCTCCTCGTCGGAAAGGGCACAACATCTTCGAGTCATTTTATGGGCTCCCGCTTCGTCCGAAGCAACTCGGACACGAAGTTTGCTCGCCGACGTGTCCAAGGTGATGTAGAGAATGTGTGTGATCACTTTGTCTCTTGCATCCATTGATTCTCAACGCATGAGAGTGTATGGATGGAGGTTGAAGATGAAGCCATTAATGGAAATGGTGAGCTAGAGGAAGCAGAAGAAGATGAGCCCTTTTCTTTCTTGTGTTCTATCATCAAAATGAGAGAGTGAGAGAGGAAAAATACAAGAGGAAACTTTACATATGGCTGCTATTCTCTCTCTCCCTCTCATTTCAACTCACAAATCAATCACATAATGTGACACATGCACAAAGAAAGAGACCATGAGTCACCACTTGTTCATGTGTCACAATTAATGCTCTTAATCATGATTTCTAGCTCATTATTTCCATTTGTAAACATTAACCCAAATGTTTACAACAACAAAAACATACGGCAACATCTAAAGTAAACTCGTGACTGATCATAAGGATACCCCTCACCTGTATATACATACCTGCATTCGCATTCTGACTGAATGCGAATGCGATGAGACTAAAGTAATCCAACAAATCTAATACTAGGATCCGGCTTAAACCAAAGCCCACTAGTATGATCCTTCCGATCATGATCCGTGCACTACTGCACGTATATGATCGAACCCTGCCATATATCATATGGCCTCTACAACGTTTCGCCCGAAACTTGAGAAACTGTCTGTGGGGGACTCTAAAGACTCGTCAATACTTTGGCTGTGGATTTAACCACTAGCACGTCAGTGGTACTAGCTGTACGTAACGGGCTATCAGGTATTGACCAAAAGGGAGGTCGATGAGCGAACTCATCCTGACACCCTACTAAGCCTGTCAGTGACAATATCCGTACAGTCCGGTCCGTTCGTCTATGAGCATCGCATGTCGGGCCTAGGGGGTTGGTAAAAGTTAGACCCCCAAAAGCGGTACAAGTCGTGTCGGAGTGTAGCCCAGAACACCCTGAGATACTACTGGAATACCTATCAGTAAATCTCCTGCCTTGGCCAAGGACTTCGTGCAATGGCTCTCCTAGACATAGCGCGATCTTACCCCCAATACCGGGAGAGACGAAACCCCTGCCGATCCGCTCACTGCCTCCATGTGGCTCGGGACTGTACCCAACTAAAACCTGTTTGCACGACTCCTTTGAGCCGTGGTAGGGTAGTAATCAAAGCACAGTGGGAACTCACACGAGACAAATGACGATCTCAGGTCAATGAACTAACCTGTACACATGTCATCAGGGAACTGCTATCTGACGTCAGGTATAATACCAACTAGCATGTTCCCGGCGAGTCCTGTCCGGTGTACTCATAACCCAATGAGCACCTGTATACATCTTAGGTGAACCAACTGACACCAATGGCTTGTGAGACCGGCCACCGCCCCTCGTCGGGGTCTCGACTGTATACATTAGTCTACTAATGGAGTATCGATGCCCAGTCTCGAAACTCCCACGACTAGGAACCACTTTAAGGATGTGCTTATAGACCCCAGCTCCCAAGTATATGATCGCCATCATACTGCTGGCCGTCAAGCAAGAATCATATGGGCTCTATCAACGTGCAATAGTGACCTGTAATGTCACCTAAAGTATGTACACGATGATAAAGATAAACCAGATAGCATACTATCATCTTGAGTAAGACTGTCCTACCGGTATAGGTCCTCTCTCAATCATTGCAATCACGTGCCTGTGATCCAATAATTGACTCTGAGGGCACTATATCCAACATCCGTATACAATCCACGGGCAACCAAAAATAAAACAAATACACACGACACGAAGTGAACCTCTGGAGCAGGAGAAAGTGGTTATCACTGCGCGGTAATGTAATTAACTGCAGGGACTTGCGCCTGCAGGGAAGAGCATCCTCACAATCAAAACCCCCTCGCAAACGAGAGGGAATTTGACGAAGTCTGCAACAACGGCCGCATCTGTTTAAACCTTCGATACATGGTGCCATAAATCAACTTGGCATCTTCGGAGTGGTAGATAGATAAAACAAAATAACATCTTCCCCCAAAATTCAGGCATGACGTCCTAACGTCCCGGTCGTGTGTTTCGGCGGTAAACACCAGCTATCAGAGCTTCGTACTCAGCCTTGTTGTTTGTACGAGGCTCGATGAGAGCGAAAGAACATTGTAGGGTTCCTCCCGATAGCGTGATGAACACCAATCCTATCCCAACTTTTATCTCCACGACACTTCATTTGCTGGAGGTCCTTATTGGTGAGGCTCCATCAAAGTAGAGCTCCCAACATGGCTCATCATCCTTGAGGTGCAGCACTTGTTCTTCGGGTAACTCGCAATTTAGCGGTGACCCTTCTGGTATGGGATGAGCATCGAGGAAGTCGGCAAGGGCTTGCCCTTTTACTGCTTTCTGAGGAGTATAAACTATGTCGAATTCAAGCAGCATGACAGCCCATCTTTCCATTCTGCCGGCTAAGCTTGCATTGATCATTAAGTATTTAACCGGGTTGACCTTGGAGATTAGCATAACCCGATGAGCGAGCAAATAGTGCCTCAGCTTCTTCTCAGTGAATGTGAGAGTCAGACATTGATTTTCGATCCGGGAATAGTTGTGTTCCGTCTCGACTAAAGTTCGACCGAGGAAGTAAAGGGCATTTTCTTTTCCCTCCTCGTTGTTCTGGGAAAGGAGCATACCGAGTGACTCATCTAGTACGATGGTATAGAGAATCAATGGTTTATTTGGGATAAGAGTAGTAAGTACTGGAGGGTCCAACAGGTACTGTTTGATATTTTCGAATGCTTCTTGACATTCAGCATCCCATACGAAAGGAGCTCCTTTCCTCATAAGCTTCGAGAAGGGCCTGCATCTTCCCGATAGGTTCGAGATGAACCTTCGTATGTAAGCGAGCTTGCCTTGAAACGATCTTAGCCACGTCAGATTCTTTGGAGGAGGCATCTCCATAACGGCCTTTATCTTTGATTGGTCAACTTCGATCCCCCGATGTCGGACTATGAAGCCCAAGAATTTTCCTGATGACATACCAAAAGCGCACTTTAGAGGATTCATCTTCAGATCGTGTTCCCTCAGTTGGGTGAAAACGGTCTTGAGATCTCAGATTTGATCGGCCTTGTCCTTAGTCTTGACGACCAAATCATCAATATAACATTTGACTACTTTATGGATTAATTCATCAGAGATTTTGGTCATTTCCCTTTGATATGTGGTTCCCGCATTCTTCAGTCCGAACGGCATCACCTTATAGCAGTATATCTCGATCAAGGTTCGAAATGATGTATGTTTCTCATCCTCGGGCAACATCTTGATATGATTATATCCAGATGAGCCATCCATGAAGGTGAACAGCTCATAATTTGAGGTATCGTCGACCATCATTTCCATGACAGGTAGCGAGAAGTCGTCTTTAGGGCATGCTTTGTTTAGGTCCCTGAAATCGACACAGACTCGGATTTGCCTATTCTTCTTTTTCACTGGGATGATGCATGCGATCCAATCCGCATATTTCTCTTCTCTGATGAAGCCGGCATCAATGAGTTTCTTGGTTTTCTCAATGACCTTTTCTTCCAGCTCCCTTCTCATTCTTCGAAGAGCTTGTTTGACTGGCTTGACATCAAGAGAAATAGCCAGCTTATGCATGGCCACTTCAGAGGAGAGACCAGGCATTTCTTTGTACGTCTATGCGAAGCAGTCGGTGAACTCATGCAGCATGGCAATTATCTTCTCTTTCATTTCCTCGGACAAGAGTGAGCTGATGTAGAACGTCCTTGAATTATCGAGCGTTCCTAAATCAACCTCGGTTAGCTCATCGAAGGTTGCTTGTCCGCCATCTTCAAGCTCTTAAGGGGTTTCTTTTGGCTTGGCTAGCTCATCATCATCATTTGACCTTTTGCTGGCTTCACCAATATGGATGATGTAGCATGCTTTGACATTAGGTTGAATGAAACCTATGCCCCGTCTATCTGGGACTCGTCCATCGATGAGTGCTCGAACCTGAGACGGATGCCACAACCCCTCATAAAACTTCGATTTGAAGTCCGTTTGATATAACCGACAACCGCATTTTTTAAAATATTCCTGCATCTCGAGCACATAGTATCTGGGGTTTAGGATAACTCTTATGCTTCTTTCGTAAGGAAGGCATGTAAGGAAGGCATGTCACAGACAAATCGTTCAGGTGCACGATAGGATTGGACCCATAAAACAGGATGCCCTTCTGTCCACTTTTCCTTCCGGGAACGTAGAAGGTTTTCATCTGGTCCACGGTGGAGACTGACAATGCATCTAGTTCTTTGCACATATGCTCTGGCACCCTTGTGATGGCTAGGGGCCCTTCCATAACTTTGAAGGTTTCTTTTAGCTTCGCTTTTTGCATGAGAGTCTGATCTACACAGCTGTTGCAAGACGGATCCTCTTCTTCCGACTCTTCAGTATCGCTGCCGAAATGAGGGCAAATTTTGCTGTCTGATAGGCCTTCAATATCAGACTCGTTCGTATCGTTATCGAAATGATGGCGAGTTTTACGGGAGGACGAACTTCCAGTATCGGACTCATCAGTGTTACTGCCGAAATAAGTATGCACTTGGGGATTTTTGCTTTTCAAAGTGACATTTGGATCAGATTCTGGAGAAGTTAGAAGAAGACTCCTAAGTGCGTCCAAGATCGGACCGGACCGGACCGAGATCGGACCCAAAAGAAAATCTTGGTCCGCTTCTACGGGGAAGAACTCCTTTGTTCATCGCCGAATGACTAGACCGAGATGTTGGGACGTCTCGCCTGAATTTTGGGGTAGACACTATTTGGACTTCTCCATCCACCTTTCTGAAGATACCAAATTGTTTTATGACACCGTATATCGGAGGTTTGGATAGATACGACCGTTGTAGAAGACTTCATCAGATTCCTCCTCATTTGTGAGGGTTTTTGATTGTGGGGATACACTTCCCTGCAGGCGCAAGCCCCTACAGTTAATTACGTTACCGCGTTACGATAACCACTTTCTCCTTCTCCAGCAGTTCATTTCCTGTCGTATGTATTTTTGTTTATTTTGGTTGCCCATGGATTGTATACGGAGACTAGTTAATGTCGTCACCTGTAGGGCGCGGATCAGTCCAAATCCGTATATTTTAGATTTAGGGGGTTTTGAACTTAGATTATATGTTTCTTTAGTTCAAAAATGTTTTGTTTGGTTTAAGGACCATTAATCTAATTTGAAATTAAGATCAACTTAAATATATGAGCATTTGAGCCCAATTTATTTTTAACCAAGGATACGTTAGTCCTGTTTGAGACTAAGATCAACTTAGCAATATTTTCAGGATCATTAAATTTAGTTAAGATCCAACAACAGAGTATTTTGGCTCAGATGCTAGAAATTTCAGACCGAGACTTTTAGCCAATTTGGGCTTGGTCTGCTCGGTCTTTTCGTCTTTCTTTTTCTTTTATTCAAAAATGCTAAGCACTTATTAGGGTTCTGTTTCCTCAGCCCATTTCCATTTATGCAAAAGTGCTAAGCACTTGTTTGGGGCTCTGGCACTCACATGTGTATCATGTGCAGTATTCAGTCATGTGCGTTGCCCAATAAGTGCTAAGCACTTTAGTCATTTTGACTGAATATGAAGTGCTAAACACTTTTTGTATGGCGTCCACGTGAGGTGCCATCTCATTGTATTTTGTTGGGCGCCCATGTGTTTTTCATGTGAAGCGTTGGGCGCTGCCGAATCAGTGCTAAGCACTCAGCCATTTTGGCTGTATATGAAGTGCTAAGAACTTTTACTTAGCACTCACGTGTATTTCACATGATGCACTGGCCTTCTGTTTTTGGCACCCACATGTTTTTCACATGAGGCGCTAGGCGCTGCTAAATCAATGCTTTGTTAGGGGCGCCCATGTGGGAAATACGTGAGATGCTAATTCCCTTTTTTTTCTAGAGATTGAATCTCTGTTAATGTCATTTTGACCATTAATGATCACCAAGATCTTTATTTTGAAGATCTGGAATTAAGTCTTCTTTAAGAACTAAGTTCTAATGTTTTTTCTTTTATAAACACTAAGTTTCTTTTTAGGATTAAACCCTATTTTCAGAGGAATTAAATTCCCAGGTCATAGGTTCTTTTTCCTTCTTTTTTTAAACCTAGTTCTTTTCCCTTAGACTTTGAGTTTGAGGAACAGAGTCTACCCGATGAGAATTGAATTCTCAACTTGTGGGGAGATTTGCTTTGCAAATCTCAAATCAGAGGAAGAACTAAGTTCTTGTATGAAGGGTTAAACCCTTATTTCCTTTTATGCTAGGCAAAGGAGATATTTTGATATCTTCTTTTTCTTTACCTAGAGTTTGAAAGGAGGAAGATCTTCTTATTTTGAGAATTAAATTCTCTGTTTTTCGTTTTGTGGAGAAAATTATGGGGTCAATCGTCTATCTGAGACTTGAAGTCTCGGGTCCTTTATATAGTAGAGGCAAGTTTGTTAATTAGTTTGAGAAAATCTCTCATTGAGAGATTCCAATTGATTTTATTGGTCTCAAAGATTATTTTGGGAATTTTATCCACCGTTGGATCTTTGATCCAAGGATTTCTGTTTTACAGAATACGTTTTCTTGTTTTTAAAAAGATTGGGAAAATATTTTCCCACATATAGAATTTTTTCTATTAAACGGTGATTTTTTATCACCATTGGATTTTTGATTCGAGGGCTCTCTGTTTTAAAGAGAACAATCTTTCTTTGTTTGTAAAAATTGGGGAAATATATTCCCAAAATAAAATTTAATTCTACCATTGGATTTTTGATCCTACCGAGAGTATCTTTCTCACTTGGAAAGATTAGGGAGATATTTTCTCCTGATAGAATTTAATTCTATCATTTGATGATTTATCATCGCCATTGGATCTTTGATCCAACGGTTTTGTTTAACAGAGAATATTTGATCAGGGAGATATTTTTTCCCTAATAGAATTTAATTCTATCATTTGATGATTTATCATCACTATTGGATCTTTGATCCAACGGATCTGTTTAACAGAGAATATCCTAGATTTTACGGAAATATTCCCCATGTAGAATTTAATTCTACCCGTTTTAGCTTGGGAGCTGGTGATCACGTGCTATGCACGTGGGCGCCGCCTAAGAATTTAATTCTTATATAACAGGCGCTCATGTGCTTTGCATGCCGGCACTCACGTGTATTCCACATGAGGCGCCACTATAGGATTTAATCTTATAAGAGGTCGACACTGGCGCTCACGTGGGAAGCACGGCGCTGCCTCATTTATGAAGCTTTCTCACCTTCTTTCTCTGCTTTTTCTGAGTCAACATTTTCTTTTCCAACCCCTTTTTCGTCAGAGCTTAGAAATAGTTTCACCATGCACAACATTTTCTGTGCTGAGACTTAAATGCTTCTCTTTATAATCTGAAGCAATGTTCTTCTTCTCTTTCACAAGGAAAGAACCATTTTAACAGATCAAGAGTCATGGCTTTCAATCGTCCACATGATCATCGGCAACCATGGGAGGTGCCTATCGAGGAAATTGTTCCTCATTTTGTTGCACGCTTGGTGAATCCCACTCTCACGGATGACCAATGTGACACGGTGATGCACGAGATCCTAATTCATAGAGGATCTCCTCTCTCCATCGGCTCCATTTGGCTCCGGATGATCTTCCTGTCTGTGCTCGATGACATTCCCCTTCATCCAGCGGAGATGACTTCGGCGATACTAGACGCAGTGGAGGACAAGATCGAGTGCTTTAATGAGGCATGTTTGATTTCCAAGGCTTTGAGTGATCGCTCTGTTCAGTTGCTAAGCCAGATACGGACTCAGCGGGCCATCATGCTTGCTTTCGCCAATGAGCACGACACTGATCGATAGGGAGAGACTCCTCACGAAGATCGCCGCTTCAACATGGTGGAGAAGGCTGAGAGGGCTTCAGAAAACTTTATTTATAGTTTCGTAAACCCTTGTATTTTTGATCCCGTGTCTGGTGATCTCTTTCCTGTAGAATAAAATGTTTATTTAAATGCATTCTTTTTATCGTTGACTGCCGAGTGCTTCATTTCCAACACATGTTCTTCCTCTGATTGTATTGTTTACCTGCATGTGCGCACATGCACTTCACCCTTAGGAATTTCTGCTAAGTGCAAATACCAATGATGTGCCTGTATGATGTGCACGTGTCATGCGTTAACCCTCCTCCACATGCATATATAAATGAGCCTGCTTTTAACGTTATTACTTATTCACAAAACTTAAACCGGTGCAAACAAATGCCCCCACTACTTTGCTCACGGAGGTATATACATGAGTGAAGTAGTGTAGAGCAATGCATAGAATATGACCGGTTTCGGGCTGGCGTATCATATATAAATTTTAGAATTTCGATCTGGGAAGATAGCGAGTGGACACAAGTGTCGTCATCTATTATTGGCTCAAATCCTAATTCTTAAGAAATATAGTTCTAAACCCTGAGGCCCATAAGTTGCACCTTTCTGTTTCTTGATGTCTTGATCTGGCGCGAAGTAGTTTATGTACTCATTTCAGAGTTTATAGTTCATTCATTCATTTCGGAGTTTCTAGTTTTCAGAGTGTTTTTAGCTCGTCCTAACGTTGGATATAGATAACCCCCATTTTTTTATGATAGGGGTCCGTTAGGTTTGTAGTATTAGGGTTTTAGTCCATGATACCATCGCGTTTGTAAGTCCACGTTGCTCACCCCGATTCTTACGGGGAGGCGGAAACGGTAAAAAATGATCTTTTAGACAATGGCAACATGGACTAAAAGAGAGGATCTTTGCTAAACAAAACCTAGCAAACTATATGAGGTTCTATCTACTGTGTCATAGAGATTATACCTCACGATACCGGTCCTTCGGGTCTTCTCTCCGCTGTCCTGCTCGTCCATCTAAGTTCCGAGGATCGATTCGGATCTTGATCACCTCCGCGGCCTCCTTGAGTCGAAGACGATCCACCCGAGAGTTTGTGTTCCGAGCTCCACCTCGAGCCGAGGCAACTAGGGTAACAAGATCGCTACGCTTGATGTCCTAGGTTGTGTAGAAGAGGTAGATGGATGTGTTTGTCTATTTGGATCCTTTTTCTCTCAACACATGAGATCAAAGGAAATTTCAAGAGGAGGAAGAAGAAGGAACAACCATGGAGCTCTTTCTTTTCTTCTCAAGAGAGAGAATGAGAAATGAATAATGAACTATGAAAATAAACCATGGTTGCAATAATACATAAACATCATCATTACTAATCCTTTCATGATAAAGTTGATGGATACATTTGAATTGACCATTTTCATATCAAAAATAAAAAGAAAACCAAAGAATACTCTAGACCTCTCATGAAGGTCCAAGTCAACTTTGGTCAAACGGTCAACAAAGTCAAGTATGGTCAAATAGTCAAAGCAATTAGCCATAACATAATTATCACTAAAAAGATTAGTAAAGAATGTCCCCGGCTCATAATGGTTTTGACCGAACCAACTGCCAAAACCTTAATGAGTCCGCCTCATAATGGTTTTGACCGAATCAACTGTCAAAACCCTAATGAGGCACCTCTTTCTTCTTCGCTCCTCACAACTATGCATACACACCCGCATCCGCATTCCATAGAATGCGAATGCACAGAAGACAAAACAAATCCATCCATACAATACTAGGATCCGGCTTAAACCAAATCCCACTAGTATTTCCTGCCCGAACAGCATACGCACACAAGTGCATGTAAGTGATCGTAGCCTTGCCGTAAAACCATACGGCCTCTACACGTTTCGCTCAGTACAGGGAAACTCTCTGTGTGGGACTCTAAAGACTCGACACTACGCCGGCAGTGGGTTTAACCACAGACCGCAAGCGGCACTAGCTGTACGTAACGGTCCCCAGGTAGATGTAGATAATAAGGCCGATGAGGTAAACCCATCCGAACTCCTACTGAGCCTGAATGTGACAATCTCCGTACAGTCCGGTCCGTTCGTCTGAGAACATTGCATGGCGGGCCTAGGGGGTGGTAAATGTCAGTCCCCTAATAGCGGTACAAGTCGTGTCGGAGTGTAGCCCAGAACACCCTGAGATAACACTGGAAACCTACCAGTATATCTCGCTTGCCCTGGCCAGGGACTAATATGTGTAATGGCTCTCCTAGACACAGCGCGATATCAACCCCCAATATCGAGAGAGACGAATTCTGTCTAACCGTCACTGCCTCCAAGTGCTTCGGGACTGCACCCAACTATTACCTGTTTGCACGACTCCTTTGAGCCGTGGTAGAGTAGTAATCAAAGAACAGTGGGAACACACTCGAGGCGAAGTGACAGTGTCAAGTCAGCGGACTAAGCTGTACTCATGTCACCTGGGAACTGATAACTGACGATAGGTATAATACCAACCAACAGTTCCCGACGAGTCATGTCCAGTGTACTCGTAACCTAACGAGCACCCGCATACTATCTCGAGTACGACATACTGATGGCTGTGGGATAGACCATCTCCCCATGCTGGGATGAGAAGCGCATACGCTAGTCTACTCCGGAGTATCGATACCTTGTCTCGATAGTCCTACGACTAGGGACCTGTATAAGGATGTGCTTATAGATTACCCAGCCCCCACAAGTGTGACTGCCATCACAACGCTGGTAATCAAGCAAAGATCCTAAGGGCTCTACTAATATGTATAAGCAATATGCTAAAAGAAACACATGCACATATTGAAGTAGAAACAAACCAAGTAGCATACTACCATTTTGAGCAAGATTGTCTATACAACTGTGAATATCCCAAGCTTACATCAAGTAATATACAAGCTAGTATGATACAGTAATGGCCTCTAGGGCATATACACTAACAATCTCCCACTTGCACTAAGGCCATGTACTGGCGTATCGAAGACCTATCATCTCGATCAGCTGCTCGAACTGAGTCTGGGGTAGGGCCTTCGTGAGTGGATCTGCAGTGTTATTCTCCGAATTTACTCTCTTCACCTCGATCTCCCGGCGATCTACGATCTCCCTGATCAGATGGTACCGCCTCAAAATGTGCCTGGACTTCTGATGGGACCTGGGTTCCTTCGCTAAAGCTATAGCGCTGTTGTTGTCACAATACAGCGGTACTGGATCAACAATGGTAGGAACCACCTGAAGCTCCGTGAGGAACTTCTTCATCCAGACAGCTTCCTTTGCGGCATCGCAAGCAGCTATGTACTCCGCTTCCATAGTTGAGTCAGCAACGGTTTCCTGCTTGGAACTCTTCCAGCAAACCGCCTCTCCATTGAGGGTAAAGACATAACCCGACATGGACTTGGAGTCATCCTCATCACTCTGAAAGCTGGAGTCAGCAAAGGCCTCGATCTGGAGGTCTTTTCCGCCATATACTAAGAACATCTCCTTAGTCCTTCTCAGGTACTTGAGAATGTTCTTTACAGCTATCCAGTGTTTCTCCCCTGGGTCCGACTGATACCGGCTTACAACGCTCAATGCGTATGCTACATCTGGTCTGGTACATAACATCGCATACATTATAGAGCCTACCGTAGATGCGTAGGGTATAGATGACATGCGAGTCCTTTACAAATCAGTTTTGGGAGACATCTCTTTGGAGAGGGTGATTCCGTGACAAGCCGGTAGATTACCACGCTTGGAATCTTCTATACTGAATCATTTCAGTATGGTGTCGATGTATCTGGACTGTGAAAGTCCCAACATCCTCTTAGATCTATCACGATAGATCTGGATCCCCAGAATGTAGTTGGCATCGCCCAGGTCCTTCATGGAGAACCTCTGTGACAAGAATCCATTGACTGACTGTAGCATAGGAATATCATTTCCTATTAGGAGAATGTCATCCACGTACAAGACGAAGAATACCACAGTTCTCCCTACAATCTTACTGTAAATTTATGGTTCATCTGGGTTTTTGATAAAGTCGAATTTCTTGACAGTATCATCAAAGCAGATGTTCCAACTCCGCGATGCCTGCTTCAGTCCATAGATGGACTTGAGAAACTTGCACACTTTACCGCTGCTCCCACTCTGAATGAATCCCTCCGGCTGATCCATATAGACGCACTCTTCTAAATTTCCATTTAGAAAAGCCGTCTTTACGTCCATCTGCCAGATCTCATAATCGTGGAAGGCAGCAATGGCAAGAAGGATCCGAATGTATTTGAGCATAGCCACTGGAGAAAAGGTCTTGTCATAGTCCAAACCAGGTCTTTGACGAAAACCCTTTGCAACAAGTCTAGCTTTATAGGTTTCAACCTGCCCATCTACACCAATCTTCTTTCTGAAGATCCATTTGCAGCCTACGAGTTTTATCCCTTCTGGAGCAAAGTCCAAAGTCCAAACTTTGTTGGTGTACATGGACTCCATCTCGGTCCGCATTGCATCCAGCCATTTTACTGAGTCACCGCTCTGAATGGCTTGCTGGAAGCTAGTAGGCTCACCATAATCAATAGCGCAATCCTCTCTATCCCCGTCTATGAGAAAACCGTAGTATCTCTCGGGCGGATGAGACTGCCTACTACTCCTGTGGAGTGGCGTTGGGATGTCCAGTTCTCTTGAAACTCCTGGTTCTTCCAAGCTTTCAGTAATAGCTTGTGGTTCTGGAATTTCTTCCAGTTCTATTGCGCTCCCACTTATCGATTTTCTAAAAATTCAGTTTCCAAGAAGTGGACATGCTGAGAAACAAAAACCTTTTGTTCCTCTGCGGAATAGAAAAGTTACCCCCCTGGAGTTCTTAGGGTATCCTACAAACCTACATAGTACTGAGCATGCCTCGAGCTTGTCCGCATGCTGCTTCTTTATAAAAGCTGGACATCCCCATGTCTTAAGATACTTAAGACAGGGTTTCTTCCCACTCCACATCTGATATGGGGTGGTAGGTACAGTCTTGGTTGGAGCCTTGTTCAAAAGATATGCAGCTGTTTCTAGTGCATAACCCCAGAAAGATCGCGGCAACTCAGCCTTACTCATCATGGAACGAACCATATCCAATAGGGTTCGATTCCGCCTTTCAAATACACCGTTGTGTTGTGGTGTGTATGGAGGAGTAAGCTGAGAGAGAATTCCATTCTCTTTTAAGTAGTCCAGAAACTCGGCACTCAAGTATTCACCACCTCGATCATATCTCAGTGTCTTGATACTTTTGCCTGTTTGTTTTTCAACTTCATTCTTGTATTCCCGAAATTTCTCAAAGGCCTCGGATTTATGCTTCATCAGGAAGACATGTCCATACCTAGAGAAATCATCTGTGAAAGTAATGAAGTATGAATAACCACTTCGCGCATGTGTAGACATTGGACCACACACATCACTGTGTATGAGTCCCAAGAGCTCGCTTGCTCTTTCTCCGTGTCCAGTGAACGGAGTCTTTGTCATCTTTCCCATGAGACAAGATTCACAAGTGGCATAAGACTGATACTCGAACGGATTCAAGTATCCCTCTTTATGTAACTTTGTTAATCGTGTTTCATTAATATGACCCAGTCTATAATGCCATAAGAAAGCCTGATTTGTTTCCGGAGACTTTCTTTTAAGTTTGTTCTGAACACTGAAAATCTGAGCTTGATTTAATACGTATATTCCGTTTTCTAATGTACCTGACCCAATCAGAACTTGATTTAGGTGGATGTGGACCACATCGCTTACAAAAGTAAAATCATATCCTTTCTTAGAAAATAAGGATACAGATATGATATTACAAGTCGCACCTGGTACATAAAAACAGTTACGCAGAATCAATATCTGCACAGTTGTTAGTCCAAGATGATATTCCCCTACGGATTCAGCGTCCATGCTCATTCCGTTAGCAACCCTGAGAGTCATATCACCTATCCTGATAACCCTACGGTTTCTCAGAGCCTGTAACGAATTACAGATGTGAGATCCTAATCCGGTATCCAATACCCAGGAAGTAGGGTTAACTGACATACAGTTCTCTATTACAAACACACCCGAAGTCGAAGCCACAACATGCTTCGAATCCTGACTACTGGCTTTGCTAGCCCTGCAATCCTTCTGCCAATGTTTATTCCCGTAACAATACGAGCGTCCATCTTTTACTACATCCAGTCCCGAAACTTTTGCCCTTCCCTTTCATTCTACTTCCCTGGTTTCCTTCAGGGTAGAAGGTAGAGACTGTAGAATCAAGTCAGTATCTGACCCGTTCTTCAACGTGGTCTTCAGGTCCGTAAGCTCAAAATAGCTGGTCTCTGTAAGGACGTTGCCCCTTACAGATGACCCGATAGCCAACCTCGCTGGAAGCAATTCGTTCGAGGTCTCATATCTTGCGGTACGAGATTGCTCTCCATATAAATCTTTGTCATGGAGGAAGATAGAAACTAAGTCCATCTTCTCGTGCTGCCTCTGGTATGCACCATCAACTGAGGCTAACACGAGGTACTTGGCTTTCGCACAGTCTTTTTCCGATGTCTTACGGATATCAATATCCGTGACAGAGGAAACTGGTCCTGAGACGGCAAGGGTTGGATTAGTTAAGAGGTGTCCCAGCTTGTCATGGGCAATGGACATCTGGACAGACCTTTGCCAATCATAACAGTCAGATTCGGTCATTTTATTATCTAGATGTAACCTATGTGTGGTCACTGGGTCGCTGCATTAAGAGAGAGAGAAGAAAACACTCAGCATAATGCTCTTGCAAGTTTAGATTGGTTTTTAATTTATCTAAACAGGATGGCTCCCACTGTCTCTCGAATCCCTCCTCAAACCATAAAGGAAGAATTAGTCAGGATTAATCTCACCGTACAATACTTGCTTAACCGTTCAGCCAGGCCAGTATCGGTACTTCGAGGGAGGTTTTCCAACGCTTTCGAGAAGTTCCTTAATTAAGTAACCTCTTTTCCCTTTGGGCGTAGCCCCGCTAACACCTTTCTAGACACCTACTTGGTTTATAGCATTGATCGTTAAGTGAGAAAGTTCCCGAGGAGTAGCATATACTCACAGTAGGATCGGGATCCAAATGTCATCGTGTGATAAAACTGAAGGAATCCTACCAGAATCATCACACTCCAAATGGTATGCAGCACTAGCAAGTTTCAGTTTCTTTAGAAACTCCCGATGTGGATTTTTGCCCTATGCTCTTATGACCTTGACGAAGGTCAACAAATCATAAGTTACATGTCAAGTTCTACCCGTCATTGTCCAGGTTAATTTGAACCCACCCGTATATACCCTTGACGAAGGTCAACAAGGTAATACGACTGTCCCAAACCAACGCATCTATCTATGCTACATATGAACACCCAACAGCTACCAATCACTATGCCTTGACGAAGGTCAACAAATATAGCTTGAATACTATTGAATATTCATACGAAATGATGGAGGGCTACGAATGGTTTTGGCGAAACCGTGAACATAGTGAACTTGATATAATCGAAGGAACGAGATAGCTTTTAAAAGGAGTGGTTCAAGCTCCGCGTTTAAAAGTTTTTTTTTGAAAAGAACCGAGCGGTTTTGAAATTGTTCCAACGACTTTACTTTGGTTTATTTTCTTGCATTAATTATAATGTGTCCCATCATTTAATCCTACCATTGCAGAAAACAACGAAAATATGACGTACGCTTATGCCATCCGCATTCGCCACGGGGCCCCGTCATCACCCGTTAGATTACATAACTAACGACAGAGCGGGGGCTTGACTAGCACGGATGCAAAACATAAGCAACGCTTAAATAGATATCATATATAGATATATACATTCATCAGATGCAATGATAGCCATTCCACATCATAGATGAACACTTTAGATATACTAGGAATCCGCGTTTCTTTCAAGCCTGCAATGAAAGACGGATTACACGGTCGCGATGAATAGCCAAACCCTACCCTAGACCCCTACGGGTGCGGCAAACTACCCGCCAAGTACCCGAAGCGAAGCAACCTCCCTCACCAACGTGAGTAGGCCACTCGGTACTTCGAGATACCCGGTAGTTTGTGCACCCCACCTTGGGTCTATCCTAGGAGAAAAAATAGTAAAAGAAATTATACAATGGCGGCTACAACCTCATCCCGGATGAGCGGCCATAAAATAATATTACATCAATTACAAATTTTACATTGAATGAAAGAAAAAGAATACTCTCATCTCACATCCCCCGGCTATTCATCCGCAACAATCCAACGAGTTCATATACACAAACCATCAACATTACAGATCACAGATATGTATAACCCCCACTAATCGACGTATAGCGATTAGCAGACGTTCAATACATATATCACATCACAGATAAAATCCATTAGCCAAAGTCTACGGAATTTCGATCAAAATACAGATTTGTAACCACCCCAAACACAAATTTGTTCTCTGG
This sequence comes from Agapanthus africanus, assembly GCA_030015575.1. NCBI lineage: Eukaryota > Viridiplantae > Streptophyta > Magnoliopsida > Asparagales > Amaryllidaceae > Agapanthus > Agapanthus africanus. The sequence goes on from JASDDO010000026.1 coordinate 136,725,928, forward strand.
AAATTCTGGGCAGAAACAAACTATCATAAAAATCCCAAAACATCTCACTAAGAACACTGCACCAAAAACGGTCTACGGCCGAGTCAACTAGGCCGCTGATCCGCGGCAAGAAGCATGTTCTTGCCGCGGTTCCGCGGTGCTTTGACCGAGTCACTGGATCATTTTTGGTGGGTGTTTTTAGAAAACCCTGAGCCGATTTTTCATATATGTCAAATTATTTTTTGAGCTGTTTTGAAAATCGGCAGAAACTTGGTTTTTCCGGACGTGTTTTGCGATTTTTTTTCCGATCGAAATTCTAAATACTTTGGTAACATGCTAGTTTGTGTTTAGCTAGGCTCTGATACCACTGTAAGTCCACGTTGCTCACCCCGGTTCTTACGGGGAGGCGGAAACGGTAAAAAACGATCTTTGACACAAAGGCGACATGGACTAAAAGAGAGGATCTTTGGTAAACAAAACCTAGCAAACTATATGAGGTTCTATCTACTGTGTCATAGAGATTATACCTCACGATACCGGTCCTTCGGGTCTTCTCTCCGCTGTCCTGCTCGCCCATCTAAGCACCGAGGATCGATCCTGATCTTGGTCACCTCCGCGGCCTCCTTGAGTCGAAGACGATCCACCCGAGAGTTTGTGTTCCGAGCTCCACCTCGAGCCGAGGCAACTAGGGCAACAAGATTGCTACGCTTGATGTCCTAGGTTGTGTAGAAGAGGTAGATGGATGTGTTTGTCTATTTGGATCCTTTTTCTCTCAACACATGAGATCAAAGGAAATTTCAAGAGGAGGAAGAAGAAGGAACAAACATGGAGCTCTTTCTTTTCTTCTCAAGAGAGAGAATGAGAAATGAATAATGAACTAAGAAAATGAACCATGGTTGCAATAATACATAAACATCATCATTACTAATCATTTCATGATAAAGTTGATGGCTACATTTGAATTGACCATTTTCATATCAAAAATAAAAAGAAAACCAAAGAATACTCTAGACCTCTCATGAAGGTCCAAGTCAACTTTGGTCAAACGGTCAACAAAGTCAAGTATAGTCAAATGGTCAAAGCAATTAGCCATAACATAATTATCACTAAAAAGATTAGTAAAGAATGTCCCCGGCTCATAATGGTTTTGACCGAACCAACTGCCAAAACCCTAATGAGTCCGCCTCATAATGGTTTTGACCGAATCAACTGTCAAAACCCTAATGAGGTACCTCCTTCTTCTTCGCTCCTCACAACTGTGCATACACACCCGCATCCGCATTCCGTAGAATGCGAATGCACAGAAGACAAAACAAATCCATCCATACAATACTAGGATCCGGCTTAAACCAAAGCCCACTAGTATTGCCTGCCCGAACAGCATACGTACACAAGTGCACGTAAGTGATCATAGCCTTGCCGTAAAACCATACGGCCTCTACACGTTTCGCTCAGTACAGGGAAACTCTCTGTGTGGGACTCTAAAGACTCGACACTACGTTGGCAGTGGGTTTAACCACAGACCGCAAGCGGCACTAGCTGTACGTAACGGTCCCTAGGTAGATGTCGATAAGAAGGCCGATGAGGTAAACCCATCCGAACTCCTACTAAGCCTGAATGTGACAATCTCCGTACAGTCCGGTCCGTTCGTCTGAGAACATCGCATGGCGGGCCTAGGGGGTGGTAAACGTCAGTCCCCTAATAGCGGTACAAGTCGTTTCGGAGTGTAGCCCAGAACACCCTGAGATAACAATGGAAACCTACCAATATATCTCGCTTGCCCTGGCCAGGGACTACTATGTGTAATGGCTCTCCTAGACACAGCACGATATCAACCCCCAATACCGAGAGAGACGGATCTTGTCTAACCGTCACTGCCTCTAAGTGCTTCGGGACTGCACCCAACTATTACCTATTTACACGACTCCTTTGAGCCATGGTAGGGTAGTAATCAAAGAACAGTGGAAACACACTCGAGGCGAAGTGACAGTGTCAAGTCAGCGGACTATGCTGTACTCATGTCACCTGGGAACTGATAACTGACGATAGGTATAATACCAACCAACAGTTCCCGATGAGTCCTGTCCAGTGTACTCATAACCTAACGAGCATCCGCATACTATCTCCAGTACGACGTACTGATGGCTGTGGGACAGACCATCTCCCTATGCTGGGATGAGAAGCACATACGCTAGTCTACTCCGGAGTATCGATGCCCTGTCTCGATAGTCCTACGACTAGGGACCTGTATAAGGATGTGCTTATAGATTACCCAGCGCCCACAAGTGTGACTGCCATCACAACGCTGGTAATCAAGCAAAGATCCTAAGGGCTCTACTAATATGTATAAGCAATATGCTAAAAGAAACACATGCACATATTGATGTAGAAACAAACCAAGTAGCATACTACCATTTTGAGCAAGATTGTCTATACAACTGTGAATATCCCAAGCTTCCATCAAGTAATATACAAGCTAGTATGATACAGTAATGGCCTCTAGGGCATATACACTAACAGCGTTGGCTGATGTATTCCTCGATATACAGCCCCTTAGGTTGCTGTTCGAGTAGCCCCACGACTGTCGTGTCTTTGATCCCTTATAAGGCTGGACAAGACGTCTTCAAGTAATCTTCTTAGTTTGATGTAGCTGTATTACCGTCGGAAGAACAAGCGTTAGGTATTTGCCGTGGCGCTTTTCACTTGAGGTCAGGCTCAATTTGGAGCTCCGATGAGTCATAACCGCACCCTTCTGGGGTAGGATGATCTCCAATGATCTTTAGACTTTGTATGTATTGCCGTCAAGACCTGAGCTAGGAATATGCAGTCACTTCGCTTTTGCTTTAAGATGTCGCGCCGATTCTTTGATAAAGTAGGGTAGACATGCATATGACCTCTATGCTGTATGTATTGCAATTGAGATCTGGAGCTACGAATATGCCGTTGCTCCAATTTCATTTGATAGTTGCATCCGCACCCTGCTGAAATGAGGAGGAACGTCGAGATGATCTCTAGACTGTAGATATTGCCATCTAGATCTAGAGTTAGGATTTTGCCATCGAGATCTAGAGTTAGGATTTTGTCGTCACTCCACTTTTATTTGACCCTTGGGTCCTTTTTGACATCACGTCTGTACTTTGCTGAAGTAGGAAGGACGTCCAAATAGTTTCTAGGCTGTAGATGTACCATCAAGACTTGGTTCTTCATTTGACGAAACGTGGTGGGAAAATATAGTTCCCTTTCTTTCGTTTGTGCCCATGGATTGTATACAAGAGTCAATATGGACCTACTTGCAGGGCAGAAATGTTTCATTTTCATTTTTTTTATTTCTTTCCGCGATATTTTATCTTTTCAACTTTTATGTCGCGAAAGTCGTGAATGCCTAATCATTTCGGGTATTTATCATGGTGCCCAATCATTTCAGATGTTTTTATTTTTAATTACTGCTATTTATTGTGAGTTGCCCTATCATTTCGGCTTTTTTTGAATTTAAAATCTGATACCAATCTTAGCATCAGTATCGCTACCACTGGGATATTGACAGGAGCGAATCATCATTTGCCGTGAGAGAACTTGAAATTTGGTACCTATTTGGCATTGTTCACCGCCAAAAGACCGGACTGAGACGTTGGGACGTCTGGCCTGAATTTTTGGGCAGATACTATTTGGACTTCTCCATCCACCTTTCCGAAGATACCAAGTTGATTTATGGCACCGTATATCGAAGGTTTGGACATATGCGACTATTGTAACAGACTTTATCAGATTCCTCCTCATTTGTGAAGGGTTTTTGATTGTAGGGACGCTCTTCCCTGCAGGTGCAAACCTCTGCAGTTAATTACGTTATCGCATTGCGATAACCACTTACTCCTGCTCCAGCAGTTCACTCCGTGTCGTGTGTTATTTTGTTTGTTTTGGTTGCCCATGAATTCTATACGAAGACTAGTTTATGTTGTCGCCCGTACGGCACGGATCAGTCCAAATCCATATATTTTTAGATTTGGGTTTTTGAATATTTTGTTTGGTTTAAGAACCGTTAATCTAGTTTGATATTAAGATAAACTTAAACGTATAAGCATTTGGGTTCAATTTATTTTAAGTAAGGATACGTTAGTCTTGTTAGAAACTAAGATCAATTTAGCAACATTTTCAGGATCGTTAGATTTAGTTAAGATCAAACGGTAGAGTATTTGGGCTCAGCTGTTAGAAATTTCAGAGAGAGAGAGAGACTTTTAGCCAATTTGGGCTTGATCTGCTCAGTCTTTTCTTCTTTCTTTTTCTTTTATTCGAAAGTGATAAGCACTTATTTGGGTTCTATTTCCTCAGTCCTTAGCCTTTTATGTAAAAGTGCTAAGCACTTGTTTAGGCTCGGGCGCTCACATGTGTATCATGTGGGCACTCAGTCATGGGAGCTGCCCAATAAGTGCTGAGCATTTTAGTCATTTTGACTGAATATGAAGTGCTAAGCACTTTTGTATAGCGTCTACGTGAGGAGCACGTGTGGCGCTGTCTCATTTTATTTTGTAGGGCACCCACATGTTTTTTCCATGAGGTGCTGGGCGCTGTCCAATCAGTATTAAGCACTCAGCCGTTTTGGCTGTATATGAAGTGCTAAGCACTTTACTTAGTGCTCTTGTATATTTCACATGAGGCGATGGCCTTTTGTTTTAGACGCGCACGTGTTTTTCACGTGAGGTGCTGCTTCCTTTGTTGTTGGCACCTACGTGGGAAGCACGTGAGGCACGAATTCCTTTTCTTTTCTAGAGATTGAATCTCTGTTAATAGCATTTTGACCATTAATGATCACCAAGATTTTTGTTTTGAAGATCTTGGATTAATAACTAAGTTCTTATGTTTTTTCTTTTATAAGCACTAAGTTTCTTTTTAGGATTAAACCCTATCTTCAGAGGAATTAAATTCCCAGAACATAAGTTGTTTTTCTTTCTCTTTCTTTTTAACCTAGTTCTTTTCCTATAGGTTTTGAGTCTGAAGAACAGAATCTCCCCGATGAGAATTAAATTTTCAACTTGTGGGGAGATTTTCTTTGCAAATATCAAATCAGAAGAAGAACTAAGTTCTTAAATGAAGGGTTAAACCCTTATTTCCATTTATACTAGGCAAAGGAGATATTTTGATCTCTTTTTTTTTTTACCTAGAGTTTGAAAGGAAGGAGATCTTCTTCTTCTCTTGAGAATTAAATTCTCTGTTTATTTCTTTTTTTTGTGGAGAAACTTTTGGGGTCCATCCTCTATATGAGACTTGAAGTCTCAATTCCTTTATATTATAGAGGCAAGTTTGTTAATTAATTTGAGAAAATCTCTCTTTGAGAGATATCAATTGATTTAATTGGTCTCAAAGATTATTTGGGGAATTTTATCCACCATTGGATTTGTTCTGCGCCGAAAACCGGGAAGATAAACGTCTTGCCTGAATTTGAGGGCAGATGCTATTTGGTGCTATCCGTCTACCTCTCCGAAGATGCCAAGTTGATTTATGGCATCGTGTATCGGAGGTTTAAACGGATGCGGCCGATATAGCAGACTTCGTCAGATTCCCCCTCATTGTGGGTTTTTTTTTATTGTAGGGACGCTCTTCCCTGCAGGCGCAAGCCCCTGTAGGCGTAAGCCCCTGCAGTTAATTACGCTACCGCATCGCGGTAACCACTTTCTCCTTCTCCAGATGGTCACTTCATGTCATGTGTGTTTGTTTTGTTTTTGGTTGCCCGTGGATTGTATACGGAGACTAATTTATGTTGACACCCATAGGGCGTGGATTAGTCCAAATCCGTATTTTTCTTAGATTTGGGTTTGGGGTTGGGTTTAAGGATACGTTAGTCTTATTTAAGACTAAGATCAAGTTAAACGTATGTTAAGGATACGTTAGTCTAATTTTTAGACTAAGATCAACTTAACGGGATCGTTTAGATCCAACAAAAGAGCATTTAGGCTCTATTGTTTTAGTTTAGGGACTTTGCGGTCGATTACCAGTTTAAGGACATGGTGGTCCAATGTTAGTTTAAGGACATCTCGGTCTAAGGTTAAGGAAATCATAGTCCATGGGCTTAAGGACCCCACAGTCCGAGGTTAAGGACATCATAGTCCATGGGTTTAAAGGGACCCCACAGTCCGAGGTTAAGGACATCATAGTCCATGGGCTTAAGGACCCCATAGTCCGTAGTTTAAAGATGTCATAGTCTATAAAGTTTAAGGACATCATAGTCCATGAGTTTAAGGACCCCACAGTCCAAGGTTAAGGACATCATAGTCCATGGGCTTAAGGACCCCACAGTCCGTAGTTTAAAGACGTCATAGTCTATAAAGTTTAAGGATATCATAGTCCATGAGTTTAAGGACCCCACAGTCCATAGAATGATTGTTATCGGGATCCGTCACCTCTCTGAAGACGTTGAAGGATTACAACGACAAATAATGAAGAGATGTACCCTTGAACCAAAGTTGATTGGGGAATCTGTAGTCCAATTTGGGACTAAAATCAATCAATTTAGATTATGAGCGCATGGGCTCAGTTAAATCTGAATTGAGGACTTATGGCCAACTTGGGCTAAGTCCAATTAGATTTGAAATGCTGGCCCTCTATTGGATTGTTGAACATTTGTCTGGGTTCATGCCCCCCATTATTTAGCAATGCTAAACATGAGTCTGGGTTCTGACCATGTCTTTATCTTTTATTGAGTGCTGAGCTCTCATATGCCATATGGGATGATCAACCTTGGAAGACAAGGATATATTTGAGGTTCAGTCAAAAGGAAGTCTTGCCTCTGGAAGACTTAGCCAATTTGGGCTAGATTGGTTTTAAAATAGTGTTAAACACTAGAAGATATTTGGCGATCACGTGTTCCCACATGATGCGCTTTAAAACAATGTTAAACAATGGGGAAAAAATGCTCAAAATAGTGTTAAACACTAAAAATGGGGTGGTCACGTGGGGTCACGTGAGGCGCCTGAGAATTGGGCCAAACCTCCTTTATTCTATTCTCAAATCTGCAAATAAGTGTTAAACAATTAGCTTTCAGGCCATCACGTGTGAGCACATGAGGCATATGAAGATGGGGCCAGACTTCCTTTATTTTGTTCTCAGAATATTCAAATAAGTGTTAAACACTTTTGGTCTTCAGGCCATCACGTGTTGGCACTTGATGGGTATCCATGTATTGATTATTAAAGTATTTATTAGGGGTCACGTGGGGTCACGTGAGGGCGCCCAAAATTGATTCTGCCTTTGGATTTGTTCCTTTTGTTTTGAGAGTCACGTGTGAGCACGTGAGGCATTGCCTTCATGCTTTTTCTTTCTCATTTTGAGGAGTCTGTTTGAGGGTCACATGGGGCACGTGACCATGTCTCATTCGTTCTTTTCTGATCATTAAAGGAAGGGTCACGTGTTGCCACGTGACCATGTTTACATGCATGGATAATTTAAGTCCTTTGTTTAAGAATTAAATTCTTTGGTAGGGTTAAACCCTAATCTTGTTTGAGGAATTAAATTCCTATGTGTATGAAAGAATTAAATTCTTATGTAGGGTTAAACCCTAGTTTTATTTAGAGAAATTGAATTCCTATGAGTTTGGGAGAATTAAATTCTCATATAGGGTTAAACCCTAGTTTCATTTGGAGGAATTAAATTCCTATGAATTTGGGGGAATTAAATTCCTTAAACTTAATTCGCCCTCTAAGTTTTGGATCTGCATGGCAGAATCTCCCCGATGAGAATTAAATTCTCAACTTGTGGGGAGATTTGCTTCTACAGATCTTCAACCAATGGAAGAACTAAGTTCTTATTCAGAAGAGTTAAACTCTTAAATTTGAGAATTAAATTCTCTTTTATTTTATGGAGCTAAGATCTCTTTCCCCTTTCTCACCTAGGGTTTCTTTTCTCTGAAAAGGTCTTCTTTTCTCTCTTGAGAATTAAATTCTTCTCTCTTTTTTCTCTCTGTTGTTGTTTTTTTCTCCAAAAATCCAAGAGTCCTTCTTTTCTCTTCTTGGCTCCTATTTATATGAGAATGAAAATAATCAATCTATTTAGTCAATATTTCATTGAAAGATTTTAATTGAATTTGTAACCAACATGATATTTTAGATCACTCAGTGAATTTTATTCACCATTGGATTTTTTAATCCAAAAGATATTCTGTTTGTTATTCTTGGTGAATTTCAGGAAAATATTTCCTTGTATAGAATCTTTCTATAAATTGGTGATTTTTAATCATCATTGGATTTTTAATCCAACGATGCTCTACTTTACAGAGCACAGTCTTTTTGTTTGGAAAGATCTAAAGAAATATTTTCCAGTTAGGGTTCTTGATTCCTTCTTAATTAGAATTTAATTCTATTAGTTCAGAAGGCTTAAAAGCCCATCACGTGTTGGCACGTAATCCCACTGTTTGATCATTTAAATAGAATTTAATTCTATTAATTAAAGAGCTTAGGAACCCATCACGTGTTGACACGTGACCCCCTTGATTAACATTTTAACCGGAATATAATTCTGCCTTTTCAAAGAACTAAGGAACCATCACGTGTCAGCACGTGACCTTTAGTCACTTGTAGACACGTGATACCCCATTGGGATCTTTCCTTGCTGTTTTATCTTTCCTTTTAATTCCTTTTTAGTAGGTTGAAGGGCCCATCACATGTGGGCACGTGATTCCACTGATTGATTGTTTGACTAGAGTTTAACTCTATAAATTAGAGATCACAGGAACCCATCACGTGTCTGCACGTGACCTCTGGTCACGTGTGGACACGTGATGCCCTATTGGGGTATTCCTGATATCTTATGAGGGAACAAATTCCCCCACAGCGTTGTTCTCACGTGTTTGCGCGTGAGTGCAACGCTGTCACGTTTTGTGGCCATTGGATCTGCCTAGGGAAGGGGGTAGATGAACCGTTTTCCATCATATCCTATAAATGCAGGAGTCCCTTCAAAAGCGCCTCCACTTTTCATCTTCTTCCTTGCTTGTTCTTCCTCTGATAATTTAATTCTCTTTCCCAGAGCTTAGTTCTCTGTTTCAAAAATTTCCAGAGTTTAACTCTGTCAACAAAAGATTTCCTTTTTCAGGTAATGATCTTGAACGGCCGAGGAACTCCTTGTAGAAATTTTCTCTTGGATTTTAAATCCATACCAAGGGTTTTTTCTTTTAACAAGAACCCATCTTTACAAGTTCTTTAAAAATTTCCAATCCTTAAATAACAAACTCCTCTTGCTAGGGCTTCTCTGATCTCAGAGATCGATGGTGATACTTGTCTTTTTTATGGAATCTAATTCCATTCCAAAGAGTCTTTTAACTCTGAAAATGTTTTCTGGGAATTTAATTCCCCTGTTCAAAAGGAATTTAATACCTCTAAATAACTTAGTTCTTTAAAAGAAGACTTCTTGGGATTTTTCCTCCTGAGTTGTTCTTACAGAAAAAATTTCAGTAGAGATCTTACTTTATTTTTGCAGAGTCCAAGATGGGTTTCCCTTTGGGAGAATGTGTAGAGTCATTTGAATTCATTGAGAATCTTGCCTTTATTCTCATGATGATTGCTCAGCCTCATTATTAGTGAGCCGCCATCTTGATTTTGTGGGGCCCCTGTGTTTTGTAACCAACAGTCCCATAAAATAAGTTCTTTGTCGCTTTCTTCCACTGTCTTTTTATATATATACATTTATAAACATATATATATATATATATATACACGTGTTAGCTTCACTTAACAGTTTCCCCTTCTTTTATTTCAGGAACAATGACTTCTCTTCCGTACTTCCCTTTTACCCGCTCGGAGGCTGCCTTTTCTCAGTCACCGTCTGATGAAAAGGTGATGGCGATGATCAGAGCTCATGACCCTAATTGCACCTACTGGCTTTTATGGGGGACCTGGTATGGGCACATCATCCGCGGTCACCGCAGCTTTCTCTGCGAGATATCAACAGAGCCTACTTATCCATTTTTGCCGATGGAGCGTCCACGAGCCGCCTTCACCGTGGAGATGTTGAACTAGACCCCTACGGGACGGCTTGAGCCGTCAACAACTGGAATTCCAAACCACCCTATGCCAGCTATAGACATCTTAGGGCATCGTATCTGCCAAGGTGAAGCCCAGCCTTGGGGTCAGGTTTACAAAATAGGGCTTACTCCTCGACAACCCACAGGTTACCTTCTCTGGGATCGTTATATCCTGTCCGCCCATCGTGTGCGACTGCAGAGGGTCGGGCTCTATCAGGCAGTGTACGCATCTCTCTTCCACTATCAGTCCCCCCATGTCTGGTGGTTAAGGCTTTTTTAAATCAATGGAATCTTCCCACCAACACCTTCTTTCTAGGGGACCGTGAAGTTTCAATTCTCTGGAAGAGTTTCGTGAGATCTCGGGGTTGCCGGTCAGGGGGACGCTCTATGAAGAATTGCTGCCTCCTGATGAGTACGTTTTCGAAACTGAGCCTGCTATGCTTGACGGCCTGTTGATTGAAAATGTCGTCCGCCACAAGCACCCAAGTCTAATCAAGACTCTGGGCATTTTTGAAAAGCTGTTTGCAGAATCAGATGAGCAGGGTGTCACTTTCAAAAGCTTTATCGCCTGCTTCCTTCACGGGGATGTTCTATCAAAGACGGCTCCGAAGTTCGCAAATATCAACGACCCTTTCGGGTTCAGTCTAAATAAGCTACCGGATAAAGAAGAGGATTTACCGCAGTTCTACATTCCAATCCTGTCAGCTGTATTTTTTGAGTCGATCGCAGCCCCTGGCATAGATGAAGAGACTTTCTTCGTGGGTTTTATCAGCGTTTGGCTCAGCTGGTTCGCCATTCCCACGCACCGTCGCTTTATGAGAGCCTCGATCATTTACCCTGCTCATCGTATTGCCGAAGGGACGCGACTAGCTGTGGGCATTGTGGGGATAGCGCATCTGTATCATGGGCTAAGCGCCGCAACCAATACCTCAACCCCAGGCATGGATGCGGTAAATTTCTCTCTTCATTACTTTACGTCATGGATTGAGATGCACGTGCTAGGGTCATTCGCCGCGCATAAGAGACCCAGCTTTTATGATGCCTACACTTTTCCGCGGCTTATGAGGTTGGTGAACGCTTCTGCTCCCGATCCGACTCAATCCAGAGCTATTCATATGCTAATTAACCCCTTTGCCAATACGGGCGGGATGGTATTCAACGATCGAGTCCTCTCTGCTCCTTCAGGACCGATTCAACAGCTTTGTGACTCGTCGAAAGAGGGAGCACCTTCCCTGAAGCCCAAGGAAGCCATGCACCTATATTTGATCAGACCGGGTTATCTGGTATTTCGTCAGAACGGTGCAGCCCTTTTTATGCGGTACAACCCACACCGCTTTGCTCAACAACTGGGGTATGACCACGGTGTCCCCTTTGAAGCATTTACAGTGGAGCCCAGCCCATCATCAGAAGTCGTTCGTGACGCCGCTCATCACTTCATGTGGCTGAATACCGGCTCTCGCTTTGTGATTCCTGAAGCTGACTATATTTCTCGATGTGTGGGGTCTTTCACGGGCTGGTACCTCCACCGAATCAGCTCTATTATTACCGAGGAGAGGAGGATGCTCCTCGGATATAGGGCTCCTACTCTGATCCATGCTACGGGAGTCCCGCCGAGACCGTGGGCAGTGGTTCGCCCTCCCTTGAGAGATACTGGTATCGTGCTTGTTCCGGAGGTGGAGCTAACTCCCACAGCTGGTATGCCTCCGCGAACTAGAGCTCAATCAAGGGCCAATAGGGCGCCGGTAACAGTATCATCAGCTGCGGCGTCAGCAATGGCAGTATCGTCGTCGGTAGCACCGCCGAGTGAGGATATTGAAGGCGAAGTGGGTCAGCGTCGCACTAAAGCACCGAGGGGAAAGAGGCGAACATCTTCTGCAGTTAGTTCTAGGCCCAAGAGACGGAGGAAGACGGTCACCAATCTGCTCGACTCTTTAGTGGAATCTGAGCTTATTCTTCAAGACGAGCCAATAGTTATGCAAGAATCGGATGGTGGTCTACTTTTCCTGGGTTCATCTGCCGAGGAAGCCGCACAATTGGCTGAGGCTATAAGACGCTCACAGGATGAATCCGAGAATGTAAGGATACTGAAGAGGCCTTATCCTGCCGTCATCTTTGATGAAGATCCTCCATCGATACGGTGGATATTCATAGGTCCTTTAGAAGAGGGAGGTGAGAGAGCCCTTAAGCAGCCCATCTCAGCCGACGCCAAAGATGCGCTTTCGTTGTGGACCGGTGGCCACGAGTCTACCCTCGAACCCCGGCGAGTATACCTCCTCAGGAAGGAACGCCGGCTTGAACAAGCCATACTAGAAGCTCCTTTGCGCATTGGTATGCTTATATATCCTTTTGTAGTATTTTGCACTTCTAATATATATATATATATATATATACTTATCCTCGTGAAAACATTGCAGGGACTTCGACAATGGCAGAGGATCTGAGTTCGGGTCGCACCTTGACTATGGACTCCGCAGATATCCCCGATGAGACACTAATAAGTGTGGAGGGGGTCGATACACCTGTTGTTCCTGCCACGGAGCTCCCCTCGGTGACTCTCGCTTCCCAGGTGCTTGCTCCTCCGGAAGAGGCATCTTCATTGGCCATGGATTCCATGGATCTTTCTGGGGGCGGCATGGATACTATGGGACAGGTGGCCGAGGCCATCGTTCTTTCATTGGAGCCTGCAGCGATGGCCACTGCTCCGCAATAAGAAGTTATTATATCGGCCCATGTCCCTGATGAGGTGCCTGGGGGCGTAGAGGAGGTCGCTGAAGCTGCTATCCTTCCAGTCCAGAGTGGGAGAAGCATTGAAGGTATCCTTCTATATTTTGTATTAATAATCTCTCCATTATCTGAACCTTTCTTTCTTTTTTAGAATTTTCTGGGTTGGCGGCGTCTATCGCTGATCTGTCCCCCAGGAAGTCTTTCCAGTGTCTACTAGAAATGGCCGCTCCGCAGGCGATATCTCCTCAACGCATCGTCCTCTCTTCCGGGCAAGGTTAGCGTTATTTGCCTCCCCTCATGGCATTACTATTATTTCATATAATAACACTGGCGTCTTCTACAGTTCTGAAAGCTGATGACGAAGTTGAGATTCTTGATGGGCCTAGGGAGCTTTCAGACCCTTCTTGCATGACTGTGGGTAAGTAAAGTTTTAATATTGGTCCGTTCGCTCTTTACTTGTGAATCTCGCTAATTGTTTTCTATGAATCTTAACAGCTTTTCCAGTTCCCCACGTTGGAATCTCACATCGTGATGCGGCCCGGCCTCTATGCTCTACGTGCCTCAGAACGGATGGCAAAGCTAAGCCTTCACTCCCTGTCATCCCTGATTGAAGACCTTCGTGCCGACAGTATGATCACAGCCGAAGCGTTTGCCGCCGAAGCCAACGGTTCTCTTCCCTTTCTTTCTACTTACCATAGTGAAGCATTGGTGCGAGTCTGGGTTGAGTTCTGTCGGCAGGTGGAGGCTTGCTTGCATATTCTTGAATGTACATGCCTTCCTTCAGAGGTTGTGGCCGCGAAGGCGAGCTTACGGGGGCAGATTGAGCAGTGCGCCGCGAACATGCTATCACGCGAGAAGAGGCTCAGCCGAAAGTTTTCGTAGAGGGAGCTGGGTTCCAAAGCGCTGAGGGAACTTCAAGCCAATCTTACAGCCAAGACCACTCGGGCATATGAAATTTAGCGAGTACTTCAAGAGGCTATCAAGGAGGTGGTTGCCATTGATAAGGCCGTCATTTTCACTCGCGAAATGGTCGAAGCTCATAAGGTTACCGAAAAGGAGCTTGAAAGTTGGCTTGCCTCGTACCAGGCCCAACAGGGTCAAGCGGAGGCCCATCTCTTGACGATAATAAATCATGAAGCCGAGGCCCAGCGAAAAAAGGATGAATTGGCAAATCTATTAAATCGTCCGCCGGCTTGAAGAAGTGTATATTTTTTTATTCTTCTTTTGTACATACTCCTGAATGAGAGTATTTTTTTTATTCTTTCATAAATTATACTTTGTATTCATTTTGATTCATGAATAAAAGACATATTTTGCTTCATGATGGTGTGTCCTTTTTAGTAAGTGCATTTTGTGGATAATCTATTTTGATTTCCTTGTAGGACATCGATGGCTTAGGAGTCAGGGTTAAGGTCTGCCTCCTAAGACTTTTCAACTTTATGAGCCGTGAGGGTCTCATAAAGAATTTTCTCCCTACAGGTCGAGAGGATCCTGTAGGTGTAATTTCTCCTTAAGAATCGTAAGGATTCCTAAGTAGGTTTTCTCTTGAGAGTCGTAAGGATCTCACAAAAGAGTTTTCTCCCTTACGAGTCGTGAGGACCCGTAAGAGATGGACGAGGTTGACATTATCCGCATTTCACGGAATCAGGGGTTGCCCTGGCCATTTCCCACAGGGTCAAGATTGACTTTAGCCGTGTTCTATGGGACCAGGATTTGCTCTGGATGCTTCCCACGGGGTCAGGATCGATATAGCCGTGTTCCGCAATGACCATGATCCGCTTTGGACATTTTCCACGGGGTCAAGATTGACATAGCCCATGTTCCACGTGACCAGGATTTGCTCTGGATGCTTCCCACGGGGTCAGGATTGACATAGCCGTGTTCTGCGAGGACCAGTATCCGCTCTGGACGTTTTCCACGGGGTCAAGATTGACATAGGCCGTGTTCCACGTGACCAGGATTTTCTCTGGATGCTTCCCACGGGGTCAGGATTGCCATAGGCCGTGTTCGACATGATCAGGATTTGCTCTGGATGCTTCCCATGGGGTCAGGATTGACATAGGCCGTGTTCCGCAAGGACCAGGATCCGCTCTGGACGTTTTCCACGGGGTCAGGATTGACATAGGCCGTGTTCCACGTGACCAGGATTTGCTCTGGATGCTTCCCACGGGGTCAGGATTGACATAGCCGTGTTCTGCGAGGACCAGTATCCGCTCTGGACATTTTCCACGGGGTCAGGATTGACATAGGCCGTGTTCCATGTGACCAGGATTTTCTCTGGATGCTTCCCACGGGGTCATGATTGACATAGCCATGTTCTGCGAGGACCAGTATCCGCTCTGGACGTTTTCCACGGGGTCAAGATTGAAATAGACCGTGTCCCACGTGACCAGGATTTGCTCTGGATGCTTCCCATGGGGTCAGAATTGACATGGCCGTGTTCTGCGAGGACCAGTATCCGCTCTGGACGTTTTCCACGGGGTCAGAATTGACATAGGCCGTCTTCCACATGATCAGGATTTGCTCTGGATGCTTCCCACGGGGTCAGAATTAACATAGGCCGTATTCCGCAAGGACCGGAATTTATTGACTTTATCCGCATTTCACGGAGCCGGGGGTTGATTCTCGATTGTCTATGCATCGTCGAGTCATAGAACTGGGAACTTCGCCGCAGCTCCGATTTGGTTGATATTGCATTTGTTGTAATGAGACGAATGTTGAGATGATCTCCAGGCTGTCTGTGAACCATCGAGATGTAGCTTCTTTTTCTGATGGAGTCTGGTGGGAAGGTATGGGTCCCTCTTAATTTGTTCCCCTGGATTGTATACAGGGATTTCACATGTAGGGCAAAAAGTTGCATTTTATATTTTTCTTTCTGCGATGCTCTATCATTTCAGCTTTTCTATCGCGAAAGTCGCGATTGCCCAATCATTTCGGCTATTTTTTCGCGGTGCCCAATCATTTCGGCTATTTGTTTTTATTCACTCGCTGCTTTTTATTGTGCGTTGCCCAAACATTTCGGCTATTTGTTTTTATTTACTCACTACTTTTTATTGCGAGTTGCCCAATCATTTCGGCTATTTTTTATGCATACATTTTTACTTGCTGATTCTGTTGCAAGTCGCCTCATCATTTCGGCTATTTCATATGCATTTGTGGCTTACTGACTTTTCACTGTGAGTTTGGGATTTGATACCGATTTAGGCATCAGCATCGCTACAACTGGGATATTTCCAGGAGCGAATCATCATTTGCCTCTGTCGATGCCGAACAAAGGTGGCTTAGTGAACAGGGTTAGGATCCTGTCGACTAAGGCTTTTTGACTTTACGAGCTGTAAGGGTCTCATAAAGAATTTCTCCCTACGAGTCGTGAGGATCTTGTAGGTGTACTTTCTCCTTAGGAATCGTGAGGATTCCTAAGTGTGTGTTCTCTTATAAGTCGTAAGGATCTTACGAGAGTATTTTCTCTTTATAAGTCGAGAGGGCTTACAAGGGCTGTCCGCTGTGTAAACATATCCTTAGTCGCGGGTGGGACTTTGTTAGGGAAATGTTTATTCACGCCCGTGAATTGTATACAAGGGTCAATACTGAACCACTTGTAGGGCAGCATTGGAGGTTGTGATGGCGGCTTAAGAATAGGTTCAGATCCCTATAGCTTAAGGCTTTTGAATCCTATGAGCCGTGAGGGTCTCAAAGGGGGAATTCTCCTTACGAGTCGTGAGGATATCGTAAGTGCGTTTCTCCTTAGGAATCGTGGGGATCCCTAAGTGTGTTGCTCCTTTGTGAGTCGTAAGGATCTCACGCAGGTGGTTTCTCCTCACAAGGTCGAGAGGACCTTACAAGTGTCTTTTAACGAGATTGCGCCCTTTCGGGTTTTCACAAAACTCGCCGGTATCCCTGCTGTTTTTACTCACGGAGCCCTTTCAGGTTTTCATCCGTGCCCATTTTGCTTATGGACATACCGTTTTCTTCTCTTTTTTTTAATTTTTTAATTTTTTTTGTGTCAGCCTTGGGATGCTGCTGCCCGTAGTAGTTTATCGACGTTTCGGTCAACAACAAATTTTAGGACATAGTGGTCCATCGTAAGTTTAAGGACGTTTCGGTCCGACGTCAGTTTTAGGACATAGTGGCCCATTGTTAGTTTAAGGACATTTCGGTCCGAGAAAAGGAAGCCAGCTATTACTTACAGACTTTAGGCTTAGGAAGATAGCGAGCGGACATAGGCGTCGTCATCTATCGTTGACCTAGGCCGTGACTCGTCAGGCATAGTATTTTTTTAGGAAGCGACCGTTTATTGGCCTGAAAGGTCTTTCACCATGCATGTCCATGAGTAGATATGCTCCACCCTGGTAGACTTTGTCTATGATATACGGGCCTTCATAGTTTGACTCGAATTTCTCCCGCTTGGCACGATTGGGGATCATAGGTCTTTTGACCATTAGCACGAGTTTGCCGTGGCGGAATGTTCTCGGCCTAGTCAATTTCTCGTATGAGCACGTCATCTTTGCTTTATAAGCCTCCAGATTTTGCTGCGCCATGAGCCTGGTTTCATCAAGGGCATCGAGCTCCTCAATCTAAAGGTGAGCATTTTTTTCGTCTGTTAGCTCGTAGTGAACCGCCACTCGTAGAGAGGGTAACTCTATTTCGAGGGGGAGTACCGCTTCTGTGCCGAATACCAATGCGTACGGCGTTGTGTTTGTGGACGTTTTGAACGTAGTTCGATACGCCCAGAGTGCTTCATGCAGTCTCTCGTGCCAGTCCCTTTTATTTCGAGACACCGTCTTTTTCACTATCTTCGTCAGGGTCTTGTTGAAAGCCTCAGCTAGACCGTTAGCTCGGGGATTATAAACCGATGAATATCTTCAGTCTATGTTATGCTGTTGTGCGAAGCGACTGATCTTGTGGCTTCTATAGGCTGGCCCGTTATCGGAGATAATCCGTCGTGGAGTGCCAAACTGATAAATGACGTGTGTCTTAAAAAAATGAAGGATATTCTCCGTTTTCACTTACCTTAGCGGTACTGCTTCTGTCCATTAGGAGAAGTAATCAGTTGTTGCCAAAATGAACCGATGTCCTCTAGACGATGCTGGTTCGATGGGGCCGATTATGTTAGTCCCCCACATTTTGAATCGCCAGCTAGCCACCGTTGGATGTAGTGGATTCGGATGCTGATGGATAAAATCTCCGTGAATCTGGCATGAGTGGCATTGCTTCGCGTATTCGGGGCAGTCCTGGATCATCGTGGGCCAATAGTAGCCCATCCTTTTGATTTCCAGCTTCATCTTCGGGCCGGCTTGGTGAGAACCGCAAAGCCCATCGTGAGTTACTTGGACGACTCTTTTCGCTTCTTCTGGTCCCAGGCATCTTAGACATAAAAAGTTAAACGATCTCTTATACAGAGTATCATTGACGAATGCAAAAGACAGAGCTCATTTCATAAGCTGATGTCTTGAGGACGTATCTTCAGGTGTTCGACGGGATTTGAAGTAGTCTATAAAGACTTCTCTCCAATCCATAGCCTTTCCTGGACTTTTATTTGTAGAGTTGTTTGCTCGGTCGCTCCCTTCTCCTTGGACGATTCTGGAGATATTTCTGCCGGTGCAGGAACCTGACGGCTTTGTACCACGATCCTCACGTCATCGAGGTTCTCGTCGGCCAGTTCATTAGCGAGTTTGGCCAATGCATCCGCTTTTCTATTTTCCGCACGCGGTATGCTTTCCAGGGTGTAGGAAGGAATTTGAGTTAGCAGTTGCCGCACTCTCTCGCCATACTTCACCAGCTCTGGCTTGCACGTTTGATAGTCGCCGTTTACTTGGCTAACGATCAGCTGGGAGTCTCCGTATATGAGGAGATTCTCAATTCCCATGTCGACGGCGATCTCAAGACCTGCTATCAAAGCTTCATATTCGGCTTCATTGTTTGTCCTCAGTTCGGTTAAGGAGAAAACAAAGGGCATTATCCCTCCTTATGGAGTCACGAAGATGAGGCCCACCCCTGATTTGATTATGGGGGTGCTTTATTTGCGCTTCTTCCTGGAAGATTCCCCATCGAAGTAGAGTTCCCATCGGGTGTCACTCTCTCTTCTCTCACCATCAATCGTGTCAAACGCGTGCTCGTCTGGCAAGTCGTGGTTCAAGGGCGAATCGGCAGGTATCGGATGCTCAGCGACGAAGTCGGCGATGGCCTGGCCTTTCACTGCCTTGAGGGGTTGATAAGTTATCAAGAACTCCAACAAGAGCAAGGCCCATTTAGCGAGTCGTCCCGTTAATATAGCCTTTGACATTAAATATTTGAGAGGATCCACCTTCGATATGGGATGGACCTCATATGCCAACGCGTAGTGTCTGAGCTTCGTTATCGCGAAGATTAACGCCAGGCAGTGTTTTTCGATGGGAGAATAGTTGTTTTCTGCCCTTAAGAGAACTCGACTCAAATAGTAGAGGGCTCTCTCCTTCCCTTGGTCGTTTTCTTGTGCCCACAGCACGCCTAAGGAACCTTCGAGGGCTGTTGTATATAGGACGAGGGGTTTTCCTTTAGCAGGAGCGGCCAGTACTGGCGGATTCTGCAAGTACTATTTGATTTCGTCTAATGCGCTTTGGCATTTGCGATCCCAGACGAACGTGGTTCCTTTCTTCATTAGGTGACTGTAAGGACGACATTTGCCGGAGAGACTGGCTATAAATCGCCGGATATATGCGAGCTTTCCTTGGAGGGACCGCAGTTGCTTGAGAGTGTTTGGCGGAGGCATTTCCATGATTGCCTTGATCTTCGACGGGTCTATTTCTGTAGGGTTCCTAGGCACACTAATGAGGTCTCACAAGGCATCAACCATGCCAATGTCAAATTTTACAAGTGCCGAGAAACCCTAATACGGATTCGTTGACTAGAGTTTAGGCGAAAAGTGAAACTAGTTAACAACTTAACTAAAGGAAAGAGGCTACAACCTTTGTAGATCCGGTTCTCCACTTCCTTAGCTCCACGTGGACGTCCTCTCGCTGTCCATATCACATCTCAGACTCTAGCATCGGCTTCATCGGAGAAATGGGCGGGTAAGGTGGTCAACTTCGATGCCGAAGATGATCTACGTCGAGGCAACACAAGATCAAGCTCCAACTTCACCAAGTTGTGAAACTTGTGAAGAAAACACCCTATACTACTTGGCAAGAGGTAGAGGATGAAGAAATAGGAGGTGGGTTCTCTTTAGAATTAGATTTCTCACTCTTTTACTCAAGATGCCATTAATGGAGTCAAGCTTTTATCTTGAAGAAGAAGAAGAAGATGAAGATAGAATATGATAAGTGTTAGATTAAAAATGAAAATAATATGAATACTTATCATATACTAACCATGGTCAAGTGTAGAGAGTAAACTAGGGTTAGGTGAATGGTTAGGTTAAGAGAAGAAAACAAAAATGGTCAATGTTTCAACCCTTCATGAAGCTTCATGAAAGAAACAAGAAAAGCCACCATTTCTATTTTCTTTTCCAAAAACAATAATCAAAAATAAATAAATGAATGAGTAAACAAAACCCTAACCATTCATATAACCATGGTTTAATCTTTACACAAACTCAAGTTAACATGTATCATCAAACATGATACAATCAAGTGCACACAAAAATATATCACATATACAATGTGCACAACAAGTGAGAAAATCCTTTTAAAGTAAACCAATACTAGTTAATGCAAAGTAATATATCAAATATATAATTATACATTAAATCATTAAATCAACACTTGATTCAATGATCCGGTCATGTCGTACATAACCGACTAGTATACAATGTATCGACTTATCGAATCAAGCTTCGATTCGATAACTAGGTTATATCGCATACAACCAATCGAAACATTCATCGTGAGAATGAAATACGGTATCACATACACGCATTATTCTCGGTCCCGCACATATCTCATATGCGCTCCTATTTCGTTTCGCTTGAGCCAGGAAACCTCTGTGTAGGACTCTAAAGACTCGTCAATACGCCGGTAGCAGATGATGATCATATCAAGCACTCACA
The DNA here is from genome assembly GCA_030015575.1 of Agapanthus africanus. Lineage (NCBI taxonomy): Eukaryota > Viridiplantae > Streptophyta > Magnoliopsida > Asparagales > Amaryllidaceae > Agapanthus > Agapanthus africanus. The sequence goes on from JASDDO010000026.1 coordinate 136,746,657, forward strand.
AGCCGCAAGCGGTCTGCTAAACATAACGGCCACCTGGGTATTGAACGATCAGAAGATCGACGAGCAAGCCCGCTCACACTCCTGTGAATCCAACCAGTAACACTTACCGTACAGTCCGGTCTGTTCATCTGATATGTCGCATATCAAGTCTAGGGGTGGTAAACGTCAGACCCCAATAACCGATAAGTCGTGCCGATGTGAGGCTCATAACGGGTCGAGAAACTACTGGTAACACTTACCAGCAAATCTCTGATCAGCCCTGGCCAGGGACTTCCCTGTTACGGCCAATCGAGCACAGCGCAACATCAAACCCCAATACCGGGAGAGACGAAACCCCTCCTATCGCTCATTGCCTCCATGTGACTCGGGACTGTACCCAAAAACCACCGTTTTGCACACCCTCATGGATGTGGTAAGGTGGAGATCAAAGCACAGTGGGAATCACACAAGACTCTATGACAATCTCGGGTCTACAGACTAACTTGCACAAGTGTCACCTAAGAACTGCCATCTGACGTGAGGTATAATACCATCTGGGAGTTCTCGGCGAGTCCTTCCAGTGTACCCAGTCTCCACTGAGCACCCGTATACCATCTCTGATGTCAAACACCAATGGATATGGGATCATCCATCGCCCATCTCATGGGTCGAGAAGCGTATACGCTAGTCTACACTGGTATATCGATGCCTCGTCTCGATACACCTACGACTAGGGACCTTGAAGGATGTACCTATGGACTACCATGTCCCCACTAGTATGATCTGCATCATAGTCCAGGTAGTCAAGTACACATCCTAAGGGTTTTACCAACATGTAACTATAAGACAGTATAAAGAGACTAGTGTACATGTTAAGATAAAGTGCAACCATATAGCATACTATCATATCGAGCAAGAAAGTCATCTCTATATATGTCCAAGCATCCAATATAATATACATCATCTGTATAATACTGGCCTCTAGGGCATACATACAACTAACAATCTCCCACTTGCACTAGGGCCAGCTGCTGTAGTATCGCATACCGAGCATCCCGAAGAGTCTCTCAAACTGTATCTGGGGAATGGCCTTCGTGAGTGGATCCGCCGTGTTGTTCTTCGTGTCAACCCTCCTGACCTCGATCTCCCGGCGATCAACTATCTCCCGGATGAGGTGATACCGCCTCAGAATATGCCTGGATCGCTGATGGGACCTGGGTTCCTTGGCTAATGCCACCGCTCCATTGTTATCACAATACAAAGGTATTGGATGCTCAATGGATGGAACCACATCAAGTTCAGTAATGAACTTCTTGATCCAGACAGCCTCTTTGGCAGCATCGTTGGCAGCGATGTATTCAGCCTCCATCGTCGAGTCTGCCACGGTTTCCTGCTTGGAACTCTTCCAGCTAACCGCCCCTCCGTAAATGGTAAAGACAAATCCCGACTGCGACTTAGAGTCGTCCTTATCACTCTGGAAGCTCGAATCGGTAAAGGACTCCACTTGGAGTTCTCCGTTACCATACACCAAGAGCATCTCTTTAGTCCTTCGTAAGTACTTAAGAATGCTCTTCACAGCTGTCCAGTGACTCTCTCCAGGATCTGCTTGATACCTGCTCACTACACTTAGTGGGTATGCTACATCGGGTCTGGTACATAGCATCGCGTACATGATAGAGCCTACAGCCGAAGCATAGGGTATCCCTTGCATGCGAGCTCTCTCCAAATCAGTCTTGGGAGACATCTCTTTGGAGAGAGTGACTCCAGAGATCGTGGGCAAGTTCCCACGCTTGGATTCTTCCATACTAAACCTCTTTAGTATGGTGTCAATGTACCTGGATTGGGACAATCCCAATATCCGTTTGGATCTATCTCTATAGATCCTAATTCCCAATATGCATGAGGCATCACCAAGATCTTTCATTGAGAATCTTTGTGATAAGAAGAGCTTGACCGATTGCAGCATAGGAATATCATTTCCTATCAAGAGTATGTCGTCCACGTACAATACGAGGAAGACAACTTTACTCTCTGCCACCTTCTTGTAGATACAAGGTTCATCTGGATTTTTGACGAAATCAAACTCTTTGATAACGACGTCAAAGCAGATGTTCCAACTCCGCGATGCTTGCTTTAATCCATAAATGGATTTAAGCAGCTTGCACACCTTCCCGCTGCTCCCACTGTCTACGAAGCCTTCTGGCTGAGTCATGTACACGCACTCTTCTAAATCACCGTTTAGAAAGGCGGTCTTAACATCCATTTGCTAGATTTCGTAGTTATGATATGCAGCAATGGCAAGCATGATCCAGATGGATTTAAGCATAGCCACTGGAGAAAAGGTTTCGTCATAGTCCACACCTGGTCTTTGACGAAAACCCTTTGCAACAAGTCTAGCTTTGAAAGTCTCTACTTTCCCATCTACACCAAGTTTTTTCTTGAAGATCCACTTGCTCCCAATGGGTTTTACCCCTTCAGGAGCAACTTCCAAAGTCCATACTTTGTTGGTGTACATGGATTCCATCTCGGACCGCATAGCATCCAGGCATTTCACTGAGTTCCTACTCGTGATGGCCTGCTCGAAGCTAGTTGGGTCATCATCCTCCATGATGCAATCCTCGCTCCCACCATCCATGAGAAAACCGTAGTATCTCTCAGGTTGGCGAGGAACCCTACTAGATCGGCGGAGAGGCTGAGGTTCATTGGGAGCTACTGAATCCTCTGGTTCCACTAAATCTTCAGTTATGTTTTGTTCAGCTGGAATCTCTTCCAGTTCTACCTCAGAGCCACTAATCTCTTTTGCAAGAAATTCCTTTTCTAAAAAGGTGGCATGTTGAGCAACAAATACTCTTTGTTCCTCACTGTGGTAGAAGATATACCCTCGCGAATGTTTGGGATATCCAACAAATTTACACAAAACAGACCTTGCCTCGAGTTTGTCCGGTTTTTGTCTTTTGACATAGGCCGGGCAACCCCATATCTTTATAAAATTAAGATATGGTCTCTTCCCTTCCTATATCTCATATGGTGTGGTAGGCACAGATTTGGTGGGAACCCTATTCAGTAGGTATACTGCTGTTTCCAGTGCATATCCCTAGAAGGAAACAGGTAACTCAGCTACACTCATCATAGAGAGCACCATATCTAATAGGGTGCGGTTCGTCCGTTCTGATACACCGTTGTGTTGTGGTGTATATGGAGGAGTCAGCTGAGAGAGAATCCCATTCTCTTTTAGGAAGTCCAGGAATTCATTGCTCAAGTATTCACCTCCTCGATCAGATCGAAGGATTTTAATACTTTTCCGGTTTGGTTTTCGACTTCTTGTTTATATTCTCTAATTTCTCAAAAGCTTCTGATTTGTGTTTCATTAGGAACACATATCCGAATCTAGAGAGATCGTCAGTGAATGTAATGAAGTACGAAGAACCATCCCTGGCATGTGTAGATATGGGACCGCATACATCACTATGTATTAGTCCCAAGAGTTCGGTAACTCTTTCTCCGTGTCCCGTAAACGGAGTTTTGGTCATCTTGCCTTTGAGACATGACTGGCAAGTGTCATAAGATGAAAATTCAAACGGATTTAAATATCCATCCTTATGCAACTTAGCTAGTCGTGTCGCATTGATGTGACCCAGTCTACAATGCCATAAGAAGGATTCGTTCAGTTCAGAACTCTTCCTCTTGTGTGTGTTTGTTATGCTCAGAACTGTTGATTGATTTAGAACATAAATGCCATTGCACAACATGCCTGATCCAACCAACTTTTGGTTACGGAAAATGTTCATAACATTGTCCTGTAATACAAAATTATATCCCTCTTTACTCAACAAAGAAACCGATATAATGTTGCATATCAGGTTCGGCATGTAATAGCATTCGTTCAGAACCAATGTATTACCAGTTGGTAATACAAGGTGATATTCCCCGACAGTCTTAGCTGCAACAATTGCACCATTTCCAACTCTAATGTCTTTATCACCTTCTCCAAGTTCTCTACCTTTCCTAAGCCCATGTAACTGATTACATATATGGGATCCTGACCCGGTATCTAATACCCAGGACGTAGGGCAAATGGAGAAACAGTTCTCTGTAACAAACACACCCGAAGAAAATGCATCAACATGTACTTTCTTCAATCGGGTGGCATGGGAATCCTGGTATTCCCCTATGTCCTGTTCATTCCTATAACTCTTATAAGAAAGAACGGAACCAACGTTCCCCAGCACAGTATAACATGCGGGTTCAGTCAATACATCCATATTATTATCTTGATTAGGGCATGAAATGGTCGCTTCCTGGAGAGAGAGAGAGAAGAAAACACTTTAGCGTATGCTCTTGCAAGATAAGATTGGTTATTATCTTATCTAATCAGGATGGCTCCCACTGGTTTTTATCAAATCTTCCTTCAAACCCTAAAAGGAAAGACTAGCCGGGATTAATTACACCTTACAACTTCGTCGATTTTTCAGCCAGGCCAGTGTCGGTACTTTGAGGGAGGTTCCCCGTGCTTTCGCACGGACCTAATTAAAGTAAACCTCGTTTTCCCAGAGGCGTAACCCCGTTGACACCTTTCTAGACACCTACTTGATCGGCTAATTGTAATGTGTAAAACTCTCCCAGGAGTAACTCTTACTCGCAGTGGGTATCGGGATCCAACTATCTCATAGAAGGTATGCAATCTCATTGCAAATTTCAACACTTGAAATTCCCGATAATATTTTGCCACAAGCATCCTATGACCTTGACGGAGGTCAACAAACCACAGGGTGCAAGTCAAGTTCAACCCGTCATTTCTTGATTGAATCAAACCCACCCGCACGACCCTTGACGGAGGTCAACAAGGTCGTACGACTACCCTAATCCAATCTGCATCATATGCATAAGCAGATAAATACTAGTTAGCTACCGCACATTACGCCTTGACGGAGGTCAACAAACGTAGCACGAATACTAAGTAGGATTTATCTGAAATGACGGAGGGCTACGTCAGGTTTTTCTGAAAACCATGAACGTAATGAACCTGATATCGTTGTAGAATCAAGTGAAGTTTTGAAATGGAGTGATTTTGAGGCTTTTCTAGTTTTGCTAAAGGGATCACTCCCGGTGAAGGGATCGTCGGCCCTTTCCTCATCGAATGAGGTGCAGGATATATCATATATATCACTGTGCAAAGCAGAAACTATAGAAGCAATCAAAAGTCAAATCGAGTGTGTAGCATCTGCCAGTTATTGCTAAAGGGGTCACTCCCGGTGAAGGGATCTCGGCCCTTTCCTTATCGAATAAGGTGCAGGGTATATCATATATACCTCTATGCAAAGCAAAACTGTAGCTACCCTTTTTATTTAAAATTTGATTCTACAACATCTTCTAGGTTTCTTTTCTTTCATTAATCACATTAATGAAGTCCCATCATTTAAGTTACCTAAACATCACAGATAAATACGACGTACACTTATGCCATCCGCATTCGTCTCGATGTCCCCTCGTGTACCGTTAGGTTAGGTAACTAACGAGAGAGCAGGGCAGGGCTAATGCGGGTGCATAACATAAGTAACGTCTATATAATATATCATATATACTATATACTGTATCCATCAGAACATATCAAATGATCACATCACAGATATCGCAGCAGAAAATATCATATGAAATATTGGATATACTAGGACGTCCGTGTTTTTAATACGAGCCAGCATAAAACACGGATTCCACGGTCGTGATGAATAGCCAATCCCACACCCCTAGACCCCTACGAGAGCGGCAAGCAACCCTACCAATTCTAAGGTTAGGCGACCCGGACTCGACTCCTCGAGATGGTCTCCCACTGGACCCTAGAACCCGGTTACTTGTGCTCCCCTCCTTGGGTCTATCCTAATGCGGAAAAGTAAATAATATACATCAACGGTGACATCTTTCGCAACCTGGAAGTGCCCCAATAAAAGAATATTACATACAAGTTTTTACATGAATGAAAATGAAAAACACTCATCTCACATAAAAAAAACCGGCTGTTCAAACACGACAATCCAATATAACATATCCAGCAACACATAACATCACATGTCATCAACGTAAGTAAACATGCGCATCCCAATTGTCGTTGACATATAGCAACAAAACCGGCGATATCACATATTACACTTACGGTCACAGAAAAGAAAGTGTAAAACTACAACAGTTGGAATCCGCAACCTCTTTAGACATCGCATGCCTAATCAAATGAAATACTTAGACATCACATGCCTAACAATTATAAACCCCGCATTTTAGTCTCATTATCGAAAACTCTTTTCAATATCAAGTGAGACTAAACGGCTAGATTTATAACATTCATTCAGTTATCTCATAACTTTTTGTGAATTCCAATTATTGTATCCCATTCCGGATAAATAGAAAATATTAAACTTTCCGATCGAGCATTCGAACACCCAAGTTTTCCCGAAACCGTTCAACACATGAAATAAGTTCAAAGACATTCACTTCATGCCTCAGTACCAACGGTCCAGCCATAGAAGGGTCAAGCCAACGCCTCACATGTGGCACGCCGTACTGCCCCAAACCCTAAGGTTCAAAGGGCAGTTCAAAACGGTCACATAATCGAGTTAAGGTTTGTTGTCTTCTAGAGGGACCATCGCATTACTTGCACTACTTAGAACGTCATTAAACTACGGAAAAGTCCAACAATTGGAAATTTCCCGGCAGGGGAAAGATTGGGTATTTATATCCGGTCGAACTTTTTAACATATTCTAAAATTATCTGGAAAAACACATAGACGAAATCTGATAATCCGATCGAATCTGCGAACTCCCAATACAACCCAAAATACTCAACTCATGATTAAATATTAAAAATTCCCATAAAATTCAGCACCTGAAAACATGAATTACTGTGCAAAGAATGGAAGGCAAATCCTATCATTTGGCCGCGGAACCGCCGCATAAGCCAGGCTTATGCCGCGGTTCCGGCGCGCATTAGACACATCATGAGGTAAATTTTGCACCGTAATTCTTAGAATTCCCTGCTGAATTTTTTAAGCATTTTTAATCTGGAAAAAACCCAGTTTTTGAAAAACGTCCAGAGAGCAATTTGGAATTAGGGTTTCGGTTCGATCGGGCTTCAAACGTCGTCTACACTTCGCCTAAGGCTCTAGCTAGGCTCTGATACCATTGTAGGGTTCCTAGGCACACTAATGAGGTCTCACAAGGCATCAACCATGCCAATTTCAAATTTTACAAGTGCCGAGAAACCCTAATACGGATTCGTTGACTAGAGTTTAGGCGAAAAGTGAAACTAGTTAACAACTTAACTAAAGGAAAGAGGCTACAACCTTTGTAGATCCGGTTCTCCACTTCCTTAGCTCCACGTGGACGTCCTCTCGCTGTCCATATCGTATCTCAGACTCTAGCATCGGCTTCATCGAAGAAATGGGCGGGTAAGGTGGTCAACTTTGATGCCGAAGATGATCTACGTCGAGGCAACACAAGATCAAGCTCCAACTTCACCAAGTTGTGAAACTTGTGAAGAAAACACCCTATACTACTTGGAAAGAGGTAGAGGATGAAGAAATAGGAGGTGGGTTCTCTTTAGAATTGGATTTCTCACTCTTTTACTCAAGATGCCATTAATGGAGTCAAGCTTTTATCTTGAAGAAGAAGAAGAAGAAGATGAAGATAGAATATGATAAGTGTTAGATTAAAAATGAAAATAATATGAATACTTATCATATACTAACCATGGTCAAGTGTAGAGAGTAAACTAGGGTTAGGTGAATGGTTAGGTTAAGAGAAGAAAACAAAAATGGTCAATGTTTCAACCCTTCATGAAGCTTCATGAAAGAAACAAGAAAAGCCACCATTTCTATTTTCTTTTCCAAAAACAATAATAAAAAATAAATAAATGAATTAGTAAACAAAACCCTAACCATTCATATAACCATGGTTTAATCTTTACACAAACTCAAGTTAACATGTATCATCAAACATAATACAATCAAGTGCACACAAAAATATATCACATATACAATGTGCACAACAAGTGAGAAAATCCTTTTAAAGTGAACCAATACTAGTTAATGCAAAGTAATATATCAAATATATAATTATACATTAAATCATTAAATCAACACTTGATTCAATGATCCGGTCATGTCGTACATAACCGACTAGTATACAATGTATCGACTTATCGAATCAAGCTTCGATTCGATAACTAGGTTATATCGCATACAACCAATCAAAACATTCATCGCGAGAATGAAATACGGTATCACATACACGCATTATTCTCGGTCCCGCACATATCTCATATGCGCTCCTATTTCGTTTCGCTTGAACTAGGAAACCTCTGTGTAGGACTCTAAAGACTCGTCAATACCCCGGTAGCAGATGATGATCATATCAAGCACCCACAAGCCGCAAGCGGTCTGCTAAACGTAACGGCCACCCGGGTATTGAACGATCAGAAGATCGACGAGCAAGCCCGCTCACACTCCTGTGAATCCAACCAGTAACACTTACCGTACAGTCCGGTCTGTTCGTCTGATACGTCGCATATCAAGTCTAGGGGTGGTAAACGTCAGACCCCAATAACCGATAAGTCGTGCCGATGTGAGGCTCATAACGGGTCGAGAAACTACTGGTAACACTTACCAGCAAATCTCTGATCAGCCCTGGCCAGGGACTTCCCTGTTACGGCCAATCGAGCACAGCGCAACATCAACCCCCAATACCGGGAGAGACGAAACCCCTCCTATCGCTCATTGCCTCCATGTGACTCGGGACTGTACCCAAAAACCACCGTTTTGCATGCCCTCATGGACGTGGTAAGGTGGAGATCAAAGCACAGTGGGAATCATACAAGACTCTATGATGATCTCGGGTCTACAGACTAACCTGCACAAGTGTCACCTGAGAACTGCCATCTGACGTGAGGTATAATACCATCTGGGAGTTCTCGGCGAGTCCGTCCAGTGTACCCAGTCTCCACTGAGCACCCGTATACCATCTCTGATGTCAAACACCAATGGATATGGGATCATCCATCGCCCATCTCATGGGTCGAGAAGCGTATACGCTAGTCTACACTGGTATATCGATGCCCCGTCTCGATACATCTACGACTAGGGACCTTGAAGGATGTACCTATGGACTACCATGTCCCCACTAGTATGATCTGCATCATAGTCCATGTAGTCAAGTACACATCCTAAGGGCTTTACCAACATGTAACTATAAGACAGTATAAAGAGACTAGTGTACATGTTAAGATAAAGTGCAACCAGATAGCATACTATCATATCGAGAAAGAAAGTCATCTCTATATATGTCCAAGCATCCAATATAATATACATCATCTGTACAATACTGGCCTCTAGGGCATACATACAACTAACAATTTCGATGCCTCGGTGTCGGACGACGAATCCCAGGAACTTTCCCGAGGAAACTCCGAACACGCATTTGAGAGGGTTCATCTTCAAGTTGTATTTCCAAAGGCGCTGAAACACGATCTTCAGATGGTCTAAATGTTTCTCGTATGATTTGCTTTTAACTATGAGGTTGTCGATATAGCATTCGACGACTTCATGTATGAGGTCATCGAAAATATTCGCCATGGCTCTCTGATAGGTGGCACCGGCGTTCTTTAGACCGAAGGGCATCACTTTGTAGCAGAATATGCCCAGAGTATGCCCAGAGGAGTGTGGAAAGCGGTATGCTTCTGGTCTTTGGGATGCATTTTTATTTGATTGTATCCTAATGAGCCGTCCATGAAGGAGAAAACTTCATGAGTGGACGTATTATCTATCATCAGCTCAGTGACCGGTACTGAAAAGTCGTCCTTCGGGCAAGCTTTGTTGAGATCCTGGAAGTCTACGCATATGCGCACCATCCCATTTTTCTTCATCATTGGGATGATGTTGGTGATCCAGTCAGGATACTGAACTTCTTGGATAAAACCAGAGTCGATTAGCTTTTTGACCTCGGCGTTGATGCTCATCGCAAGCTCGAGCCGCATTCTTCTCGGTGCTTGTTTAATCGGCTTGACGTCCGGAGATATCGCCAATTTGTCCACAGCGATCTCTGGATCGAGTCCCGGCATCTCTGAATAGTTCCATGCGAAGCAATCTTTATGCTGCATGAGCACGTCTTTTAGCGTAGCCACCCTTTCTTCAAACAACAGCTCACTGACGAATGTCGGCCGCGGGTCACTTGCCGTCCCCAAATCAATTTTCTTGATGTTATCTGCAGTAGTATGTATTCCATCTTCCAGCTCTTTTGGTGCCGGTGGAAACTCTGATATCACCTCGCCATCATCGTTTTCGAAGCACCAGAGGAGGTCATCCATATTCTCGGGCTCTTCTTCTGACAGCGTTATCACGTGACAGGTACGAGATCGCTTCCAAGCCCTACGTTGATCCGGCTCTGCTTTCGTGGCTTTTGGTTCATGCTTCTGCGGTGGGGTTACCCTCTAACTGCTGGATAAAGCGAACTTACCTTGCTGATACTGGTCTTCTACCCAGTCTTTGAAGGTGAAGCAGTCTTCGAGGGGATGTCCTATTGCTCGATGACATGAGCAATAGTCTGGGTGAGAGACCTTGTCTGCTTGCTCGGGGTGCTTGGACTCCGGGAGTGACACCATCTGATACTTTACGACAAGATTGAATATCTTCTTTGTCTTATCTTGGGAAAAAGAATATGCTCGACCCATCTTCTTTATCAGAGCTGGATCCCGGCTGCTCGATTCTTGATCGCGTGGCTTCTCAGACCTGCTATGCTGCTGTCGAACGTTTTTTCCGTTCTTTGGTTTATTTTTGCCTCTGCGCCGGGTCTTTTGCATGACGGGTTGGCGACGAGGAGCATTGTCATTCTCAGCGGCTTGTTGAAGGAGGCGCTGCATCCTGGCTTTCTCGTAAATGGCCATTTCGCGGTTATGGTCATTCTGGACCTTTTGACCCGCTTCCCTTATTAGCTTGCCCATCCGTTCTTCAAACGACGGACTCGACATTTTGATGGCAGGACCTTGTTTTGGTTCAGGGTCAGCGTCTCTTAACAGAACGTCTCCTTCTTCATCGAAGTCATGTATGACGTAGCTGCCATGGACTTGCTCCCGTTTCGTGGATTGAACATATCCAAGCCCGATCGTTTCCATTCTCCCGTTGGGCAACTTTCGCTGAGTTCCGGGGACGTCCCAAATCATGTTGTAGAACCGAGCTTGTCGAGCAGTCTGTTTGAAGGGTACACCTTGGCGCTTCAATAACCTTTTTAATCTGTCTGTGTAATATCTAGGCAGACGGATGGGCTGGAGCCTGTCAAGTGTAGAATTGGCACCATGCCAAATTTTTTTCTCCACTTTGGTTTCCATAGATTGATAAAAGAGGATCGCCTTTTCATCTCCTCGCCTGGGAGGGATGTAGGACGTCTACAGTTCCTGCACATTATAGGTATCAAGTGCATCGAGCTCTTTATAATACTCTTGCAGAACCATGGCAATTTGCAAGCTCCGATCATCGCTAGCGAGGGCTTGCATTGATGGCCGAGCGGAAAATACAGCGTTGACCTCATCTTCCGAGTCGCTGCCGAAGATCAACATAGGGATGGACAGTCCCGTCTTGTTGCATTGGGGCGGCCCTGAATGAACTATTTCTTCCTCCTCCTCGGTATCACTTCCGAAGACCGGAATAGTGGTGATAGCTTTGTTCTTGGGTTTGTGACATCTTTCCGTGTCCTCAAAATCTGGTAAGAAGTATTTTGCATCTTCGTACTTTTGGACTTCATTCATGGAGAATGGGTTCAACCCCCCCGTCACAGTATACTCGAGACCATCTTTGAAGTACTTCATACACTGATGTTGTGTAGAAGGGATGATGTTGTACTCGTGTAACCAAGGCCTGCCGAGCAAAGCATTATAGCATGTCTTGGCGTCAATGACATGAAACTTGATGTCCGTTACAAGCAACCCAAAGCGTAGTGTCAATATTATAGACCCAAGCGTCCGTGATGACTGGGAGTCAAATCCGGAGATGGTGATTTTATCACGAGCGAGGTGCTGAACGCTCATGCAGATTTCCTTCAACACTATCACATTGAGGAGATTGACGGAGGACCCATTGTCAACCGAAATTTTGCCTATCTTGATATCATAATAGTTTCCGGAGACATATAGGGGACGGTTATGCTCGCACGTCCCGAAGAGGAGATCTTCATCGCCGAAGGTGATATCGGCTGTGTGCACCTCTTCAAGCTCGTCCTTCATCTTTTCTTCGGCGAGGAAAGCTTGGAATTACTCGGGCTCTTGCAGTGCCTTGATCAATGAATCTCTTGCTTCTTTTGATATTAAGAGGGCATCAAGAATGCTTAGCTGCGAAGGTAGCTTCCTCAAGTGTGCCAGAACGTTGTAATCCACCTTGTTTTCTTTGGCGGGTCCTTGGCTGTCAGCTCTTTGACGACTTGGTCATCTAGGGCGATATCCTCAGGGACCTTTTCTTTTCCCTTATCCTTTCTATTCGACCCACTGTTCGCGGGCCCGAGATTCTTTTCGGGCAGCATACGATTGCGCAGCTGAATATTTTCATAGGTCTTCATTTCTTCCGTTTCGGATGTGGGTTCTTCGAAGAGAGGGCCAAGGGCTATTTCTTCATCAAAATAGCCCCAAGGGTGAGAACTTGCGATCCCCCAGCGTTGACCGTGTGACAGTTGCCGGTAGTTCTTTTGCGCTCCTCGGTCGTATTTCTTTGTTCCCGACGAGTTTTGCGTTTCATCCGCTTGAATGTTGTCGATGAGCAACATATCCCTGCCACCAGCGTTTAAAAGTGTTGCACTCTTCAGTGGGGTGCGCAATCTTTTGATGATATAAGCAGTAGTTAGGATGCATGTCCGCTTCATCAGGAGTGTTTCCTTTAGAGGGTGGCAGCTTCATTCCTATCGATATGGCTTTGGAGAACCTTTTCCTCGTCTTGAACCTTCTTTTATTTGCGGCGGATGTATTTTGATCTGGTGAGAGTGTTTCAACCCATTCGTCCAGTCGCCGGCGCTTGGCCTTTTCAAATATGGCTATCTCGCGCTCTCGATCAGCTTTGCTTTTAAGAAGAGCTTCGTTCAGGAATGCATCAATCATTTCGTCCGATGGCCCTAGAAGTTCCGGCTCAGGATCTGCCCCCAGTTTCTCGGCATAAGGAACTTCTTCATCATTTATCGACGAGTGAGAGATCATACGGCAACTTGCCACATAATCCTCATATTCATCCGACGAGTCTTCTCCATTGTCGTCATCTCCGTCCTCAAGGGCGTGGCTGAGAAACTCTTGAAGTGTGACTGGAGTCCGTGCCTTCTGATTATATTCTTCCAGCGCGTCAATCTGCTTTTGCAGGTCCGTGCGCTTGTCACCAGGCTTAACGGGCTTTTTGGTCTTTTTCTTCTTCTTTGAAGACTTTGACGGCTGGGTATGAGCGCTTTGACTATCACCACCAATTTTTGGAGTTGGGCACGGTTTCAGCATTCGCTCGATGATCTCGGGTTCCAGTGGATTTTTCCACCTGATCGCCGGGCATGTTTGGAGATCGTTCAGCATTCTTTTCGTCTTGGCTGAAAGAACGACCTCCCATGGAGCTTCTTCTACAAAAGAGCATGATGCCCCTGGTGTGTCCGTATTTTTGAGAGCGTGTGGCTGCGACGGGTTTACTTTCCAATTCTCGGACAGTACGAACTTTCCCTGTTGGTATTGGTCTTCGATCCAGCCTTTAAAGACGAAGCAATCTTCAATTGGATGGCTTACCGCTTGGTGGTAGGGGCAATAATTGGGACTATTGGCCTCACCGGGTTGCAATGGACGTTTTGGATTCGGCAAATTAATGAGCCCGTTGCGCACCGCTAGCTCGAACAATCTCCTCGTTTTGTCCCAGGGAAATGAATAAGGGCGTTCTATTTTCTCATTATAGTATCGCCGTCTCTCGTCCAGGCGATCCATTAATTTTGGACCACTGGGCTGCTGTTGAGCATTGGCGACAAAGGTCTCTTTCCCTTTCCCATTTTCATTCCGTGGCTCCGGCTTTGAAGGAGACGACCTGTGGCCCATCTGGTCCATTTAGGCCAACTTATCAATTAAGGACTGGAAGGTGGTGGGCTTGAAAAACATCATAAATTGTGAGATGGTCGCTTAAGGGTCGAGAGTACCCACAAACATGCCCATTGCTGGTGCTTCTTCGATGCGATGCTCACATTTTCACCACAAATTCCGCCATCGTATTGCGTATTGAACCCATATTTCTCCAGGTTTCACTCTGGCATTGATCAATGCCGTTATGTAGGGTTCCTAGACACACTATAGAGGTCTCACAAGGCATCGACCATGCCGATTTAAAATTTTATGGGTGCCGAGAAACCCTAATACGGATCGTCGGCTAGATTTCTAGGCGAAACGGTAAACTAGTTAACTACTTAACTAAAAGTTAGATGCTACAACCTTTGTAGATCCGGTTCTCCACTTCCTTAGCTCCACGTGGGTGTCCTCTCGCTGTCCATCATGAATCCCGAACTCAATCGTCGGCTTCATCGGAGAAACGGGCGAGCTAGGTCGTCGGCTTCGTGTCAAAGACGATCTACGTCGAGGCATCACAAGTTCAAGCTCCGACTTCACAAAGTTGTGAAACTTGTGAAGAAAACACCCAAAACAGCTTGGCAAGAGGTAGAGGGTGAAGAAATAGGAGGTGGGTTCACTTTAGAATTGGATTTCTCTCACTAGAACTCAAGTTGCCATTGATGGCATCAAGGTTTCTATCTTGAAGAAGAAGGAGAAGATGAAGCTAGTTTTATGATAAGTGTTTTAAAATGAAAAGAAAAATTCATACTTATCATAATCTAACTTGGGTTAAGTGTAGAGAATAAACCATGGTAAGTGGATGGGTTAGGGTTAAGCATGAAGACAAAATGGTCTCCTTGGTCAAAGCTTCATGAAGCTTCAACAAGCTTCATGACAAAAACAAACCATTTTATTTTCATTTATCCAATGAAATAAATAAAGAAATGAATAAATAAATGATAAGGCAAAACCATAATTATCATTTAACCATGGTTTAATTCTTCACACTTAACCAAATGATCAAGTATCATCAAACATGATACAAATATGTGCACAAAAGTATATCACATATACAACTTGCACATCAAGTGAGAAAATCCATATAAAGTGAACCAATACTAGTTAATGCAAAGTAATATATCAAATATATAATTATATATTAAATCATTAAATCAACATTTGATTCAATGATCCGGTCATGTCGCACATAACCGACTAGTATTCAATGTATCGATTTATCGAATCAATGATTCGATAACTAGGTCATATCGAATATAACCAATGGAAACATTTATCGCGAGAATGAAATGCGGTATCACATACACGCATTATTCTCGCTCCCGCACATATCTCATATGCGCTCCTATTTCGTTTCGCTTGAGCCAGGAAACCTCTGTGTAGGACTCTAAAGACTCGTCAATACGCCGGTAGCAGATGATGATCATATCAAGAACCCATAAGCTGCAAGCGGTCTGCTAAACGTAACGGCCATCCAGGTATTGAGCGATCAGAAGATCGACGAGCTAGCCCGCTCACACTCCTGTGAATCCAACCAGTAACACTTACCGTACAGTCCGGTCTGTTCGTCTGATACGTCGCATATCAAGTCTAGGGGTGGTAAACGTCAGACCCCAATAACCGATAAGTCGTGCCGATGTGAGGCTCATAACGGGTCTAGAAACTACTGGTAACACTTACCAGCAAATCTCTGATCATCCCTGGCCACGGACTTCCCTGTTACGGCCAATCGAGCACAGCGCAACATCAACCCCTAATACCGGGAGAGACGAAACCCCTCCTATCGCTCATTGCCTCCATGTGACTCGGGACTGTACCCAAAGACCACCGTTTTGCACGCCCTCATGGACGTGGTAAGGTGGAGATCAAAGCACAGTGGGAATCACACAAGACTCTATGACGATCTCGGGTCTACAGACTAACCTGCACAAGTGTCACCTGAGAACTGCCATCTGACGTGAGGTATAATACCATCTGGGAGTTCTCGGCGAGTCCGTCCAGTGTACCCAGTCTCCACTGAGCACCCGTACACCATCTCTGATGTCAAACACCAATGGATATGGGATCATCCATCGCCCATCTCATGGGTCGAGAAGCGTATACGCTAGTCTACTCTGGTATATCGATGCCCCGTCTCGATACACCTACGACTAGGGACCTTGAAGGATGTACTTATGGACTACCATGTCCCCACTAGTATGATCTGCATCATAGTCCAGGCAGTCAAGTACACATCCTAAGGGCTAACCATAAGACAGTTTAAAGAGACTAGTGTACATGTTAAGATAAAGAGTAACCAGATAGCATACTATCATATCGAGCAAGAAAGTCATCTCTATATATGTCCAAGCATCCAATATAATATACATGATCTGTACAATACTGGCCTCTAGGGCATACATACAACTAACAATCTCCCACTTGCACTAGGGCCAGCTGCTGTTGTATCGCATACCGAGCATCCCGAAGAGTCTCTCAAACTGTATCTGGGGAATGGCCTTCGTGAGTGGATCCGCCGTGTTGTTCTTCGTGTCAACCCTCCTGACCTCGATCTCCCGGCGATCAACTATCTCCCGGATCAGGTGATACCGCCTCAGAATATGCCTGGATCGCTGATGGGACCTGGGTTCCTTGGCCAAAGCCACCGCTCCATTGTTATCGCAATACAAAGGTATTGGATGCTCAATGGATGGAACCACTCCAAGTTCAGTAATGAACTTCTTGATCCAGACAGCCTCTTTGGCAGCATCGTTGGCAGCGATGTATTCAGCCTCCATCGTCGAGTCTGCTACGGTTTCCTGCTTGGAACTCTTCCAGCTAACCGCCCCTCCGTAAAGGGTAAAGACAAAGCCCGACTGCGACTTAGAGTCGTCCTTATCACTCTGGAAGCTCGAATCGGTAAAGGACTCCACTTGGAGCTCTCCGTTACCATACACCAAGAACATATCTCTAGTCCTTCGCAAGTACTTGAGAATGCTCTTCACAGCTGTCCAGTGACTCTCTCCAGGATCAGCTTGATACCTGCTCACTACACTTAGTGAGTATGCTACATCGGGTCTGGTACATAGCATCGCATACATGATAGAGCCTACTGCCGAAGCATAGGGTATCCCTTGCATGCGAGCTCTCTCCAAATCAGTCTTGGGAGACATCTCTTTGGAGAGAGTGACTCCAGAGATCGTGGGCAAGTTCCCACGCTTGGATTCTTCCATACTAAACCTCTTTAGTATGTTGTCAATGTACCTGGATTGGGACAATCCCAAAATCCGTTTGGATCTATCTCTATAGATCCTAATTCCCAATATGCAGGAGGCATCACCAAGATCTTTCATTGAGAATCTTTGTGATAAGAAGAGCTTGACCGATTGCAGCATAGGAATATCATTTCCTATCAAGAGTATGTCGTCCACGTACAATACGAGGAAGACAACCTTACTCTCTGCCACCTTCTTGTAGATACAAGGTTCATCTGGGTTTTTGACGAAATCAAACTCTTTGATAACGACGTCAAAGCAGATGTTCCAACTCCGCGATGCTTGCTTTAATCCATAAATGGATTTAAGCAGCTTGCACACCTTGCCGCTGCTCCCACTGTTTACAAAGCCCTCTGGCTGAGTCATGTACACGCACTCTTCTAAATCACCATTTAGAAAGGCGGTCTTAACATCCATTTGCCAGATTTCGTAATCATGGTATGCAGCGATGGCAAGCATGATCCGGATGGATTTAAGCATAGCCACTGGAGAAAAGGTTTCGTCATAGTCCACACCTGGTCTTTGGCGAAAACCTTTTGCAACAAGTCTAGCTTTGAAAGTCTCCACTTTCCCATCTACACCAAATTTTTTCTTGAAGATCCATTTGCTCCCAATTGGTTTTACCCCTTCAGGAGCAACTTCCAAAGTCCATACTTTGTTGGTGTACATGGAATCCATCTCGGACCGCATAGCATCCAGCCATTTCACTGAGTCCCCACTCGTGATGGCCTGCTCGAAGCTAGTTGGGTCATCATCCTCCATGATGCAATCCTCACTGCCACCATCAATGAGAAAACCATAGTATCTCTCAGGTGGTCGAGAAACCCTACTAGATCGGCGGAGAGGCTGGGGTACGTCGGGCACCACTGAATCCTCTGGTTCTACTAAATCATTAGTTGCAGTTTGTGGTGCTGGAACCTCTTCCAGTTCTACCTCTTTGCCATTAATTTCTTTTGCAAGAAATTCCCTTTCCAAAAAGGTGGCATGTTGAGCAACAAACACTCTTTGTTCCTCAGCTTGGTAGAAAAAATATCCTTGAGAATTCTTAGGATATCCCACAAACTTACAAAGGACTGATCGTGCCTCGAGTTTGTCCGGATTTTGCTTTTTGACATAGGCCGGACAACCCCATATCTTAATTCGTTTAAAATATGGTCTCTTCCCACTCCATATCTCATATGGTGTGGTAGGTACAGATTTAGACGGAACCGGATTCAATACGTATATGGCTGTCTCAAGCGCATACCCCCAAAAGGAAATAGGTAACTCAGCATTGCTCATCATTGAACGCACCATATCTAATAGGGTGCGATTCCTTCGCTTCGATACACCGTTGTGCTGTGGTGTATAAGGAGGAGTAAGCTGAGAGAGAATCCCATTCTCTTTTAGATAATCCAGGAATTCACTGCTTAAGTATTCACCTCCTCGATCAGATCGAAGAATCTTAATACTTTTGCCCGTTTGGTTCTCTACCTCATGCTTATATTCTTTGAATTTCTTAAAAGCTTCAGACTTGTGTTTCAACAGGAACACATGCCCGTATCTAGAGAGATCGTCAGTGAATGTAATGAAGTAGGAAGAACCATTTCTGGCGTGTGTAGACATAGGACCGCATACA
The DNA here is from genome assembly GCA_030015575.1 of Agapanthus africanus. Lineage (NCBI taxonomy): Eukaryota > Viridiplantae > Streptophyta > Magnoliopsida > Asparagales > Amaryllidaceae > Agapanthus > Agapanthus africanus. The sequence goes on from JASDDO010000026.1 coordinate 136,765,603, forward strand.
TCACTATGCACCAGTCCCAAGAGTTCAGTAACTCTTTCTCCGTGTCCCGTAAACGGAGTTTTGGTCATTTTTCCTTTGAGACATGAATGGCAAGTGTCATAAGATGATAATTCGAATGAATTCAAATATCCATTCTTATGCAACTTAGCTAGTCGTGTCTCATTGATATGGCCAAGTCTACAGTGCCACAAGAAGGATTCGTTCATTTCTGAGCTTTTCCTCTTGTGTGTGTTTTGTATATTGAAGACTGTATTTTGATTGAGAATGAATATGCCATTATGTAGCGAGCCTGATGCAATCAACTTTTGATCTAGGAATATGTTCATAACATTATCCTTTACTACAAAATTATATCCTTCTTTACTTAGTAAAGAAACTGATATAATGTTGCACATCATGTTCGGTATATAATAGCACTCATTCAGGACTAGTGTATCACCATTTGGTAATACCAGGTGATATATGCCAACTGCTTTGGCTGCAACATTTGCCCCATTCCCTACTTGAACGGAATGATCACCTTTTCCCAGTTCTCTACCTTTTCGTAGCCCATGTAACTGTTTACATATGTGGGATCCTGATCCGGTATCTGATACCCAGGACGTAGGGTGAACTGAGAAATAGTTCTCAATAACTAACACACCTGTAGAAGATGCATCAACATGCATGTTCTTTTGGGCGGCTTGAGAATCCAGATATTCTCCTGTTTCCTATTCATTCTTATAACACTTATAAGATAGAACGGGTCCAACGTTCCCCTGCACAGTATAACATGCGGGTTCGGTCAATACATCCATATTATTATCTTCATTAGAGCATGAAATGGTCTCTACCTGGAGAGAGAGAGAGAAGAAAACACTTTAGCGTATGCTCGTACAAGATCAGATTGGTTATTATCTTATCTAATCAGGATGGCTCCCACTGCTTTTTATCAAATCTTCCTTCAAACCCTAAAAGGAAAGACTAGCCGGGATTAATTACACCCTACAATTTCGTCGATCTTTCAGCCAGGCCAGTGTCGGTACTTTGAGGGAGGTCCCCCGTGCTTTCGCACGAACCTAATTAATGTAAACCTCGTTTTCCCAGAGGCGTAACCCCGTTGACACCTTTCTAGACACCTACTTGATCGGCTAATTGTAGTGTGCAAAACTCTCCCAGGAGTAACTCTTACTCGCAGTGGGTATCGGGATCCAACTATCTCATAGAAGGTATGCAATCTCATTGCAAATTTCAACACTTGAAATTCCCGATAATGCTTTTGCCCCTAGCGATCTATGACCTTGACTAAGTCAACAAACCATAAATCGCAAGTCAAGTTCAACCCGTACATTTCCCGATTGAATTAAACCCACCCGTACGACCCTTGACTGAGTCAACAAGGCCGTGCGAATGCTCTAATCCAATCACATCTCATGTTGTTACAGATAAACATAATTTAGCTACCATACACTATGCCTTGACTAAGTCAACAAACATAGCACGAATACTAAATAATATCTATCTGAAATGACGGAGGGCTACGCGGGTTCTTTCAGAAAAAACCATGAGCGTAATGAACTTGATATCGTTGTAGAATCAAATGAAGTTTTGAAATGGAGTGATTTTGAGGTTTTTCTAGTTTTGCTAAAGGGGTCACTCCCGGTGAAGGGATCGTCGGCCCTTTTCTCGTCGAATGAGGTGCAGGATATATCATATATATCACTATGCAAAGCAGAAACTATATAAGCAGTCAAAAGCAAACCGAGTGTGTAGCATCTGCCAGTTATTGCTAAAGGAGTCACTCCCGGTGAAGGGATCTCGGTCCTTTCCTCATCGAATAAGGTGCAGGATATATCACATATACCGCTGTGCAAAGCAAGAACTGTAGCTACCTGTTTTGTTAAAAATTTGATTCTACAACATCTTAGGTTTCTTTTCTTTCATTAATTACATTAATGAAGTCCCATCATTTAAATACCTAAACATCACAGATAAATACGACGTACACTTATGCCATCCGCATTCGCCTCGATGTCCCCTCGTGCACCGTTAGGTTAGGTAACTAACGACAGAGCAGGGCAGGGCTAGTACGGGTGCAAAACATAAGTAACGTATATATAATATATCATATATCATATATACTATATTCATCACAGAACATCACATGATCACATCACAGATATCGCAGCAGAAGAAACATATGAAATATTGGATAAACTAGGACGTCCGTGTTTTCAATACGAGCCAGTATAAAACACGGATTCCACGGTCGTGATGAATAGCCAATCCCACACCCCTAGACCCCTACGAGAGCGGCAAGCAACCCTGCCAATTCTAGGGTTAGGAGACCCGGACTCGACTCCTCGAGTTGGTCTCCCACTGGACCCCAGAACCCGGTTACTTGTGCTCCCCTCCTTGGGTCTATTCTAATGCGGAAAAGTAAATAATATACAAAAGGTGATGACTTCCGCTACCTGGAAGTGCCCCAAATAAAAGAATATTACATACAAATTTTTACATGAATGATAATGAAAAACACTCATCTCACATAAAAACCCCCGGCTATTCAAACAAGACGATCCAATATAACATATCCAGCAACACATAACATCACATGTCATCAACGTAAGTAAGTATGCATACCCCAATTGTCGTTGACGTATAGCAACGAAACCGGCGATATGAACATACTACACTTACGGTCACAGAAAAGAAGTGTAAAACTACAACAGTTGGAATCCGCAACCTCTTTAGACATCGCATGCCTAATCAAATGAAATACTTAGACATCACATGCCTAACAGATATAAATCCCGTATTTTAGTCTCATTATCGAAAACTCTTTTCAATATCAAGTGAAACTAAACCGCTAGATTTACAACATTCATTCAGTTATCTCATAACTGTTTGTGAATTCCAATTATTGTATCACATTCCAGATAAACAGAAAATGTTAAACTTTCCGATCGAACAGTCGAATACCCAAGTTTTCCCGATACAACTCAACACATGAAATAAGTCTAACAACATTCAGTTCGTACCTCAGTACCAACGGTCCAGCCGTAGAAGGGTCAAGCCAACGCCTCACATGTGGCACGCCGTACTTCCCCAAACCCGAAGGTTCAAAGGGCAGTTCAAGACGGTCACATAATCGAGTTAAGGTTTGTTGTCTTCTAGAGGGTCCATCGCGTTACTTGCACTACTTGGAACGTCGTTAAACTACGGAAAAATCCAACACTTGGAAATTTCCCGACAGGGGAAAAATTGGGTATTTATATCCGGTCGAACTTTTTAACATATTCTAAAAATTATCCGGAAAAACACAAAGACGAAATTTGATAATCCGATCGAAACATCGAAGCTCTAAAACACCCCAGAAAATTCAACTCTTGAATAAATTTTAAAAATTCCCAGAAAATCCAACACCAGAAGATATAAGTTACTGTGCAAATATTATATAATAATTTAATAAAGATGCCGCGGAACCGCCGCCTAAGGAGGCTTAGGCCGCGGTTCCGCCGCACTTTAGACTGTTCATCAAGAAATTTTTGCACCGTAATTCATATATTTCCCTGCTGAATTTTTTAGCAATTTTTAATCTGGAAAAATCCCAGAATTTAGAAAAAGTCCAGAGAGCATCTTAAAGTTAGGTTTTCGGGTTCGATCGGGTTTCAAACATCGTCTAGACTTCGCCTAAGGCTCTAGCTAGGCTCTGATACCACTGTAGGGTTCCTAGGCACACTATAGAGGTCTCACAAGGCATCGACCATGCCAATTTAAAATTTTATGGGTGCCGAGAAACCCTAATACGGATCGTCGGCTAGATTTCTAGGCGAAACGGTAAACTAGTTAACTACTTAACTAAATGTTAGATGCTACAACCTTTGTAGATCCGGTTCTCCACTTCCTTAGCTCCACGTGGGTGTCCTCTCGCTGTCCATCATGAATCCCGAACTCAATCGTCGGCTTCATCGGAGAAACGGGCGAGCTAGGTCGTCGGCTTCGTGTCAAAGACGATCTACGTCGAGGCATCACAAGTTCAAGCTCCGACTTCACAAAGTTGTGAAACTTGTGAAGAAAACACCCAAAAAAACTTGGCAAGAGGTAGAGGGTGAAGAAATAGGAGGTGGGTTCACTTTAGAATTGGATTTCTCTCACTAGAACTCAAGTTGCCATTAATGGCATCAAGGTTTCTATCTTGAAGAAGAAGGAGAAGATGAAGCTAGTTTTATGATAAGTGTTTTAAAATGAAAAGAAAAATTCATACTTATCATAATCTAACTTGGTTTAAGTGTAGAGAATAAACCATGGTAAGTGGATGGGTTAGGGTTAAGCATGAAGACAAAATGGTCTCCTTGGTCAAAGCTTCATGAAGCTTCAACAAGCTTCATGACAAAAACAAACCATTTTATTTTCATTTATCCAATGAAATAAATAAAGAAATGAATAAATAAATGATAAGGCAAAACCCTAATTATCATTTAACCATGGTTTAATTCTTCACACTTAACCAAATGATCAAGTATCATCAAACATGATACAAATATGTGCACAAAAGTATATCACATATACAACTTGCACATCAAGTGAGAAAATCCATATAAAGTGAACCAATACTAGTTAATGCAAAGTAATATATCAAATATATAATTATACATTAAATCATTAAATCAACATTTGATTCAATGATCCGGTCATGTCGCACATAACCGACTAGTATTCAATGTATCGATTTATCGAATCAATGATTCAATAACTAGGTCATATCGAATATAACCAATGGAAACATTTATCGCGAGAATGAAATGCGGTATCACATACACGCATTATTCTCGCTCCCGCACATATCTCATATGCGCTCCTATTTCGTTTCGCTTGAGCCAGGAAACCTCTGTGTAGGACTCTAAAGACTCGTCAATACGCCGGTAGCAGATGATGATCATATCAAGCACCCACAAGCCGCAAGCGGTCTGCTAAACGTAACGGCCATCCGGGTATTGAGCGATCAGAAGATCGACGAGCTAGCCCGCTCACACTCCTGTGAATCCAACCAGTAACACTTACCGTACAGTCCGGTCTGTTCGTCTGATACGTCGCATATCAAGTCTAGGGGTGGTAAACGTCAGACCCCAATAACCGATAAGTCGTGTCGATGTGAGGCTCATAACGGATCGAGAAACTACTGGTAACACTTACCAGCAAATCTCTGATCAGCCCTGGCCAGGGACTTCCCTGTTACAGCCAATCGAGCACAGCGCAACATCAACCCCCAATACCGGGAGAGACGAAACCCCTCCTATCGCTCATTGCCTCCATGTGACTCGGGACTGTACCCAAAGTCCACCGTTTTGCACGTCCTCATGGACGTGGTAAGGTGGAGATCAAAGCACAGTGGGAATCACACAAGACTCTATGACGATCTCGGGTCTACAGACTAACCTGCACAAGTGTCACCTGAGAACTGCCATCTGACGTGAGGTATAATACCATCTGGGAGTTCTCGGCGAGTCCGTCCAGTGTACCCAGTCTCCATTGAGCACCCGTACACCATCTCTGATGTCAAACACCAATGGATATGGGATCATCCATCGCCCATCTCATGGGTCGAGAAGCGTATACGCTAGTCTACTCTGGTATATCGATGCCCCGTCTCGATACACCTATGACTAGGGACCTTGAAGGATGTACTTATGGACTACCATGTCCCCACTAGTATGATCTGCATCATAGTCCAGGCAGTCAAGTACACATCCTAAGGGCTTTACCAACATGTAACCATAAGACAGTTTAAAGAGACTAGTGTACATGTTAAGATAAAGAGTAACCAGATAGCATACTATCATATCGAGCAAGAAAGTCATCTCTATATATGTCCAAGCATCCAATATAATATACATGATCTGTACAATACTGGCCTCTAGGGCATACATACAACTAACACGTTATTGGGGTGCGTTCACTAGCACTTGCGAATTGCTGGTTGAATAGTAGCTCCATCTCCGCAAATGTCTTGATAGAGTCATTTGGAAGTTCAGAATATCACTCGAACGCCGTATCCGATAAGCTGCCAACAAATTGGCGGAGCAGAAGTTTATCATCACCTCCAGTGTTGCCGCATAAAGCTCTAAATTGAGCAACATGCTGATGCGGATTTCCCATCCCCTTATATACATGGAATTTAGGGATCGTATATCCCGGCGGGTACCTTATTTGGTCATACCAGCCTGGATAGGGTCGTCCAGTCTTAACAATTTGCCCAGCTGCATCGTTCGCCTGGTGAACTCGTATCTGCTGAGCGATGTAATCATCCAGAGCGGCCTTGGAGATGGTCTCCTCCATGGCTGCTGAAAGGGCCGAAGGAGGGTTCGATGTCTCCCCTCTGTCGTCTTCAATAATAATCGGGGGGTCTTCTGCTGGAGGTTCCGGCTGTAACATCATCCTAGCCATGTCTTGAAACAAAAGAGCCATTCGTTTTATGTTGGCCGTCTGTTCCGCGGCCTTTTTTTCTTTTCTCTCGAGCATTCTCCGGAGAATTCAGCATCAGTTTCTTGTTCCTGACGCTGTTCTGAGGTCTCCGGACTTTCTTTCGGCCCAGTGAGTGCGGCCATTGCAGTCAGCATCTCCTGAAGTTTCTACTGCTGCTGCTCTTGGGCCTTTGTTATCGATCGAGTAAGCGGTCGATGATCCGTAGAAGCATGGCTTTCCTCTTTTCTGAAAGCCATATAAGCTACATCTGGTCTGGTACACAACATTGCATACATTATAGAGCCTACCGCAGAAGCGTAGGGTATAATACTCATGCGATCCCTTTCCAAATCAGCCTTGGGAGAATCTCTTTGGAGAGAGTGATTCCGTGATAAGCTGGTAGATTACCGCGTTTTGAATCTTCCATACTAAATCTTTTCAGTATGGTGTCGATGTACCTTGACTGTGAAAATCCCATCATCTGTTTAGATCTATCACGATAGATCTGTATCCACAGAATATCGGAGGCATCACCTATGTCTTTCATGGTGAACCTTTGTGACAAGAATCTTTTGACTGATTGTAGCATAGGAATGTCATTTCCTATCAGGAGAATGCCATCCACGTACAAGACGAGGAATACCACAGTTCTCGCTACAATCTTACTATAAATACATGGTTCATCTGGATTTTTGATAAAGTCGAATTCTTTGACCGTCTCATCAAAACAGATGTTCCAACTCCGCGATACCTGCTTTAGTCCATAAATGGACTTAAGCAACTTGCACACTCTTCCGCTGCTCCCACTCTCTATGAAACTCTTCGGCTGATCCATATAGACACACTCTTCCAAATTTCCATTTAAAAAAGCGGTCTTTACGCCCATCTGCCAAATTTCATAATCGTGGAAGGCAACAATGGCAAGAAGGATCCGAATGGATTTGAGCATAGCCACTGGAGAAAGGGTTTCATCATGGTCCAAACCTGGTCTTTGACAAAAACCTTTTGTAACAAATCTAGTCTTATAGGTTTCAACCTGTCCATCTACATCAATCTTCTTTCTGAAGATCCATTTGCAGCCTACGGGTTTTACTCCTTCTGGAGCAATGTCCAAAGTCCATACTTTGTTGGTGTACATGGACTCCATTTCGGTCCGCATTGTATCCAGCCATTTTACCAAGTCTCTGCTCTGAATGGCTTGCTGGAAACTAGTTGGCTCATCATCATCGATGATGCAATCCTCCCTATCCCCGTCTATGAGAAAACCGTAGTATCTCTCGGACGGATGAGATTGCCTACTAGTCCTGCAGAGTGGCGCGGGGATGTACGGTTCTTTCGAAACTTCTGGTTCCACCATACTTTTAATAATAGCTTGTGATTCTGGAATTTCTTCCAGTTCTATTGTGCTCCCACTTATCTCTTTTTCAAGAAATTGATTTTCCAAAAAGTGGGCATGCCGAGAAACAAAGACCTTTTGTTCCTCCGCGTAATAGAAAAGATACCCCCTGGAGTTCTTTAGGTATCCCACAAACTTACACAGTACCGAGCATGCCTCGAGCTTGTCCGCATGCTGTTTTTTTACAAAAGCTGGACATCCCCATATCTTAAAGTACTTAAGATAGGGTTTCTTCACACTCCACATCTGATATAGTGTGGTATGCACAGTCTTGGTAGGAACCTTGTTCAAAAGATACGCAGCTGATTCTAGTGCATAACCCCAGAAAGATCGCGATAACTCAACATTACTCATCATGGAACGTACCATATCCAATAAGGTTCAATTCCGGCTTTCCGATACACCGTTGTGTTGAGGTGTGTATGGAGGAGTAAGCTGAGAGAGAATTCCATTCTCTTTTAAGTAATCCAGAAAGTCGGCACTTAAATATTCACCACCTCGATCAGATCTAACTGTCTTGATACTTTTGCCAGTTTATTTTTCCACTTCATTCTTGTATTCCTGGAATTTTTCAAAGGCCTCGGATTTATGTTTTATCAAGAATACATGTCCATACCTTAAGAAATCATCCGTAAAAGTAATGAAATAGGAATACCCACTTCTTGCATGTGTAGACATTGGACCACACACGTCGCTGTGTATGAGTCCCAAGAGCTCGCTCGCTCGCTCTTACCCCGTGTCCAGTGAATGGAGTCTTTGTCATCTTTCCTTTGAGACATGATTGACAAGTTGCAAATATTCGGACGGATCCAAATATCCCTCTTTATGTAACTTCGTCAACCATGTCTCAATTATGTGACCCAGTCTACAATGCCATAAGAAAGCTTGATTTGATTCTAAACACTTTGTTTTAAGTGTGTTTTGAACGTTGAAAACCTGAACTTGATTTAATATGTATATACCGTTATCTAGTGTACCTGACCCAATCAAATTTTGATTAAGGTGGATGTGGACCACAACACTTACAAATATAAAATCATAACCTTCTTTAGAAAGTAAAGATACAGAAATGATATTACAAGTCAGACTAGGTACACACAAATAATTACGCAAAATCAAAATCTGCCCACTTGTCAATCCTAGGTGATATTCCCCTACGGATACAGCATCCACGCTCATTCCGTTAGCAACCCTGAGAGTCATATCACCTGCTATAATAACTTTACGGTTTCTCAAAGCCTGTAATGAATTACAGATATGAGATCCTGATCCGGTATCTAGTACCCAAGAAATAGAGTTAATTGACAGACAGTTTTCAATCATAAACACACCTGAAGCCGAAGCCAAAAAGTGCTTCGAATCCTGGTTTCTGTCTTTCCAAGCCCTCCGATCCTTCTGCCAATGCCCTTTTTTGTGAAAATAGAAACATTCCTCCTTCCCTACTGTTAGCCCTAAAACTTTTGCCCTGCCCTTTCCCTCTACCTTACTGACACCGCCTTTCGGCCTGGTAGAGGCCTTGTTTTTCTCTCCCTTTGCTTTCTCCTTGGATCTAGAAGAGGAAGATTCCCTAATAAGAAGAGCGGATGTCTCCCTGGATTCCTGCAGGGTGCCCTCAGTGCTCCTCAATATGTTGAGGAGTTCTGGAAGTGAAACTTCCTTCCCTCGAATGTTGAAATTCAAGATAAACTGGGCGTAAGTAGAGATGAGGGTCTTTAGAATCAAGTCAGTATATAACTCGTTCTCCAATGTGGTCCCAAGGTCCGCGAGCCTTTTAATATAGCTAATCATCGTAAGGACGTGGTCCCCTACAGATGACCCGATAGACAACCTTGCCTGAAACAGTTTCTTCGAGGTCTCATATCTTGCGTTATAAGATTGCTCTCCATATAATTCTTTGGTATGGAGGAAAATGGAAGATAAGTCCATCTTCTTGTTCTGCCTCTGGTGTTCATAATTCATTGAGGCTAACATGAGGCACTTGGCTCTCGCACTATCTTTTTCCCATGTCTTACGGATATCAACATCCACGACGGTGGAATCTGGACCTGGGACGGCTGGAGCTTTGGTATTAAGAAAGTAGCCCATCTTGTCATAGGTAATAGCCACCTGGAAAATCCTTAGCCAATCTATATAATTTGGCCCAGTCAATTTATTATTATCTAGCAGTAACTTAAGCCCGGTCATATTCGTCGCTACAATTAGGAGAGAGAGAGAAAAAACACTCAGCATGATGCTCTTGCAAGTTTAGATTGGTTATTAGTTTATCTAAATAGGATGGCTCCCACCGTTTCTCGAATTCTCCTTCAAACCATAAAAGAAGAATTAGTCAGGATTAATCTCACCCTACAATTCTTGCTTAACCTTTCGGCCAGGCTAGTGTCGGTATTTCGAGGGAGGTTTTCCAACACTTTCATAAAGTTCCTTAATGATATAACCTCTTTTCCCTGGAGGCGTAGCCCCGCTAACACCGTTCTAGACACCTACTTAGTTTATAGCATTGATTGTTTAGTAAAAAAATCACCCGAGGAGTAGCAGTACTCACAGTAGGATCGGGATCCAAATATCATCGTGTGACAACTTTAAAGGAATCCTACCAAAATCATCACACTCCAAATGGTATGCAACACTAGTAAGTTTCAATTTCCTTAGAAATTCCCGATGTGGATTTTTTCCCCATGCTTATATGACCTTGACGAAGTCCAACATATCAAAAGTCGCAAGTCAAGTTCTACCCGTCATTGTCCAGGTTAATTTGAACCCACCCGTACATACCCTTGACGAAGGCCAAAATTGTAGTACGACTATCCCAAATCAACGCATCTATCTATACTACAGATGAATATCCAGCAGCTACCAATCACTATGCCTTGGCGAAGGTCAAAATACATAGCTTGAATACTACTGAATACCCATCTGAAATGACGGAGGGCTACGAATGGTTTCGGCGAAACGGTGAACGTAATGAACTTGATATAGTCGAAGGAACCATGATAGCTTTTAAAAGGAGTGGTTTAGGCTCCGCATTTAAATTTGCTTTTTGAAGAAAACCGAGTGGTTTTGAAACTGTTCCAACGATTTAAGATTTGGTTTATTTTCCTTTCATTAATCAATGTTAATACGGTCCCATCATTTAACCCTATCATTGTAGAAAAGAAACGAAAATACAACGTACGCTTATTCCATCCGCATTCGCCACGGGGCCCCGTCATACACCGTTAGGTTACTTAACTAACAGCAGAGCGGGGGCTGGACTAGCGCGAGTGCAAAACATAAGCAACGTTTATTATATATCATATATATATATACACACACACATTCATCTCATGCAAAAATAGGCATTCCAGATCACAGATGAACATATTGGATATACAAGGAATTCCGTGTTTCGTTTAAGCCCACAACGAAAGACGGATTTCACGGTCGTGATGATTAGCCAAACCCCACCATAGACCCCTACGGGTGCGGTAAACTACCCGCCAAATTCCCGAAGTGAAGCAACCTGTTCTCCGCCGAAAACAGAGACAGAACCGCGTAGGTTCGTCTTGCCTGTATTTGGGGGCAGATGCTATTTGGTTTTATCCGTCCACCTCTCCGAAGATGCCAAGTTGATTTATGGCACCGTATATCGAAGGTTTAAACGGATGCGGTCGATGTAGCAGACTTCGTCAGATTCCCCCTCATTGTGAGGGGTTTTGATTGTGGGGACGCTTTTCCCTGCAGGCGCAAGCGCCTGCAGTTAATTACGCTACCGCATCGCGGTAACCACTTTCTCCTTCTCCAGATGGTCACTTCGTGTCATGTGTATTTGTTATATTTTTGGTTGCCAGTGGATTGTATACGGAGACTAATTTATTTTGTCGCCCGTAGGGCGTGTAAGTCTACGATAGCGCCCCGACCGTCAATCCGAGGCCAAATGCGGAAACAAAAACTTTTTAGGAAACCGGCGCTATCGTAGTCTTTCACCCGGATCAAACCATTAACGCTAAACTAGCTAACTACTAAGAAGTGAGAGTGGCTATACCGATCAATCCGTGTCCTTCGGTCGTTGGCCACCATCCCAAGCTCCTCGCGGCATCTCCGATCTCCGGTCTTCTCGTCGGAAAGGGCACCACATCAATGAGTCTTTTTACGGGCTCCCGCTTCATCCGAAGCAACTCGGACACGAAGTTTACTTGCCGAAGTATCCAAGGTGATGTAGAGAATGTGTGTGATAACTTTGTCTCAAGCATCCACTGATTCTCAACGCATGAGAGTGTATGGATGGAGGTTGAAGATGATGCCATTAGTGGAAATGGTGAGCTAGAGGAAGAAGAAGAAGAAAAGGCTTTCTTTTGTTATTGTGTGAGATAAAAGATGAGAGCACTAGAATGATAATCCAAGAGCCAACCCTAAGCCTATGGCTGCCCTCTCTCTCTCCATCCATCATTTCATACCCTTAATCAAACACTAATGTGACATTTTCACAATAAAAGAGACTATGAGTCACTAAACATGTCCATGTCACATTTAATGCACCTTATTCTGAACTAAGCTCATAATTTCCACCAAAATAAATATTAACCCAAATGTTTACAACAATAAAAAAGATATGGCAACATCTAAAGTAAACTCATGACGGATCACAAGGATACCCCTCACTTGTATATACATACCTGCATCCGCATTCCGACTGAATGCGAATGCGATGAGACTAAAGTAATCCAACAAATCTAATACTAGGATCCGGCTTAAACCAAAGCCCGCTAGTATGATCCGTCCGATCATAATCCGTGCACTACTGCACGTATATGATCAAACCCTGCCATAATACCATACGGCCTCTATAACGTTTTGCCCGAAACTTAAGAAACTGTCTATGAGAGACTCTAAAGACTCGTCAATACTTTGGCTGTGGATTTAACTACTAGCACGTCAGTGGTACTAGCCGTACGTAACGGGCTACCAGGTATTGACCAAAAGGGAGGTCGATGAGCGAACTCATCGTGACACCCTACTGAGCCTGTCAGTGACAATATCCGTACAGTCCGGTCTGTTCGTCTATGAGTATCGCATGCCGGGTCTAGGAGGTTGGTAAAAGTCAGACCCCCAAAAGCGGTACAAGTCGTGTCGGAGTGTAGCCCAAAACACCCTGAGATACTACTGGAATACCTACCAGTAAATCTCTTGCCTTGGCCAAGGACTTCATGTAATGGCTGTCCTAGACACAGCGCGATCTCACCCCCAATACCAGGAGAGACGAAACCCCTGCCAATCGTCTCACTGCCTCCATGTGGCTCGGGACTGCACCCAACTAAAACCTATTTGCACGATTCCTTTGAACCGTGGTAGGGTAGTAATCAAAGTACAGTGGGAACTCACACGAGACAAATGACGATCTCAGGTCGATGAACTAAGCTGTACACATGTCACTAGGGAACCGCTATCTGACATCAGGTATAATACCAACTAGCATGTTCCCGGCGAGTCCTGTCCGGTGTACTCTTAACCCAATGAGCACATGTATACATCTTAGGTGAACCAACTGACACCAATGGCTTGTGAGACCGCCCACCGCCCCTCGTCGGGGTCTCGACTGTATACACTAGTCTACTAATGGAGTATCGATGCCCAGTCTCGAAACTCCTACGACTAGGGACCACTTTAAGGATGTGCTTATAGACTACCCAACTCTCACGTATATGATCGTCATCATACTGCTGGTAGTCAAGCAAGAATCCTAAGGGCTCTATCAAAGTGTAATAGTGATCTGTAAGGTCACCTAGAGCTGTACACGATGATAAAGATAAACCAGATAGCATACTATCATCTTGAGTAAGACTGTCCTACCGGCATAGGTCCTCCCTCAATCATTGCAATCACGTGCCTACGATCTAATAATTGACTTTGAGGGCACTATATCCAACAATCTCCCACTTGCACTCAAGGCTAATCATTGCGATGTCGCATATTCACAGCCCCGTGTGATACCGAACACCCAACTCCTCTACTGATCAGTCTCACAAAGCCCGTTTGTAAATCTGTCGAGTTCGAGGAATAGCCTCAGTGAGTGGATCCGCCCTGATGTTTCTTTCGATGTCTCTCTTTATCTCAAGTTCGCGGAGAAATCCATCTTCCGAAATGAGCAATATCTGTCTTAGAATATGTCTGGATATCTGATGGGACCTAGTTCATAAATGAACTCCAAATCTAAACTTCTTAGCTGTATCGTCAACTGAACTTAATCAGTATCTTGCGCCATGCTTCCCTCAGTATCCGCTTGGATCTCCTGTCCAAACTACTGCCCCTCGTCAGAGGGAAAACTCTATCTCTAACAGTCACTCTGTCATCCTGGTCACCTTGGAAGACTGGAATGATAACCGTCTCCCGAAGGAGGCTGTCGTTATCATATCCCTAGAACATCCACTTATGTTCTAAAACTGCTTCCGAATGTTTCTCCAGGATTGGATTAATATCTGAACTTATTGCAGCTAGTACAAAAACAACATCTGGTGTGGTACTTGACATCTAATGATTGACTCAATTGCCTAAACAAGTGATACGTCAATCATGCACATCCCTCTCCCCTTTAGTCTGTAAGACCTTTAGAGAGGATGACTCCATTACCTGCAGGTACACTACCATGCCAGGAGTCGTCCATTCTAAAACACCTGTAGAATGCTGTCTAAGTACCCAGATTGGAAAACTACCCAAATCTAGATCTAAAACCATAGATCTAGTAACCAGAATGTCTGATATTATATCTATATCCTATGTGGAGAAACCACTGTGTGACAACCAAAGAATAACCGATTGTAGTATAGGAATTTTACTTCCTACTCTGTGTATGTCATCCAAATACCAGGACATCATACACTACTACCTTCTTAACAGATCCATCTACTATTCTGATGAAGTCAAAGTCCATGACTGTCATATCAAAAATAGATGATCTTTCTCCGCTATATCTGCTTCAGTCCATAGACATAAACTACTTGTCCACTATACTTCCGCTGCTCCCACTGACTATGACAACCCTCTGGCAGAGTCATATATACGCGTACTTCTAAAGCTAGTTTAGAACGACGCTATACTCTTCCTCCTGCCGGGTCTCATAGCCTGGAACAACAGTAGTGTCAAGTCTGGGTAAACAAGAACCTCCCTGTCACCGTCCTTGAGGCTACCGGAGTACCTCTCGAGTGCCTGAAGTTACCCACCATATCTGTAGAGTGGCTAATGGAATGTCAACCTGATTGAATTTTTAGGTTCTATTAAACTTTCAGTAATCGTTTGTGGTTCTGGAATCACTTCCAGTCCTACCATACTCCCACTACTGTTTTCTGAAAAATCCATTTTTATCAAGACTGTTGCGAGTCAAGAACAATATCACTATTGATCTTCCAGATGGTAGAAAGTCAACCCTTATCATAGCCCGGGTTAACCCACAAACAGCCATTACAGAAACGCGCATTGAGTTATCCAGAGTCTGGTTTTAAGCATAAGCCGGACAACTCCATATACCTTAACATCGTTAAAATATGAGCCATTCTACATATATATAGAAACAGTGTAGGGTTCTTAGGCACACTAATGAGGTCTCACAAGGCATCAACCATGCCAATTTATAATTTTACAAGTGCCGAGAAACCCTAATACGGATCGTTAACTAGAATTTTAGGCGAAACCGATAACTAGTTAACAACTTAACTAGGAGAAAGAGGCTACAACCTTTGTTGATCCGGTTCTCCACTTCCTTAGCTCCACGTAGACGTCGGTCTGCTGTACAAATCGGATCTTGGACTCTAGTGTCGGCTTCATCGGAGAAATGGGCGGGCTAGGTCATCGACTACGATGCCGAAGATGATCTACGTCGAGGCATCACAAGATCAAGCTCCCACTTCACCAAGTCATGAAACTTGTGAAGAAAACACCCTATACTACTTGGTAAGAGGTAGAGGATGAAGAAATAGGAGGTGGGTTCACTTTAGAATTGGATTTCTCACTCATTTTCTCAAGTTGCCATTGATGGAGGCAAGCTTCTTCATGTTGTCAAGATGAAGAAGAAGAAGAAAGAATATGATAAGTTTTCTAGAATAATTGAAAAAGAAAATGATTCTTATCATATTCTAACCTTAGTTAAGTGTAGAGAATAGACCATGGTTAGTTATGATGGTTAGGGTTAAGCAAGAGACAAGAATGGTGGACTAGGTCAAAGCTTCATGAAGCTTCAACAAAACAACAAATAAAGCCACCATTCTTTTCATATCTTTTCCAAAATGAATAAACAAATAAATAAATGAATAAATAAGTAATGGATAAACAAAACCCTAATCATTAGTTTAACCATGGTTTAATTCTTTACACTTAACCAAGTAAACATGTATCATCAAACATGATACAATCATTTGCACAAAAAAGTATATCACATATACAACTTGTACATCCAAGTGAGAAAATCCATTTAAAGTGAACCAATACTGGTTAATGCAAAGTAATATATCAAATATATAATTATACATTAAATCATTAAATCAACACTTGATTTAACGATCCGGTCATATCGCATATAACGGACTAGTATCCTATGTATCGGCTTATCGAATCAATACTTGATTCGATAACTAGGTTATATCGCATACAACCAATCGATACAATCATCGCGAGAATAGAATACGGTATCACATACACGCATTATTCTCGGTCCCGCACATATCTCATATGCGCTCCTATTTCGTTTCGCTTGAGCCAGGAAACCTCTGTGTAGGACTCTAAAGACTCGTCAATACGCCGGCAGCAGGTGATGATCATATCAAACACCCACAAGCCGCAAGCGGTCTTCTAAACGTAACGGCCACCCGGGTATTGAGCGATCAGAAGATCGACGAGCAAGCCCGCTCACACTCCTGTGAATCCAACCAGTAACACTAACCGTACAGTCCGGTCTGATCGTCTGATATGTCGCATATCTCGCCTGGGGGTGGTAAACGTCAGACCCCAATAGCTCGATAAGTCGTGTCGATCTGAGGTCTATAACAATTCGAGAAACTACTGGTAACACTTACCAGTAAATCTCAGCAACCCTGGCCTGGGATTTCCGGTTATAGCCAATCGAACACAGCGCAACATCAACCCCCTATACCGGGAGAAACGAATCCCCTCCTATCACTCATTGCCTCCATGTGACTTGGGACTGTACCCAAAAACCACCGTTTTGCACACCCTCTTGGACGTGGTAAGGTGGAAATCAAAGCACAGTGGGAACCACACAAGACTCTATGACGATCTCGGGTCAACAGACTACTCTGTACCAGTGTCACCAGAGAACTGCCATCTGACGTAAGGTATAATACCATCTGGGAGTTCTCGGCGAGTTCGTCCAGTGTACCCAGTCTCCACTGAGCACCCGTATATCATCTCTGATGTCAAACACCAATGGATATGGGATCATCCATCGCCCATCTGTATGGGTCGAGAAGGTATACGCTAGTCTACTCTGGCATATCGATGCCCCATCTCGATACACCCACGACTAGGGACCTTGAAGGATGTACTTATGGACTACCATGTCCCCACTAGTATGATCCGCATCATAGTCCAGGTAGTCAAGTACACATCCTAAGGGCTTTACCAACATGTAACAGAGAGACATTCAGTATACACGTTAAGGTAAAGAGCAATAAGATAGCATACTATCATGTCGAGAAAGAAAGTCCTCCCTATATATGTCCAAGCATCCATTACAATATACATCCTATGTATAGTAATGGCCTCTAGGGCATACATATAACTAACAATCTCCCACTTGCACTAGGGCCATCTGATAGCAGTGGTTGTAGTATCTCATACTCAACCATCCCATAAAAGTCTCTCTCTGGGAAAAGGCCTTTGTGAGTGGATCCGCCGTGTTGTCCTCTGAGTCTGCTCTCCTTGCTTTGATCACCCTGGAGATCAACCATCTCCATGATCAGGTGATACTGCCTTAGATTATGTCTGGGTCACTGATGGGACCGGGGTTCCCGGGCCAAAACCACACTTCCATTGTCACACAATGGTGGGAACCTGGTTCATCTCATGAACCAATATTCACCCAAACAGCCTCTTTGGTAGCATCTTAAGTAGCGATGTATCCTGCCTTTATCGTCTAGTATGTCATGGTATTTAGCTTGGAACTCTTCCAACATACCGTCCCTTTACTGAGGGTAAAGACAATGCCTGTGACTGACATTCAGTCGTTCTCATCATTCTGGAACACTTCCAGTGATTCTCCCCAGGATCAACTGATACCATCTCACTACAACCAGTGAGTGTCCTAATATCCATTTAGATCTATCTCATAGATCCAAAACCCAGGATTTAGTAGGTATCACTTTGATCCTATATGGAGAATCATTGTGATAAGCGGAGATTGATCGAGCGTAGCATAGGAAACTCCTTCCCTATCAAGAGTATGTCATCCACGTACTCTACGAGGATCGTCACCATACTTCCTACTACCTTTTTGTTTATACAAGGTTCATCTACCATTTTGATGATGTCAACTTCTTTGACTAATCCATCAAAACAGATGTTCCAACTCCGTGATGCCTGCTTTATCCTATAAAGCATCTTGCACATGTTTCCGCTGCTCCCACTGTCTACGAGGCCCTCTGGCTGTGTACTTATAGACTGCCTCTTCTAAAACATCATTTAGAAAAGCTGTCATGACACCCAACCACCAGATATCGTAGTCATAGTATGTAGCCGTGGTAAGTAGGATCTGGATGGACTTAAGCATAGCCACTGGAAAATGTTTCATCATTATCCACGCCTGGTCGATGACGAAAACCTTTAACAAGCCTAGCTTTGAAAGTCTCAACTTTTCCATGTACACCAAGTAATCTTCTTAAGATATACTTGCTCCTGATGGGGATTTAACCCTTCAGATATAGCAACCAAAGTCCATACTTTGTTGGTGTATAAGGATTCCATCTCAGATCGCTAAGCATCCAGCCATTCTTACAGAGTCACTACCCTCGATGGCCAGCTCGAAACTAGTTGGGTCATTATCTCATGATGCCATCCTCGCTCCCACTGTCATAGAGAAACCGAAGTATCTCTCAGGTGGGTGAGGAACCCTACTAGATCGGCGGAGAGGCTGAGGTTCGTTGGAATCTACTGAATCCTTTGGTTCTACCAAATCATCTGCTGTAGTTTGTATAGCTTGAACCTTTCCAGTTCTACATTACAGACCTTGCCTCGAGCTTGTCCGGATTTTGCTTTTAGACATAGGCCGGACAACCCCAAATCTTAACTAACTTAAGATATGGGCTCTTCCCTTTCCATATCACATATGAAGTGGTAGGCAATTGATTTGATTGGAACCGTATTCAATAGGTATGCAGCTTCTCAAGCGCATAACTCCCAAAAGGAAATAGGTAACTTAGTAGTACTCATCATAGAGCACACCATATCAAATAGGGTGTATCTGCTCCGCCCCGATATACCATCGTGCTATGGTGTATTCGGAGGAGTAATGCTGAGAGAGAATCTCATTCTCCTTTAGAATAGTCCAGGAATTCCGTGCTCAAGTATTCTCCTCCTTGATCTCATCATAGGACATAATACTTATACCCATATTTTGGTTCTCTACTTCTAAATCATATTCTATGAATATCTCAAAAGGTTCGGACTTGTGTTTCAGCAGGAACATATGTCTGAATCTTGAGAGATCATCAGAGAATGTAATGAAGTATAAAGAACCGGTCTTGGCATGTATAGACAGGGGACCTACATACATCAACATGTATCATCCCAAGAGTTCATTAACTCTTTCTCTGTTTCCAATAAACAGGGCTATGGTCATCTAATCTTTGTGACATGACTGGCAAGTTTCATAAGATGTAAATTCAGGCTGATGTAAATATGCATCTAAAATGTAACTTCAGCCAGTCGGGTCGCATTGATATGACCTAGTCTACAATGCCTCAAGAAGAATTCGTTCATTTCTGAACTCTTCCTCTTGTGTGTGTTCAGTATACAAGGAACTGTAGTTTGATTTAGAACATCAACGCTTTTAGATAACGTGCCTGAACCGATCAACTTTTGATATAGGAAATGTTCAAAACATTATCCAACAATACAAAATTTTATCATTTCTTTACTAATAAAGAGACTGATATGATTTTGTATATCAGGTTCGGTATCTAATAATATTCATTCAGAATCAATGTATTGGTAATACAGGGTGACAGTGACCGACAGACTTGGCTGCAACACTTGCCCCGTTTTCTGCCTCATGAAACTTATCACCCGTTCTCAGTTTTCTACCTTTCTGTAGCCCTATGTAACAGATTACATATCTGGAATCCTGATCTGGTATCACATACACAGGACGTAGAGGATACAGAGAAACAGTTCTTTATAATGAACACACCCGAAGATGATGCATCAGCATGCACTCTCTTCGTATGGGCGGCACGGGAAATCTGGTATTCCCCAATTTCCAGCTCTGTCTTATAACAATTATAAGTTGGAGCGGGACCAACGTTCCCCAGCTCAGTATAACAAGCGGGTTCGGTCAATATTCCGTATTATTATCTTGATTAAGGCATGATATGGTCGCTACCAGGAGAGAGAGAGAAGAAAACACTCAGCGTGCGCTCTTGCAAGAATAGATTGGTTATTATTTTATCTAATCAGGATGGCTCCCACTGCTTTTTATCAAATCTTCCTTCAAACCCTAAAAGGAAAGACTAGCCGGGATTAATTACACACTACAAGTTCGCCAATCTTTCAGCCAGGCCAGTGTCGGTACTTTGAGGGAGGTCCCCCGTGCTTTCGCACGAACCTAATTAATGTAAACCTCGTTTTCCCAGAGGCGTAACCCCGTTGACACCTTTCTAGACACCTACTTGATCGGCTAATTGTAATGTATAAAACTCTCCCAGAAGTAACTCTTACTCGCAGCGGATATCGGGATCCAACTATCTCATAGAAGGTATGCAATCTCATTGCAAATTTCAACACTTGAAATTCCCGATAATTTTGCCCCTAGCACCCTATGACCTTGACGGAGGTCAACAAACCATAGGCTCCTAGTCAAGTTCAACCCGTCATTTCTTGATCGAATTAAACCCACCCGCACGATCCTTGACGGAGGTCAACAAGGCCGCACGACTACCCTAATCCAATCTGCATCATATGCATAAGCAGATAAATACTAGTTAGCTACCGCACACTACGCCTTGACGGAGGTCAACAAACGTAGCACGAATACTAAGTAGGACTTATCTGAATGACGGAGGGCTACGACAGGTTTTTCTGAAAACCTATTGCGTAATGAACTTGATATCGTTGTAGAATCAAATGATTTTTGAAATGGAGTGCTTTTGAGGGTTTTCTAGTTTTGCTAAAGGAGTCACTCCCGGTGAAGGGATCGTCGGTCCTTTCCTCGTCGAATGAGGTGCGGGATATATCATATATATCACTGTGCAAAGCAGAACTTTTAAAAGCAATCAAAAGACAAACTGAGTGTGTAGCATCTGCCAGTTATTGCTAAAGGAGTCACTCCCGGTGAAGGGATCTCGGTCCTTTCCTCATCGAATAAGGTGCAGGATATATCATATATACCGCTGTGCAAAGCAAGAACTGTAGCTACCTGTTTTATTTTTGAAATTCGATTCTACAACATCTTAGGATTCTTTTATTTCATTAATCATATTAATGAAGTCCCATCATTTAAGTACCTAAACATCACAGATAAATACGACGTACACTTATGCCATCCGCATTCGCCTCGATGTCCCCTCGTGCACCGTTAGGTTAGGTAACTAACGGCAGAGCGGGGCAGGGCTAGCGCGGGTGTAAAACATAAGTAACGCCTATATAATATATCATATATACTATATACTGTATCTATCACAGAACATCACATGATCACATTACAGATATCGCAGCAGAAGAAACATATGAAATATTGGATATACTAGGACGTCCGTGTTTTCAATACGAGCCAGTATAAAACACGGATTCCACGGTCGCGATGAATAGCCAAACCCACACCCCAAGACCCCTACGAGAGCGGCAAGCAACCCTACCAATTCTGGAGTTAGGAGACCCGGACTCGACTCCTCGGGTTGGTCTCCCACTGGACTCCAGAACCCGGTTACTTGTGCCCTCCTCCTTGGGTCTATCCTAGTGCGGAAAGGTAAATAATATACAAAGGGTGACATCTTCCGCAACCTGGAAGTGCCCCAATAAAAGAATATTACATACAAGTTTTTACATGAATGAAAATGAAAAACACTCATCTCACATAAAAAACCCCCGGCTATTCAAACACGACGATCCAATATAACATATCCAGCAACACATAACATCACATGTCATCAACGTAAGTAAACATGCATATCCCAATTGTCGTTGACATATAGCAACGAAACCGGCGATATCACATATTACACTTACGGTCACAGAAAAGAAAGTGAAAAACTACAACAGTTGGAATCCGCAACCTCCTCAGACATCGCATGCCTGACCAAATGAATTCCTTAGACATCACATGCCCAACAATTATAAACCCCGCATTTCAGTCTCATTATCGAAAACACTTTTCAATATTAAGTCGGGGAATTCAACAAGATTCCCGACATCCTGATCGAATGCTCGTCGCAAACTTCAGTAGACGGCCGCACCCCCGACGCCTTCGACGAAGTGTACCAAGGCGGAACACCGCTGCCGCGAGCACCCAAACGGATGCTTTCGGCGACGGGGTTCTCCTACAGTCACTTGGTCGGGGCTATGGAGTGAGGCTGTCTATTAAGTTTATCCGGCGAGTATCCGCGTACGCTACGTGATTGCGACGGACTTTTGATCACATCAAAATTCCGTGGCAACCGATCAAGTGAGACTAAACCGCTAGATTTATAACATTCATTCAGTTATCTCATAACTACTTGTAGATTCCAAGTATTATATCACATTCCAGATAAACAGAAAATGTTAAACTTTCCGATCGAACATTCGAACACCCAAGTTTTCCCGAAATAGCTCAATACACGAAATAAGTTTAAAAACATCCAGTTCATGCCTCAGTACCAACAGTCCAGCCGTAGAAGGGTCAAGCCAACGCCTCACATGTGGCACGCCGTACTGTCCCAAACCCTAAGGTTCAAAGGGCAGTTCAAGACGGTCAAATAATCGAGTTAAGCTTTGTTGTCTTCTAGAGGGACCATCGCGTTACTTGCACTACTTAGAACGTCGTTAAACTACGGAAAGATCCAACACTTGGAAATTTCCCGACAGGGGAAAAGGCGGGTATTTATATCCGGTCGAACTTTTTAACATATTCAATAATTATCCGGAAAGCCACATAGACAAAGTTTGAAATTTCCGATCGAATCAACGAAGCTCCAAAACACCCCAGAATATTCAACTCTTGAATAAATATTAAAAATTCCCAGAAAATCCAGCACCTGAAGAGACAAATTACTGTGCAAAAATGGAGGGCTGACGTCATCATATGGCCGCGGAACCGCCGCATAAGGCATGCTTATGCCGCGGTTCCGCCGCTCTTTAGATGAGTTAGCCCCTCGAATTTCACAGTAATTCAACTAAGACCCTGCTGAATTTTTTAGCAATTTTTAATCTGGAAAAAACCCAGTTTTTGAAAAAAGTCCAGAGAGCATTTTGGAAATGGGATTTTGGTTCGATCGGACTTCAAACTCCGTCTACGCATCGCCTAAGGCTCTAGCTAGGCTCTAATACCACTGTAGGGTTCCTAGGCACACTAATGAGGTCTCACAAGGCATCAACCATGCCAATTTATAATTTTACAAGTGCCGAGAAACCCTAATATGGATCGTTAACTAGAATTTTAGGCGAAACCGATAACTAGTTAACAACTTAACTAGGAGAAAGAGGCTACAACCTTTGTAGATCCGGTTCTCCACTTCCTTAGCTCCACGTAGACGTCGTTCCGCTGTACAAATCGGATCTTGGACTCTAGTGTCGGCTTCATCGGAGAAATGGGCGGGCTAGGTCATCGACTACGATGCTGAAGATGATCTACGTCGAGGCATCACAAGATCAAGCTCCCACTTCACCAAGTCATGAAACTTGTGAAGAAAACACCCTATACTACTTGGCAAGAGGTAGAGGATGAAGAAATAGGAGGTGGGTTCACTTTAGAATTGGATTTCTCACTCATTTTCTCAAGTTGCCATTGATGGAGGCAAGCTTCTTCATGTTGTCAAGATGAAGAAGAAGAAGAAAGAATATGATAAGTTTTCTAGAATAATTGAAAAAGAAAATGATTCTTATCATATTCTAATCTTAGTTAAGTGTAGAGAATAGACCATGGTTAGTTATGATGGTTAGGGTTAAGCAAGAGACAAGAATGGTGGACTAGGTCAAAGCTTCATGAAGCTTCAACAAAACAACAAATAAAGCCACCATTCTTTTCATATCTTTTCCAAAATGAATAAACAAATAAATAAATGAATAAATAAGTAATGGATAAACAAAACCCTAATCATTAGTTTAACCATGGTTTAATTCTTTACACTTAACCAAGTAAACATGTATCATCAAACATGATACAATCATTTGCACAAAAAAGTATATCACATATACAACTTGTACATCCAAGTGAGAAAATCCATTTAAAGTGAACCAATACTGGTTAATGCAAAGTAATATATCAAATATATAATTATACATTAAATCATTAAATCAACACTTGATTTAACGATCCGGTCATATCGCATATAACGGACTAGTATCCTATGTATCGGCTTATCGAATCAATACTTGATTCGATAACTAGGTTATATCGCATACAACCAATCGATACAATCATCACGAGAATAGAATACGGTATCACATACACGCATTATTCTCGGTCCCGCACATATCTCATATGCGCTCCTATTTCGTTTCGCTTGAGCCAGGAAACCTCTGTGTAGGACTCTAAAGACTCGTCAATACGCCGGCAGCAGGTGATGATCATATCAAACACCCACAAGCCGCAAGCGGTCTGCTAAACGTAACGGCCACCCGGGTATTGAGCGATCAGAAGATCGACGAGCAAGCCCGCTCACACTCCTGTGAATCCAACCAGTAACACTAACCGTACAGTCCGGTCTGATCGTCTGATATGTCGCATATCTCGCCTGGGGGTGGTAAACGTCAGACCCCAATAGCTCGATAAGTCGTGTCGATCTGAGGTCTATAACAATTCGAGAAACTAATGGTAACACTTACCAGTAAATCTCAGCAACCCTGGCCAGGGATTTCCGGTTATAGCCAATCGAACACAGCGCAACATCAACCCCCTATACCGGGAGAGACGAATCCCCTCCTATCGCTCATTGCCTCCATGTGACTCGGGACTGTACCCAAAAACCACCGTTTTGCACGCCCTCTTGGACATGGTAAGGTGGAAATCAAAGCACAGTGGGAACCACACAAGACTCTATGACGATCTCGGGTCAACAGACTACTCTGTACCAGTGTCACCAGAGAACTGCCATCTGACGTTAGGTATAATACCATCTGGGAGTTCTCGGCGAGTCCGTCCAGTGTACCCAGTCTCCACTGAGCACCCGTATATCATCTCTGATGTCAAACACCAATGGATATGGGATCATCCATCGCCCATCTGTATGGGTCGAGAAGGTATACGCTAGTCTACTCTGGTATATCGATACCCCATCTCGATACACCCACGACTAGGGACCTTAAAGGATATACTTATGGACTACCATGTCCCCACTAGTATGATCCGCATCATAGTCCAGGTAGTCAAGTACACATCCTAAGGGCTTTACCAACATGTAACAGAGAGACATTCAGTATACACGTTAAGGTAAAGAGCAACCAGATAGCATACTATCATGTCGAGCAAGAAAGTCCTCTCTATATATGTCCAAGCATCCACTACAATATACATCTTATGTATAGTAATGGCCTCTAGGGCATACATATAACTAACAAACAGAGGCACTGATTTAATTGGAACCAGATTCAAATCATGCAACTGTCTCCAGTGCATGTCAACTAAATGGAGAGAGGCCGATCAGTATTACTCAACTTAGGAATACATCCAGATATGAGTAACCTGAAAAAGAAGCAAGTTCTCATAATCATTACTATCAACTGAATACTATACGCAAGTATATACATCCTCGATCACCTTGAAGAATCCTGATACTTACAATACCTGGTTCTCTACTTTATTCATATACCTATAATTTCTCAAAACTTGGATCTTGTATTTCTATGAAACACATGCCTAAGAACTAGAGAAGTCACAAGTAAACAGAATATAGTACGAGGACCAACCCCTCTATCCTAATGGACACTGGACAACATACATTACTTTGTGTATGTCCGCTGAGTTGAATAACTCAAATCCTGTACGTCGTAGGTTGAAAACTGTACTATGGTTATGAAGAATTACACCGTTGTTGAATGCTCCTTACCTAACCATCAACTGATATAGGAAAATTTCATGGACATAATTTCAAAAGGTTATATCTCACTTTATAAAAATAAACGTACAGATATATCAGTTTGAAATTGGTGCATAACAACGGATATTCAAAACCAAATATGTGCCGCCCGGCAAAAACCCAGGCGTTTTCCTCAAATATCACCAATTACAACGAATCCCGATATAATGAGGATGATCACCCAATTCCCAATAACTTAATCCCACTCATCATCTGTAAAACCATACAGATGTGAGAATCAAACCTGGTAAATACATACCCCAGAGTAAGGGCTAATTGGGAAATCGGTTTTCTTTTAACAATACACAGTGAAACTGAAACATGTAAATGTTTCGAAGGGGTATCCGGGTATTCCTAGTAATGCCTCTTTCATTATCAGATTCACAACTATAACCATATATTTCTTTGCCATCTCTCCAAATCTCTTTATATGTCTTTAGTCATTACCTTCTGTACACCTGATTGAAAAGAATTCTTGTTTGTGTAAATCGAACAAAGCGAATGAGTTTCTTTGTGTCGGTAATTAGAATGTATAGAATCACAACCAAAAATTATTTTGACCGCAATCAAACTACGGTGTCAATTGTAGTTCATGAATGAGTGCGGATCGTCCACAGGGATTGCACGATTCGTTTGTATTATGATATGCTTGAATTGAAAAGTTAAGCTAAGAATAACGAAAACATGATTCAAGAATTTTGATTTTCTAGTGTCACTATTCTATTCAAGAATCAAGAAAATGATAAACAATCAAGAATCGGTGTATCGATGATATTTCCAATCAACAGTCAAGAATCTAAAAGAGGCTCGTAGGAATCGATCGGATCTATAGACGTGATGTAATCTCAAGATTTCGTGTTCTTGTCCTTCGAAGGATTGATACTAGATTGATGATAATCGACGAGAGTTAGGGCTTTCTTGATGAAACTAGGGTTTCATCTTTTAACCCTTGTTCTTTCATCGATATCATTCCTTTTCTAGCCTCTACTAAATTCAAGAAACGATCGTAACTCCCCAATTTCGAACGATGTCAATCAAGAAAGTATCGAAACAAAATGGGTCGTCGTTTCTTGAACTAGCTAGGGTTTTCAAAACACGTAGGACTCAAGAATCGATTAAAGCTATGTTACATCATCATTCTATTTACCGTCTCGACTCCTCGACGAGCGGAGTTTTATTCACACATCACCACACAGAGAATATTTATGAATTGTAAAGATATCATGATGCAGAATTTAAAGAAAACAAGATAAAAGAATATCACCTTTATTTATCTCAACAATTTTGATTACATTCGCTTCAAGAACTACAAGAGGAAGAATCTAGATTGTTGATCGGGCGTCGCTCGGCTTCGTGAGTCGTGGATCGGCTCGGATCGCTTGCTCCGTTGAAGATCGGCTCCGCTCCTAAAGGTTGTAGGGCTTCTTGCTTAATGGGTACTCGGGATCTTGATTTTGATTGGAATTAGGGTTTCACACAAGCCCTCTCACTAGACTTGTGGAGGAAGGAGATGAAGAAGGAGATTGGCTAAAAAAATGAACTAAAATGAATCACACAAGTAATGGTATGATTCTATCTATCTCCACATGATATCTCACCCTAGGTCTAGGCTTCTATTTATAGACTTCCCAAACCCTAGGTTTAGGTTTGAAATGGTAGTTCCCTCCAAAAGTTTGTTGAGTCTTCTAGAAGGTAGTTTGTTAGGAGCTAGCTTAGGGTTTAAGCTAGGTTTAATTAGGCTTGGAAACCCTAGTTTGCTGATCTGGCAGAAACCCCTGGAGTCTTCTGGAAACTGAGATGCATTTCTGAACTGTAGGCCCTGAAAGAAATATTCTGCACCAAAATTGAGTTGCTGATGTGGCAAGACGGCCGCGGAACCGCGGCCTAAGCCGGCTTGCGCCGCGGTTCCGCAGCCAAGTAGTGGCTTCAGGGATTCAACTTTGCTGTGTTGTCTTGGGCTGATATTTGATGTGTTTTCTGATGTGTTGATTTGCAATTACCCCTTTGTAATGATACCAGATCTGAAGTTAGTGAGTTGGCGTATCTTTTTAGCAGCGTTGATTCGAGCACGCTTCTAGTTTCCTGCACAGACTTCGAAACACGGGTTGCGACATATAGAAATATTGCGATGCCATGCAATGCAGTCAATTTCCCTAGAAATGCCGGTTTTACGGTCTACTACATGTAATCTTATAATCTGTGATAGATTTGCTAATATGTGAAATACGGATACCGAACACTTCTATATGAATGCAAATGATGAGGAAATTGCCGGCTAAAATATACAATATTTTCGACTAATCAAATACCCCCAAACTTAATTTCGATCGTCTCGAGCGAATGTTTTATTAAAAAGAAAATAAAGAAAGAGAAAAACTAACTAGCACACTTTCGTAGGCAACACGATTGCACTGAGCACGTGCAATAAGCCTTTAAACCTCTAGGTGTCCCTAGTAGGAGGAGTGTTGTCTCCTGAGGGTTTTCGGCGGATTGCACCCACAAAATCCAATAATAAAAGAAAGATCATGAATATTACATTAAAAGACAAGAATTGTAGAAGAAAATCCTTGAAAATTAGGGTTTTCAACTAAGCTAGCTTTTCGGTTGTCATGAGCCCTATCTTAATGGTCATGAAAAGATGTTAGAAATCACGTCCTCCCTCAATAAAACATCGTCTTATTCTTCATTCCCATCTTTTTTCCAAACATCGATCATATAACCCTGCGTGTGTGTAAAAGACATCCCTACACCCGGAGAATTCAATTCAAGCTATCATACTCTTGCCCATCAACCTCAGTACTTTTTAATTAATGAATATTTAGATGAGATTGCTCACACACTTTCATGCGACCGTTAATACTTCTTGAGGTACTAACCGACCGATTACTCATGTGCTTGCTTATTTGGTGTATTTTCCTCGTCTTGCACCACCTCAGGCATAGCAGTGACTCCCAGACCAGTTGGCCTTAGGGCACTAGGTGAAGAGGCACCCTCGCTATACATTTTTATTGCCCTCGGTGATAACAAAACCAGTGTCCATTTTTCTCACCACTTTATATTTTTATTCATTTTTTTCTTTTTATTTCCTTCATACTTTTGGCTTTAAGACAAGAGCATTTCAAGGTATCCTCTACTATCCCAGGCTTTAAGACGTGTGTAAGTGCGAATAGCAGGGTAGCAACGTTCAAAATGTTTAGCTTCCAGAATAGAAACTATTTTTCAGACTTATTTTTATCCTCAGATTAGTGACGTCTTTCATCTTACTAACCCTTGGGACAACGGCTCATAACTACTTATTACTAGTTCGTATAAGAAAACTTCTAATTTTCTTAGTTTTCTTAAATTTTCTAATCTCATGGATGTAACTTTTCACTATCTAAACTTTCATTATCTTATTTATATACAAAAAAGTGTAAATATTAAAATTATTTTTATACTTGAATTTTTTTAAAATTTTTTATGGGTTTTGAAATTTTTTTAAAATTTTTATAGCTTTTTTTTAAAAAAAATGTTTTGTGCTTATGCAGATGATATGCAAATGGATATGCAAATGATGCGAAAATAAGCACAAACCTCCCCCAAACTTGTTTTCAACAGTGTCCTCACTGTTGCCGACAGCTATATCTAAAAAACCTGTAAGTCTAGGAGGAATTATTAGTGGGGGCAAGATATATAAGTGAAGAACTTCCCCCAAACTTATTCTTTTTACTCACCTTCATTCAAAAAAAAAATATGATGCAGTGATATACTGGACATGAAGGTGAGACGGAGGAATTTTAATCCAAATAAACTGGCTCTTGTAAGAACAAGAGCTCCTCCGTGGGGTCAGTGGAAAAATACGGCTTAAGTCTATGTCCATTTACTTTGAAAAAGGTGCCGTTTTTTACATTTTCTACTTCTACTGCCCCGTGCGGATGTACAGACCGCACAACAAAAGGTCCCTTCCATCGAGATCGGAGCTTACCCGCATGAAGGTGTAATCGTAAATCATAAAGAAGGACTTGTTGACCAGGTAAAAGTGTTTTCCTCAAAATGTTTTTATCGTGAAAAACCTTGGTCCTATTCTTTGTGATTACAGCGTTATCATAAGCTTCATCGCGGAGTTCGCTTAGCTCGTTAAGTTGCAGCTTCCGAAAGTTGCAAGCAAGGTTTAAATCAAAATTTATTTCTTTAATAGCCCACAATGCTTTATGTTCTATCTCGACGGGTAAATGACATGCTTTTCCAAACACTATCCTATATGGAGACATCCCTAGGTCGGTCTTATATGCAGTTCGGAATGCCCAAAGAGCATCCGTTAATTTGGTCGACCAGTCTTTTCTATTCTTAGCAACAGTTTTCTCCAGGATAAGTTTGATTTGTCTGTTTGAGATTTCAGCCTGCCCGCTTGTTTGGGGGTGATAGGGTGTAGAAAGTCGGTGGTTGATTGAGTATTTCCGCATCAGAGTCTCGAAGGACCTGTTGCAGAAGTGTGTCCCATTATCGCTAATAATAGCGCGTGGGTGTCCAAATCGCGAGAAGATATTCTCTTTTAAGAACTTATTGACAACTTTCTTGTCATTAGTGCGACATGGAATGGCTTCTACCCACTTTGAGACATAATCAACCGCCAGTAATATGTACAAATTCCCAAAGGAGTTGGGAAAGGGACCCATAAAATCTATGCCCTAAACATCGAACATTTCAACAACCAGAATGGGTTGCTGAGGCATTTCATTCCTCTGGGATATTCTACCCGTATACTGACATTGTGTACAGGTTTTGCAATACTCAAATGCGTCCTTGAATAAGGTCGGCCAATAAAATCCACATTGCAAAACCTTCTCCGCTGTCTTTCTAGAACCAAAGTGACCCCCACAGGCCTGATCATGACAAAAAGAAAGAACACTCTTGAACTCTTCATTCGGGACACACCGGCGAATGATCTGATCAGGACAATATTTAAACAAATAGGGCTCGTCCCAGTAAAAGTGTTTTACTTGGGATAGAAAACGGTATTTGTCCTGTTTCGACCAATCGCTGGGTATCAGTCCCGTGGCATGATAGTTCACAATATCCCTGAACCTTGGTTCAGTAGATACGCTCAAGAGTTGTTCGTCAGGGAACGAGTCATTGATCGGCAGGGTCACAGGAGGAGAAATGATGCGTGAAAGGTGGTCAGCTACTACGTTTTCACATCCTTTCTTATCTTTGATAACAAGATCGAATTCTTGTAACAGAAGGATCCAACGTATTAGTCGACTTTTTGCATCTTTCTTCGCCAGAAGATGTTTTAAAGCGGAATGGTCAGTATACACAACTATAGGTGAGCCAATTAAGTAAGGCCTGAATTTTTCTAATGCAAATACAACCGCTAAGAGTTCCTTTTCGGTGGTTGTATAATTGATTTGCGCATCATTCAGGGTCTTACTTGCATAGTATATTACGTGTGGCATCTTTTTGATGTGTTGTCCTAAGACTGCACCTACTGCAAAATCAGATGCGTCACACATCAGCTCAAAGGGATAGTCCCAGTTTGGTGATGATAAAACGGGGGCTGAAGTGAGTGAGTATTTAAGTGAGTCGAAAGCTGTTTCGCAATCCGAGTCAAAATGGAAGGTCGTATCCTTGGCCAGGAGAAGAGTTAAAGGTCTAGAAATTTTGCTAAAATCCTTAATGAATCTCCTATAAAAGCCCGCATGGCCAAGGAAGGAGCGAATATCTTTGACGCTTTTGGGATGAGGGAGGTTTTGAATGACATCTACTTTAGCTCTGTCAACCTCAATGCCTTTCTGTGAAATGACATGTCCAAGGACTATTCCTTCTTGGACCATAAAATGGCATTTTTCCCAGTTCAAAGTCAAGTTCTTCTCTTTGCAACGAGTAAGAACAGCGTCCAGATTCGCAAGGCAATCGGAAAAAGAGTCTCTAAAAATCGAGAAGTCGTCCATAAAGATCTCCAAAAAATTCTCTACCATATCAGAGAATATCCCCATCATACACCGCTGAAAGGTAGCGGGAGCATTGCATAACCCAAAGGGCATGCGACTGTAAGCAAAGGTACCAAAAGGACAAGTAAAAGTGGTTTTATCTTGATCCTTTTTGGCGATGGGGACCTGATTATAGCCTGAGTATCCGTCCATAGAACAATAGTACTCTCGTCCCGCTAAGCGTTCCAGCATTTGATCAATAAATGGTAGAGGAAAATGATCTTTCCTCGTGGCAGCGTTGAGTTTTCTATAATCGATGCATACACGCCACCCAGTTTGGGCGCGTGTCTGAATCAACTCATTCGCCTCATTTGTTATAACAGTGATGCCGGATTTCTTAGGAACGACATGTATAGGACTCACCCACTGGCTATCGGAGATGGGGTATATAATACCATTATCTAAGCATTTGACGATCTCTTTCATGACAGCTTCCTTCATGACGGGATTCAACCGTCTCTGTGGTTCTCGGGTTGGTCTGGCATCATCCATCACATGTATATGATGTTCAACTATCAAGGGACTAATCCCTTTGATGTCCGCCATACTCCAACCAAATGCCTCTTTGTTAGATCTCAATACCGATAAAAGTGCATTTTCTTGCTCTGATGCAAGAGAAGCGGATATTATAACCGGTAAAGTCTCATTCTCACATAGATATGCATATTTAAGGTGAGAAGGTAAAATTTTTAGATCTAACTCGGGCGGAGAAATGATAGAAGGAGGGATCATTGAGTGATTTTTGGATTTACAAAGAAGCTCAGAGCCTGTGAAAGATACAGACTCGGGTGGAGAAAAGTCAGAAGTGCAGGACTCAAGTGTAGGTAAAGTGTCCTCACTAAGATCTTGTGCAAAGTCAAACAGAGATGTGGTAATGTCATCGAGATCAGTAAAGCAAAGTTCCTCGGCTCCACAACTATCGGGAGCGATCTCATGGACAGAGCACACATCTAAAATATGAGCAGAGGGTTCTGATGGCTGACTTCCAACTTTGTAGATATTTAGTTCAATGGTCATATTTCCAAATGATAAGTTCATTGAACCGTTTCTACAGTTTATAACAGCGTTGGAAGTGGCAATGAAAGGACGACCCAGAATCACCGGAATTTGGCCCCGGGGGTTTGCTACAGGATGTGTGTCGAGCACAATGAAGTATACAGGGAAAACAAATTCCCCGACCTTTATCAATACATCCTCTAATTCACCCCTTGGTTTGGTGATAGATCGGTCTGCCATCTGGAGAGTGCAATGAGCAGGTTTTAGCTCTCCAATCCCTAGTTGCTCATAGACAGAATAAGGGAGCAGGTTAACACTTGCGCCAAGGTCTAAAAGAGCACGATTTATGTTTTTACCCTCAATCGAAATCGATATTGTAGGACATCCTGGGTCCTTTCTTTTCTTTGGAAGCTGGGTTATAAAAGCAGTGCTGATATTATTGGACATGAAGACCTTCTTTGGCACTTGAGTCTTCCTCTTCCTAGTGCACAAGTCCTTAAGAATTTTCGCATAAGCGGGGACTTGTTGAATAGCATCTAGGAGAGGGATATTGATGTTAACCTGTTTGAACATTTCTATAATTTTCTCCATATGACGACTCGTTCTGTTACTCCTTAACCGGTTCGGGTAAGGAGCTTTCGCAATAAGCGCAGGGTCCATCACAGGAGAAGGAAGAGGGGGTAGACGAGGTCCCAAAAGAGATGTGGGGACCATCTGTGGAGAACTATAAGGGTTGGGAGAAGGTGTCGAGCCTAATGGGAAATGGAGAATAGGCTCTCGAGAAGGTGGTATGGTAGAAGAAGGATCAGAAGGAGAAATGTGTGTGTGTGGAAAGGTCTCAGCCGGGGTGTTGATATGATTTTCAGTATCATCAATACCTTCCCCGACATTATTATTCAGCACTCTTCCCGATCTCAACGTTGTAATGGCATTTACATTGTAATGCCCAGGATTCTGTAGGGGTTGAGAGGGAAGTTTCCCTTTTTCTCTCGCACTCATTTCGGCTTTTAGGCGTGCGATTTCAGCTTCCATCGTTCTGATACTCTCAGCTTGGGACGCTGAGTTTTTCTTTATCTCACCGACGGAAGATCTAACCTCAGCCGAAACCTCTATGAAATTTGACAAAAGTGATTTCATGGTTTGAGTGAATTGAGAAAACTCGTCAGAACAGGACTGCATAGGATTAGACTGTGCAGGAGTGTTGCCCTGGTTTTGGAAATTTTGTGACTGATAGGGGTGTTGAGTGAGTTGAAGGGGTTGCTGTTGTGGTGGAGGAAGAGCCCTTTGAAAATTATTCGTGTTTGGAACCGTGTTTTGAGATTGGTTTTGGTTCCAAGCGAAATTCGGGTGATTCCTCCAACCCTGATTGTACGTGGAAGAATATGGATCGTTTCTAGGTCGTTGAAATGCGGCATTAGAATGCTCGTGACCTTGAAACGCAGAGTTTAATGGAAATTCTTCCGTTAAATGAGACGGATCAGAACAGCACCCACAAACAGTTTTGGGGAGTGACACTGGGTTTAGGGAGGCTGCTGCAAATTTGTGTTCCATAGCGTCGAGCTTCTTTTGCATTGCTGCCATCTCAGCTCGAACACCTATGGACACATATATTTGGTGTACACCACCCCTATTCAATGGTTGGGTTCCACTCTCCCACTGTAGTGATTTTTCAGCGAACTCTTCTAAGGACTTCCAAGCTTCCCCATCATCCTTAGTCATAAAAGTACCTTGACACATGTTTTCAAGGCTCTGTTTAGTGTTTGAGTTAATGCCCTCATAAATGATTCGGAAAAGCTCCCATCTCGGGATGCCGTGATGAGGACATTGAACCAATAGATCCTTGAAACGTTCAAAGAATTTTGAAAATGGTTCGGTAGGGAGCTGGGCAAATTGATTCAGTTTGCTACGGATTCGAGCTGTCTTTTGGATCGGGTAAAATTTCTTAAGGAATGCAGCGACGAATTCTTCCCAATTCGTAATAGAGTGTGCGGTAGTGTTATATAGCCACTTCTCGGCTATATCGCACAAAGTAAATGGAAGAAGTCGTAGACGCATCGCATCCACTGAAAGTTGTGACGTACCCATCATTGCGCATACGTTTTCAAATTTGGTAATGAAAACGTAAGCGTCCTCAGTCTCAAGTCCGTGGTATTTAGGTAAAAGATTGATATACTGGGGCTTAATCTCAAAGTTATCCCCATTGGCTGGTGGTGTGGATAAGCAGGTTGAAAGAGGACCTCTATGTGGATAGCATCTCTCCTGGAGAGAAATGCGGGGTGGATTCTGCGCACCAACGGACGGCGGCAGATTAGGGTTAAAGAAGTTTGATGGATTCGGATCCATCGGTGTGGGTGTAGTAGTAGGTAAAGAAAAGGTAAATGGAGAAATATCGACTTCGGAGTCGATAAAGGGTACGCGGACTAAACGGGCACTAGAATCCCGTGTCCAGCCTATCTTGTACTAAAAAGGGTTGGTACAAGTGGCAGCGTTGGCTTATAATTAGGGGTAAATGAATGCAGTGTTTGCTTTTGAAAAAGGGATGGATTTTTGAAAAAATGATGCGACACAACAAATGCAGCACAAAAACCCTAGAATCTAGTGGTTACCTAGGTCCGGCTCTAGACCGCTCCTAACTGCCAAAAGACAAGTCGTAGGATAGAATCCTCTACTGCCTCTTTGTTCCCCTGTGGCCGGATAAGTGCCAGGTAAGTGGGAAGGTACTCCACTACGTAAGTAGTGGGCCTAATTAAAAACCACTAGCCTTAGACACACTCGCCTTAGGCACCACAAAAAAATGCGGATAAGCAATGAATTACCCACGGCCTTCTCTTGTCCTAATTGAGCGCGACAGTCCTTAGAGTCTTCTCTAGATTTCTTTTAGTTAATGTGGGTCAATGCGGATGCAAGTTTGGTCGTTTTCGGGGCCTAGGAAGGGTAATGAAATCCCCACCTAATTTGGATTTGGCCGTGCCCCTTAATTTCCGTATTTAGAATGCAAACAACCAAGAAACAAAATCACGCACAAATTTAATTTGCAATTTGCGAGCTGCGATTACTTGCAAAGAATCCTGCAGCAAAGTATTAGTTGGAGCTAAAGAGGAGAGAGGAGAAGTACAGAAGTCACCTGAGGCAAAATTTTTTGCAGAGAACCCCCTAAGAGGCCGCGGTTCCGCTGCAATAGGGGACTTAGGCCGCCCTTCCGTGGTCGGATGGTTTGATCACTTGAAAATAAAAGTTACAGAATGCACCTGATCACTTCCCTAGTCCTCTGGAATTTTCCAAATATTTTTATCAATATCCAGCAAGCTCCAGATTTCCTTACAATGAAGCACAACAAATTGTTTAGGGTTTGCACGAATTTTGATTTCAAAATAACAATGGAATAATTCTTTCAATTCAAACTATAAAACGAAACGAATTAGCGCGCGATCCCCGGCAACGGCGCCATTTGATTGAAAAGAATTCTTGTTTGTGTAAATCGAACAAAGCGAATGAGTTTCTTTGTGTCGGTAATTAGAATGTATAGAATCACAACCAAAAATTATTTTGACCGCAATCAAACTAAGGTGTCAATTGTAGTTCATGAATGAGTGCAGATCGTCCACAGGGATTGCACGATTCGTTTGTATTATGATATGCTTGAATTGAAAAGTTAAGCTAAGAATAACGAAAACATGATTCAAGAATTTTGATTTTCTAGTGTCACTATTCTATTCAAGAATCAAGAAAATGATAAACAATCAAGAATCGGTGTATCGATGATATTTCCAATCAACAGTCAAGAATCTAAAAGAGGCTCGTAGGAATCGATCGGATCTATAGACGTGATGTAATCTCAAGATTTCGTGTTCTTGTCCTTCGAAGGATTGATACTAGATTGATGATAATCGACGAGAGTTAGGGCTTTCTTGATGAAACTAGGGTTTCATCTTTTAACCCATGTTCTTTCGTCGATATCATTCCTTTTCTAGCCTCTACCAAATTCAAGAAACGATCGTAACTCCCCAATTTCGAACGATATCAATCAAGAAAGCATCGAAACAAAATGGGTCGTCGTTTCTTGAACTAGCTAGGGTTTTCAAAACACGTAGGACTTAAGAATCGATTAAAGCTATGTTACATCATCATTCTATTTACCGTCTCGACTCCTCGACGAGCGGAGTTTTATTCACACATCACCACACAGAGAATATTTACGAATTGTAAAGATATCATGATGCAGAATTTAAAGAAAACAAGATAAAAGAATATCACCTTTATTTATCTCAACAATTTTGATTACATTCGCTTCAAGAACTACAAGAGGAAGAATCTAGATTGTTGATCGGGCGTCGCTCGGTTTCGTGAGTCGTGGATCGGCTCGGATCGCTTGCTCCGTTGAAGATCGGCTCCGCTCCTAAAGGTTGTAGGGCTTCTTGCTTAATGGGTACTCGGGATCTTGATTTTGATTGGAATTAAGGTTTCACACAAGCCCTCTCACTAGACTTGTGGAGGAAGGAGATGAAGAAGGAGATTGGCTAAAAAAATGAACTAAAATGAATCACACAAGTAATGGTTTGATTCTATCTATCTCCACATGATATCTCACCCTAGGTCTAGGCTTCTATTTATAGACTTCCCAAACCCTAGGTTTAGGTTTGAAATGGTAGTTCCCTCCAAAAGTTTGTTGAGTCTTCTAGAAGGTAGTTTGTTAGGAGCTAGCTTAGGGTTTAAGCTAGGTTTAATTAGGCTTGGAAACCCTAGTTTGCTGATCTGGCAGAAACCCCTGGAGTCTTCTGGAAACTGAGATGCATTTCTGAACTGTAGGCCCTGAAAGAAATATTCTGCACCAAAACTGAGTTGCTGATGTGGAAAGACGGCCGCGGAACCGCGGCTTAAGCCGGCTTGCACCACGGTTCCGCGGCCAAGTAGTGGCTTCAGGGATTCAACTTTGCTGTGTTGTCTTGGGCTGATATTTGATGTGTTTTCTGATGTGTTGATTTGCAATTACCCCTTTGTAATGATACCAGATCTGAAGTTACTGAGTTGGCGTATCTTTTTAGCAGCGTTGATTCGAGCACGCTTCTAGTTTCCTGCACAGACTTCGAAACACGGGTTGCGACATATAGAAATATTGCGATGCCATGCAATGCAGTCAATTTCCCTAGAAATGCCGGTTTTACGGTCTACTACATGTAATCTTATAATCTGTGATAGATTTGCTAATATGTGAAATACGGATACCGAACACTTCTATATGAATGCAAATGATGAGGAAATTGCCGGCTAAAATATACAATATTTTCGACTAATCAACACCACCTTTAGGCCAAATGGTTTTCTTCCTTCCCTACCGTTCGGCACCAGCCTATGGTTTGGAAGAAGACTATCCAATAAGCATAATGGGTGTACTCTCCTAATCCTAAGAGCAATCGCAACGCGAGAGAAGGTAAAGATAAAAGACAACCGAATAAACCTTATTTCTATTTCTCCTGAACCAGAATCCATCCCCGAACTGGAACAAGTTCCTTCGAGTTCGTATATAACCATAAAATGGAATATCCAATAACTGTGGATCTTCGTAGTGATACGGGGTGTTCTGGAGAAATACCAAGGTGAAGTAGGAATGACGATGAAATATGTGGTTTGGTCATGAATGATAACAGTTGCAATTTATTTTGCCCTCTTTCTGATCTCTTTATTTGTCTTTACTTAATACCTTCTGTACACCTTACTTAGGCTAATCGATTTTCTTCATTCCCTACTGTTCGGCACCTGCCTATGGTTTGGAAGAAGACTATCCAATTAGCGTAATAGGTGTACCGTCCTAATGCAAGGAGCACTCGCAACCTGAGAGAAGCTAAAAGGAAAAGACAACTGAATAGTCCTATTCATTTTCTCCAGAACCGGAAACCATCCTCGAATCTGGAACAAGTTCCTTCGAGTTCGTATATAACCATACGATGGTTTTATCCAATGGAAGTGGACGTTCGTAGTGATACGAAATGTTTCGGAGAAAAAGGGTAAAAGTAGGAGTGGCAATGAGGTATGCAACTCAGACAATCCAAAAGCCAATGTTTTAAGAAAGTTCGGTCAATTTGGTCACTGAGTCATAGTCTTGGGTCGGGCCATGGTCGCTGCCAAAGAGAGAGAGAGAAAAGAAACACTCTACGTGCACTCTAACTTAGATCATAATGGTTATCACTTTAT
The DNA here is from genome assembly GCA_030015575.1 of Agapanthus africanus. NCBI lineage: Eukaryota > Viridiplantae > Streptophyta > Magnoliopsida > Asparagales > Amaryllidaceae > Agapanthus > Agapanthus africanus. The sequence continues at coordinate 136,805,064 of JASDDO010000026.1, forward strand.
CTAATCAGGAAACCTCCCACTGTATCCTCAAATTCTCCTTCAAATCTGAAAGAAGAATTAGTCGGGATCACCCGAGGAGTAAACCAACTCATCAGTGGGAATCGGGATCCAACTATCATCGCATGATAATGTGATGGAATCCACTCACGTTATCACACTCCAGAAGGTATGCGCATATCTAGTATGTTTCAGTTTCTTTAGAAACTCCCGATGTGATTTTTACCTCAAGCGGTTTAGGACCTTGACTTTGGCCAACAAATCATAACCCGCAAGTCAAGTTCTACCCGTCATTGTCCTGATTGATTTAGACCCACCCGTACACACACTTGACTTTGGCCAACAAAGTGGTACGACTGTCCTAAACCAATGCATATCCATGCAACGGACAAGCAACACACAGCTACCGCACACGATGCCTTGACTTTGGCCAACAAACATCGCACGAATACTATGCGCTACTTATCCGAAATAATGGAGATCTACGGCTGGTTTTTAGTGAAAAACCTTTAACGTAATGAACTTGATATCGTTGAAGGAATCCAAGTGGTTTTATGAAAATATAGCGGCGAAAACCTTTGCTAAAGAGGTCACTCCCGGTGAAGGGATCTCGGCTCTTTCCCCGTAGAATGGGGTGCAGGATATTCCAACTGAATACCACGATGCAAAGAAAAAAGTAATCGATTATAGTGAAGTTATTACCCTGACGCAAACTTCTGCCCAAGGGGTCACTCCCGGTGAAGGGATCTCGGCCCTTGCCTCGTCGATTAAGGTGCTGGATATTCATACTGAATACCACTGTGCAAAACAAAAGTGAACGTCCTTGTAATAACAGCTTTTTGAAAAATTGTTCCAATAACATCAAAAAGGTTTGTTTAGCTTGCATTGATCCGAATCAATGCAGTCCCATCAATTGATCACACCACAAAAGAACGAAAATATGATGTACGTATATGCCATCCGCATTCGCTACTGGGTCCCGTCATCACCCGTTAGGTGACTTAACTAACGACAGAGCGGGGACTGGACTAGCGTGGGTGTAAAACATATACAACATCTACTAGTATATATATATAGCAATATATAATAATCGCTCCAGGCGTGATAAATGCAACATCACAGAAATGTAATAAGCATCACAGAACAATACAGATAATCTGGGATCCCCGGGTTTCATAGAGCCGCTACTGAAACCCGACGTTCCCCTAGTCGTATGGATAGCTTGTGCAATGAAACCTAGACCCCTACGAGTGCGGCAAGTTACCCGCTTAAACCTTAAGCGAGGCAGCCCCCTACAACAAAGTGAATGGACCACCCAGCACTTCACGGAATCCGGTAACTTGAGCACCCCTCCTTGGGTCAACCTATACCCCCTACGAGTGCAACGAATAGCCTGCCAATTCTAGAGTGAAGCCCCCTCAGTCTCAAAGCCATAAGATGCGGTCCCATTGCCCTCTAAAACCCGGCTATCCGTGCACCCCACCGCTGGGTAATCCTAGTACAGAAAATAAAATATGTACAACGGGTACATCGACCTCAACCCGGTCGTGCCCCAAAAGAAGAATATACAAACAGGCAGTGACGACAGTCCACATGTCGGACGCTCACCCCGCAATAACAAATGTATAAATAATACCAAACTGTACTAACATTGCACCAAGCTATCCACCACGACAAATCCGCAACATCACAGCACAACACAGAACATCAACGTGAATGTCACGTTCATAAACCCGTCTAAAAGGACTATAGCAATTAGACAAGATTTACCGCTCGAATGACATTCACGGTCACAGATATAATGTAAGTACTGTGAACTAACTTATTTAAAATTTTCGATCGACAAAATTTTCCTAAGTGGGCCCCAAGTACAAATCCCAGCACTCAAACAAAATCTGGGTCCAAACAAAAATATCCAGAAACCACAATTCCATGTGAAAAACCCCAGGAAGAAAAATGGTGCATTGTTCCCACCATTCCGCCGCGCAACCATGGCAAACATGCCAGTTTTTCCGCGGTTCCGCGGTCTCATGGTAGGATCGTGCTTCCAAATTTCTTCCAGTGTCTTAAAATAGCCTGCACGATTTTCTGACATACTGAAAATAATTTTTCGACGACTTTTAAAATTCTGTAGAAACTACTAAAATGGAATCGTGGTTTTGGAAAATTCGGCCGATCGATGTTTTAAACAAGTTAGAACAAGCTAGTAAAGGTTAATGGCGTGGCTCTGATACCATGTAAGTCTACGGTAGCGCCCCGGCCGTCAATCCGAGGCCAAATGTAGAAACAAAAACTTTTTAGGAAACCGGCGCTATCGTAGTCTTTCACCCGGATCAAACCATTAACGCTAAACTAGATAACTACTAAGAAGTGAGAGTGGTAATACCGATCGATCCGTGTCCTTCGGTCTTTGGCCACCATCCCAAGCTCCTCGCGGTATCTCCAATCTCCGATCTTCTCGTCGGAAAGGGCACCACATCAATGAGTCTTTTTACGGGCTCCCGCTTCATCCGAAGCAACTCGGACATGAAGTCTGCTAGCCGACGTATCCAAGGTGATGTAGAGAATGTGTGTGATAACTTTGTCTCAAGCATCCATTGATTCTCAACATATGAGAGTGTATGGATGGAGGTTGAAGATGATGCCATTAGTGGAAATGGTGAGCTAGAGGAAGAAGAAGAAGAAGAAGAGTCTTTCTTTTGTTATTGTGTGAGATAAAAGATGAGAGCACTAGAATGATAATCCAACAGCCAACCCCAAGCCTATGGCTGCCCTCTCTCTCTCTATCCATCATTTCACACCCTTAATCAAACACTAATGTGATATTTGCACAATAAAAGAGACCATGAGTCACTAAACATGTACATGTCACATTTAATGCACCTCATCATGAACTAAGCTCATAATTTCCACCAAAATAAACATTAACCCAAATTTTTACAACAATAAAAAAGATATGGCAACATCTAAAGTAAACTCGTGACGGATCACAAGGATGCCCCTCACTTGTATATACATACCTGCATCCGCATTCCGACTGAATGCGAATGCGATGAGACTAAAGTAATCCAACAAATCTAATACTAAGATCCGGCTTAAACCAAAGCCCACTAGTATGATCCGTCCGATCATAATCCGTGCACTACTGCACGTATATGATCGAACCCTGCCATAATACCATACGGCCTCTACAACGTTTCGCTCGAAACTTGAGAAACTGTCTGTAGGGGACTCTAAAGACTCGTCAATAGTTTGGCTGTGGATTTAACCACTAGCACATCAGTGGTACTAGCCGTACGTAACGGGCTACCAGGTATTAACCAAAAGGGAGTTCGATGAGCGAACTCATCCTGACACCCTACTGAGCCTGTCAGTGACAATATCCGTACAGTCCGGTCCGTTCGTCTATGAGTATCGCATGTCGGGTCTTGGGGGTTGGTAAAAGTCAGACCCCCAAAAGCGGTACTGTTAGTTATATGTATGCCCTAGAGGCCATTACTGTACATAGGATGTATATTGTAGTGGATGCTGGGACATATATAGGTAGGACTTTCTTGCTCGACATGATAGTACGCTATCTGGTTGCTCTTTATCTTAACATGTATACTTTCTGTCTCTCTATTACATGTTGATAAAGCCCTTAGGATATATGCTCGACTTCCAGGACTGTGATGTAGATCATACTAGTGGGTCCTGGGAAGTCCATGAGTACATCCTTCAATGTTCCTAGTTGTGGGAAAATCGAGACGGGGCATCGATATTCCAGAGTAGACTAGCGTATATCTTCTCGACCCATATGATGGGCGATGGATGATCCCATATCCATTGGTGTTTGACATCAGAGATGGTATGCGGGTGCTCAGTGGAGACTGGGTACACTGAACGGACTCGCCGAGAACTCCCAGATGGTATTATACCTCACGTCAGATGGCAGTTCTCTGGTGACACTGGTACAGCTTAGTCTTTTGACCCGAGATCGTCATAGAGTCTTGTGTGTCTCCCACTGTGCTTTGATTTCCACCCTACCACGGCTCTACTGAGTCGTGCAAACAGGTGGTTTTTGGGTACAGTCCCGATTCACATGGAGGTAATGAGCGATAGGAGGGGATTCGTCTCTCCCGGTATTGGGGGTTGATGTTGCGCTATGCTCGACTGGCCATAACTGGAAATCCCTAGCCAGGGTTACACTGATTTACTGGTAAGTGTTATCAGTAGTTTCATGCTTGTTATGGACCTTACATCGGCATGACTTATCAAGCTACTGGGGTCTGACGTTTACCACCCCTAGGCGAGATATGCGACATATCAGACGAACAGACCGGACTGTACGATAAGTGTTACTGGTTGGATTCACAGGAGTGTGAGCGGGCTTGCTCGTTGATCTTCTGATCGCTCAATACCCGGGTGGCCGTTACGTTTAGCAAACCGCTTGCGGCTTGTGGGTGTTTGATATGATCATCACCTACTGTCGGCGTATTGACGAGTCTTTAGAGTCTTACACAGAGGTTTCCTGGCTTAAGCGAAACGAAATAGGAGCGCATATGAGATATGTGCGGGACCGAGAATAATACCAGTATGTGATACTGAATTGTATTCTCGCGATTTGTATCATCGGACGGTTATATAAGATATAGCCGGGTTACCGAATCAAATGTTGATTCGATATATTGATACACTAGATATTAGTCGGTTATATGCAGTATGACCGGATCATTAAATCAAGTGTTGATTTAATAATTTAATGTATAATTATATATTTGATATATTACTTTACATTAACTAGTATTGGTTCACTTAAGATTGTTTTTTCTCACTAGATTGTGCACATTGTATATATGATATATGTTTGTGCACTAATTTGTATCATGTTTGATAATACATGCAAACTTGGGTGTGTATGCTTTAAACCATGTTTAGTTAATGGTTAGGGTTTTATTTTCTTTATTTATTTTGTAAAAACAAAATGGTGGCTTTTTTCTTTCTTTGCTTTAAGCTTCATGAAGCTTCTTAGCATTTTTCAAAGTCTTAACCATTTTGTCTTTATGCTTTGACCTAACCATCACCTAAACTGTGGTTTGCACTCTACATGAGTTAACTTCACCCATGGTTGCATTATGATAAGTATTCACTTGATTTATTATTTTCAAGAATAATTCATTTTCCTTCTTCTTCTTCTTCATCTTCTTCAAGTGAAGAAACCTTTATTGAAAAATTTCAAGTGATGAAATCAAGTGAGAAATCCAAATCCAAAGTGAACCCACTTCCTATTTCTTCATCCTCTACCACTTTCCATGTTGTATAGGGTGTTATCTTCACAAGTTTCATGACCTAGTGAAGATGGAGCTTGGGTTTGAGTCGCCTCGACGTAGATCATCTTCGGCATCGAAGTCAACGACCTAGCCCGATCATATCTCCGACGAAACCATCGCTAGAGTCCGGGATCCCGATGATCGCAGCGAAGGGACGTCGTCACGGAGCTTTGGAGGTGGAGGACCGGATCTACAAAGGTTGTAGTCCCTTTCACTTGTTGTTAAGTTGTTAACTTGCTTGTAGTTTTGCCTTTACCTCTAGTAACGATCTTGCATAGGGTTTCTCGGCACCTAAATTTTTGAATTTGGCATGGTTGATCAGTTGTAGAACCTCATTGGTGTGCCTAGGAACCCTACAGTTGTATCAGAGCCTATTTAGAGCCTTAGGCGAAGTGTAGACGAAGTTAGAAACCCGATCGAACCCCGAAACCCTAAAACTTGACCCCTCTCTGTAAATTTTCTGAAATTGTGGATTTTTGTGAATTAAAAATTGTCAAAAAATTCAGCAGGGTTTTCTAGGAATTACTATGGAGCACGTGACCCTAATTCGTCCAATGCGCCGCGGAACCACGGCCCCACCCTGGCTTGGGCGGCGGTTCCGCGGCCATAATGATGACTCTAAGCATGTGCTCTGCAGAGTAATCCCCGACTGTAATTCCTCTGTTTTCTGGGAATTTTTAATTTATACTAAACAGTTGAGTTTTCTGGGTTGTATTGGGTGTTCATTGATTCGATCGAAAGTTTAACTTCGTCTATGTGTTTTTCCGGATATTTTAGAACATGTTAAAAGATTCGACCGGATATAAATACCCACTTTTTCCCCTGCCGGGAAATTTCCAAGTGTTGGATTTTTCCGTAGTTTAAGAACGTTCCAAGTAGTGCAACTAACGCGATGGACCCTCTAGAAGGTAACAAACCTTAACTTGATTATGTGACCGTCTTGAACTGCCCTTTGAACCTTAGGGTTTGGGGCAGTACGGCGTGCCACATGTGAGGCGTTGGCTTGACCCTTCTACGGCTGGACCGTTGGTACTGTGGCACGAAGAGGATGTTTTTAAACTTATTTCAAGTGTTGAGCTTTTCGGGAAACCTTGGGTGTTTTGATTGTTCAATCGGAAAGTTTAACATTTCTATTTATCTGGAATGTGATACAATAATTGGAATCAACAACATTTGAATATTATAAATCTAGCAGTCTAGTCTCACTTGATCGGTTGCCACGGGATTTTGATGTGATCAAAAGTCCGTCGCAATCACGTTGCGTACGCGGATACTCGCCGGTAAACTTAATAGATAGCCACGCCCCATAGCCCCGACTAAGTGACTGTAGGTGAACCCCGTCGCCGAAAGCATCCGTTCGATTGCTCGCGGCAGCGGTGTTCCGCCTTAGTGCACTTCGTCGACGGCATCGGGGGTGCGGCCGTCTACTAAAGTTTGCAACGAGCATTCATTCAGGATGTCGGGAATCTTGCTGAATTGCCCGACTTGATATTGAAAAGAGTTTTCGATTTTGAGACTAAAATGCAGGGTTTATAATTATTAGGCATGCGATGTCTAAGTAATTCATATGATTAGGCATGCGATGTCTAAGGAGGTTGCGGATTCCAACTGTTGTAGTTTTACACTTTCTTTTCTGCGACCGTAAGTGTAATATGTGATATCGCCGGTTTCGTTGCTATATATCAACGACAATTGGGATGGGCATATTTACTTACGTTGATGACATGTGATGTTATGTGTTGCTGGATATATTATATTGGATCGTTGTGTTTGAATAGCCGGGTTTTTTTATGTGAGATGAGTGTTTTCATTTTCATTCATGTAAAAACTTGTATGTGATATTCTTTTATTGGGGCACTTTCAGGTTGCGGAAGATATCACCGTTGATGTATATTATTTACTTTTCCGCATTAGGATAGACCCAAGGAGGGGAGCACAAGTAACCGGGTTCTAGGGTCCAGTGGGAGACCATCTCGAGGAGTCGAGTCCGGGTCTCCAAACCCTAGAATTGGTAGGGTTGCTTGCCGCTCTCGTAGGGGTCTAGGGGTGTGGGATTGGCTATTCATCACGACCGTGGAATCCGTGTTTTATTCTGGCTCAAAATAAAACACGGATGTCCTAGTATATCCAATATTTCATATGAAATTTTCTACTGCGTTATCTGTGATGTGATCATGTAATATGTTCAGATAGATATTGTATATAGTATATATGATATATTATATAGACGATGTTTATGTTTTACACCCGCGCTAGTTCTGCATCGCTCTGGCGTTAGTTACCTAACCTAACGGTGCAGACGGGACATCGAGGCGAATGCGGATGGCATAAGCGTACGTTATATTTATCTGTGATGTTTAGGTGGACTTAAATGATGGGACATTCATTAATGAGATTAATGAAAGAAAATAAACCTAAAAGATGTTGTGGAATCGAATTTCAAAATAAAATTAGGTAGCTCTAGTTGTTGCTTTGCATAGCGGTGTTCCTTATAGAGCATCCTGCACCTTATTCGATGAGGAAAGGACCAACGATTCCTTCACCGGGAGTGACCCCTTTAGCAATAACTGGCAGATGCTACAACCCTCGGTTTGTCTTTTGATTGCTTCTATAGTTTGTTCTTTGCACAGCAGTATATATGATATATCCTGGACCTTATTCGATGAGGAAAGGGCCGACGATCCCTTCACCGGGAGTGACCCCTTTAGCAAAACTAGAAAAGCCTCAAAAACACTCCATTTAAAAACCATTTGATTCCGCAACGAGATCAAGTTCAAAGAGTTAAAGGTTTTCATAAAAAAACCATCCGCAACCTTCCGTCATTTTAGGAAGTAGAGTACTTAGTATTCGTGCTGTGTTTGTTGACCATAGCCAAGGCACAGTGTACGGTAGCTAAGTGATGTCTTCCTACACCGCATATGATGCGATTAGTTGGGACAGTCGCGTGATTTTGTTGACCTTAGTTAAGGGTCATGTGGGTGGGTCTAATTAATCACGAAATGACGGGTAGAACTTGACTAGTACTTATGATTTGTTGACCATAGTTAAGGTCATAAGTGCTAGGGGTAAAAACCTTTATCGGGAGTTTCAAGTGTTGAAATTTGCAATGAGATTGCATACCTTCTATATGATAGTTGGATCCTGATAGCCTCTGCGAGTAATTGTTACTCCTGGGAGAGTTTTGCACTTTACAATTAACCGATCAAGTAGGTTTCTAGAAAGGTGTCAACGGGGTTACGCCCCTGGGAAAATGAGGTTTACTTTAATTAGGTCCGTGCAAAAGCACGGGGAACCTCCCTCAAAGTACCGGCACTGGCCTGGCTGAAAGATTGGTGAACTTGTAGAGTGTAATTAATCCCAGCTAGTCTTTCCTTTTAGGGTTTGAAGGAGGATTTGATAAAAACAGTAGGAGCCATCCTGATTAGATAAAATAAATAACCAATCTAATCTTGCAAGAGCGTACGCAGAGTGTTTTCTTCTCTCTCTCTCTCTCCAGGTAGCGACCATATCATGCCTTAATCAAGATAATAATATGGATGTATTGACCGAACCCGCTTGTTATACTGAGATGGGGAACGTTGGTCCCGCTCCAACTTATAATTGTTATATGACCGAGCAGGAAATAGGGCAATGCCAGGATTCCCATGCCGCCCAAACGAAGAAAGTGCATATGATGCATCTCCTTTGGGTGTGTTCATTATAAAGAACTGTTTTTCTGTATCCTCTACGTCCTGGGTATTAGATACCGGATCAGGATCCCGCATATGTAATCTGTTATATGGGCTATAATAGGTAGAGAACTGAGAACGGGTGATAAGTTTCATGAGACAGAAAACGGTGCAAGTGTTGCAGCCAAGTCTGTTGGTCACTGTCACCCTGTATTATCAGTACATTGATTCTGAACGAATGTTATTAGATACCGAACCTGACATACAAAATCATATCAGTCTCTTTATTAGTAAAGAAATGATAAAATTTTGTATTGTTGGATAATGTTTTGAACATTTCCTATTTCAAAAGTTGATCGGTTCAGGCACGTTATCTAAAAGCATTGATGTTCTAAATCAAACTACAGTTCCTAATATACAGAACACACATAAGAGGAAGAATTCAGAAATGAACGAACCCTTCTTGAGGTATTGTAGACTAGGTCATATCAATGTGACCCGACTAGCTAAAGTTACATTTAGATGCATATTTAAATCAGTTTGAATTTACATCTTGTGAAACTTGCCAGTCATGTCACAAAGATAAGATGACCATAGCTCCGTTTACTCGAAACAGAGAAAGAGTTAGTGAACTCTTGGGACTGATACATAGTGATGTATGAAGGTCCCCAGTCAACATATGCCAGGACTGGTTCTTTGTACTTTCTTACATTCTCTGATGATCTCTCAAGATTCGGACACATGCTCCTGTTGAAACACATGTCTGAAGCTTTTGAGAAATTCACAGAATATAAGTCAGAAGTAGAGAACCAATATAGGTATAAGTATTATGTCCTATGATAAGATCAGGGAGGAGAATACTTGTGCATAGAATTCCTGGACTATTCTAAACGAGAATGAGATTCTCTCTCAGCATTACTCCTCCGTATACACCACAGCACGACGGTGTATCGGGGCGGAGCAATCACACCCTATATGATATGGTGCACTCTATGATGAGTACTGCTGAGTTACCTGTTTTCTTTTAGGGGTTATGCACTTAAGAAGCTGCATACCTATTGAATTAGGTTTGAATCAGATCACTGCCTACCACTCCATATAAGATATGGTATGGGTAGAGCCTATCTCTTAAGTAAATTAAGATTTGGGATTGTCCGGCCTATGTCAAAAGCAAAATCCGGACAAGATCGAGGCAAGGTCAGTTCTGTAGAATTGGAAAGGTTCCAACTATACAAAACTGCAGCTGATGAATTGACAGAACCAAAGGATTCAATAGTCCCCGACGAACCTCAGCCTCTCCGCCGATCTGGTAGGGTTCCTCATCCGCCTGAGAGATACTTCGGTTTCTCGATGACAGTGGGAGCGAGGAATGGATCATGAGATGATGACCCAACTAATTTCGAGCAGGCCATCAAGAGTGGGGACTCTGTAAGAATGGCTGGATGCTTAGCGATCTGAGATGGAATCCATGTACACCAACAAAGTATGGACTTTGGATGCTATATCTGAAGGGTTAAATCCCCATCAGGAGCAGTTATATCTTGAGAAGATTACTTGGTGTAGATGGAAAGGTTGAGACTTTCAAAGCTAGACATGTTAAAGGTTTTCGTCATCGACCTGGCGTGGATAATGATGAAACCTTTTCCAGTGCCTATGCTTAAATCCATCCGGATCCTACTTGCCATTGCTCCATACCATAACTACGATATCTGGTGGTTGGGTGCCATGACTACTTTTCTAAATAATGATTTAGAAGAGAACGTCTATAAGAACACAGCCAGAGGGCTTCGTAAATAGTGGGAGCAGCGGAAATGTGTGCAAGTTGCTTTGCAGGATAAAGCAGGCATCGCGGAATTGGAATATCTGTTTTGATGTAGTAGTCAAATAGTTTGACTTCATCAAAATGGTAGATGAACCTTGTATATACAAAATGGTAGTAGAGAGTTGTACGTGGACAACATACTCTTGATAGGAAAAGAGTTTCTTATGCTACGCACGGTCAATCTCCTCTTATCACAAAGATTCTCCATATAGGATAAAGGTGATACCTCCTAAATCCTGGGATTTGGATCTATGAGATAGATCTAAATGGATGTTAGGCTTCTCACTAGGTTTAGTGAGATGGTATCAATCGATCCTGGGGAGAATCACTGGAAAGGTTCCAGGGTGATAAGAACGACTGAATGTCAGTCGCAGGCATTGTCTTTACCCTCAGTGAAGGGACGGTATGTTGGAAGAGTTCCAAGCTAGATACCGTGGCAAACTAGACAATAAAGGCTGGTAACATCGCTATTAAAGATACTACCAAAGAGGAAGTTTGGGTGTATATTAGTTCATGAGATGAACTAAGTTCCTACCATTGTGTGACAATGGAAGTGTGGCTTTGGCACGGGAACCCTGGTCCCATCAGTGACCCAGACATATTCTGAGGCAGCATCACCTGATCATGGAGATAGTTGATCTCCAGGGTGATCGAGGTTAGGAGAGTAGACTCAGAGGACAACACGGCGGATCCACTCACAAAGGCCTTTTCCCAGAGAGAGACTTATATGGAATGGTTGAGTATTAGATACTACAACCACTGCTACAGATGGCCCTAGTGCAAGTGGGAGATTGTTAGTTATATGTATGCCCTAGAGGCCATTACTGTACATAGGATGTATATTGTAGTGGATGCTGGGACATATATAGGTAGGACTTTCTTGCTCGATATGATAGTACGCTATCTGGTTGCTCTTTATCTTAACATGTATACTTTCTGTCTCTCTATTACATGTTGATAAAGCCCTTAGGATATGTGCTCGACTTCTAGGACTGTGATGTAGATCATACTAGTTGGGCCTGGGTAGTCCATGAGTACATCCTTCAATGTTCCTAGTCGTGGGAATATCGAGACGGGGCATCGATATTCCAGAGTAGACTAGCGTATATCTTCTCGACCCATGTGATGGGCGATGGATGATCCTATATCCTTTGGTGTTTCACATCAGAGATGGTATGCGGGTGCTCAGTGGAGACTGGGTATACTGAACGGACTCGCCGAGAACTCCCAGATGGTATTATACCTCACGTCAGATGGCAGTTCTCTGGTGACACTGGTACAGCTTAGTCTGTTGACCTGAGATCGTCATAGAGTCTTGTGTGTCTCCCACTGTGCTTTGATTTCCACCCTACCACGGCTATACTGAGTCGTGCAAACAGGTGGTTTTTAGGTACAGTCCCGATTCATATGGAGGCAATGAGCGATAGGAGGGGATTCGTCTCTCCCGGTATTGGGGGTTGATTTTGCGCTATGCTCGACTGGCCATAACTGGAAATCCCTGGCCAGGGTTGCACTGATTTACTGGTAAGTGTTATCAGTAGTTTCATGCTTGTTATGGACCTTACATCGGCATGACTTATCAAGCTACTAGGGCCTGACGTTTACCACCCCTAAGCAAGATATGCGACATATCAGACGAACAGACCGGACTGTACGGTAAGTGTTACTGGTTGGATTCACAGGAGTGTGAGCGGGCTTGCTCGTTGATCTTCTGATCGCTCAATACCCGGGTGGCCGTTACGTTTAGCAGACCGCTTACGACTTGTGGGTGTTTGATATGATCATCACTTACTGCCGGCGTATTGACGAGTCTTTAGAGTCCTACACAGAGGTTTCCTGGCTCAAGCGAAACGAAATAGGAGCGCATATGAGATATGTGCGGGACCGAGAATAATACCAGTATGTGATACTGAATTCTATTCTCGCGATTTGTATCATCGGACGGTTATATAAGATATAACCGGGTTACCGAATCAAATGTTGATTCGATATATTGATACACTAGATATTATTCGGTTATATGCAGTATGACCGGATCATTAAATCAAGTGTTGATTTAATGATTTAATGTATAATTATATATTTGATATATTACTTTACATTAACTAGTATTGGTTCACTTAAGATTGTTTTTTCTCACTAGATTGTGCACATTGTATATATGATATATGTTTGTGCACTAGTTTGTATCATGTTTGATGATACATGCAAACTTGGGTGTGTATGCTTTAAACCATGTTTAGTTAATGGTTAGGGTTTTATTTTCTTTATTTATTTTGTAAAAACAAAATGATGGCTTTTTTCTTTCTTTGCTTTAAGCTTCATGAAGCTTCTTAGCATTTTTCATAGTCTTAACCATTTTGTCTTTATGCTTTGACCTAACCCTCACCTAAACTATGGTTTGCTCTCTACATGAGTTAACTTCACCCATGGTTGCATTATGATAAGTATTCACTTGATTTATTATTTTCAAGAATAATTCATTTTCCTTCTTCTTCTTCTTCATCTTCTTCAAGTGAAGAAACTTTTCTTGAAAAATTTCAAGTGATGAAATCAAGTGAGAAATCCAAATCCAAAGTGAACCCACTTCCTATTTCTTCATCCTCTACCACTTGCCATGGTGTATAAGGTGTTATCTTCACAAGTTTCATGACCTAGTGAAGATGGAGCTTGGGTTTGAGTCGCCTCGACGTAGATCATCTTCGGCATCGAAGTCAACGACCTAGCCCGATCATATCTCCGACGAAACCATCGCTAGAGTCCGGGATCCCGATGATCGCAGTGAAGGGACGTCGTCACGGAGCTTTGGAGGTGGAGGACCGGATCTACAAAGGTTGTAGTCCCTTTCACTTGTAGTTAAGTTGTTAACTTGCTTGTAGTTTCTCCTTTACCTCTAGTAACGATCTTGCATATGGTTTCTCGGCACCTAAATTTTTGAATTTGGCATGGTTGATCAGTTGTAGAACCTCATTGGTGTGCCTAGGAACCCTACAGGTACAAGTCGTGTCGGAGTGTAGCCCAGAACACCCTGAGATACTACTGGAATACCTACCAGTAAATCTCCTGCCTTGGCCAAGGACTTCGTGTAATGGCTCTCCTAGACACAGCGCGATCTCACCCCCAATACCGGGAGAGACGAAACCCCCGCCGATCCGCTCACTGCCTCCATATGGCTCGAGACTGTACCTAACTAAAACCTGTTTGCACGACTCGTTTGAGCCGTGGTAGGGTAGTAATCAAAGCACAGTGGGAACTCACACGAGATAAATGACGATCTCAGGTCGATGAACTAACCTGTACACATGTCACCAGGGAACTGCTATCTGACGTCAGGTATAATACCAACTAGCATGTTCCCGGCGAGTCCTGTCCGGTGTACTCATAACCCAATGAGCACCTGTATACATCTTAGGTGAACCAACTGACACCAATGGCTTGTGAGACTGGCACCGCCCCTCGTCGGGGTCTCGACTGTATACACTAGTCTACTAATGGAGTATCGATGCCCAGTCTCGAAACTCCCACGACTAGGGACCACTTTAAGGATGTGCTTATAGACTACCCAACTCTCACGTATATGATCGCTATCATACTGCTGGTAGTCAAGTAAGAATCCTAAGGGCTCTATCAATGTGTAATAGTGATCTGTAAGGTCGCCTAAAACTGTACACGATGATAAAGATAAACCAGATAGCATACTATCATCTTGAGTAAGACTGTCCTACCGGCATAGGTCCTCCCTCGATCATTGCAATCACGTTCCTGTGATCCAATAATTGACTTTGAGGGCACTATATCCAACAGGACGTGGATTAGTCCAAATCCGTATTTTCTTAGATTTGGGTTTTGGTTTGGGTTTAAGGATTGTTAATCTCATTTGAGACTTAGATCAACTTAAACGTTTGTTAAGGATACGATAGTCTAATTTTAGACTAAGATCTACTTAACAGGATCATTTAGATCCAACAAAAGAGCATTTGAGCTCTATTGTTTTAGTTTAGGGACATTGCGGTCCATAAGTTTAAGGACATCATAGTCCGTGACTGTTTAAAGACGTCATAGTCTATAAAGTTTAAAGACATCATAGTCTATGATTTTAAGGACCTCACAGTCCATGGTAGTTTAGAGACATCATAGTCTGTAAAGTTTTAAGGACATCATAGTCCATGAGTTTAAGGACCCCACAGTCCGTGGAATGTCTGGTTGTCGGGACCCGCCACCTCTCTGAAAACATTGAAGGATTACAATGACATATATCAGAGGTATGAAGTGATGTACCCTTGAACCAATATTGGTTGGAAGGCTCTAAGAATTACTTTGAATGCCATATGAGATGATCAATTTTGGAAGACAAGAGTATAGTTAGGGTTCTGTTGAAGGGGAGGTCTTTCTTCTGGGCAACTTAGCTAATTTAGGCTAAGATTGGTATGAATATAGTGTTAAATACTAGAGTATACTTAGCGCTCACGTGTTCCCATGTGAGGCGCTTAAAGTAGTGTTAAACACTAAGAATGAAGCGCTCACGTGGGGGTCACATGAGGTACCTGAAGATTGGGCCTTACTTCTTCTATTTTACTCCCAGAATATGCATATAAGTATTAAAAACTTGATCTTTATGATCCTCACGTGTGGACACGTGAGGGTACCCATGCGTTGGATATTAATCCTTCAGTTTTACCCCATTTTCTCTTTAAAAAGGTGTTTATCAAGGGTCACGTGGAGACACGTAAGGCATCCTTTAGGCGGGCATTACCTTTGGGTAGAATCCTCTTTTTTATGAGTGTTTGATAATTGCTAAGGGTCACGTGGGAACACGTGAGACACCCAAAAGTGAAACTGCCTTGGCTTTACTCCCTTTTTATTTTGAGAAGCTTGTTCAAGGGTCATGAGGGAGCACGTAAGACACCAGAAAATGAAATGCCTCTGCTTTACTCCCTTTTTATTTTGAGAAGTTTATTCAAGGATCACGTGGGAGTACGTGAGACGCCAGAAAGTGAAATGCCTCGGCTTTACTCCCTTTTTATTTTGGGAAGCTTATTCAAGGGTCACGTGGGAGCACGTGACCTAAACTTATTCATTCTTTTTTTATCATTGAGGGGGGCTCACGTGGACACGCATGATCATATGGGGTACTGATCTCTTTTACGTGCATGGAAAGTTAAATCCCTTGTTTAAGAATTAAATTCTTTTATAGGGTTAAACCCTAATTTTATTTAGAGGAATTAAATTCCTCTGTGTTTTAAAGAATTAAATTCTTTAAACCCAATTCTCCCTCTAAGTTTTAGATCTGCATGGCAGAATGTTCCCGATGAGAATTAAATTCTCAACTTATGGAGAGATCTGCTTCTGCAGATCTTCAACCAAAGAAAGAACTGAGATCTTATTTAAAAGAGTTAAACTCTTGGTTTGAGAATTAAATTCTCTTTTGTTTTGTGGGAGCTTACAGAATGATCTCCTTCCTTCTCTTACCTAGAGTTTCTTTCTTTTCTGAAGAGATCTTCTTCTCTATTTCTCTCTCTTGTATCCTCTCTTCTCTCTCTTTTCTTCTTGGCTCCTATTTATAGGAGAAAGAAAAGAATCAGTTTGTTCAGCTCATCTCTCATTGAGAGATTTTGATTGATTTTATAATCAACATGATCTTTTAGATCACTCGGTGAATTTTATTCACCATTGGATTTTTAATCCATAAGATATTTTATTTGTTGGTCCTGGCAAATTTTAGGAAAATATTTTCTTGTACAGAATCTTTCTATAAATTGGTGATTTTTTAATCACCATTGGATTTTTAATCCAACGGTGCTCCACTTTACAGTATGCAATCTTTTTTGTTTGGAAAGATCTAGGGAAATATTTTTTCCAATTAAGGCTTTTGATTCCTTTTAATTTGAATTTAATTCTATTGGTTCAGAGGGTTCAAGAACCCATCACGTGTTGGCACGTGACCCCACTGATTAAGCATTTAATTAGAATTTAATTCTAATAGTTCAGAGAGCTCAGGAACCCATCACGTGTTGGCATGTGACTCCACTGATTAAGTTTATTTTAGCGCCTATAGACTTTGCCCATAAAAGGTCACGTGTCCTCACGTGAGGCCCGATCACGTGTGGGCACGTGATGCTCCATTTTGGGGGGTTTTCTTGCTGCTTTATTCCTATTTTATTCAGTTCCTATGAGGGAACACAACCTCCCTCAATAAAATGAGTAGGCTACTCGGCACTTCAAGAACCCGGTAGTTTGTGCACCCCACCTTGGGTCTATCCTAGGTGCAAGAAACAGTAAATGAAATAATATAACGGTGGCTACAAGCTCAACCTGGATGTGCCCTGCAAAATAATATTACATCACATTACAAATTTATATGAATGAAAGAAAAGAAAACACTCTTCTCACATCCCCCGGCAATTCATCCACGACGATCCAATATTCCATATACACAAACCATCACCAATATACAGATATGTGCAACCCCCATAGATCTTCGTATAGCAATTAGCGGACGTTTCGAAACACATATACAAACTGATACTTGTAAACGATGTTAAAACTGCGACTTCGAAATACTCCATATTTCCCCAACACAAAGATAACAATATATGAAATCTGGGCAAAAACAAACAGCACCTGAAACCCTAATTCCAAGTTTTCATAACACCGTAAAGAACTCAAGTCCCAAAACAAATAGTGGACCGGCCAGGCCAGGATTTTTCATCATTTGGCATGCCAAAATTTAGTGTTTAGGGGTCGTTTTTCTGTGGTGTTCAATCTACAAGTAAAGGAGCACTCAGCAATTGTTTAAAAAAAATTTAGAGCCTCTGAAAAAATTGACAGAAACTTGGATTTCGAGATCGGTGTTTCGGAGTTATTTTGGTTTCGTAATTCTATACATCGTCTAACTAGCTAGTTAAGGTTTAGTAGGCTTTGATATTATTGCAAGTCCATGTCGCGCACCCCGCGGGTTCGCGGGGAGGCGGAATTTACAAAAATGAATTTTTTGAGCTTCGCAACACGGACTATAACTCCATGATCAATACGGAAACCTTAACTAACTAAACTACTTGGTGTTTTAACTACTATGAATAGTTTTATATCTCCTGGTTACAAGTCCTTCGGTTCTTGTTCTCCTCCTCCTCTTCTTAAGCTTTTCAAAGTGTACGGATCGCGCTTGATCGTCGGTCTCCTCACGTCAAAGATGATCTGCTCGAGAGAATGTACTTTGAGCTCCAACCTCTAAACCAAGGTAATTAGGGTATCTAGTTTGCTAAGCTAAGTAGCCTAGGTGATGTAGAGAATGATTATGGATTAATTTGTCTCAAGGACCCTAGGCTTCTCAACACATGAGAGCTTTTAGGGTTTAAGGAAGAAGAAAAGGAAACTTAGAGAGAGAATGGAAATGAACAAATGAGCTAGTGTTAGCAAGTGTAGAATGTCTCTCTCTCTCTCTCTCTCTCTCTCTCTCTCTCTCTCTTCCCACATTCAAGCATGGATTATTTTCACATAGAAAATATCAACCATGCTTGAATAGTGAGTCCAAACAAATAAAGAAATATAAAGAGCCGTGCTCCATCTATGCCAAGTATGTCTCCAAATATCCACCTCATTAATCTATTTCTCAAAATAGATAAAGCAAATAATGAGGTGTCCCCTTCTAGAAGCATATCATGTAAAATTACAAGAATGCACTCACCATATATACATACCCATATTCGTATTCCGAAAAATACGAATACAAAGAGACAAAAATAATCCAAAAATATAATACTAGGATCTGGCTTAAACCATAGCCCACTAGTATTATCCGTCCGAACATCATCCGTGTAGCCAGTACACGTATGTGATCGAAACCCTACCGTAAAACCATACGGCTTCTACATCGTTTCGCCCTAAATAGGGAAACCCTCTGTGTGGGACTCTAAAGACTCGACAGTACGCTGGCAGTGGGTTTAACCACAAGAATGTCAGTGGTACTAGCTACACGTAACAGCTACCCAGGTATCTGTCGATAAGAAGACCGATAAGAAAACTCATTCGAACTCCTACCGAGCCTATCTATGACAATCTCCGTACAGTCCGGTATGTTCGTCTAAGATACTTGCATATCGAGCCTAAGGGGCGGTACCCGTCAGACCCCTAATAGTGCAATAAATCATGCCTGGGTAAAGCCTAAAACACCCTGAGAAACTAATGGAGTACCTACCAGTAAATCTCGTTTGCCCTGCCAGGGACTTTTTGTAATGGCTTTCCGAACACAGCGCGATATCAACCCCCAATACCGGGAGAGACGAATCCTATCTAACCATTACTGCCTCCCATTGCTTCGGAACTGCACCCAACCACTACCTGTTTGCATGACTCATTTGAGTCGTGGCAGGGTAGTGATCTAAGTACAGTGGGAACACACTCGAGACGAATAGTGATGTTAAGTCAATGGACTATGCTACACTCATGTCACTTGAGAACTGTGTTGGGAGTTCACCCACGCGCGCAAATGCATATGTTTTGAAACGGATATGAAATTAAGGAAACGGAATGCGCACGCGAGATCGTTCTCGTTTTAAATATTTATAAACGCAAGTGCACGGCGCGTTGTAGCTAACCGGCAAGCACGGGTCGATCCGCAGGGAATTGTGTATTGGGTATTGTGATTTAAGGTTCAACAAATTAACGAATTGGGGGGTTTTCACCAAAAATACAAAAAGAATACGAAAAAAAGAAACAAGGAAAACAAGTTTAAGGAAAGAATGGTTGTGGCTTTGGCTTAGGAGCTCGAATCGCGACGTTTACCTCTACACTCCCTTGATCATGAGTTGTCCGGCCTTAACTTGATCCCGGCATGAAGAACGACTTATTAACGCGGTTGCGGAGCACAAACCGTCAAATTCCGATATTCGCCGCAATGCACGAAACAAGTTCTTTTGATCACTTACCGTTTGTATGTCCGTGCTTAGGGTATCAACACTAAACACAAGGGTTAGCAAGCATACCACAACAACAAAAACACAAAGTGGTTAGTGAGAGCAAATGATTTTGGTATTAAGTGTGCTAAGTGTTTGTGATGGTATATGATATATGAAATTATGAGATATGTCAAGTCCTTAACCACAACATACCATATCCAAACTTAGCAAACTTAACTCCAAATTGATTATAACTTAAACATTGAAATGGGGAAAGGGAATGAATATGGTATATGAGGAGGTTACAAGTAACCATGTGTCAAAATACCATATCATATCAATACATTAACAATAATTAAGTTAGAATCATAAGATTAAGCACATGAAACATAAACAAGAGATGGAGGAGGCAAATCCTTTCATCTCACTTCCTCACCCACACCACAACCAAATAAAGATTAGTTAAGCATGATATAAATAAAAGCAAGTAAAGAAAAAACAAGCAAGTAAACAAAAGAAAGCAAGAATTTATTAACACTTGAAATGAGATACAAGATTATGGTAACTTATTCAACCTCCTTAATGAAGCTCTCCAAAGAGAACTTCAAGAGTGAAGAAGAAGAAGAAACCAATATGAAACCCACTCACCCTCAAGCGAAACCAAAAGAAAGAAACTAAGAAATGAAAATGAGGTATATACATGGTAGCCTCTTCCTTTGCCCACTGGTCTGTTATTTATAGGCTCAAAAGAAAATTAAACAAACAATAAAAATAAGCCTGCGTGGCAGCAAGGGAGGGGCAGAGAAAATATAGGACCCATTGGAGCATGGGGGCCGAGCTCACCGGATTTAGAAGGCTTGTGCTCGGCCAAATTCTGAGCTATGGGACTCTGGTTTGCATGGTAGGTATATGTGTTCCCTATATCACTCTGGTGCTGTTTGTTTGGTCTAAAATAACCTAGTTTGTATACAGAGATTTGGAGGGAAACTTGGTGCAACATCTCACATCAACACTTTAAGCATTTATTTCACCATCAATACACATCACACCATGCCCACTTGTGCCATAATTCATGGCAGCCCCATCATGGTCCTAGTGCCAAAGAGCATGTGTGCACATGTATTGTGTTGGACCAAAATATTGTGCACATAAATTATTTGCAAAAACTCTTTGGATATCGGTCGGTTTCCAGTTCTGGTTGCAGTGTCGGCTCACAGACGATATATCCGTGATTTTGAATGTATTTCCGGTATTTTATCACGAATGCCTGTAAACTGTAATTACATAGAAGACACTGATTAATAGCACCGATATAAACAAAAATAGATAACGAATAAAATGCAGTTTTTGTGATGAACAAATACCCCCAAACTTATCTATTGCTCGTCCCGAGCAAAAAAAAAATCCTAACCTCACTTTCGCAGGGAACGCGATTGTACTGAGCATGTGCAACAAGCCGTTAAACCCTTAGGTGTCCCTATTATGAGGAGTGTTGTCACCTGAGGGTTTTCAGCGGATTACACCCACAAAATCCCGTCAAGCTAGGTTCATAAGTTAACATCGATTCTACTCCTACAGTTTAGTATCTGAGTTAGAAATTCTATCATCCTAAGTTGGAAATATTCAACCCTTATGTTTCACACCTCCTGTCTATTTACCTTTAGATCCTATACGTTTTTACAGTTTAGAAAGATATTGGTATCTTCTGAGTTTTCCTTCTAAAGTGCGGTCTCCAATCAGGGATTTTTATCATCATTACAGAAAACATAAGTCTTATTCTTCATCCCTATTTTTCCTCTAAATATCAATTGTATACCCCTTCATGTGTGTAAATTTTCACCCCTACACTTAAGAATTCAATTCAAGCTATAGTACCCTTGCCTTAATACCTAATACTACTTCTTTTCATTAATGGATGGACGGTTTTGCTCACACATCTTTCATGTGATTATTAATGCTTTTTGAGGCACTAACATCCGATTACTGAATGTATGAGCTTAAAACGTAAATAGCAGTTTCCAGGTCTTAACTTTATTTATTTATTTATTTTTCTTTATTTTTATATTTCTTTTCAAGACCGGATATATTTTTTAATGTTGCTCTTATGGTGGTTAGCTTTAAATACCGTTTTTTCTTTCATACTAGGCTTTCAGGCAAGAGTATTTCTAGGTATGCTCTACTATCCCAAGCATCAAGGTGCGTGTTTGTGCAGTTTGTAGGGTATATATTTTCTAAATTTGGACTCAAGAGTAAAAACTATTTTTCAGACTTATCTTTCAATAAAGCTTCAATATTCTCCCTTCATCTCGACTTAACTAAAGAACTGAACTCAAGATTTCCTATTTCTAAAAAAAACCGTAAGGACGTATAATTACCAAGTTTAAACAGAATGAAGGTTATTTTTAGGGTTTTCAATTCCTAAGCCTAGGATTTAGTTACTTCTAATATATCAACTAAATTTTCGGAATAACAATCTAAGTTACCTTACTAGCTAACTTGACGACAAAGTTTTTATGTTTTAGTAAAAAAAATTCAATTTTTATGGGTTTTTTAATATGTATGCAATGCAGAATATACACATGATGCAGCAAAATAATCGGAGTGCTCACCCCCAAACTTGAGTTTTATGATGTCCTCGTCGTTGCCCCCGTCTCCAGTAGCTAGACTTAGACATCGGTGTGAGACTTTTATTCACAGAAAAAGAAAAAAAACCCTAAGACTAATTACAATATTTACAAGTTAAACGATTGGGTTAGTCTAGAAATTAATACCAGCCATTCAAAATTTTTGTCAATATAGTGCCATGGCTGGCAAAAGAATAGGTATAATAAAAAGAAAAAGAGAATATACAAAAAATGGTTAGATGTTAGTAAAGGGCATGGGTGTGTAAAAATAGGGATGAGAACACGTTGAAGATGAAGATGGAATTTTGAGGAGGTCAAAGAATTGTTTTCTGAATGAATTGAATGTTCAATAAGCACATGTTGAGCTCTGAAGTCAAGTTCGTGTAAAAACTGGAGTTCATCCGCAAAAAGTTCAGAAAAAGAAAGGTTCAAAGAATGATCCCAAAATGATCCTGATTCAAACTCACCAAGAATATCAAGTTCATCAGCAAAAATTTCCTCAAAACTCGACATGAAAGAATGTTTTTCAAAACTGTCTTCCTCCCTATGATTTTCCACAATCCTACTCTCATCATTTACAAACTCTCCCAATACAATTTCCTCCTCATCACATTCATAAATGGGTAGTTATATGTCATCTAAAAAAGCAGGTTCCCACACTAATGTTTCTTCCGAAACAATATCAACAGGTGATACAAAAATTATGGGTTCCCGATCATTGATCTCTTCTAATCTATCCCAACCATACCCGACAAATTCACAAGGTCCCTCATTTAAAATTGGAAAGCAGAAATCAGTCGGTTCAAGAATTTCCTCATCAAGTATAATTTTGGTTAAATCAATCTCTAAATCACAAGTGACAAGAGGTTCAGTAGATACTTGAAGACTAATGGTGGACAGACTTAGAGGGTTTCCTTGTGTGTCCTGGCAAAACTCAGTTAATAACACCGTATCATCATCTATGAAATCATCAAAATTTGGTTGATCTTTTATCTCACTTATGTGACTTCCTAGATGACAGATATTGACACTATTGGGTTCCGATTGACTGTGTTCACTCCCTAGAATCCTCATAGCTAAATGTTTCACTTGGTCCTCGATTCTAGCCAATGATTGAGCTTGAGCAATAAATAATTGCTCAGATTGCTGTATAAACAGGGCTAGCGTCGCAGCTGATTGATTCTTGATCGTAGTCATTACTTCAATACCTTTTTCTAGGGCGGTCAACCTAGCATCCATCTCATCATCACTCCCTAATGAGGGTTCAATTGTTTCGGGTTGAAGGGGTTGTGATGGTGGTGATGCTAAAGCAGTCATTCTGTCGACCTCTTTCTCTAGATCTTCAATCATTTGGTCTATGGTTGAAGTGGGACTGGATTCAAGAGTGTTAGGTGGGTGACCGTTATCAAAAATTTGGGATAGTTGGTCACCCCTAGAAAAGGACAATTATTATGAATGTGGGAAGAATTTTGGTAATTTGTACAAATTAATTGGGACTGAGTATAAACAAATGAATAAGAATCGTGAAAAATAGAATTGAATTGTATGTCACCCATATTAACAAGAATTCACAAATATCACAAACACAAAGAATATCATACCCCTAGCAGTCTATGGTATGCTAAGTCAACTAGACCTGCTCAAGAACCTGACTGACAAAGTAAAACTGTGTCGAGAAATAGGCTCATGGTATACTGATCATGAAACCAGATAAGTGCAAGAGAGAAGGGGAGGTTTTACAACGCTTTTGCGGAGTTCCTTAATTAAATAACCCTTTGTCTTGAACACTTGCCTAGACATCCCGTGAACGATATACCGTTAAGCAAAGTTCTAAAAACAGTTAACTTCTCCTAATGAGCGCGAAGTCCTTAGAGTCAGAGTTCTAATTGATTTTTATTTACTGGGGGGTATGCAAGAATGCACTTTTGTGATTTGTGGGCTACGGAGAAAAGGTGATGAAATCTTTTACCGTATCTTGTTTGGTCATTCTTGCCCTTAATTCCATATTAATATGCAATGCGCAATCAATTAAAGAATTTAAGAAAATCAATCAATTAAAGCAATTCTTTTTCAATTTTAGTTAAGCGCTGCAAAAAAATACGGTTAGTTCTCTGTACAATTGGCGGCAAAATTGTGCGAAGAATCCTGCAGAAGATAGAATATTGGATTGCGTCGGATTCAAAAGGAATATATTAGAAAATACGTACCATTTGGATTTGGTTTAAGAAAACCACTTTGAAGTGATCCGAGTCCTTGATTATTCGCTTGCGCGGGTCAAACTACCCAGATCTTTGGTACTATTATTTCCTAATGTCTTAAAATTGAATTTGAATCTCGCTTCGCACGATCGCTGGTCCTAAACCCGTAAAAATCTGCAAATGTCGGAAAATACGATATTTAGTGTAAAAAGCGATATATGTGCCCCAATTCCTGTACACATAAAATTACAAAAATCAAACAATACTACTAGAATAAAAACACAGTACAGGAAATATCACAAAAACAAAAAAATCAAAAATTCCCTCTAAGGGCCGAGCTCGCCGGATTTCACACAGATGTCGCCGGCCAAAATCCGAGGAGAGGGGATAAAAATTTTTGTGAGTTCTATAGGCTATATTAGTATTCCAATGGTATAACTTGATTTTTAAAATGAATTTTGGGGTGATTGCAGGTATAAACAATAGAGAACAAAATGCAAAGAATGTGTATTGTTAGTTTGAAAAAAAAGTTTAGTTAGAAAGTTAGTTTTGTTAGTAGAACCAGAAATAACAGTACCTAATACTACAAATCCCCGGCAACGGTGCCAAAAAATTGTTGGGAGTTCACCCGCGCGCGCAAACGCGTATGTTTTGAAACGGATATGAAATAAAGGAAACAGAATGCGCACACGAGATCGTTCTCGTTTTAAATATTTATAACCGCAAGCGCATGGCGCGTTGTAGCGAGCTAGTAAGCACGGGTCGATCCGCAGGGAATTATGTATTGGGTATTGTGATTTAAGGTTCAACAAATTAACGAATTGGGGGTTTTTCACAAAAAATACAAAAAGAATACGAAAAGAAGAAACAAGGAAAACAAGTTTAAGGAAAGAATGGTTGTGGCTTTGGCTTGGGAGCTCGAATCGCGATGTTTACCTCTACACTGCCTTGATCATGAGTTGTCCGGCCTTACCTTGATCCCGGCATGAAGCACGACTTATCAACGCGGTTGCGGAGCACAAACCGTCAAATTCCGATATTCGCCGTAAAGCACGAAACGAGTTCTTTTGATCACTTACCGTTTGTATGTCCGCGTTTGGGGTATCAACACTAAACACAAGGGTTACCAAGCATACCACAACAACAAAAACACAAAGTGGTTAGTGAGAGCAAATGATTTTGGTGTTAAGTGTGCTAAGTATTTGTGATGGTATATGATATATAAAATTAAGAGATTTGTCAAGCCCTTAATTACAAATACCATATCCAAACTTAGTAAACCTAACTCCAAATTGATTATAACTTAAACATTGAAATGGGGAAAGGGAATGAATATGGTATATGAGGAGGTTACAAGTAACCATGTGTCAAAATACTATATCATATCAATACATTAACAATAATTAAGTTTGAATCATAAGATTAAGCACATGAAACATAAACAAGAGATGGAGGAGGCAAAGCCTTTCATCTCACTTCCTCACCCACACCATAACCAAATAAAGATTAGTTAAGCATGATATAAATAAAAGCAAGTAAAGAAAAACAAGCAAGTAAACAAAAGAAAGCAAGAATTTATTAACACTTGAAATGAGATACAAGATTATGGTAACTTATTCAACCTCCTTAATGAAGCTCTCCAAAGAGAGCTTCAAGAGGGAAGAAGAAGAAAAACCAATATGAAGCCCACTCACCCTCAAGCTAAACCAAAAGAAAGAAACTAAGAAATGAAAATGAGGTATATGCATGGTAGCCTCTTCCCTTGCTCACTGGTCTGCTATTTATAGGCTCAAAAGAAAATTTAACAAACAATAAAAATAAGCCTACGTGGCAGCAAGGGAGGGGAAGAGTGTAAGTCCATGTCACCTATCCTACGTTTTCGCGGGGAGGCGGAATATATGAAAAACAATTATCAAAGCCTTCGTAACACGGACTTGAGCACACGGATCTTTTCTAAACCATTACTAACAAACTACTCGGATTCGAAGTTATACCTCACGTTACTTGTCTTTCAGGTCTTCATCGCTGTCCTCCACACCTCGTAGGCTCTATGGAACATGGGCACCTCAACGGCCTCCTCGAGTCAAAGACGATCCACCCGAGAGTCTATAGTCCGAGCTCCTATCTCGAATCTGAGATAACTACGGCTTCTAGTTTGGTAATCTAGAAGTTCTAGAGGGTGTAGAGTATTTAGATGGATTACTTAGTCACTTTAAACCGTAGGATTCTTAACTCATGAGAGCTTTTAGGGTTTGAAAAAGAAGATGAAGACTTGAGGAGAGAGAAGTGTTTTGTGATAATCAAATGAATAATACTCATGCTAGAATAATATGAAGCATAATAATATCTCTCTTGATAATATCAAGATAATATCTAGCATGCTTCTTTTAATTCTAAGAGTGAATCACCTCATGAGTCATTAAGCATTTAATGTAAACATACACCTCATCCTCCACCTCATTTAGTTTAAATCCTAAAAGGAAATAAACACAAATAAGTCACCTTCTTCTAGAAGCTTCCCGAGAAATTACGAGACGGCCCCTCCCATCCGTATTTCCGAAAAACACGGATAATCTTTGACTGAATAAATCCATCTGTATAATAGTAGAATCTGGCTTAAACCAAAGCCCGCTAGTATTATCTGCCCGATCATAGTACGTGTACAAGTGTACGTAAGTGATCGCGACCCTGCCGTAAAACCATACGACCTCTACACCTTTTTCCTGGTGCAGGGAAACTCTCTGTGTGGGACTCTAAAGACTCGACACTACGCTGGCAGTGAGTTTAACCACAGGCCGCAAGCGGTACTAGCTGTACGTAACGGTCCCCAAGTAGATGTCGATAAGAAGGTCGATGAGGAAACCCATCCGAACTCCTACTGAGCCTGTATGTGACAATCTCAGTACATTCCGGTCTGTTCGTCTAGGACTATCGCAAATCGGGCCTAGGGGGCGGTAAACGTCAGACCCCTAATAGCGATATAAGTCGTGTTGGAGTGAAACCCATTACACCTTGAAAAACTACTGGAACCTACCAGTAAATCTCGGTTTCCCTGGCCAGGGACTTTGCGTAATGGCTCTCCATACACAGCGCGATATCAACCCCCAATACCGGGAGAGGCGAATCCTGTCTAACCGCCACTGCCTCCAAGTGCTTCGGGACTGCACCCAACTACTACCTGTTTGCACGACTCCTTTGAGCCGTGGTAGGGTAGTAATCTAAGTACAGTGGGAACACATCCGAGGCGAAGTAGCAGGGTCAAGTCGACGAACTAAGCTGTACTCATGTCATCTGGGAACTACTATCTGACGATGGGTATAGAACCAACCTGCATTTCCCGGCGAGTCATGTCCGGTGTACCCGTAACCTAACGAGCACCTGCATACTATCTCCGGTATGACGTACTGATGGCTATGGGACAGACCATCTCCCCAGCTGGGATGAGAAGCGTATACACCAGTCTACTCCGGAGTATCGATGCACCGTCTCGATAATCCTACGACCAGGGACCTGTATAGGATGTGCTTATAGACTACCCAGCCCCCACTAGTGTGACTACCATCACAATGCTGGTAATCAAGCAAAGATTCTAAGGGCTCTACTAATATGTATAAGCGATATGTTAAAAGAAACACATGCAAATATTAATGTAGACACAAACCAAGTAGCATACTACCATTTTTAACAAGACTGTCAATACAACTGTGAATATCCCAACCTTCCATTAAGTAATATACAAACTAGTATGATACAGTAATGGCCTTTAGGGCATAAACACTAACACAGAGAAAATATGGGGACCATTGGAGCATGGGGGGCCGAGCTTGCCGGATTTGGAAGGCTTGTGCTTGGCCAAATTCCGAGCTATGGGGCTCGGGTTTGCATGGTAGGTATATGTGTTCCCCCATATCACTCTGGTGCTATTTGTTTGGTTTAAAATAACCTGGTTTGTATGCAGAGATTTGGAAGGAAACTTGGTGCAACATCTCACATCAACACTTTAAGCATTTATTGCACCATCAATGCACATCACACCATGCCCACTTATGCCATGATTCATGGCAGCCCCATCATGGTCCTATTGCCAAAGAGCATGTGTGCACATGTATTGTGTTGGACCAAAATATTGTGCACACAAATTATTTGCAAAAACTCTTTAGATATCGGTCGGTTTCCAGTTCCGGTTGCAGTGTCGGCTCACAGACGATATATCCGTGATTTTGAATGTGTTTCCGGTATTTTATCATGAATACCTGTAAACTGTAATTACAGAACAGACACTGATTAATAGAACCAATATAAATAAAAATAGATAACGAATGAGCGGTATTAAAATGTTGTTTTCTGTGATGAACAAACTGCTACTTGACGATAAGTATAATACCAACCAGCAGTTCCCCACGAGTCCGTCCAGTGTAACTCATAACCTAATGAGCACCTGCATACTATCTCCAGTACGACGTATTAATGGCTGTAGGACAGACCATCTCCCATGCTGGGATGAGAAGTGTATACACTAGTCTACTCTGGAGTATCGATGCACCGTCTCGATAATCCTATGACTAGGGACCTGTATAAGGATGTGCTTATAGACTACCCAGTCCCCACTAGTGTGACTGCCATCACAACACTGGTAGTCAAGCAAAGATCCTAAGGGCTCTATCAATATGTATTAGCGATACGTTAAATGAAACATATAAACATATTAAGATAGAATCAAACCAAGTAGCATACTACAATATTAAGCAAGACTGTTATTATATCCGTGTATATCCCATGCTTCCAAAATGTAATATACAAACCAATACTATACAATAATGGCCTCTAGGGCATACATCACTAACAATTTGGAAGAGTGTTTTCCGCTTCACTTGAGCTGGTTACGACACGGCAACTGTAGATCTGCTCCTGATCAGTCGAAAATAGTGCATTTTTAACACATTAATTTTCCTACTCTTTCTAATCATCTAAGGATGTTTGGTATAAATATAGCACATATTAGCAATTCGTCTGTGAAATATCAAATAACATGTGTTATACTTTATAACCGGCATTATGAGGGAAATTGTGTGTTTATTACTACATGCATGATCTTTGTATATCAACACTTGTCTCGAGATTGTGTGCATGAAATTCTCCAGGTTAAAGAGCCGGAATTACAAAAGTGCTGATAAAACGCATCAAGTCAAAGACTTGAGATCTGGCAGTAAACAAGAAAGTATAAAAATATTCCAGACATCAGGAAAGTGCCATAAAACCAACACAAATCATCACTGGAAATTTCATGCAGCAACTCCACCAGATGGCCGCGGATCCGCGGCCGAGTCAGGCCGATCCGCCGCGGATCCGCGGCTGATCAGACTCATCGGCAACTGAAATTTCTCCACGTGGCTTCTTCTCAACGGCAAAACTTCTTCAAGACGCTTCAGTTCCTCGAATTCTCCAGAAGCATCCCTCCAACAGCAAGTCTTCTCTTGTAAGCTAGCTAACTACCTTAATCTAGAAACTTCTCTTCAACTACCTAGCTTCTAAGGGAAGATAGACCTAGCTTCCAAGGGAAGATAGACCTAGCTTCTAGGGGAAGCTAAAGGGAAAACTATAAAAGGGCACCTAGGGCTTCATTACAAAGGTGGTTCAAGAGTTGATTAGTTGTTGATTAGTTGTTCAATTTTTGATCATTATACATCAATTCATCCGCAAGTTGAGTAACACAACTTGCAACTCAAAACCCTAGCCCAAATCCAATTCCAATGTCAAATCAAGATTCATTAAGAAGCGACTCAAGCAAGCAAATAAAGATCCTTTGAAGCAACGCCGATCTTCATCCGAGCAAAAGATCCACGACGATCCGCGACTCAAGAAGATCGATACGAAGCTAATTTCGGCGGATCTAGTTACCTCTTCAAATCTTGTAATCTTTGAGTGAATTGTACCTAATCATCGATTAATAAAGGTGAAAATTATAAATCTTGTTTTTCTTTACATTCTTGCATTATGAAAATTTATCGATTCTTGATTCTTCCATTTTTCATGATGTGTGAGTGAAATCTCCGCTTGTAGCGGAATCGAGAGAATAAGTAGATGATGATGATTAAATTCTTGAACGATTCTTAAATCTTATGAGTTTTGTAAACTTTAGAAAATTGAATCACCGAAGACCTAATTTGAGCGAGATCACTTTCTTGAATGTTTTTGCTCCAAATTAGAGATGAACGATCGGTGATTCAATTTACTAGAGGCTAGAATTTGAATGATAATCAATGAAAGGACAAGGGATGATGAAGGAAAAACCCTAGTTTCTTCAATAAATCCCTAAATCTCGTTGATCGTCATCGATCTAGCAACAAATCCTCAATAGATAAGAATTCATAATCATTAGTATTCATCATCACTATTAATTTGATCGATTCCTACAAACTACTTTACAAATCTTGATAATTCAATTGGTTTGGACATTTTCTTGATCTTTATCAATTCTTGATCCTAGATCTATTTCTTTATGATTCTTGAAACTAAAATCTCATAAATATTGAATCATTTTCTTTTATCTTTTCTTTTCAACTCAAATAAAACGATTTCGAACAAATCACAGTTTCTCAGTGGATGATCCGTATTCATTAACGCGCTACATCGACACCGTTAATTAATTGCGGTATAAATTTCTTTGGTTGTGAAACAATTTCCAAACACACACGAGAAGATGATCAATCAAATGGCGCCGTTGCCGGGGATCGTGTGCTAATTTATTCGTTTTTGTAATTTGAGTTGAAAAATTTATTATTCCATCAAAAAAAATTTTAGATCAAAATTCGCAACAAGCGCTTAACGATTTGTTGTGATTTGTTGCAAGGAGATCTGGAATCTTTGGAGCGAGAGGAAAAATTTTTCAGGACATCTCAAAAGTCCAGAGAGGCAATTGGAACAGTTCCTGAAATTTTTATGCAAGTATCTTCTTAAAGGACCGCTCAACCGCGGCCATAGGTAGCTTCTTGCGGCAGATTCGCGGCAAGATAGCTGCTTCAGTGCACCAAAATTTTTAGGTCCATTTCTGTCTTTCTTATCTCCTCCCTGCTCTTGTCCATTAACCAATTTCTGCAGAATTCTTTGCAAAAATTCGCAGCGCCGCAAAAAGAAAAATTTTTGCGTGTTTGATCTTGGTTGTTTGCATTTTTAAATACGGAAATTAAAGGGCAAAGACCAAATTCAGATTAGGTGGGGATTTCATTACCCTTCCTAAGCCCCGAAAATCACAAACTTGCATCCGCATCACCCTCATTAACTAAAAAATATCTAGACATGACTCTAAGGACCGTCGCGTTCAATTAGGACAGAAGAAGGTCGTGGGTAATTTATTGCTTATCCGCATTTCTTTTTTGGTGTCTAAGGCAAGTGTGTCTAAGGCAAGTGGTTACTTAATTAGGCTCACTACTTACGTAGTGGAGAACCTCCCACTTACCTGGCACTTACCTGGCCACATGAGAGATAAAGAGGCAGTAGAGGATCTATCTTGCGACTTGTCTTCTGGAAGTCTAGGAGCGGTCTAGAGACTTGACCTAGGTGACCACTAGATTTTATGGTTGCTTGTGCATTTTTTGTGATTTGAATTTTTCAAAAATCCGTATCTTTTTCAAAACAAACACCAAACTCATCTTTTCCTTAATTATCACTTAACGCTTCCACTTGTGCTAAACCATTTAGTGCATGCTCGGCTGGACACGGGATTCTAGTGCCCGTCTTGTCCGCGTTTCTTCTATCGAGTCTGAAGTCGGTAATTCTACATCTACTTTTTCTTCACCCACTACCACACCCACTTCGATGGATGGTTCTCCATCAAACTTCTTTAACACTACTCTGCCACCGTCCGCAGGTGCGCAGAATCCACCCCGTATCTCTCTCCAAGAGAGATGTTACCCTATTCGAGGTCCTCTTTCGACCCGTCTCATCATTCCACCAGCCAATGGGGACAATTTTGAAATCAAACCATAATACATCAATCTTCTACCAAAATATCACGGTCTTGAGTCTGAAGACGCATACGTCTTTATTACCGAATTTGAAAATGTATGCGCTATGATGGGTACTTCACAGCTTTCTGTGGATGCTATGAGATTACGTCTTCTCCCATTCACTCTGTGCGATATAGCCGAGAAGTGGCTTTATAACATAGCCGCACATTCTATTTCGAACTGGGGAGAATTCGTAAAAACTTTCCTAAAGAAATTCTATCCTAATCATAAGACAGCTCGAGTTCGTAGTGAAATAAATCAATTTACCCAGCTTCCAAATGAACCATTCTCGAAGTGTTTTGAACGCTTCAAGGATCTGTTAGTTCAATGTCCTCATCACGGAATTCTTAGATGGGATCTGTGCAGAATTATATATGAGGGTATTAATCCTACAACAAAACAGACCCTTGAATCCATGTGTCAAGGCACCTTCATGAATAAAGATGATAGTGAAGCTTGTAGATTTTTAGAAGATTTCGCTGAAAAAACTTTACAGTGGGAGAGTGAAAACCAGTCATCGTCTAGGGGTGGCATTCATCAACTTGATGTTTCCATACGAGTTAAAGCTGAAATGGCAGCAATGCAAAAGAAACTCGAAGCTATGGAATAAAATTTTTTAGCAGCCTCCCTAAATCAGATGTCACTATCCAAAACTGTCTGTGGATGCTGTTCTGATCCATCTCATCTTACGGAAGAATGTCCTTTAAATTCTCAGTTTCAAGGTCAAGAGCATGCCAATGCTGCTTTCCAACAAAGACCTAGAAACGATCCGTATTCTTCCACTTATAATCAGGGTTGGAGAAATCACCCTAACTTTGCTTGGAACCAATCACAAAATCAAAACACGGTTCCAAACCAAAACAATTTCCAAAGGGGTCCTCCACCACAACAACAACCACTTCAAATAAGTCAGCACCCACATCAATCACAAAACTTTCAAAATCCGGTCAACACATCTGCACCATATAACAATTCTTGGCAAATGACCAGTACTGATGACTCCTCTTCACTCGCACAAACCATGAATTTGATTCTGAAAAATTTCATGCAAGTTTCGGCTGAGATGAAGTCTTCCGTCGATAAAATCCAGAAAAACTCTGACTCCTAAAGTGAGAGTATTAAATCGATGGAAGAACAAATTGCACAATTAAAAGCCGAAATGAGTGCTAGAGAGAAAGGGAAACTTCCAGCTCAACCTGTACGAAATCCTGGCTATTCACATCATGTGAACGCTATCACCACGTTGAGATCTGGAAGAGTGCAAGACAACCATGTCGGTAAAAAGATTAATAATAATGAAGAACAATCGATGATACCCCGGCTGAGACTTTTCCTTCCACTTCTACTTCTACTTCTGACCCCCGTTCGTCTACCCCACCGCTTTCTTCCGAGCCTATTCTCCGTTTTTCCCAAGGTTCGAACCCTCAGCACACTTCTTCTAGTCTACCAAAGACGATCCCCGCTCCTATTCTTGGATCTTTCCTACCCACACGATCTTCTCTAATGTTGGACCCCGCTATTATTGCTAAAGCTCCTTGTCCCAATCGGTTAAGGGGAAACAGACCAAGTCCACAAATGGAGAACATCGCTGAAATCTTTAAACAGGTTAATATCAATATCCCTCTCCTAGATGCTATACACCAAGTCCTGGCTTATGCAAAAATTCTCAAAGACTTGTGCACTGGGAAGAGGAAGAATCAAGTGACAAAAAAGGTGTTCATGTCAAAGACTGTAGACACAGATTTTCCCCAACAATTACCTAGAAAACATAAGGACCCTGGCTATCCTACTATTTCTATTTCTATTGGGGGTAAACACATTAACCGTGCTCTACTTGACCTTGGCGCAAGTGTTAACCTGCTTCCTTAGTCGGTTTATGAGCAGTTAGGGATTGGAGAGTTGAAACCAGCTCACTGCACTCTCCAGATGGCCGACCGATCAATCACAAAACTTAGGAGTGAACTAGAGGATGTGTTGATAAAAATCGGGGAATTTGTATTCCCTGTGGACTTTATTGTACTCGATACACAGCCTGTAGCTAACCCACAGAATCAAATTCCGGTGATTCTTGGTCGACCCTTTTTAGCCACTTCCAATGCTATAATCAACTATCGTAATGGCTTTATGACCCTATCCTTCGGAAATATGTCAATTGAGCTTAACATTTACAAGTTGGGAAGTGTACCCTCAGATCTACTGCTCAAGCATGTTCTGTCGAATTAATGGATGCCGACAGCAGCGAATTTGATCAGCCTCATGATACTGATCTAGACTCTTTTCATATGTTGTTGTTTGACCCAACTATGTATTTTACACATACGGACTCTTCCACCGAGTTGTCCAGGTCAACATCTGACACTGATTTTGAACCGTTTTTGGAGTCTGAAGATCACCCCGCGCTTTTTGATGACATTATTCTTCGGGGTATCGAAGAAAGATTTGAGGAAATTTTCGCTGAGGAGCTCGCATTTTTAGCAAACACGGGTGTTGAGATGAATCGACTCCAAAAAGAAATTGAACCTCCACCCCTTCTTCAGGACTATAAAGAGAAAGCGAGTAATCCATCATCACAATCACTGTTTTGTCTCTCCAAAATGAGACGCAAACACATTCTATCCCACCACTTATCTTTTCCCCACTTTTTCCTGGCTCTATACAACATATTCTTCCACCAACCGGTGCATTACGCTGATAAAATCTTCAAATGGTTGGTGTTGACTTTCAGTCTTCGCAAAGCTTGGCATTGACCAATAACTTTGACCCCCTCTTGTGATTTTAAAAGATTAACATTGTTTAACTCAAGTTTTGGGGGGGTTATAATCTGGCTCTTGAAAATAAAATTTTTACTCAAAATGGTGAGCCAAAGAATAAGTTTGGGGAGGATTTTCACGATCATATTTCATGTCCCCGCTAATAAATTTTCCTCCCAAGCTTACAGGTTTTTGAGATTTAGCAGAAGACAACAGTGAGGACACTGTTGAAAACAAGTTTGGGGAAGGTTTGTGCTTATTTATGCATCATTTTGCATCATACTTTGCATAAGCACAAAACATATAAAAAAAATTGTGTACATAAATAAGATAATAAAAGATTAGATAGTGAAAAATTACATCTAAAAGATTAGAAAAATTTAAGAAAACCAAGAAAATGAGAGGTTTTCTTAAACGAACTAGTAATAAGTAGTTATGAGCCGTTATCCCAAGGGTTTGTAAGATGAAAGAAGTCACTAATCTGAGCATAAAAATAGGTCTGAAAAATAGTTCATATTCTGGAATCCAAACATTTGAATGTTGATACCCTACTATACGCACGTACACACGTTTTCAAACTCGGGATAATAGAAGATACCTTGAAATGCTCTTGTCTAAAAGCCAAAGTATGAATGAAATAATAAATGAAGCATAAAAAGATAAAATGGCGTAGAAAAATAAACACTGGTTTTGTAATCACCGAGGCAGCAATAAAAAAATATAGCGAGAGTGCTTCATCACCTAGTGCCTTAGACCAACTGGTTTGGGAGTCACTGCTAAGCCTTAGGTGTTGCAATATAAGGAAAATACTAATACGCCTAATAAGGAAGCACATAAGTAATCAGTCGATTAGTACCTCAAGAAGTATTAACGGTCGCATGAAAAATGTGTGAGCAATTCCATCTAAAATATTCACCGACTAAAAAGTACTGAGGTAGATGGACAGGAGTATGATAACTTGAATTGAATTCTCCGAGTGTAGGGATGTCTTTTACGCACACGTAGGGGTATATGATCGGTGTTTGGAAGAAAGGTAGGAATGAAGAATAAAGACGATGTTTTATTGAGAGATGATATGATTTCTAATATCTTTTCATGACTATTAAGATAGGGCTCATGACAACTGAAAAGCCGGTATAGTTGGAAACTCTAATTTTCAAAGTTTTTCTTTTACAATTCTTATCTTTATTTGTAACATTCACGGTCTTCCTTTTATTATGGGATTTTGTGGGTGCAATCCGCTGAAAAGCCTCAGGAGACAACACTCCTCCTACTAGGGACACCTAGAGGTTTAAAGGCTTGTTGCACATGCTCAGTGCAATCGTTTGCCTACGAAACTGTGCTAGTTAGTTTTTCTTTTTCTTATATTTTCTCCTTCACCTGAATAAAAGATGTTTGCTCGAGACGACCAAAATTAAGTTTGGAGGAATTTGATCAGTCGAAAATAGTGCATTTTTAACACGTCAATTTTCCTACTCTTTCTAATCATCTAAGGGTGTTTGGTATAAATATAGCACATATTAGCAATTCATCTGTGAAATATCAAATAACATGTGTTATACTTTATAACCAGCATTATGAGCGAAATTGTATGTTTATTACTACATGCATGATCTTTGTATATCAACATTTGTCTCGAGATTGTGTGCAGGAAATTCTCCAGGTTAAAGAGCAGGAATCAAAAAGGTAGTGATAAAACGCATCAAGTCAAAGAATTGAGATCTGGCAGTAAACAAGAAAATATAAAAATATTCCATACATCAGGAAAGTGCCATAAAGCCAACACAAATCATCACTGGAAATTTCATGCAGCAACTCCACCAGATGGCCGCGGATCCGCGGCCGAGTCAGGCCGATCCGCTGTGGATCCGCGGCTGATCAGACTCATCGGCAACTGAAATTTCTCCACGTGGCTTCTTCTCTACGGCAAAACTTCTTCAAGACGCTTCAGTTCCTCGAATTCTCCAGAAGCTTCCCTCCAATAGAAATTCTTCTCTTCTAAGCTAGCTAACTACCTTAATCTAGAAACTTCTCTTCAACTACCTAGCTTCCAAGGGAAGATAGACCTAGCTTCCAAGGGAAGATAGACCTAGCTTCTAGGGGAAGCTAAAGGGAAAACTATAAAAGGGCACCTAGGGCTTCATTACAAAGGTGGTTCAAGAGTTAATTAGTTTTTGATTAGTTGTTCAGTTTTTGATCATTATACATCAATTCACCCGCAAGTTGAGTGACACAACTTGCAACTCAAAACCCTAGCCCAAAGCCAAATCAAGATTCATCGAGAAGCGACTCAAGCAAGCAAATAAAGATCCTTTGAAGCAACGCCGATCTTCATCCGAGCAAGAGATCCACGACGATCCGCGACTCAAGAAGATCGATGCGAAGCTAATTTCGGTGGATCTAGTTACCTCCTCAAATCTTGTAATCTTTGAGTGAATTGTACCTAATCATCGATTAATAAAGGTGAAAATTATAAATTTTGCTTTTCTTTACATTCCTGCATTATGAAAATTTATCGATTCTTGATTCTTCCATTTTTCATGATGTGTGAGTGAAATCTCCGCTTGTAGCGGAATCGAGAGAATAGATAGATGATGATGATTAAATTCTTGAACGATTCTTAGGTCTTATGAGTTTTGTAAACTTTAGGAAATTGAATCATCGAAGACCTAATTTGAGCGAGATCGCTTTCTTGAAAGTTTTCGCTCCAAATTAGAGATCAACGATCGGTGATTCAATTTACTAGTGGCTAGAATTTGAATGATAATCAATGAAAGGGCAAGGGATGATGAAAGAGAAACCCTAATTTTTTCAACAGATCCCTAAACCTCATTGATCTTCATCGATCTAGCAACAAATCCTCAATAGATAAGAATTCATAATCATTAGTATTCATCATCACTATTAATTTGATCGATTCCTACAAACTACTTTACAAATCTTGATAATTCAATTGGTTTGGACATTTCCTTGATCTTTATCAATTCTTGATCCTAGATCTATTTCTTTATGATTCTTGAAACTAAAATCTCATGAATATTGAATCATTTTCTTTTATCTTTTCTTTTCAACTCAAATAAAACGATTTCGAACAAATCACAGTTTCTCAGTAGACGATCCGTATTCATTAACGCGCTACATCGACACCGTTAATTGATTGCGGTATAAATTTCTTTGGTTGTGAAACAATTTCCAAACACACACGAGAAGATGATCAATCATCTCCCGTTTCCTGGACCGAACATATCCGAGCCCGGTTGTCTCCATCTTTCCGTTGGGCATCTTTCGCTGAGTCCCGGGAATATCCCAAATCTTTTTGTAGAATTATGCTTGTCAAACAGTTTGTTCGAGGGGTATACCTTAGCATCTTAACAGCCTTTTCAATCCCTCTGCATAATATCTTGGCAGACAGATGGATTGAAGCCTGTTGAGTGCAAAATCGGTACCATACCAGACTTCTTTTTCTACTTTGGTTTCCGTGGATTGGTAGAAGAAGATCGCTTTTTCAACCCTTCGTCTAGGAGGCACGGAGAAAGTTTGTAGCTCTTGTACGCTGTATGTATCGAGCGCATCAAGTTCCTTGTAATGCCGAGGCAGATCCATTGTACTTTGTAAACTCTGGTTTGCTCTGGCAAAAGTTTGCATTGATGGGCGGACGGAGAACACTGCGTTGGTCTCATCCTTAGAGTCGCTGCCAAAGACCAAGATAGGAGTAGATGGTCTGGGCTTATTGTTTTCTTTTTTTGGTTGCCCCGAGTAGACTATTTCTTCGTCTTCCTTAGTATCACTCCCAAAGATCGGGATATTGGCAACAGATTTCTGTTTATTCTTCGGCTTGTGGCACCTTTCAGTATCCTCGAAGTCTGGTAGGAAGTACTTTGCGTTTTTGTATTTCCAGACTTTGTTTACCGAGAACAGGTTTAGCTCTCCCGTGACGGTGTACTCCAAACCATCCTTAAAGTGCTTCATACATTGATGTTGTGTAGATGAGATGACATTGTACTCGTGTAAGTAAGGCCTACCGAGCAAAGCGTTATAGTAAGTCTTGGAGTCAATGAAATGAAATTTAATATCAGTGATGAGCAGTACGAAGCATAGAGTCAGAATTACGGACCCAAGCGTCTGTGACGACTGTGAGTCGAACCCGGAGATGGTAATTTTATCTCGGGCAAGGTGCGGAACGTTCATGCAAATTTCCTTCAGCACTCTCACGTTGAGAAGGTTAAAGGAGGATCCATTGTCGATAAGGATTTTTCTTATCTTGATGCCGTGGCAGTATCCAGTGACGTATAACAGGTGATTATGCTCGCATGTACTGAGGAGGAGATCTTCGTCGCTGAATGTAATATCAGCTGTATGGACATATACCAGTTCATCTTTCATCTTTTCTTTTGCTAAGAAAGCCTGGAACTGATCGAGCTCTTGTAATTCCTTGATCAGGGAATCTCGTGCCACTTTGGACAGAAGGAGAGCATCCAATATGCTCAGTTGCGAGGGTATTTTCCTCAGATGTGCCAGGACGTTGTAATGCGCCTTGTTTTTCTTAGGCGGATCCTTTGTGGTGAGCTCTTTTACCACTCCTTCATCAAGGGAAATTTCCTCAGAGATTTTCCTTTTCCTTTTGACTTTTTTGTTCGAACCTTTGTTTGTAGGTCTAAGGTACTTCTCGAGTAGCATATGGTTACGCAACTGAATATTCTCGCTATTCTTCACCTCCTCTTCTTTTTCTGAGGCGAAGTCTTTGAAAAGAGGGTTGAGGGACATTTTGTCACGCCCCGCTTCCCGGTGTACGGCGAAGGGGACGCGACTGGCCGCTACGTATTTACTTTGAAGTAAATACGCTAAGCGTATCTAAGCAATATAAGTAAAATGCATAAGAAAAAGAGACAATAGATATAATTGAACAACAACTTTATTTATTAACATTCCTTTTACAATATATCTGAAAAGTAAATACATAGAATGG
Source organism: Agapanthus africanus (assembly GCA_030015575.1). Lineage (NCBI taxonomy): Eukaryota > Viridiplantae > Streptophyta > Magnoliopsida > Asparagales > Amaryllidaceae > Agapanthus > Agapanthus africanus. Next base: position 136,845,298 of record JASDDO010000026.1, read on the forward strand.
AAAGCAATGCCTAAATAGTGGTATAACAGAAATGGAAAATACAGAATGTAAATGTGTACAAGGAATCTAAAGCTCTGGGTCGAAAGTCAGCTGATCCAAATCCTCGCTGGTGGACTCGATCTCCTGAAGGTCCGATCCACCTGACAACATTCCAAAGAAGAAGGAAAAGGAATGTCGTCAGGGAACAATCGCTCGGTAAGTCCCAAAAATAAGAGAGAAGTAGAATAGACAGAAAGAGAGTGTGTATCTTTTAAAGTTGTATTATATTGTTATAATGTTGTATTTAGTGTTAACGCTGTTTTTTGTAGCTTGGTACAGAAGAGGCCAGTGTATACGAGAGGAGTCTCGTTAGACCAGAGACTACGGTATATAGAGTATAAGGCTCCATCAATAATACCCGGAACAACAGCGATTGAATTCAGGTTAGGTGTCTTATGGTTGCAGTCTCGTGCCACTTTTAACACCTTCCGTACGAATCTACCCCTTATAAACCCCGCGATGTATTGATTGTAAATTGAATTGTAAATTGTATTGTTTGAATTGTATATTGTATATAGATGGATGACTTGCCGAAACCATGATATCAGTAAATGGATGTAACTAGAGAATCATGTAGATGGATGTATATCCATGGTTTGGTTCAGTCAATACAGATTGAATATATTGAACAGATTGAATATATGGATTCATATTGAATTGTTATATATACTTGAATCTCATTCAAGTCAGATTGATTATATTGAGACTCAGTCTGAGTCAGACAATTAGAAAAGAAATTGAATCCTGAATTAGGTTTTGGTGCTATCGGTAACCGCTGCACATGGACGACAGGATTTGTGTCTTTTTCAAAGACGATTACCGTATTGATAACATCGTTTGTTAAGTTGTCTACCTTAAATAGGCAAGCACCCATATCTCCAGCTCCCTGGGGCTCAAGAAACTGGTCCCGCTTAAACCTATAATTACTAGAGTCCTTAGGGTAATTTATAGAACTTGAGGGGGTTTTATATAAAAATAATTTTGTACAATTTTCAAAATACACCTCAAGTATTTTATTATCGTCTTTAAAGTTTTCATTGATGTATATTTTATAATTGTGACATTTCTAGTGAATAAAATATATTTTTCATAACATATGGTATTTAATTGTAAAGTATTGAACTTGTATGGAATTATATGGTATTTTCTTGTAAATGGAATGTTTTTCTTGAATTTTGGAAATGTAGAATATTATAAATATTAAAAATAGATATTTTGATATTAATTACATATATATTTATTTATTAAAAATATAATTTTAATTTATAATAGAAATCACATTTTCTAAAGAAAATTGTATTTTTAAATCTTTCGAGACCGTATGCTCCTTGCGGAGGTCTGCATCTCACACTACTAAGCCTGAGGATGTGCGATAATCCGCACCATCCCAAATGGGTTCCCCAAAATGGGTTGTAGCGGCACATTGCAAAGATTTGTTAAAAATACATATCTTGTAAAAAATGGTTTTTATAAGTTAAAGGTAGTTTTGTGTAAAATCGTATTTTTCCAAAACTATATTCCCAAATATCATAATTCTATGTTACATATGAGTGTTGTGAGGAGGTAGGTCATCACCATGCGAACTATCTAAAGGTATAGCAAGAAATTATAAGATTTATGTCGAAACTAAACTATATGGTATTTTTCTGAAAAAAATGCTATAAAAATTGAAATATAAATTCTTTTGATATGAAACTTGTCAATATGTTTTTTTAATGTTTAATGATCATGATGTGAGAGTTTGGTATTATTGTGTTTAAGAAAAATATGATTTTTAAGGAAAAACCGAATCGGAAGTTTAACTCCACTTCCGTCGGGTTTTAGAATTCTAAGTTTTTAGAATAATAAAGAGAATGGGGAATGGGTCTTACTAGATTGTAGTGGAGAGGAGAGGAAAAGGAAGAAGTAGGAGGTGCCGGTGCGTCGTTTCGTCGCCGGAATCTCCTCGGAACGTCGTCGGAAGTTCGCCGGAGCTTCGCCCTTCGCTAACTCCACTTGCACACAAAAAGTCTAGGGAATTTTCTTGATAGTTTGGACAGAGATTTGGAAGTGAGGAGGTATGAGTTTAGGTGTGGTATTTATAGGAAAAATTAGGGTTTAGAGTAGATGAAAGGGTTTGATAAAAATTGTATTTAAAAAATTAAAAGGGGTGTTTTAATTCTCTGTTTAATTTCAGAGATTTTAAATAGTGCAGGGGGAGTGGGGTAGCCAAAGGTTTCAAGGAGTTGAAGAAAATCGGGGTTTTGACTCACCTAAACCGGCGCCGCCGGTCGATTCGGCCGAGCCGCCGGTCGATTCGGCCGAGCCGCCGGTCGATTCGGCCGAGTCGCCGGCCCGAGTCAGCCGAGTCGGGCCGGGTCTCGACGCCACGTTTCCCCCATCGCTTGGTTACCACAGTGGAGTCGTTTGTTTTATGTGTTACTCTTGGTTTTACGGGTTATGCACTTGTAGACTCTTGGGTTTCTAAAAATATTGAAAGAAAACTAATTAAAAAATCAATGTGGTTGATGGGATTTGAACTATGGTGCTTTGGTTCAGCAGTGCAAGGTATTACCAATGATCTACAAGCTCCTTCTTGCTGTTCAAAAGCAAAAAAAAACTTATAACTTGTGCTCAGGCTCAAGTACCCCTTTCTGTATTTTTGAAAAAAATTGTACAGAAAGTTTGGGGTTGTTACACGTTTCATCCTCGGAATCGCTCCCGAACATAGGAACTGGAGGTTTTCCTCCATCCGAACTGGTACCAACCATATGCAGTTGCCAGTCGTTTCTTCATGTGTGTTCATCCCACTATTTTGTCGTCAATGAGCGTGAGCTTCATGCTTCATTCTTTTGAAGTGTTTTTTATGGGCAACATATCCTTACCACCACTTCTTGAAGGCACTGGATTCCTCGGTAGGGTGAGTGACCCTCTGATGATATAGGCAGTAGTCTGGATGTGATTCTTTTCCATCGAGGCACAAGATCCCGGGAGTGTTCCTTATGAGAGGTGGCAACTTCATCCCCATTGACAGGGCTTGCGAACCGCTTCTCTATTTTGATCCTTCTATTATTTATAGCATGTGTGCTTTGGTTTGGTCGGAGTACTTTACGACTCATCCTCACCGCAGCTTCTTTATCCTGACGCTGACACTTAGCCTTTTCATATATGGTTGTCTCGCATTCTCGGTAAACTTTGCTTTTTTGAAAGGCTTCGTTTAACAACCTCTCGATCCGGTCTTCTGGCAGTTCCGAGGATTTTAGCGCCGATGCTTCCCCCAGTTCCTCTGCATTGTTTTCTTACGCTGAGAGAGCTTCTTCGTCATATAACGATGAATGGGAGACCATATGGAAACATGCTACATGGTCTTCGGTGTCTTCTGATGAGTCATTTTCCTTATCATTGTCACTATGTTCATCCTCATGAATATGCTTGATGAACTCTTGGAGCATGACCGGTGTCCGCACCTTTTGGTTGTACTCCTCCAACGCGTCAATGTATTTTTTTAGATCTGTGCACTTTTCATCATACTTGTCAGGTTGCACAGGCTTCTTGGTCTTCGTCTTTTTCTTTGAAGACTTCGAAGGCTTGACTTGGGGGTTTTTCCCCTCGTCAACAATTTTCGGTGCGGAACGAGATTTTAACATCCCTTCGATTATTTCGACTTCAAGTGGGCTTTTCCACCTGACCGTTGGACATGCCTGTGTAAGTATGTCTTAGTACCTCAACTAGGGTTTTAACATAAGCATGTAAGCAATTTTAATAAACTAAAGAGCTAAGTATACAAAACACGAATGGAACTAGAGATTTAGGGTTTCAAGAAAAGTAACTAGGGTTTTATATTAAGTGAATGGGAACTACAACCTTTGTAGATCGATCGAACATTTCGAGTGCTCCGTGTAGAAGTCCTTGAGCTCTTCTACAACTTCGCTTGAAAGTGGAACGAGATTGCTTGAGGTCTTCGTCGTCTATGATGACCCACCACGAAGCTTCTTAGACTCAAACTCTTACTTCACTAATCAAAGAAAAGGTGAAGTAAACAACCTACACTAGCTTTCTATTCTAGTATAGGTTGAAGAAGTGGGATTTTTCTCACTAAAAATTCTCTCTTTTTCTTTTCTTTTTCCAACTAAGAAAATATCTAGAGAGGGGAATGAAGAAGATGAACCTTGGCAAGAAGTGAATGTATCTTGGAGATAAGAATGAGAGAAAGAGATAAATATGGGTGAATAAAATAAATAGAAAAGAATGAGTCATGGTTACTAGAGTCTTTGAGAACCTCTCAGAAGCCATGACTCATCTCTTCATTTTCTTATTCACATATTTATCAATATCTATATATTCAATTTCTCCAATGCGATTCTTGCATTGCCATGTTTTTGGTATCATCAACCATGATACATTTATACATATATCAAATATATATAAAAATATTAAGAAAAGAATTATAATGAGTAATTAGTTTATTATTAAATCAACACTTGATTTAATAATCCGGTCATTTCATATAAAACCCAACTAATATAAAAAAACGCTAGATTAAAATACAGTATTACATACTCGTAGTTAATCAAGCTCCTGCACATATCTCCATATGTGCCCTACTTTGTTTCTCTTGAGTTTATAAACCTCTATGTGGGACTTTTAAGACTCGTCAATACGCTAGCAGTAAGAAATGATCATATCAGATACCCACAAGCCATCAGCAGTACTAGCTGGACGTAGCGGCTACCCAGGTATTGAACGAATAGAAGATCAACAAGCAAACTTTTTCAAACTCCCGTAGAGACAATAAGCAACACTTACCATACAGTCCGGTCTCTTCACCTGATATGCCGCATATCGAGTCTGGGGGTGGAATCGTCAGACCCCAATAACTCGATAAGTCATGCCGATGTGTGGCCTATAACCAATCAAGAAACTACTGATAACACTTATTAGTAAATCTCATCAGCCCTGACCAGGGACTTGTGGTTATAGCCAATCGTGTATAGAACAACATCAACTTCCAAAACCGGGAGAGACGAAACCCCTCCTATCGCTCTCTGCCTCCATGTGTCTCGGGACTGTACCCAAAATCCACCTATTAGCACGACTCAGCAGAGCCGTGGTAAGGTGTAAATCAAAGCACAGTGGGAAGCACACAAGACACTATGACGATTTCGGGTCTACAGACTAACCTGTACGAGTGTCACCGGAGAACTGCTATTTGACGATAGGTATAATACCATCTAGGAGTTCTTGGCGAGTCCGTTCAGTGTACTTAGTCTCTAATGAATACATGCATACAATCTTTGATATCAAACACCAATGGATATGGGATCATCCATCGCCCCAATACTGGGTCAAGAAACGTATACACTAGTCTATACTGGAATATCGATGCTCTGTCACGATACTCCCTCGACCAGGAACTATTTAGGATGTTCTTGTGGACTACTCATGCCCCACTAGTATGATTTACATCATAATCATGGTAGTCAAGCTAACATCCTGAGGGCTTTATCAACATGTATTAAAGAGGCAGTAAACTTAAACAAGTGAACATGTTAAGATAAAGAGTAACTAGATAGCATGCTATCATGTCGAGCAAGAAAGTCTTCTCTCTATATGTGTGTGTGTGTGTGTGTGTGTGTGTGTCCAAGCATCTACTATAGTATACAATAATGGCCTCTAGGGCATATATATTCCTAACAGCATGTATATCCTTCAGCATTCTTTTGGTTTTTGCTGAAAGAATGACTTCCCATGGAATTTTTTCTACGAGTGAGCATGATTCCCCATGCGGGTCTACCTTTTTGGGAGTGTGCTTCTGGGGTGGGCTTACATTTCAGTTATCAGACAGCGCAAATTTCCCCTATTGATACTAGTCCTCAACCCAGTTTTTGAAGATGTAGCAATCTTCGATTGAGTGGCTCACCATTCGGTGATAGGAGCAGTAGTTAGGGTTGTTAATGTCTCCGGGTTGCGGCGGACACCATGGGTCTGGCAATATGATGAGTTTATTGCGCATTGCCAATTAGAACAGTCTCTTCATCTTGTTGCGGGGAAACGAGTAAGCACGTCCTAGTTTTTCTTCCAAGGACGGGCGCGGACGCGCCTTGTTTTGGCGAGCGGCTGGTTTTGAGTCACTTGGCTGTTGTTGCATGTTGGCAAATAACTCTGCTTTCCCTTTACCGTTAGCATTTCGAGGGTCCTTATTTAAGGAGGATGGCCCATCTGGTCCATTTGGACCAGTTTATCTATCAGAGCCTAGAAGGTAGTTGGTTTGAAGAATGCCATGAACTGGGACACAATCGTTTGAGGATCAACGGTCCCGATGAACATGCCCATAGCAAGAGATTCTTCAATGCGCTGTTCGCACTTAGACCACAGGTTCCGCTATCGAATCATGTATTAGACCCATGTTTCTCCCGGTTTTATCCTGACATTGATTAATGTCATGATTGGAGTGCGTTCGCTCGCGCTGGCGAACAGCTGTGTGAACAGTAGCTCTATTTATGCAAATGTTTTTACGGAGTCGTTTAGGAGCTCCGAGTACCATTCGAAGGCTGTTTCTGACAAGCTGTTGACGAACTGGCAAAGCAACAGTTTGTCGTCGCCTTCGGTGTTTCCGCACAGAGCTCTGAATTGCGCGACGCGTTGATGAGGGTTGCCTGTTCTTTTGTAGACATGGAACTTGGGATCGTATATCCCAGCGGATATTTGATTTGATCATACCATCCTGGATATGGGCGTACAGTTCTGACAATTTGGCCAGCGGCCTCATTGGGTTGATGAGATCTTATTTGTTAAGCAACGTAATCATCAAGGGCGGCCTTGGAGATCGTTTCCTCCTTGGCCGCTGATAAGGCCGGAGGAGGGTTTGATGTTTCCCCACTGCCATTCTCAATGATTATCAGCGGATCTTCGGCCGAGGGTTCTGACTGGATCATCATTCCAACCATGTGTTGGAACATGAGAGCCATCTGCCTTATATTAGCAGCTTGTTCAGCGGCTTTTTTATCCTTCCTCTCTAGCACCATTCACAGAAACTTTGTATCGGTCTCCTACTCTTGGCGTTGTTCGGCCTCTTTATCTGGACTTTCTTTCTGTCCGGTAAGTGCTGCCATTTTGGTCAGTATTTCCTAGAGCTTTTATTGCTGCTCCTGAGCCTTTGTCAGTGATCGGGTTTGCAGTCGGTGACTCACCGAAGCACGGCTCTTTTCTTTACTGTTGGCCATATAAACTGTATGTACGGTTAGACCCCCAGACTTGGAGCGTTTAGATCCATCGCCTTTGGAATTTGCCGTGGGTGGTAGAGCTTTCTCCAGCCTCGTTCTTTTATGAGGGATTGGAGTTGAAGGAGCCATTGTAACAGGCACCAGTTTAGAAGAAGTCCCTCGTTGTATGGCGGAGGATTGGTCTTTTTCTTGTCGAACATTCGATTTCATTGGTCAACGGGAGTATTTTTAGTCAATCACAGAGTCTTGGAATTTTAGGAGCTGGTGGGGTGAGTCCGGAAAGGGAATTGCTCCCAGCTTCATTCACTCGGCGCCAGTGGTGACGTCGAGCATGTCTTGCAGAAGGGACCGCCTCAGTTTTGGAAGAAGATTCATCATGCCCCCGGCTTTGCTGAGGGGTATCAATCGGCGTCAGCCTGTTGAAGACCGACGTCCTTGATAGGGTTTGAGGATAGACGGCCAATCTTTCGAAGACTGACCGTCTGATAAGCGAAGCACCTTTGTGGCTTCGCCTGTCGCATGGGCAGGAATGGCTAACCATTTTAGGGAAGCCCTTTCAGGTATCACGAGCTTCTTTACAGGCCCGTTCGAGCTTTTGATCAGCCTGTTGAAAACGGAGACACCAGAGTTTGAAGGCTTGCTGATAGGGGCCGTCGTGGTTGCCAATCGATTGAAGACCGACCTTGTAGGAGCTTCTTCTAGTAGCGTCGAGGAACCGAAACTCACTGGTGGGAGCATGGTCCCGATGAACAGTCAGGTAGTGACTTGTGTAACTAGCCCCATCGGCATTGAGAAAATAGAGGTCGTGTTGGGCCCATAGGTCACTCCTCCAGTTGGGGTGGAGCGGGAGTTGCTGTTGCATGAGGTGCAGTTGAGGGCCATTGATTTTCTAAACAGAAGCAAGACACCAAGTTTTAGTACCTATAATCCAAGGGCAACCATAGCGAACCACGATTTTGTTCGCGAAACACGACACACGAAGTGTGGAGTGGAAAGAGGAAAAGGCCCCACTGGGCGTGCCAAAATCTGTTCACCGCCGAAAGACCGGATCGAGACGTTGGGACGTCTGACCTGAATTTTGGGGGCAGATGCTATTTGGACTTCTTCATCCATCTCTCCGAAGATACCAAGTTGATTTATGGCACCATATATCGGATGTTTAGACAGATGCGACCGTTGTAGCATACTTTATTATATTCCCCTCATTTGTGAGGGTTTTTGATTATGGGGATGCTCTTCCCTGCAGGCGCAAGCCCCTGCAGTTAATTACGTTATCGCATTGCGATAACCACTTTCTCTTGCTCCAGCAGTTCACTTTATGTCATGTATTATTTTGTTTGTTTTGGTTGCCTGTGGATTGTATACGGAGACTAGTTTATGTCATCTCCCGTAGGGCGCGGATCAGTACAAATCCGTATATTTTTATATTTAGGTTTTTGAATATTTTGTTTGGTTTAAGAACCGTTAATCTAGTTTGAGATTAAGATCAACTTAAACGAATGAGCATTTGGGCTCAATTTATTTTAACTAAGAATACATTAGTCTTGTTTGAGACTAAGATCAACTTAGTAACATTTTCAGGATCATTAGATTTAGTTAAAATTCAACGATAGAGCATTTGGGCTCAGCTGCTAGAAATTTCAGAGAAAGAGAGACTTTTAGCTAATTTGGGCTTCGTCTGCTCAGTCTTTTCTTCTTTCTTTTTCTTTTACTCGAAAGTGCTAAGCACTTATTTGGGTTCTGTTTGCCCAGCCCTTCTCCTTTTATGCAAAAGTATAAGCACTTTTTTAGGCGTTGGTGCTAACATGTGTATCATGTGAAGCATTCAGTCATGGGCGCTGCCCAATAAGTGCTGAGCACTTTAGTCATTTTTACTGAATATGAAGTGCTAAGCATTTTTGTATGGCGTCCACGTGAGGAGCACGTGCGGCTCTATCTCATTTTATTTTGTTGGGCGCCCATGTGTTTTTCACGTGAGGTCTGGGCGTTGCCCAATCAGTGCTAAACACTCAGCTATTTTAGCTGTATATGAAGTGCTAAGCACTTTTACTCAGCGCTCACATATATTTCACGTGAGGCGCTGGCCTTCTGTTTTGGGCGCCCACGTGGGAAGCACGTGAGACGCTAATTCTTTTTCTTTTCTAGAGGTTGAATCTCTATTAATAGCATTTTGACCAGTAATGATCACCAATATCTTTATTTTGAAGATCCGGAATTAAGAACTAAGTTCTTATGTTTTTTCTTTTATAAGCACTAAATTTCTTTTTAGGGTTATGTAGGGTTCCTAGGCACTCTTGTGAAGGTTCATAAGGCATCAAACATGCCCGAATAAAATTTTAGACGTGCCGAACAACCCAAAGCCGGGATCTTTGCTAGATTATTAGGGTTTAAACATGCAAGTAAACACCTTTACTACTAAGTGTGAGGGATTACAACCTTTGTAGTCCGCTCCATCTCTTCACAAGCTCCGAGTAGAAGTCCCTTCGCCGCGATCCACGATCTCCCAGACTCAAGAGAGGCTCCACGACTCGAACGATCCATGCTAGCTTGTAGTGTTCCGCTTCTCCGATAATCTACGTCGAAGTTGCTATAACTCAAGCTCTCTCACTTTAAAGATGTGAACACCCTAATCTAATGGGCTAGATTAGATGAGGATGATGGAGTAGTATTTATGCTTTCTTTTATATCATTTTCTCACAAGAAAACATCACAAAAGAATTAACTAGTGAACTCTTTCCAAAACTCAAGAGAGAAGAAGATGAAGAATAAAAAAAATAATCCTTTTATGATGAATAGTAGTAAAGAATATATGATTGATTATGGAACCATGGTCAAGGATAAGAGGCTAAACCTTTGTAGAGAATAAACTAGAGCTAGGGTTTGGTTAGGTTAAGAATGAGTCATGGATAAGTATCAACCATAATATCTTAACCAAGACAAAAGGAAATCCTTCTAGAATGAACAAGATGGAGCTAATCCTAATCAAACCCTAATCTCTTTTTATCATCCTTAAACATGTTTTATAATAAATCATATCATGTTACTATAATATATATCACATATATATTATATTTGTAATAAAAGAAAAATAATACAATTAATATATATCGCATATATATCAATGTATTAATCCGGTGAGAAAATGAAATAATAAAGCGAGCCAATATTAGATAATGTAATATAATATATCATATATATTATTATACATTAAATCATCGAATCAACACTTGACCCGACAATTCGGTTATATCAAATATAACCGACTAATATATCATGTAACGATTCATCGAATCAACACTTGATCCGATGACCCGGTTCATATCTAAATATCGCGAGAATATAATACGGTATCACATATCGTATTATCCTCGGTCCTGCACATATCACATATGTGCCTCTACTCCGTTTTGCCTGAGCCAAGAAACCTCTGTGTAGGACTCTAAAGAATCGTCAATACGCCGGTAGCAGGTGATGATCATATCAAACACCCATAAGCTGCAAGCGGTCAGCTAAATGTAACAGCCACCCAGGTATTGAGCGATCAGAAGATCAACAAGCTAGCCTGTACGTTCTCCTGTGAATCCAATCAGTAACACTCCCGTACAGTCCGGTCTGTTCGTCTGATATGTCGCATATCAAGTCTAGGGGTGCTATACGTCAGACCCCAGTAACCGATAAGTCATGTCGATGTGAGGCTCATAACAGGTCAAGAAACTATCGGTAACACTTACCAGTATATCTCTATATCAGCCCTGGCCAGGGACTTCCAGTTATAGCCAATCGAACACAGCACAACATCAACTCCCTATACCGGGAGAGACGAATCCCCTCCTATCGCTCATTGCCTCCATGTGATTCGGGACTGTACCCAAAAGCCACCGTTTTGCATGCCCTCTTGGACGTGGTAAGGTGGAAATCAAAGCACAGTGGGAATCACACAAGACACTATGACGATCTCGGGTCTACAGACTACCCTGTACCAGTGTCACCGGAGAACTGCCATCTGACGTGTGGTATATCACCATCTGGGAGTTCTCGGCGAGTCCGTCCAGTGTACCCAGTCTCCACTGAGCACCCGTACACCATCCTTGATGTCAAACACCGATGGATATTGGATCATCCATCGCCCATCATATGGGTCAAGATGCGTATACGCTTGTCTACTCTGGTGTATCGATGCCCTATCTCGATATACCCGCGACTAGGAACAGTTATAGGATGTACTCATCAACTACCGTGGCCCCACTAGTATGATCTCATCATAATCCTAGTAGTCGAGTACAGATCCTAAGGGCTTTATCAACATGTGAGAGAAAGACAGTAAACGAATACAAGTCAACATGTTAAGATAAAGTGAAACCAAATAGCATACTATCATGACGAGCAAGAAAGTCCTCTCTGTATATATCCAAGCATCCATCATAATATACATCATATGTACAATAATGGCCTCTAGGGCATATACATAACTAACAATCTCTGACTTGCACTAAGGCCGGCTGCAGTAGTATCTCATACCTAGCATCCCGAATAATCTCTCAAACTGTATCTGGGGAATGGCCTTCATGAGTGGATCCGCAGTGTTGTCCTTCGTATCTACTCTCCTGACCTCGATCTCCCGGCGATCAACTATCTCCCTGATCAGGTGATACCGCCTCAGAATATGTCTGGACTTCTGATGGGACCTGGGTTCCTTGGCCAAAGCCACAGCTCCATTGTTATCGCAATACAGAGGTATTGGATGCTCAATGGATGGAACCACACCAAGTTCACTAATGAACTTCTTTATCCAGACAGCCTCTTTGGCAGCATCGTTGGCAGCGATGTATTCAGCCTCCATCGTCGAGTCTGCAACGGTATCCTGTTTGGAACTCTTCCAACATACCGCCCCTCCATTGAGGGTAAAGACAAATCCCGAGTGCGACTTAGAGTCGTCCTTATCACTTTGGAAGCTGGAATCGGTAAAGGACTCCACCCGGAGTTATCCGTTACCATACACCAAGAACATGTCTCTAATCCTTCGTAAGTACTTGAGAATGTTCTTCACAGCTGTCCAGTGACTCGCTGCAGGATCTGCTTGAAACCGACTCACTACACTTAGTGAGTATGCTACATCGGGTCTGGTACATAGCATCGCATACATGATAGAGCCTACTGCCGAAGCATAGGGTATCCTTTGCATGCGAGCTCTCTCCAAATCAGTCTTGGGAGACATCTCTTTGGAGAGAGTGAGTCCAGAGATCGTGGGTTGGTTCCCACGCTTGGATTCTTTCATACTAAACCTCTTTAGTATGGTGTCAATGTACCTAGATTGGGACAATCCCAGTATCCTTTTGGATCTATCTCTATAGATCCTAATCCCCAATATGCAGGAGGCATCACCTAGATCTTTCATTGAGAATCTTTGTGATAAGAAGAGCTTGACTGATTGCAGCATAGGAATATCATTTCCTATCAAGAGTATGTCATCCACGTACAATACGAGGAATACAACCTTACTCTCTGCTACCTTCTTATAGATACAAGGTTCATCTATGTTTTTGATGAAGTCAAACTCTTTGACTACAACATCAAAACAGATGTTTCAACTCCACGATACTTGCTTTAACCCATAAATGGATTTAAGCAGTTTGCACACCTTTCCGCTGCTCCCACTATCTACGAAGCCCTCTGGCTGAGTCATGTACACGCACTCTTCTAAATCACCATTTAGAAAGGCGGTCTTAACATCCATTTGCCATATTTCATAGTCATGGTATGCAGCAATGGCAAGTAAGATCCGGATGGACTTAAGTATAGCCACTGGAGAAAAGGTTTCGTCATAATCCACACCTGGTCGTTGACGAAAACCCTTTGCTATAAGTCTAGCTTTGAAAGTCTCAACTTTTCCATCTACACCAAATTTCTTTTTAAAAATCCACTTGCTCCTAATGGGTTTTACCCCTTCAGGAGCATTTTCCAAAGTCCATACTTTATTGGTGTACATGGATTCCATCTCAGCTCGCATTGCATCCAGCCATTTCACAGAGTCACCACTCGTGATGGCCTGCTCGAAACTAGTCGGGTCATCATCTTCCATGATGCAATCCTCGCTTCCACCATCAATGAGAAAACTGTAGTATCTCTCAGGTGGACGAGAAACCCTACTAGATCGGCGAAGAGGCTGGGGTTCGTCGGATACTACTGAATCCTCTGGTTCTACTAAATCATCAGTTACAGTTTGTGTTGCTGGAACTTCTTCCAGTTCTACCTCAGAGCCACTAATCTCTTTTGCAAGAAATTCCTTTTCTAAAAAGGTGGCATGTTGAGCAATAAATACCTTTTGTTGTTCACTGTGGTAGAAAAATTATCCATTTGAATGTTTAGGATATCCCACAAACTTACATAGAACTGACCGTGCCTTGAGTTTGTCTGGATTTTGCCTTTTGACATAGGCCAGACAACCCCATATCTTAACTCGTTTATGACATGGTCTCTTCCCACTCCATATCTCATATGGTGTGGTAGGTACAGATTTAGTTGGAACTTGATTCAATAGGTATGCTGATGTCTCAAGCGCATACCCCCAGAAGGAAATAGGTAACTCTGCAGTACTCATCATTGAGCGCACCATATCTAATAGGGTGCGATTCCTCCGTTCTGATGCACCGTTGTGCTGTGGTGTATAAGGAGGAGTAAGCTGAGAGAGAATCCCATTCTCTTTTAGATAATCTAGGAACTCATTGCTTAAGTATTTTCCTCCTCGATCAGATCAAAGGATCTTAATACTTTTGCCCGTTTGTTTCTCTACTTCTTGCTTATATTCTCTGAATTTCTCAAAAGCTTCAGACTTGTGTTTCATCAGGAACACATGTCCGAATCTAGAGAGATCGTCAGTGAATGTAATAAAGTAGGAAGAACCGTTCCTGGCATGCGTAGACATGGGACCGCATACATCACTATGTACCAGTCCTAAGAGTTCCGTAACTCTTTCTCCGTGTCCGCTAAACGGAGCTTTGGTCATTTTTCCTTTGAGACATGAATGGCAAGTATCATAAGATGATAATTCGAACGAATTCAAATATCCATCCTTATGCAACTTAGCCAGTCGTGTCGCATTGATATGACCAAGTCTACAATGCCACAAGAAGGATTCGTTCATTTCTGAACTCTTCCTCTTGTGTGTGTTTTGTATATTGAGAACTGTATTTTGATTGAGAATGAATATGCCATTATGTAACGAGCCTGATGCAATCAACTTTTGATCTAGGAATATGTTCATAACATTATCCTTTACTACAAAATTATATCCTTCTTTACTTAATAAAGAAACTGATATAATGTTGCACATCATGTTCAGTATATAATAGCACTCATTTAGAATCAGTGTATTACGACTTGGCAATACTATGTGATATTCACCAACTGCTTTGGCTGCAATACTTGCACCATTCCCTACTTGAACGGAATGATCACCTTTTCCCAGTTCTCTACCTTTACGTAGCCCATGTAACAATTTACATATGTAGGATCCTGATCCGGTATCTAATACCCAGGACGTAGGGTGAACTGAGAAACAGTTCTCAATAACTAACACACCTGAAGAAGATGCATCAACATGCATGTTCTTTTGGGCGGCGTGAGAATCTAGATATTCTCATGTTTCCTGTTCAGTCTTATAACTATTATAAGAAAGAACGGGTCCAACGTTCCCCTGCTCAGTATAATAAGCGGGTTCAGTCAATACATCCATATTATTATCTTGATTATGGCCTGACATGGTCGCTACCTAGAGAGAGAGAGAGAAGAAAACACTTTAGCGTATGCTCTTGCAAGATTAGATTGGTTATTATCTTATCTAATCAGGATGTCTCCCACTGTTTTTATCAAATCTTCCTTCAAACCCTAAAAGGTAAGATTAGCCGGGATTAATTACACCCTACAATTTTGTCAATCTTTCAGCCAGATCAGTGTCGGTACTTGAGGGAGGTTCCCCGTGCTTTCGCACGGACCTAATTAAAGTAAACCTCGTTTTCCCATAGGCGTAACCCCGTTAACACTTTTCTAGACACCTATTTGATCGGTTAATTGTCCTGTGTAAAACTCTCCCAGGAGTAACACTTACTCGCAGTGGGTATCGGGATCCAACTATCTCATAGGAGGTATGCAATCTCATTGCAAATTTCAACACTTGAAATTCCCGATAATATTTTGCCCTTAGTGTGCTATGACCTTGACAGAGGTCAACAAACCATAGTGCACTAGTCAAGTTCAACCCGTCATTTCTTGATTGAATCAAACCCACTCGCACGACCCTTGACAGAGGTCAACAAGGTCATATGACTACCCTAATCCAATCACATCATATGCTTTACAGATAATTACTAATCAGCTACCGCACACTACGCCTTGACAGAGGTCAACAAACGCAGCACGAATACTAAAAAGTCTTTATCTGAAACGACGGAGGGCTACGACAGGTTTTTCTGAAAACCTATTGCGTAATGAACTTGATATTGTCGTAGAATCAAGTGAAATTTTGAAATGGAGTGTTTTTTAGGCTTTCATTAGTTTTGCTAAAGAGGTCACTTTCGGTGAAGGGATCCCGGCTCTTTCCTCATCGAATAAGGTGCAGGGTATATCATATATACCGCTATGTAAAGCAAAACTCTAAAAGCAATCAAAAGACAAACTGAGTTTTGTAGTATCTGCCAGTTTCGCTAAAGAGGTCACTCCCGATGAAGGGATCTCGGCTCTTTCCTCATCGAATAAGGTGCAGGGTATATCATATATACCGCTATGCAAAGCAAGACTGTAGCTACCCTTTTTTATAAAGTTTTGATTCTACAACATCTTTTAGGTTTCTTTTCTTTTTATTAATCTCATTAATAAAATCCCATCAGCTTATGCTTCCTAAGCATCACAGAAGAAACGAAAGCAGTAATATTTATATATCAGCATATATATATAGTATAAGCATTCGTCTCAGGCAGTAATATGATCTCATCACAGAACATTGCAGCAGAAGAACATATACGAAATATTGGATATACTAGGACGTCCGTGTTTTCAATACAAGCCTGTATAAAACAAGAATTCTACGGTCGCGATGAATAGCCAAACCCACATCCCTAGACCCCTACGAGAGCGGCAAGTAACACTGCCAATTCTAGGGTTAGGAGACCCGGTCTCGACTCCTTGAGATGGCCTCCCACTGGACCCTAGAACCCGGTTACTTGTGCTCCCCTCCTTGGGTCTACCTAATGCGGAAAAGTAAATAATATACAAAGGTGACATCAACCTCATCCCGGAAGTGCCCCAATAAAAGAATATTACATACAAATGAATTTTACATGAATGAAAATAAAAACCCTCATCTCACATAAAACCCCCGGCTATTCAAAACACGACGATCCAATATAACATATCACAGCAACACATAATATCACATATCATCAACGTAAGTAAGTATGCATACACCGATCGTCGTTGATGTATAGCAACGAAAACCGGCAATACAACTACATACTACACTTACGGTCATAGAAAAGAAATTAAAAAACTACAATATTTAGAATCCACAATCACTTTAGACATCGTAAATCCGAAATATCACATACTTCGCATTTCATGCCTAACTCTATGAATTCCACATATTGTATCACATTCCAGATAAATAGACAGTATTAAACTTTCCAAACAGATAATCAAATACCCAAAATTTCCTAAATTGCTCAACACTTGAGCGGAGTTCAAATAATCCCAGAATATGTGACAGTACCGGTGATCCAGCCGTAGAAGGGTCAAGCCAACGCCTCATATGTGGCACGCCATACTGCCCCAAACCCTAAGGTTTAGAGGCAGTTTAAGACGGTCACATAATCGAGTTAAGGTTTGTTGTCTTCTAGAGGGTCCACCGTGCTACTTGTACAATTTTTCCGAAAGATTTAAACCCGATAAAAATTCAACACTTAAAAGTTTTTCGTGCCGGGAAAATGTGAGTTAATGATATCCGTTCGAACATTTTAACAGTTTCTAAATATCCGGAAATAATAACGAATTTAAATTTTCCGATCGAATCTACGATTACAAAATAAACCAAAAATTATAAATAACAGAGACGGTCATAACTGTAGAAAACAAAAAGTCAAACTCTACAGTACGGCCGCGGTTCCGCGGCAGTACCTACGGTTCAGCCTGTCGTTTTTCACTGTTACTCTTATAATTTCCTGCTGTTATTTTTAGATATTTTTAATACAGAAAAATCACAGTTTTTAAAAAATGTCCAGAGAGGGTTTTATTTCGTCGTATCGGAGTTCGTTCGGAGTTTTAACTTCGTATACACGTCGCCTAATGCTCTAGCTAGGCTCTGATACCACTGTAGGGTTCCTAGGCACTCTTGTGAAGGTTTATAAGGCATCAAACATTCCCGAATAAAATTTTAGATGTGCCGAACAACCCAAAGCCAGGATCTTTGCTAGATTATTAGGGTTTTAACATGCAAGTAAACACCTTTACTAGTAAGTGTGAGGGATTACAACCTTTGTAGTCCGCTCCTTCGCTTCACAAGCTCGGAGTAGAAGTCCTTTCGCCGCGATCCACAATCTCCCGGACTCAAGAGAGGCTCCACGACTCGAACGATCCATGCTAGCTTGTAGTGTTCCGCTTCTCCGATGATCTACGTCGAAGTTGCTATAACTCAAGCTCTCCTATTCTAAATATGTGAACACCCTAATCTAATGGGCTAGATTAGATGAGGATGATGGAGTAGTATTTATGCTTTCTTTTATATCATTTTCTCACAAGAAATCATCACAAAAGAATTAACTAGTGAGCTCTTTCCAAAACTCAAAAGAGAAGAAGATGAAGAATGAAAAAAATAATCCCTTTGTGATGAATAGTAGTAAAGAATATATGATTGATTATGGAACAATGGTCAAGGATGAGAGGCTAAACCTTTGTAGAGAATAAACTAGAGCTAGGGTTTGGTTAGGTTAAGAATGAGTCATGGATAAGTATCAACCATAATATCTTAACCAAGACAAAAGGAAATCCTTCTAGAATGAACAAGAAGGAGCTAACCCTAATCAAACCCTAATCTCTTTTTATCATCCTTAAACATGTTTCATAATAAATCATATCATGTTACTATAATATATATCACATATATATTATATTTGTAACAAAAGAAAAATAATACAATTAATATATATCGCATATATATCAATGTATTAATTGTTGGAGATAGTGCCCTCAGAGTCAATTATTAGGTCACAGGTACGTGATTGTAATGATTGAGGGAGGACCTATCCCGGTAGGACAGTCTTACTCGAGATGATAGTATGCTATCTGGTTTACCTTTATCATCGTGTACTGTTTTAGGTGACCTGACACGTCGCTATTACACGTTGATAGAGCCCCTAGGATTCTTGCTTGACCACCAGCAGTATGAGGGCGATCATATAAGTGGGAGCTGGGGGTCTACAAGCATATCCTTAAAAGGTCCCTAGTCGTGGGAGTTTCGTGACCGGGCATCGATACTCCATTAGTAGACTAGTGTATACAGTCGAGACCCCGACGAGGGGCGGTGGCCGGTCTCACAAGCCACTGGTGTCAGTTGGATCACCTAAGATGTATACAGGTGCTCATTGGGTTATGAGTACACCGGACAGGACTCGCCGGGAACCTGCTAGTTGGTCATATACCAGACGTCAGATGGCAGTTCCCTGGTGACATGTGTGCAGGTTAGTTCTTCGACCTGGGGATCGTCATTTGTCTCGTGTGAGTTCCCACTGTACTTTGATTACTACCCTACCACGGCTCAAAGGAGTCGTGCAAACAGGTTTTAGTTGGGTACAGTCCCGAGCCACATGGAGGCAGTGAGCGTATCTTCAGGGGTTCGTCTCTCCCGGTATTGGGGGTGAGGTCGTGCTGTGTCTAGGAGAGCCATTACACAAAGTCCTTGGCCAAGGCAAGAAGATTTACTGGTAGGTATTCCAGTAGTATCTCAGGGTGTTCTGGGCTACACTCCGACACGACTTGTACCGCTTTTGGGGGTCTGACTTTTACCAACCCCCTAGGCCCGCCATGCGATACTCATAGACGAACGGACCGGACTGCACGGATATTGTCACTGACAGGCTCAGTTGGGTGTCGGGGTGAGCTTCCTCATCGACGTCCCTTTTGGTCAATAGCTGGTGGCCCGTCACGTATTGGCATATACCTCTGACGTGCTAGTGGTTAAATCCACAGCCATAGTATTGACGAGTCTTTAGAGTCCACCACATTTTCAGTTACTCAGCTTTCGGGCGAAAGGTTGTAGAGGCCGTATGGAGATATGGCAAGGTCCGATCAGATACGTGCGGTATTGCACGGATCAGGATCGGACAGTTTGTACTATAGGCCGTATGGTTATATGGCAGGGTTCGATCAGATACGTGCGGTATTGCACGGATCAGGATCGAACAGATATTACTAGCCGGCTTTGGTATAAGCCGGATCCTAGTATAGTACAGTGTAGATTTTGTCTCATTGCATCTGTATTTCGGTCGAAATACAGATGCGGGTGTGTATGCACAGTATCGGGGTTTTCCTGTAATTTATTACGGGAACAGTTTTTGGAGTTGCCAGTTTGTTTTCCGTTTCGGCCAATTTTCCATTGTTCCGTTCATTGGCCGAAGATTGGTGGAGGAGGGATTATTTGCATTGTTGCAAATAAATATTTGTGGAGGGGTTCTTTGCATCTTGTTGCATCATGATGGCTTTCATGATGTGCACCATCCTTTGACTTGATTTCTTCATGATGGCATGACTTTTTGAGTCATCATGGTTCATGATGGTTGGACTTTGTGAGGTGATGATGGTGGTGTTGAGTGTTGAGTTTACCTTGCTATCATTTCTTTTGTATGATAGCTTTCCTCTCTCTCTCTCTTTGGTATTAGATGAGAATGGCTCCCTCTTTTGTTACACACACTTGACTCTCTCACTCTCATTCTCTCCTCCCCCTCTAGTTATGGCCGGCCAAGCTTGGAGGAGGGGTTGCCCATTTTTGTAGTGGGGATTTTTGCTCTCTTGATGTTAGAAAAATCCCCAAGTTCCTCCACATTGTTCTTGTATCATCCCTCCACCTAAAATGGCATCTCCATGAACCCCAAAGTGAGACTTGAGGACTACATATTCTACAGCGAACCTTGGGCACGTCGAGTAGCCGGCTTCGTGCCCGAGTTGCCTCGGCATTGAGGTGGGAGCCCGTAAACATAGTTGGCGATGTGGTGCACTTCCGGCGACGAGGAGGAGACGGGACTTTTCCGCAGGAGATCGGGACCATGACGAGAAGACCGGAGGACTTGGATCGTCGGTATATCTCTATTCCCTTTCTTGTAGTTAGCTTAGACTAGTTAATGGTAACGATCCGGGTGATAGTGAGCGGTGGTGCCGGTTTGCTAAGTCCGCAAATTTTAAAGTTTTTCACCGCTTCCGCATTTGGCCGTCGGTTTGACGGCCGGGACGCCGCCGTGCACTTACAGTGGTATCAGAGCCTCGCCATTAACTTCGTCTAGCTTTCGTTTGATGTGTTTTGCTTTTCCGATCGACCAAAATTCCAAAATCTATGTTTTTGTGCACATCAGTTTTCTGTAAAGATTTTTTGGTGTCCAAAAATTTTTCAGGTGGTCTCAGAATGATATGCAGGAAATTCTAAGCATACTGGAAAAATTCGACACTGTGATCTTTCCTCATGAGCGCGGAACCGCGGCCTCACCTCTATATTGGGCCGCGGATCCGCCGCAGTGTGGAGAGGTCAGTGGGCCATCTTTTTCCAGTGGGCTTCAGGGTAGTAATTAGGGGTTTTGGAATATTAAAATTGGGCCAATTATTTCTGTGAGTGCTACAGTATTGCTTGGGGGCCCACTTGTTAATTTTTGGTCAATCGGAAAATTTTAAACACATTTTTCACAGTATTTACATTATATCTGCGACCGTGAATGTCACTCGATCGGTAAATCCGGTCTAACTGCTATAGCCCGGTTAGAAGGATTTGCGAACGTGACTTTCACGTTGATGTTCTATGTATTTGCTGTGTTGTTGCGGATCGGTCGTGGGGGATAGCCTGGATGCAATGCTAGTACTGTGCTGTTGTATTATGTACATTTGATATTGCGGGGCGAGCGTCCGACATGTGGACTGCCGTCACTGTCTGTTTGTATTATTCTTTTGGGGCACGACCTGGTTGCGGTCGATGTACCCGGTGTATGTATATTTTACTTTCTGTACTAGGATTGCCCCGCGGAGGGGTGCACGGATAGCCGGGTTCTAGAGGGCAACAAGCCCGCATCTCATGGCATTGAGACGGAGGGGGCTTCACTCTAGGATTGGCGGGCTATCCGCCGCACTCGTAGGGGGTACAGGTTGACCCAGGAGGGGTGCCCAAGTTACCGGATTCCGTGAAGTGCTGGGTGGTCCATTCACGGCGCTGAAGGGGGCTGCCTCGCTTCAGGTTTTGGCGGGTGACTTGCCGCGCCCGTAGGGGTCTAGGATTTCATTGCACAGGCTATCCACACGACCAGGGGAACGTCGGGTTTCAGTAGTGGCTCTGTGAAACCCGGGGATCCCAGATATCTGTATTGTTCTGTGATGCTATTCATATCTGTGATGTTGCATTTTATTCACGCCTTGAGCGAAATATAATATATTGGTATATATATTAGTAGATATTGTATATGTTTTGCATCCGCGCTAGTCCAGTCCCCGCTCTGTCGTTAGTAAGCTAACCTAACGGGTAATGACGGGACCCAGTGGCGAATGCGGATGGCATATACGTACGTCAGTATATTTTCGTTCTTTGTGGTGTGATCAATTGATGGGACTGCATTGATTCGGATCAATGCAAGTTTAAAAACAAACCTAATCTGATGTTGTTGGAACACTTTTCAAAAAGCTGTTATTGCAAGGACGTTTACTTTTGTTTTGCATCGTGGTATTCATTGGAATATCCTGCTCCTCAGTCGACGAGGCAAGGGCCGAGATCCCTTCACCGGGAGTGACCCCTTGGACAGAAGTTTGCGTCAGGGCATTAACTTCACTATAGCCGATTACTTTTGCTTTGCACCGTGGTATTCATTTGGAATATCCTGCACCTCATTCTACGGGGAAAGAGCCGAGATCCCTTCACCGGGAGTGACCTCTTTAGTAAAGGTTTTCGTCACTATATTTTCTAAAAAGCTATCCGTTCCTTCAACGATATCAAGTTCTTTACGTTAAAGGTTTTCGTCAGAAACCATTCGTAGCCCTCCGTCGTTTCATATGGGTGGTCAATAGTATTCAAGCTGTGTATGTTGGCCAAAGTCAAGGCACAGTGATTGGTAGCTATTGGGGTATTCATATGCAGCATAGATAGATGCGTTAGTTTGGGACAGTCGTGCTGCCATTTTGGCCAAAGTCAAGGGTATGTACGGGTGGATTCAAATTAACCTGGAGAATGACGGGTAGAACTTGACATGTGACTTATGATATGTTGGCCAAAGTCAAGGTCATAAGAGCATGGGGCAGAAATCACATCGGGAGTTTCAAAAGTACTGAAACTTGCCAGATATGCGCCTACCTTCTGGAGTGTGATACCGTGAGCGGATTCCGTCACGTTGTCATGCGATGAGAGTTGGATCCCGATTCCCACTGATGAGTTGGTTTACTCCTCGGGTGACCCCGACTAATTCTTCTTTCTGGTTTGGAGGAGAATTTGAGGTACAGTGGGAGGATTCCAGATTAGATAAATTGGTAACCATTCTGATCTAGGTTAGAGTGCACGCTGAGTGTTTCTTTTCTCTCTCTCTTTGGCAGCGACCATTGACCCGACCCTAAGACTTTGACTCAGTGACCAAGTTGACCGAACCTTCTTAAACATCGGCTTTTGGATTGTCAGAGTTGCGAACCTCATTGCCACTCCTACTTTTACCCTTTTCTCCAGGACACCCCGTATTACTACGAACGTCCACTTCCATTGGACAAAACCATCGTATGGTTAGATACGAACTCGAAAGAATTTATTCGAGGATGGTTTCCGGTTCTGGAGAAAACGGATAGGATTATTCAGTTGTCTTTTCCTTTTTACCCTCTCTCAGGTTACGAGTACTCCTTGGTTTAGGGGTAGTACACCTATTACGCAAATTGGATTGTCTTCTTCCAAACCTTAGGCTGGTGCCGACCGGTAGGGAATGAAGAAAACCAATTAGCATAACGATGGTGTGCAGAAGGTATTAAGTTCAGACAAAGAAAGGGATTAGTAAGAGGGCAAAGTAAATTGCAACAGATATTCACGACCAAACCAAGTATTTCTTCGCCAATCCTAAATCACCTTTGTATTTCTCCAGGACACTCCGTATCACTACGAAGATCCACAGTTTATTGGATACTCCATCGTATGGTTATATACGAACTCGAAAGGAACTTGTTCCAGTTCGGGGATGGATTCTGGTCCAGGAGAAATAGGAATAAAGTACATTCAGGTGTCTTTTATCTTCACCTTCTCTCGCGTTGCGAATGTTCCTAGGATTGGGACAGTACACCCATTATGCTTATTGGATAGTCTTCTTCCAAACCATAGGCTGGTGCCGAACGGTAGGGAAGGAAGAAAACCATTTGGCCTAAAGGGGTATACAGAAGGTAAAGACTAAAGACATATGAAGGGATTTGGAGAGGTGGCAAAGAATTATACGGTTATAGTTGTGAATCTGGATGATGGAAGAGGCATTACTAGGAATACCAGGATACCCCATCGAAACATTTCAATGTTTCAGTTCCACTGTGTACTGTTAATGGAAAACTGATTTCCCGATTAGATACTTGCTCCAGGGTATGTATTTACCAGGTTTGATTCTCACATCTGTATGGTTTTACAGATGATGAGTGGGAGTAGGTTATTGGGAATTGGGTGATCATCCTCATTATATCGGGATTCGTTGTAATCGGTGATATTTGAGGAGATCACCTGGGCTGTTTGCCGGTCGGCAAATATTTGGTTTTGAATATCCGCTGTTATGCACCAATTTCAAATTGATATATCTGTACGTCTATTTTCGTAGAGTGAGATATACCTTTCTGAAATTATGTCTACGACATTTACCTATATCAGTGGATGGTTAGGTAAGGAGCATTAAGCAGCGGTGTAATTCTTCTTAACCATAAGTACAGTTTTCAACCTACGACACACAGTGAATGAGTTATTAGACTCAAGGGACTTATACAGAGTATTGTATGTTGTCCAGGGTCCATAAGGACAGAGGGGTTGGTCCTCGTACTATATTCGGTTTACTTATGACTTCTCTAGTTTTTAGACAGGTGTTTCGCGGAAACACAGGGTCCGAATTTTGAGAAGTTATAGGTATTTGAATAGAGTAGAGAACCAGGTATAGCAAGTATCGGGATTCTTCAAAGAGATCGAAGATGTAGATACTTGTGTATGGTGTTCAGTTGATAGTAATGACTAAGAGAACTTGCATCTCTTTCAGGTCACTCATAATTGGAAGCATTCCTAAGTTGAGTAACGCTGATCGGCCTCCTTCCATTTAGTTGACATGCGCTGGAGACAGCTGCAAGATTTGGATCTGGTTCAATCAAATCAGTGCCTCTGGTCCTATATGGGATATAGAACAGTTCGTATCTTAACGATGTTAAGGTACGGGGAGTTATCCGGTTTATGATTAAAACCAGACACTGGACAACTCAAGGCACGTTTCTGTAATGGCTGTTTGTGGGTTGACCCAGGCTATGACGAGGGTTGATTTTCTGCCATCTGGATGAACAATAGCAATATTGTTCTAGACTCGCCACAGTTTTATTAAAAATGGATTTTTTCAGAAAACAGTAGTGGGAGTATGGTAGAACTGGAAGTGATTCCAGAACCACAAACGATTACTGAAGATTTGATAAGGAACCTAAAGATTCAATCTGGATTGACATTCCATTGGCCACTCCGCAGATAAGGTGGGTAACTTCAGGCACCCGAGAGGTACTCCGGTAGCCTCAAGGACGGTGACAGGGAAGTTCTTATTTACCCACAATTACCATTGCTGTTGTTCCAGGCTGCGAGACCCGGTGGGAGGATGAGTATAGCGTCGTTCTAAACTAGTTTTGGAAGTGCACGTGTATATGACTCTGCCAGAGGGTTGTCGTAGTCAGTGGGAGCAGCGGAAGCATTGGTGGACAGGTAGCTTATGTCTATTTATAGACTAAAGCAGATGTAGCGGAGATAGATCATCTATTTCTGACGTGACAGTCATAGGTTTGACTTCATCAGAATAGGGGATGGATCTGTTGAGAAGGTAGTAGGGTGTGATATCCTGGTATTTGGATGATATACACAGAGTAGGAAAGGAAACTCCTACACTACGATCGGTTATACTTTGGTCGTCACACAGTTGTTTCTCCACAAAGGAAATGGATTTTATATCAGACATACTGGTTACTAGATCTATGGTCTTAGATCTAGATTTGGGTGGTTTCCCAATCAGGGTACTTGACAGCGTTCTAAGAGTATTTAGGATGGACGACTCCTGGCACGGTAGTGTACCTGCAGGTAATGGAGTCACCCTCTCCAAAGGTGTCTTACAGACTAAAGGGGAGAGGGACGGGCATGATTGGCAGATCACTTGCTCAGGCAATTGAGTCAATCGTGAGATGTCAAGTACCACACCAGATGTTGTTCTTGCACTAGATGCAATAAGTTGACATTAATCCAATCCTGGAGAAACAGTCGGAAGCAGTTTTAGAACATAAGTGGATGTTCTAGGGAGATGATAACGACAGCCTCATTCAGGAAACAGTTATCATTCCAGGCTTTCAAGGTGACATGGACGACAAGGA
The DNA here is from genome assembly GCA_030015575.1 of Agapanthus africanus. Classification (NCBI taxonomy): domain Eukaryota; kingdom Viridiplantae; phylum Streptophyta; class Magnoliopsida; order Asparagales; family Amaryllidaceae; genus Agapanthus; species Agapanthus africanus. The sequence continues at coordinate 136,871,373 of JASDDO010000026.1, forward strand.
GGTTGTCAGAGCTATAGTTTTCCTTCTGATGAGGGGCAGTATTTTGGATAGGTGGTCCAAGGCAATACTGAGGGTGGCATGGCGCAGGATACTGATTAAGTTCAGTTGACGATACAGTCTAAGAAGTTTGGATTTGGAGCTCATTTATGAGCTATGTCTCATCAGACATCCAGACACATTCTAAGACAGGTATTGCTCATTTCGGGAGATGGGTTTCTCCGCGAACTTGAGATTCAGAGAGACATGGAAAGAGACAACTAAGCGGATCCACTCACTGAGGCTATTCCTCGAACGCAATAGTTTCGCAAACGATCTTTGTGAGACTGACTTGTAGAGGAGTTGGGTGTTCGGTATCACACGGGCTGTGAGTATGCGACATCGCAATAATTAGCCTTGAGTGCAAGTGGGAGATTGTTGGAGATAGTGCCCTCAGAGTCAATTATTAGGTCACAGGTACGTGATTGTAATGATTGAGGGAGGACCTATCCCGGTAGGACAGTCTTACTCGAGATGATAGTATGCTATCTGGTTTACCTTTATCATCGTGTACTGTTTTAGGTGACCTGACACGTCGCTATTACACGTTGATAGAGCCCCTAGGATTCTTGCTTGACCACCAGCAGTATGAGGGCGATCATATAAGTGGGAGCTGGGGGTCTACAAGCATATCCTTAAAAGGTCCCTAGTCGTGGGAGTTTCGAGACCGGGCATCGATACTCCATTAGTAGACTAGTGTATACAGTCGAGACCCCGACGAGGGGCGGTGGCCGGTCTCACAAGCCACTGGTGTCAGTTGGATCACCTAAGATGTATACAGGTGCTCATTGGGTTATGAGTACACCGGACAGGACTCGCCGGGAACCTGCTAGTTGGTCATATACCAGACGTCAGATGGCAGTTCCCTGGTGACATGTGTGCAGGTTAGTTCTTCGACCTGGGGATCGTCATTTGTCTCGTGTGAGTTCCCACTGTACTTTGATTACTACCCTACCACGGCTCAAAGGAGTCGTGCAAACAGGTTTTAGTTGGGTACAGTCCCGAGCCACATGGAGGCAGTGAGCGTATCTTCAGGGGTTCGTCTCTCCCGGTATTGGGGGTGAGGTCGTGCTGTGTCTAGGAGAGCCATTACACAAAGTCCTTGGCCAAGGCAAGGAGATTTACTGGTAGGTATTCCAGTAGTATCTCAGGGTGTTCTGGGCTACACTCCGACACGACTTGTACCGCTTTTGGGGGTCTGACTTTTACCAACCCCCTAGGCCCGCCATGCGATACTCATAGACGAACGGACCGGACTGCACGGATATTGTCACTGACAGGCTCAGTTGGGTGTCGGGGTGAGCTTCCTCATCGACGTCCCTTTTGGTCAATAGCTGGTGGCCCGTCACGTATTGGCATATACCTCTGACGTGCTAGTGGTTAAATCCACAGCCATAGTATTGACGAGTCTTTAGAGTCCACCACATTTTCAGTTACTCAGCTTTCGGGCGAAAGGTTGTAGAGGCCGTATGGAGATATGGCAAGGTCCGATCAGATACGTGCGGTATTGCACGGATCAGGATCGGACAGTTTGTACTATAGGCCGTATGGTTATATGGCAGGGTTCGATCAGATACGTGCGGTATTGCACGGATCAGGATCGAACAGATATTACTAGCCGGCTTTGGTATAAGCCGGATCCTAGTATAGTACAGTGTAGATTTTGTCTCATTGCATTTGTATTTCGGTCGAAATACAGATGCGGGTGTGTATGCACAGTATCGGGGTTTTCCTGTAATTTATTACGGGAACAGTTTTTGGAGTTGCCAGTTTGTTTTCCGTTTCGGCCAATTTTCCATTGTTCCGTTCATTGGCCGAAGATTGGTGGAGGAGGGCTTATTTGCATTGTTGCAAATAAGTATTTGTGGAGGGGTTCTTTGCATCTTGTTGCATCATGATGGCTTTCATGATGTGCACCATCCTTTGACTTGATTTCTTCATGATGGCATGACTTTTTGAGTCATCATGGTTCATGATGGTTGGACTTTGTGAGGTGATGATGGTGGTGTTGAGTGTTGAGTTTACCTTGCTATCATTTCTTTTGTATGATAGCTTTCCTCTCTCTCTCTCTTTGGTATTAGATGAGAATGGCTCCCTCTTTTGTTACACACACTTGACTCTCTCACTCTCATTCTCTCCTCCCCCTCTAGTTATGGCCGGCCAAGCTTGGAGGAGGGGTTGCCCATTTTTGTAGTGGGGATTTTTGCTCTCTTGATGTTAGAAAAATCCCCAAGTTCCTCCACATTGTTCTTGTATCATCCCTCCACCTAAAATGGCATCTCCATGAACCCCAAAGTGAGACTTGAGGACTACATATTCTACAGCGAACCTTGGGCACGTCGAGTAGCCGGCTTCGTGCCCGAGTTGCCTCGGCATTGAGGTGGGAGCCCGTAAACATAGTTGGCGATGTGGTGCACTTCCGGCGACGAGGAGGAGACGGGACTTTTCCGCAGGAGATCGGGACCATGACGAGAAGACCGGAGGACTTGGATCGTCGGTATATCTCTATTCCCTTTCTTGTAGTTAGCTTAGACTAGTTAATGGTAACGATCCGGGTGATAGTGCGCGGTGGTGCCGGTTTGCTAAGTCCGCAAATTTTAAAGTTTTTCACCGCTTCCGCATTTGGCCGTCGGTTTGACGGCCGGGGCGCCGCCGTGCACTTACATTAATCCGGTGAGAAAATGAAATAATAAAGTGAGCTAATATTAGGTAATGTAATATAATATATCATATATATTATTATACATTAAATCATCGAATCAACACTTGACCCGACAATTCGGTTATATCGAATATAACCGACTAATATATCATGTACCAATTCATCGAATCAACACTTGATCCGATGACCCGGTTCATATCTAAATATCGCGAGAATATAATACGGTATCACATATCGCATTATCCTCGGTCCTGCACATATCACATATGTGCCTCTACTCCGTTTTGCCTGAGCCAAGAAACCTCTGTGTAGGACTCTAAAGAATCGTCAATACGCCGGTAGCAGGTGATGATCATATCAAACACCCACAAGCTGCAAGCTGCAAGCGGTCAGCTAAACGTAACAGCCACCCAGGTATTGAGCGATCAAAAGATAAACAAGCTAGCCTGTACGTTCTCCTGTGAATCCAATCAGTAACACTCCCGTACAGTCCGGTCTGTTCGTCTGATATGTCGCATATCAAGTCTAGGGGTGGTATACGTCAGACCCCAGTAACCGATAAGTCGTGTCGATGTGAAGCTCATAACAGGTCGAGAAACTACTGGTAACACTTACCAGTATATCTCTATATCAGCCCTGGCCAGGGACTTCCAGTTATAGCCAATCGAACACAGCACAACATCAACTCCCTATACCGGGAGAGACGAATCCCCTCCTATCGCTCATTGCCTCCATGTGATTCGGGACTGTACCCAAAAGCCACCGTTTTGCACGCCCTCTTGGACGTGGTAAGGTGGAAATCAAAGCATAATGGGAATCACACAAGACTCTATGACGATCTCGGGTCTACAGACTACCCTGTACCAGTGTCACCGGAGAACTGCCATCTGACGTGTGGTATATCACCATCTGGGAGTTCTCGGCGAGTCCGTCCAGTGTACCCAGTCTCCACTGAGCACCCGTACACCATCCTTGTGTAAGTGCACGGCGGCGCCCCGGTCGTCAATCCGATGGCCAAATGCGGAAGCGGTGATAAACTTTAATTTTCCAAACTTAGCAAACCGGCACCACCGCGCACTAAACACCCGGATCGGACCATTAAACTAGTTCTAGCTAACTAAAAGACGGGTTAGAGATATACCGAGTGATCCAAGTCCTCCGGTCTTCTCGTCATCGTCCCGATCTCCCACGGAAAGTCCTGTCTCCATATCGTCTCCTCCTCGCCGAAGGGGGCACCACATCGCCTGCATCTTTTACGGGCTCCCACCTCAATACCGAGGCAACTCGGGCGCGAAGTTGGCTGGCCGACGCGTCCAAGATTTGCTGTAGAATGTGTAGGGTTGAGGCTATGTCTCATTTGGGGTTTTGTTGCCTTTGAAGATGATGGAGGAATCAAGATAAGAAAAATGGTGCCTGCATTTTTCTTAACATGAAAAGAGATCAAAATGCTACACTCTCAAAAATGAAGCTCTCATCTTCTCTTCTCTCAAATGTGTTCAACCATCTCAAAATGAGAATGGTGGAGGAGGGAATACAAAAATTGCAAGAGGGAGGTGAGTGTAGTAAAAGGTAAGAGGTGACCATATCCAAACATCATCATAACTAACTCACATCAAACTCTAATCACCCTTTTGTGATGTAAAGAGAATCAAATGATGGTTGAAAAGAAAAGATGCCATCATAATCAAAACATTTGCAAGAAACCCCTCCACAATGTGTTATTTGCAAACTTGCAAATAACACCCTCCATCAGAAAAGTCCGGCCGGGAAAGAACAAAGGAAAACCGGCCGGAACGGAATGCAAACTGGCAACTCCAGAAAACTGGTCCCGTAATAAATTACAGGAAAACCCCGATACCGTGCATACACACCCGCATCTGTATTCCGACCGGATACAAATGCAATGAGACAAAATCTACACTGTACTAAACTAGGATCCGGCTTAAACCAAAGCCGGCTAGTAATATCCGTTCGATCCTGATCCGTGCAATACCGCACGTATCCGATCGAACCTTGCCATATATCTATACGGCCTCTAGTACTAACCGTCCGATCCTGATCCGTGCAATACCGCACGTATCTGATCGGACTCTGCCATATCTCCATACGGCGTCTACAGCGTTTCGCCCGAAAGCTTGAGTAACTGAAAGTGTGGTGGACTCTAAAGACTCGTCAATACTATGGTTGTGGATTTAACCACTATCACGTCAGAGGTATAAGCCAATACGTGACGGGCCACCAGCTATTGACCAAAAGGGACGTCGATGAGCGAACTCATCCTGACACCCTACTGAGCCTGTCAGTGACAATATCCGTACAGTCCGGTCCGTTCGTCTATGAGCATCGCATGTCGGGCCTAGGGGGCTGGTAAAAGTCAGACCCCCAAAAGCGGTACAATTCGTGTCGGAGTGTAGCCCAGAACACCCTGAGATACTACTGGAATACCTACCAGTAAATCTCCTGCCTTGGCCAAGGACTTCGTGTAATGGCTCTCCTAGACACAGCGCGACCTCACCCCCAATACCGGGAGAGACGAACCCCCGAAGATCCGCTCGCTGCCTCCATGTGTCTCGGGACTGTACCCAACTAAAACCTGTTTGCACGACTCCTTTGAGCCGTGGTAGGGTAGTAATCAAAGCACAGTGGGAACTCACACGAGACAAATGACGATCCCCAGGTCGATGAACTAACCTGTACACATGTCACCTGGGAACTGCTATCTGACGTCAGGTATAAGACCAACTAGCATGTTCCCGGCGAGTCCTGTCCGGTGTACTCATAACCCAATGAGCACCTGTATACATCTTAGGTGAACCAACTGACACCAGTGGCTTGTGAGACCGGCCACCGCCCCTCGTCGGGGTCTCGACTGTATACACTAGTCTACTCTGGAGAATCGATGCCCTGTCTCGAAACTCCCACGACTAAGGACCTTTTAAGGATGTGCTTATAGACTCCAGCTCTCACTTATATGATCGCCCTCATACTGCTGGCAGTTAAGCAAGAATCCAAGGGGCTCTATCAACGTGCAATAGCGACCTGTCAGGTCACCTAAAGCAGTACACAATGATAAAGGTAAACCAGATAGCATACTATCATCTCGAGTAAGACTGTCGTCCCAGGATAGGTCCTCCCTCAATCATTGCAATCACGCGCCTGTGACCCAATAATTGACTCTGAGGGCACTATCTCCAACAATCTCCCACTTGCACTCAAGGCTAATTATTGCGATGTCGCATACTCACAGCCCGTGTGATACCGAATACCCAACTCCTCTACTAGTCAGTCTCACAAAGCTCGTTTGCGAGACTATTGCGTTTGAGGAATAGCCTCAGCGAGTGGATCCGCTCTGATGTTTCTTTCTATGTCTCTCTATATCTCAAGTTCGCGGAGAAAGCCATCTCCCGAAATGAGCAATACCTGTCTTAGAATGTCTGGATGTCTGATGGGACCTAGTTCATAAATGAACTCCAAATCCAAACTTCTTCGACTGTATCGTCAACTGAACTTAATCAGTATCCTGCGCCATGCCACCCTCAGTATTTCCTTTAACCACCTGTCCAAAATACTGCCCCTCGTCAGAAGGAAAACTATAACTCTGACAACCTCCTTGTCGTCCATGTCACCTTGGAAGCCTGGAATGATAACTGTCTCCCAAATGAGGCTGTCGTTATCATATCCCTAGAACATCCACTTATGTTCTAAAACTTCTTCCGACTGTTTCTCCAGGATTGGATCAATGTCAACTTATTGCATCTAGTGCAAGAACAACATCTGGTGTGGTACTTGACATCTCATGATTGACTCAATTGCCTAAGCAAGTGATCTGCCAATCATGCACATCCCTCTCTACTTTAGTCTATAAGACACCTTTAGAGAGGGTGACTCCATCACCTGCAGGTACACTACCGTGCCAGGAGTCGTCCATTCTAAATACTCTTAGAATGTTGTCGAAGTACCCTGATTGGGAAACCACCCAAATCTAGATCTAAAACCATAGATCTAGTAACCAGTATGTCTGATATAATGTCCAAGTCCCTTGTGGAGAAACCACCGTGTGACGACCAAAGTATAACCGATCGTAGTATAGGAATATCACTTCCTACTTTGTGTATGTCATCCAAAACCCGGATATCACACCCTACTACCTTCTCAACAGATCCATCCCCTATCCTGATGACGTCAAACCAATGACTGTCACATCAGAAATGGATGATCTATCTCCGCTATATCTGCTTTAGTCTATAAATAGACATAAGCCTGATGTCCACCAATGCTTCCGCTGCTCCCACTGACTACGACAACCCTCTGGCAGAGTCATATAGACGTGCACTTCTAAAGCTAATTTAGAACGACGCTATACTCATCCTCTTGCCGGGTCTCGCAGCCTGGAACAACAGCAATGGCAAGTGTGGGTAAACAAGAACTTCCCTGTCACCGTCCTTGAGGCTACCGGAGTACCTCTCGGGTGCCTGAAGTTACCCACCGTATCTGCGGAGTGGCCAATACAATGTCAAACCAGATTGAATCTTTAGGTTCCTTATCAAATCTTTAGTAATCGTTTGCGGTTCTGGAATCACTTCCAGTTCTACCATACTCCCACTACTGTTTTTGAAAAAATCCATTTTTAATAAAACTGTTGCCAGTCTAGAACAATATTTCTATTGATCTCCCAGATGGTAGAAAGTCAACCCTCGTCATAGCCTGGGTCAACCCACAAACAGCCATTACAGAAACGTGCCTAGAGTTGTCCAGTGTCTGGTTTTAATCATAAGCCGGACAACTCCCCATACCTTAACAACGTTAAGATATGAACTGTTCTATATCCAATATAGAACCAGAGGCACAGATTTAATTGAACCAGATTCAAATCATGCAGCTATCTCCAGTGCATGTCAACTAAATGGAGAGAGGCCGATCAGCGTTACTCAACTTAGGAATGCTTCCAATTATGAGTAACCTGAAATAGAAGCAATTTCTCTTTATCATTACTATCAACTGAATACCATACACAAGTATCTACATCTTCGATCACCTTGAAGAATACCGATACTTGCTACACCTGGTTCTCTACTCTATTCAAATACCTATAACTCCTCAAAACTTAGACCCTGTGTTTCTACGAAACACATGTCTAAGAACTAGAGAAGTTAAAAGTAAACAGAATATAGTATGAGGACCAACCCCTCTGTCCTAATGGACACTGGACAACATACAATACTCTGTATAAGTCCGCCGAGTCTAACAACTCTTTCACTGTGTGTCGTAGGTTGAAAACTGTACTTATGGTTAAGAAGAATTACACTGCTGTTTAATGCTCCTTACCTAACCATCCACTGATATAGGTAAATGTCATCGACATAATATCAAAAGGTATATCTCACTCTATGAAAATAGACATACAGATATATCAATTTGAAATTGGTGCACAACAGCGGATATTCAAAACCAAATATTTGCCGACCGGCAAACATCCCAGGTGATCTCCTCAAATATCACCGATTACAACGAATCCCGATATAATGAGGATGATCACCCAATTCCCAATAACTTACTCCCACTCATCATCTGTAAAACCATACATATGTGAGAATCAAACCTGGTAAATACATACCCTAGAGCAAGTGTCTAATCGGGAAATCAGTTTTCTTTTAACAGTACACAGTTGAACTGAAACATTGAAATGTTTCGATGGGGTTTTCTGGTATTGCTAGTAATGCCTCTACCATTATCCAGATTCACAACTATAACCGTATAATTCTTTGCCACCTCTCCAAATCCCTTAATATGTCTTTAGTCATTACCTTCTGCACACCCCTTTAGGCCAATTGGTTTTCTTCCTTCCCTACCGTTCGGCACCAGCCTATGGTTTGGAAGAAGACTATCCAATAAGCATAATGGGTGTACTGTCCTAATCCTAGGAGCACTCGCAATGCGAGAGAAGGTGAAGATAAAATACAACCGAATAAACCTTATTCCTATTTCTCCTGGACCAGAATCCATCCCCGAACTGGAACAAGTTCCTTTCGAGTTCGTATATAACCATACGATGGAGTATCCAATAAACTGTGGATCTTCGTAATGATACGGAGTGTCCTGGAGAAATACAAAGGTGATTTAGGATTGGCGAAGAAATACTTGGTTTGGTCGTGAATATCAGTCGCAATTTACTTTGCCCTCTTACTAATCCCTTGCTTTGTCTTAATCTTAATACCTTCTGCACACCGTTTAGGCTAATTGGTTTTCTTCATTCCCTACCGGTCGGCACCAGCCTAAGGTTTGGAAGAAGACTATCCAATTTGCATAATAGGTGTACTATCTCCTAAACCAAGGAGTACTCACAACTTGAGAGAAGGTAAAAGGGAAAAGACAACTGAATAATCCTATCCGTTTTCTCCAGAACCGGAAACCATCCTCGAATTCCTTCGAGTTCGTATCTAACCATACGATGGTTTTGTCCAATGGAAGTGGACGTTCGTAGTAATACGGGGTGTCCTGGAGAAAAGGGTAAAAGTAGGAGTGGCAATGAGGTCTGCAACTCTGACAATCCAAAAGCCGGTGTAAAGAAGGTTCGGTTAACTTGGTCACTGAGTCATAGTCTAGGGTCGGGTCAATGGTCGCTGCCAAAGAGAGAGAGAAAAGAAACACTCAGCGTGCACTCTACCCTAGATCAGAATGGTTACCAATTTATCTAATCAGGAAACCTCCCACTGTACCTCAAATTCTCCTCCAAACCTGAAAGAAGAATTAGTCGGGGTCACCCGAGAAGTAAACCGACTCATCAATAGGAATCGGGATCCAACTATCATTGCATGATAACGTGACGGAATCCGCTCACGGTGTCACACTCCAGAAGGTATGCGCATATCTGGCAATTTTCAGTTCTTTTGAAACTCCCGATGTGGATTTTTACCCCATGCTCTTATGACCTTGACTTTGGCCAACATATCATAAGTCACATGTCAAGTTCTACCCGTCATTCTCCAGGTTAATTTGAACCCACCCGTACCTACCCTTGACTTTGGCCAAAATGGCAGTACGACTGTCCCAAACCAACGCATCTATCTATGCTGCATATGAATACCCAACAGCTACCAAACACTGTGCCTTGACTTTGGCCAACATACACAGCTTGAATACTATTGACTATCCATATGAAACGACGGAGGGCTACGAATGGTTTCTGGCGAAAACCTTTAACGTAATGAACTTGATATCGTTGAAGGAACGGATAGCTTTTTAGAAAATATAGTGACGAAAACCTTTACTAAAGAGGTCACTCCCGGTGAAGGGATCTCGGCTCTTTCCCCGTAGAATGGGGTGCAGGATATTCCAAATGAATACCACGATGCAAAGCAAAAGTAATCGGCTATAGTGAAGTTAATGCCCTGACGCAAACTTCTTTCCAAGGGGTCACTCCCGGTGAAGGGATCTCGGCCCTTGCCTCGTCGACTGAGGAGCAGGATATTCCAAATGAATACCACGATGCAAAACAAAAGTGAACGTCCTTGCAATAACAGCTTTTTGAAAAGTGTTCCAACAACATCAGAATAGGTTTGTTTTAACTTGCATTAATCCGAATCAACGCAGTCCCATCAAATGATCACACCACAAAGAACGAAAATATACTGACGTACGTATATGCCATCCGCATTCGCCACTGGGTCCCGTCATCACCCGTTAGGTTAGCTAACTAACGGCAGAGCGGGGACTGGACTAGCGCGGATGAAAAACATATACAACATCTACTAATATATATACCAGTATATTATATTTCGCTCAAGGCGTGAATAAAATGCAACATCACAGAAATGTACAGCATCACAGAACAATACAGATATCTGGGATCCCCGGGTTTCACAGAGCCACTACTGAAACCCGACGTTCCCCTAGTCATGTGGATAGCATGTGCAATGAAATCCTAGACCCCTACGGGCGTGGCAAGTTACCCGCCAAAACCTGAAGCGAGGCAGCCCCCTTCAGCACCGTGAATGGACCACCCAGCACTTCACGGAATCCGGCAACTTGGGCACCCCTCCTGGGTCAACCTGTACCCCCTACGAGTGCGGCGAATAGCCCGCCAATTCTAGAGCGAAGCCCCCTCCGTCCTAATTCCATGAGATGCGGGCTTGTTGCCCTCCAGAACCCGGCTATCCGTGCACCCCACCGCGGGGCAATCCTAGTACAGAAAGTAAAATATACATACAACGGGTACATCGACCGCAACCAGGTCGTGCCCCAAAAGAATAATACAAACAGGCAGTGACGGCAGTCCACATGTCGGACGCTCGCCCCGTAATATCAAACGTACATAATACAACAAAACTGTACTAGCATTGCATCCAGGCTATCCCCCACGACCGATCCGCAACATCACAGCAAAAACACAGAACATCAACGTGAAAGTCACGTTCGCAAATCCTTCTAACCGGGCTATAGCAGTTAGACCGGATTTACCGATCGAGTGACATTCACGGTCGCAGATATAACGTAAATACTGTGAAAAATGTGTTTAAAATATCCGATCGATCAAAAATTAACAAGTGGGCCCCCAAGCAATACTGTAGCACTCACAGAAATTCTGGGCCCAATATTAATATTCCAAAACCCATAAAAGAAGCCCAGAAGCCCACTGGAAAAAAATGATACAGTGACGACACCAATGTGCGGCGGAACCGCGGCCCAAGTAGGGGTTTGGCCGCGGTTCCGCGCTTCAATGGTCGACTGACTGTGTCGAATTTTTCCAGTAGTCTTAGAATTTCTTGTACGTCAGTTTTCTACAACGTGAAAAATTTTTAGAGCCAGAAAAAATTCGACAGAAAACTGATGTGAGGAAAATGTGGTTTTTTAGAATTTTGGTCGATCGGAAATGCAAACACATCAAACAAAGCTAGACGAAGTTAATAACCTGTCTCTGATACCACTGTAAGTGCACGGCGGCGCCCCGGTCGTCAATCCGACGGCCAAATGCGGAAGCGGTGATAAACTTTAATTTTGCGAACTTAGCAAACCGACACCACCGCGCACTAAACACCCGAATCGGACCATTAAACTAGTTCTAGCTAACTACAAGACGGGTTAGAGATATACCGAGTGATCCGAGTCCTCCGGTCTTCTCGTCATCGTCCCGATCTCCCCCGGAAAGTCCTGTCTCCATATCGTCTCCTCCTCGCCGAAGGGGGAACCACATCGCCTGCATCTTTTACGGGATCCCACCTCAATACCGAGGCAACTCGGGCGCGAAGTTGGCTGGCCGACGCGTCCAAGATTTGCTGTAGAATGTGTAGGGTTGAGGCTATGTCTCATTTGGGGTTTTGTTTCCTTTGAAGATGATGGAGGAATCAAGATAAGAAAAATGGTGCTTGCATTTTTCTTAACATGAAAAGAGATCAAAATGCTACACTCTCAAAAATGAAGCTCTCATCTTCTCTTCTCTCAAATGTGTTCAACCATCTCAAAATGAGAATGGTGGAGGAGGGAATACAAAAATTGCAAGAGGGAGGTGAGTGTAGTAAAAGGTAAGAGGTGACCATATCCAAACATCATCATAACTAACTCACATCAAACTCTAATCACCCTTTTGTGATGTAAAGAGAATTAAATGATGGTTGAAAAGAAAAGATGCCAACATAATCAAAACATTTGCAAGAAACCCCTCCACAATGTGTTATTTGCAAACTTGCAAATAACACCCTCCATCAGAAAAGTCCGGCCGGGAAAGAACAAAGGAAAACCGGCCGGAACAGAATGCAAACTGGCAACTCCAGAAAACTGGTCCCGTAATAAATTACAGGAAAACCCCGATACCGTGCATACACACCCGCATCTGTATTCCGACCGGATACAAATGCAATGAGACAAAATCTACACTGTACTAAACTAGGATCCGGCTTAAACCAAAGCCGGCTAGTAATATCCGTTCGATCCTGATCCGTGCAATACCGCACGTATCCGATCGAACCTTGCCATATATCTATACGGCCTCTAGTACTAACCGTCCGATCCTGATCCGTGCAATACCGCACGTATCTGATCGGACTCTGCCATATCTCCATACGGCGTCTACAGCGTTTCGCCCGAAAGCTTGAGTAACTGAAAGTGTGGTGGACTCTAAAGACTCGTCAATACTATGGTTGTGGATTTAACCACTAGCACGTCAGAAGTATAAGCCAATACGTGACGGGCCACCAGCTATTGACCAAAAGGGACGTCGATGAGCGAACTCATCCTGACACCCTACTGAGCCTGTCAGTGACAATATCCGTACAGTCCGGTCCGTTCGTCTATGAGCATCGCATGTCGGGCCTAGGGGGCTGGTAAAAGTCAGACCCCCAAAAGCGGTACAAGTCGTGTCGGAGTGTAGCCCAGAACACCCTGAGATACTACTGGAATACCTACCAGTAAATCTCCTGCCTTGGCCAAGGACTTCGTGTAATGGCTCTCCTAGACACAGCGCGACCTCACCCCCAATACCGGGAGAGACGAACCCCCGAAGATCCGCTCACTGCCTCCATGTGGCTCGGGACTGTACCCAACTAAAACCTGTTTGCACGACTCCTTTGAGCCGTGGTAGGGTAGTAATCAAAGCACAGTGGGAACTCACACGAGACAAATGACGATCCCCAGGTCGATGAACTAACCTGTACACATGTCACCTGGGAACTGCTATCTGACGTCAGGTATAAGACCAACTAGCATGTTCCCGGCGAGTCCTGTCCGGTGTACTCATAACCCAATGAGCACCTGTATACATCTTAGGTGAACCAACTGACACCAGTGGCTTGTGAGACCGGCCACCGCCCCTCGTCGGGGTCTCGACTGTATACACTAGTCTACTCTGGAGAATCGATGCCCTGTCTCGAAACTCCCACGACTAGGGACCTTTTAAGGATGTGCTTATAGACTCCAGCTCTCACTTATATGATCGCCCTCATACTGCTGGCAGTTAAGCAAGAATCCAAGGGGCTCTATCAACGTGCAATAGCGACCTGTCAGGTCACCTAAAGAAGTACACAATGATAAAGGTAAACCAGATAGCATACTATCATCTCGAGTAAGACTGTCGTCCCGGGATAGGTCCTCCCTCAATCATTGCAATCACGTGCCTGTGACCCAATAATTGACTCTGAGGGCACTATCTCCAACACCTTGATGTCAAACACCGATGGATATAGGATCATCCATCGCCCATCATATGGGTCAAGATGCGTATACGCTAGTCTACTCGGGTGTATCGATGCCCTGTCTCGATATACCCGCGACTAGGAACAGTTATAGGATGTACTCATCGACTACCGTGGCCCCACTAGTATGATCTCATCATAATCCCAGTAGTCGAGTACAGATCCTAAGGGCTTTATCAACATGTGAGAGAAAGACAGTAAACGAATACAAGTCAACATGTTAAGATAAAGTGAAACCAAATAGCATACTATCATGACGAGCAAGAAAGTCCTCTCTGTATATATCCAAGCATCCATCATAATATACATCATATGTACAACAATGGCCTCTAGGGCATATACATAACTAACAGGTTAAACCCTATTTTCAGGAGAATTAAATTTCCAGAACATGGCTTCTTTTTCTCTCTTTCTTTTTAACCTAATTCTTTTCTCCTAGGTTTTGAGTCTGAAGAACAGAATCTCCCCGATGAGAACTAAATTCTCATCTTGTGGGGAGATTTACTTTGCAAATCTCAAATCAGTGAAAAAACTAAGTTTTTTGTATGAAGGGTTAAACCTTTGTTTCCATTTATGCTAGGCAAAGAGATATTTTGATCTCTTCTTTTTCTTTTACCTAGAGTTTGAAAGAAAGTTGATCTTTTTCTTCTCTTGAGAATTAAATTCTGTGTTTATTTCATTTTTTTGTGGAGAAACTTATGAGGTCGATCCTCTATATGAGACTTGAAGTCTCAATTCCTTTATATAGTAAAGGAAAGTCTGTTAATTAATTTGAGAAAATCTCTCTTTGAGAGATACCAATTAATTTAATTGGTCTCAACCATTATTTGGGGAATTTTATCTACCGTTGGATCTTTGATCCAAGGATTTCTGTTTTACATAATATGTTTTTTTGTTTTTAATAAGATTGGGAAAATATTTTCCCATATATAGAATTTTTTCTATTAAACAGTGATTTTTAACCACCATTGGATTTTTAATCCAAGAGCTCACATCTTTCTTTGTTTAGAAAGATATAGGAAATATTTTCCATCTCATTAGATTTTTGATCCAACACCTTTCTGTTTAACAGAGAATTTCCTTCTCATTTAAAAGAATCGGGGAGATATTTCCCCCGATAGAATTTAGTTCTATATTTGGCGATTTTTAATCACCAGTGGATTTTTGATCCAACGGTTCTCTGTTAACAGAGGATATCTTTCCCTATTAGAAAAGATCAAGGGTGGTATTTTCCCAAGAATGGAATTTAATTCTATATAAAGAGGCGTTCTCACATGTTTAACATGTGACCCCAATGAGTGTGTTTAGCCTATTTTATTTAGCGCCCATATGCCTTGCATATGGGCACTCACGTGTTTAACACGTGAGGTCAATTTGGCCCTTAGCCACTTACTCTTAGTGTATATATGCTTTGCATACAAAAATAGAATTTCATTCTATATATAGAATTTAACTTTATCTGAAGCTAATGCTTCAAAAGGGTGTTCTCGCGTGTTTTACACATAACACCAATGTAGGTTTCAATCAGTTTATTTGGCGCTTATATGCTTTGCATGTAAACACTCACGTGTTTAACACATGAGGCCTGTTTAGACTTTAGTTATTTGGTTGCAGCGCTTATATGCTTTGCATATAGACGCTCTTGTGTTTAACACGTGAGGCTTAAGACATGGGGAATTCTTTTTTCTTTCACCCCCTTTTTTATAAGGTAGAAGGCTTCAGCATCGCTCCTGTCTACTAAGGCTTTTCGATTTTATGAGCCGTAAGGGTCTCATAAAGGTATTTCTCCTTACGAGTCAAGAGAATCTTGTAGGTGTATTTTCTCCTTAGGAGTCGTGAGAATTTCTATATGTGTTTTTCTTTTATAAGTTGTAAGGATCTTACAAGGGTATTTTCTCCTTGTAAGTCGAGATGACTTACAAGTGTCGTTTGCCATATAGGGACATTTTTCCTCATTGGTGGAACTTGGTGGGAGAATATTTATTTATGCCCGTAGATTGTATTCAAGGGTCAATATTGGACTTCTTGTAGGGCAAAGGGTTTTGTAGGATTTTTTTGATGGCTTAAGAACAAGTTTAGATCCATGTAATTTAAGACTTTTGAATCATATAAGCCGTGAGGGTCTCATAGGGAGAAATTCACTTTACGAGTTGTGAAGATCTCGCAAGTGTAATTTCTCCTTAGGAATCGTGGGGACTTCTAAGTGCATCGTTCCTTTGTGAGTCGTAAGGATCTCACGCTAATTTTTTTTAACGAGTCCGCGTCCTTTCGGGTTTTCACTAGCTCACTGGCAGTCCTACTGTTTTTACTCACGGTGCCTTTTCGGGTTTTCATCCATGCCCATTTAGCTTGTGGACATGTCTTTTTTTTCCAACGAGTTCGCGCCCTTTCTGGTTTTCACTAGCTCGCTGGCAGTCCTGCTGCTTTTACTCACGGCGTCTTTACGGGTTTTCGTCCGTGCCCATTTCTCTTGTGGACATACACCCTTTTTTTAAATAGCCAGTAAGGTAACGCACCGTTAGCTGTAGGCTCCGATCTTTTTCTAAGGACTTCATCATGTGGGACCTGGGAGAGTTATTAGTCGTTGACCTAAGTCAAGACTCATCAAGCGTAGTATTTGTTTAGAAATCGACCGTTTATCAGCCGGAAGGGTCTTTCGCCATGCATATCCATGAGCGGGTATGCACCACCTTGGTAGACTTTGTCTATAATGTACGGACCTTCATAGTTCGGTTCGAACATCCCCCGTTTTGCACGATTGGGGATAATTGGTCTTTTGACGACTAGCATGAGTTCACCTTGGCAGAATGTTCTCGGCCTGGTCAGTTTTTCGTATGACCGTGTCATCCTTGCCTTATAAGCCTCCAGATTTTGCTGTACAATAAGGCGAGTTTCGTTGAGGGCGTCTAACTCTTCAAGCCTAAGATGAGCATTTTCTTCATCTGTCAGCTCTTATCGAACCACTACTCGTAAAGAGGGGAGTTCTATTTCCAACGGGAGCACTGCTTCTGTGCCGAACACCAATGCGTATTGTATTCGTAGCCGTCTTGAACGTTGTCCGGTATGCCCAGAGAGTTTCATGCAACCTTTCGTGCTAGTTCTTTTTGTTTTTAGACACCGTCTGTTTTATAATCTTTGTCAAAGTCTTGTTGAAAGCTTCAGCTAGACCGTTGGCCTGAGAATTATAGACAGAAGAGTATCTCCAATCTATTTATGCTGCTGTGGGAAGCGGCTTATTTTATGGCTTCTATAAGCTGGCCCATTATCCAAGATTATTTGTCGCAGATTGTCGAACCGATAGAAGACATGGGTTTTGAAGAAGTGGAGGATATTCTCCGTCTTCACTACTCTTAGTGGTACTGTTTCTGCCCATTTAGAAAAGTAGTCAGTTGTTGCTAATATGAACCGATGTCCTTTGGATGATGCCGATTCGATAGGGCCAATTATATCGGTTCCCCACATTTCGAACGGCCAACCAGCCACTGTCGGGTGTAAAGGATTTGGATGTTGATGGATGAAGTCCTCATGAATTTGGCACGTGTGACACTGCTTCGCATATTCGAGACAGTCCTGAATCATCGTGGGCCAATAATAACCCATACTTTTTATTTTCAGCTTCATTTTTTGCCCGGCTTGATGAGAACCGCAGAGTCTGTCGTGAGTTTCTTGGACAAATTTCTTTGCTTCCTCTGGCCCCAGGCATCTTAACCACAGACAGTCGAACGGTCTCTTATTTAGAGTATCATTGACGAAGGCAAAAGACAAAGCTCATTTCATGAGCAGATGTCTAGACGACGCATTTTCGGGCGTTCGTTGGGATTTGAAGTAGTCTATGAAGACTTTCCTCGGTCGATGATCTTTTCTTCGTCCTCTACTCGAAGGGCTACTTGTTCGTGTTAGTGTTTATGCCCTAGAAGGCCATTACTGTATCATACTAGTTTGTATATTACTTAATGGAAGCTTGGGATATTCACATGTATATAACAGTCTTGCTAAACATGGTAGTATGCTACTTGGTTTTTCTATCTTAATATGTGAGTATACGTATTGATAGAGCTCTTAGGATCTTGCTTGTCTACCAGCGTTGTGATGGCAGTCACACTAGTGGGGGCTGGGTAGTCTACAAGCACATCCTTATTCTGGTCCCTGGTCGTTGGATTATCGAGACAGAGCATCGATACTCCGGAGTAGACTAGTGTGTGCGCTTCTCATCCCAGTTGGGGAGATGGTCTGTCCCACAGCCGTCAGTACGTCGTACTGGAGATAGTATGCAGGTGCTCGTTGGGTTACGGGTACACCGGACAGGACTCACAGGGAACTGTTGGTTGGTTTTATACCAGTCGTCAGTGAACAGTTCCCAGGTGACATGAGTACAGCATAGTCCGCAGACTTGACACTGCTACTTCGCCTCGAGTGTGTCCCACTGTTCTTAGATTGCTACCCTACCACGGCTCAAAGGAGTCGTGCAAACAGGTAGCAGTTGGGTGCAGTCCCGAGCACTTGGAGGCAGTAGCGGTTAGACAGGATTCGTCTCTCCCGGTATTGGGGGTTGATATCGCGCTGTGTCAGAGAGCCATTACGCAAAGTCCCTGGCCAGGGCAAGCGAGATTTGCTGGTAGGTTCCAGTAGTTTCTCAGGGTGTAATGGGCTTCGCTCCGACACGACTTATACCGCTATTAGGGGACTGACGCTTGCCGCCCCCCTAGGCCCGATATGCGATAGTCTTAGACGAACGGACCGGACTATATGGAGATTGTCACATTAGACTCAGTAGGAGTTCGGATGGGTTTCCTCATCGGCCTTCTTATCGACATCTACCTGGGGACCGTTACGTACAGCTAGTGCCGCTTGCGGTCTGTGGTTAAACCCACTGCCAGCGTAGTAGTCGAGTCTCTAGAGTCCCACACAGAGAGTTTCCCTACTCCAGGCGAAACGATATAGAGGTCGTATGGTTTTACGACAAGGGTTCGGACGCATACGTGTGTTTACATACGTACGACTTTTCGGACAGTTTTTACCAGTCGGCTTTGGTTTAAGCCAGTTACTGGTATCCGGTTATTGGATTTTTTCAGTCTAAAGTTTTTCCGTATTTTTGCGGAAAGGAGGGGCGTTCTCGTAATTGCGCGAGAAGCTTCTAGAAGATGGTGACTAAGGAGGTTTAGGTGGCATATACATTGAATGAGATTAGTGAGTCATATGGATGATTCATCCATGTCATTAATGCTTCATAATTGCTTAATGACTTATGGAGATGAATCACCACAAGATATTTATCAAGCATGGTTGTAAAATGATTTCTTTTCTTTTCTTGATAAAAAGAAATGCTTGATATATATTATGATAACTCATTCTTCTCACTTCACCATTATCCTCACCTTCTCTCTCCTCAAGCTCTCCTTCTTCAAACCCTAATCCTCCCCTCTCATGTGTTGAGTACAAGGATTAGTTAGACTAATTAAACCATAACCCTCACTCTATATCACCTAGCTTCTTTGATTAGCACTTAAAGAAGGTTAGTTGCCTCAAGTTTAGAGGCTAAGCTTGGAGTAAAGCTCTCGGGTGGATCGTCTACTACTTTGAGAAGGCCGAGGAGGAGGTGGAGTTCGCAAAGACGAAGGACACGATTCGTTAGGTATAATCCCTAAACATAGTAGCATAGAAACTCTATGTTTTAAGTTAGTTATCGTTTAGCTTCGATTCAAGCGGTTAGTCGATGTTTGTTCACTAAACAAGTTCGTTTTTCAAATTTCCGCCTCCACACAAGTATTGGGGTGTAGTACATCGACTTACAGTGGTATCAGAGCCTCGCTAAACAATAAATAACTTACTTGCAAATTTGTATGAATTTCGAACGGAAAAAACGAAACCGGAAAACCCCGAAATCACTAGTTTCTGTCGAATTTTAAATGAAGTCCTAAAATTTTTCAGGGAGGTTCAGAAAGCTTAAAAAGACAGTAGAAGAACACCTAAGAAATTTGGGCCCCTGAATCGCCTAAAGCGCCGCGGAACCGCGGCGGATCGCACCGATCCGCCGCGCTTCCGCCGCCGAGTTGGCGATTCAGGAACCCAAATTTCCTGTGTTGCTTCTCTGTGATATTTGGTATTTTCTGGAAGTTTTTATTTTTGCTCAGGTTTCAGATTTACAGAGAAGTATTGGAGCAAAATTAAAAGTGTTTAATCGATCGAAATTATACAGTATTTGCTTGTTGGATTATATATGTGTTTGTATAATGTGTTCGTAAACCTCCCCTAACTGCTAGTATGTCGGTTGGCAGGGGGTTGCACATTTCTGTAATGGATTTTATCTGTTTGTGAATATGAACTGTATTGGACTGTTGTGATGTATAGCCGGGGTTATGTGATGGGTTATTATTTAATTCATTTGATGTAAATGTAATTTGTTGTAATATTAATTTGCGGGGCACATCCAGGTTGCGGTTGTAGCCACCGTTGTATTATTTCATTTTACTTTTTTTGCTCCTAGGACAGACCCAAGGTGGGGTGCACAAACTGCCGGGCGGGTAGTTTGCCGTACCCGTTGGGGTCTTGGGTGGGGTAATGGCTATTCATCACAACTGTGTAATCCGTCTTTTGTTGCAGGCTCAAAACAAACACGGATTACTTGCAAATCTAATAAAGTTCATCTGTGATCTGGAATGCCTATTATTGCGTCTGGCGAATGTATAATATCTATATATGATAGCTATTTAGACGTCACTTATGTTTTACACCCGTGCTAGCCCAGCCCCCGCTCTGTCGTTAGTTAAGTAACCTAACGAGTGATGACGGGACCCCGTGGCGAATACGGATGGCATAAGAGGACGTTCTATTTTCGTTGTTTTCTGCAATGATAGGTTAATGATGGGACGCATTATTTATAATGCAAAGAAAATAAACCAAAAAGTAAAATCGTTGGAACAATTTAAAAGAAACCACTCGGTTAATTTTAAAAACAGATATTTTTAAATGCGGAGCTTTAACCACTCCTTTTAAAAGCTATCAGGTTCCTTCGGTTATATCAAGTTCACTACGTTCACGGTTTCGCCAAAACCATTCGTAGCCCTCCGTCATTTCATCTGGGTATTCAGTAGTATTCAAGCTATGTATTTTGACCTAACGCCAAGGCATAGTGTTTGGTAGCTACTGGGTATTCATTTGTTGCATAGATAGATGAGTTAGTTTGGGACAGTCGTATTATCATTTTGGCCGAACGTCAAGGATATAAACGGATGGGTTCAAATTGACAAGATAATGATGGGTAGAACTTGACATGTGACTTATGACATTTTGACCTAACGCCAAGGTCATAAGAGCATGGGGCAGAAATATATATCGGGAATTTCTAAAGAAACTGAAATTTGCAAAGAGTTGCATACCATTTGGAGTTTGATGAATGTTGGTAGGATTCCTTCAACATTATCATACAATGATATTTGGATCCCGATCCTACTGTGAGTATATGCTACTTATCAGGAGATTCGTCACTTAACGATCAATGCTATAAACCAAGTAGGTGTCCAGAAAGGTGTCAGCGGGGTTACGCCCCCAGAGAAAAGAGGTTATTTAATTAAGGAACTTCGCGAAAGCGTTGGAAAACCTCCCTCGAAGTATCGACACTAGCCTGGCTGAACGGTTAAGCAAGAATTGTACAGTGAGAATAGTCCTGGCTAATTCTTCTTTTATGGTTTGAGGAAGGATTCGAGAAACAGTGGGAGCCATCCAGTTTAGATAAACTAAAAACCACTCTAAACTTGCAAGAGCATCATGCTAAAGAGTTTTCTTCTCTCTCTCCTAATTGCAGCGACCCTGAAAATGACTGGACTTAAGTTACTTTTAGAGAAAAATATACTGACAGGGCCAAACTATAAAGATTGGCTGCTGAATGTCAAAATGGCTTTGACCTATGACAAATTGGGGTACGTCCTCACCGCTACGGCACCTGCTGCCCCTGGTCCCAAATCCAGCAATGCGGATAAGGAAATCTGCAAAACCTGGGATTTAGATTGCGCGAAAGCCAAGTGCATCGTGCTTGCCTCAATGAACAATGAACATCAGAGGAGGCACGAGGATATGACCCTAGATGGCATATTTCACCATACAAAGGAACTTTATGGAGAGCAATCTCGTATAGCAAGATACGAGACCTCTAAGAACTTGTTTCGAGCGAGGTTGGCTGTCGGGTCATCGGTAGGAGAACATGTCCTAAAGATGATCGGCTGTATTGAAGAGCTCGTAGACCTTGGGACGACTTTGGATAATGAGCTCTATACAGACCTTATTCTCCAGTCCCTTCCTCACACCTACGCCCAGTTGATCCTGAACTTCAACCTTCAAAGAAAAGAAGTTGAACTTCCGGAACTCCTGAACATGTTAAGGAGTGCAGAGGGCACCTTGCAGAAAACAAGGGAAACACCCGCTATGTTTGTTAGCGGTGCATCTTCTTCCGGGTCCAAGGCTAAGGCTAAAGGAAGGAAGAAGAAGGCCGCCACCAAACCTAGAGGAGGTGTTAGTAAGGTGGGAGGGAAGGGAAAGAAAAAGTTTGCGGTACCGGTAGTTGGCCAGGATGAGTGCTTCCATTGTCACAGGAAAGGGCACTGGAAGAAGGATTGCAAGGCGTGGAACGCCAAGAACCAGGAACCGAAGCAAGCTGTGGCTTCGACTTCAGGTGTGTTTGTAATTGAGAATTGTTTGTCGATCAACTCTACTTCCTGGGTATTGGATACCGGATCAGGATCTCATATTTGCAATTCATTGCAAGCACTGAGAAACCGTAGAGTGCTGAAGGAAGGTGATATGACCCTAAAGGTTGCTAACGGAGCTAGCGTGGGAGCTGCGTCCGTCGGGGATTATCACCTAGGATTGACGAGTGGACACATTTTGGTTTTACATAACTGTTTTTTTTGTACCAAGCTTAACGTGTAATATCATATCAGTTTCCTTGTTATCAAATAAAGGTTATGATTTCACGTTTGTAAGAGATGTTGTTAACATCCACCTTAATCATGGTTTGATTGGGTCAGGTACACTAAATAACGGTATATATGTTTTAAACCAACTCCAAATTTTCAACGTCCAGAACACACTAAAAAGAAAGTCTCCAGATTTAAATAAAGCTTTCTTATGGCATTGTAGACTGGGTCACATCAATGAGAGAAGGTTGACTAAGTTGCATAGAGAAGGATATTTGGACTCATTCGAATATCAAACTTATGACACTTGTCAATCTTGTCTTAAAGGAAAGATGACAAAGACTCCATTTACTGGACATGGAGTAAGAGCGAGCGAGCTCTTAGGACTCATACACAGCGATGTATGCGGTCCGATGTCTACACATGCAAGAGGTGGTTTTTCCTATTTCATTACTTTCACGGATGATTACTCAAGATACGGATTCATTTATCTGATGAAACATAAATCCGAGGCTTTTGAGAAATTCCGAGAGTATAAGAATGAAGTAGAAAACCAAACCGGCAAAAGTATCAAGACACTTAGATCTGATCGAGGTGGTGAATACTTGAGTGTCGAGTTCCTAGGTTACCTAAAAGAGAAAGGAATTCTCTCTCAGCTTACTCCTCCATACACTCCACAGCATAACGGTGTATCGGAGAGACGGAATCGAACCCTATTGGATATGGTACGATCCATGATGAGTAATGCTGAGTTACCGCGATCTTTCTGGGGTTATGCGCTAGAATCAGCGGCATATCTTTTGAACATGGTTCCTACCAAGACTGTGCCTACCACTCCATATCAGATGTGGAGCGGGAAGAAACCCCATCTACAGTATATAAAGATTTGGGGATGTCCAGCTTTTGTTAAAAAACAGCATGTGGACAAGCTCGAGGCACGATCAGTAAAGTGTAAGTTTGTGGGATATCCAAAGAACTCCAGGGGATATCTATTCTATTACGCAGAGGAACAAAATGTATTTGTTTCTCGTAATGCCCATTTTCTAGAACATCAGTTTTTAGAAAAGGAATCAAGTGGGAGCGAAATAGAACTGGAAGAAATTCCAGAACCACAAACTAATACTGAAAGTTTGGTAGAACCGGTAGTTCAAGAAGAACAGGACATTCCCGCACCCCTCCGCAGGAGTAGTAGGCCGTCTCATTCGCTTGAGAGATACTACGGTTTTCTCATAGATGGGGATAGAGAGGATTGCATTATAGATGATGATGAACCTACTGACTTCCAGCAGGCCATTCAGAGCGGCGACTCGGTACGATGGCTAGATGCAATGCGGACCGAAATGGAGTCCATGTACACCAACAAAGTATGGACTTTGGACTTTGCTCCAGATGGGGTAAAACCCATAGGATGCAAATGGATCTTCAAGAAAAAGATTGGTGTAGATGGACAGGTGGAAACCTATAAGGCTAGACTTATTGCAAAGGGTTTTCGTCAAAGACCTGGTTTGGACTATGACGAAACTTTTTCTCCAGTGGCTATGCTCAAATCCATTCGGGTCCTTCTTGCTATTACTGCCTTCCATGATTATGAAATCTGGCAGATGGACGTAAAGACGGCTTTTCTGAATGGAAATTTAGAAGAGTGCGTCTATATGGATCAGCCAGAGGGTTTCAATCAGAGTGGGAGCAGCGAGAAAGTATGCAAGCTGCTTAAATCCATTTATGGACTAAAGCAGGCATCGCGGAGTTGGAACATCTGTTTTGATGAGACAGTCAAAGAATATGACTTTATCAAAAATCCAGATGAACCGTGCATATATAGTAAAGTTGTAGCCAGAAGTGTCGTATTCCTCGTCTTGTACGTGGATGACATTCTATTGATAGGAAATGACATTCCTATGCTACAATCTGTCAAAGGATTCTTGTCACACAGGTTCTCCATGAAAGACCTGGGTGATGCCTCTTACATTTTGGGGATCCGGATCTATCGTGATAGATCCAAGAGGATGTTGGGACTTTCGCAGTCCAGGTATATCGACACTATACTGAAAAGATTCAGTATGGAAGATTCTAAGCGCGGTAATCTACCGGCTTGTCATGGAATCACCCTCTCCAAAGAGATGTCTCCCAAGACTGATTTGGAAAGGGAACGCATGTCTATTATACCCTACGCTTCTGCGGTAGGCTCTATAATGTATGCGATGTTGTGTACCAGACCAGATGTAGCTTACGCACTGAGCGTGGTAAGCCGGTATCAGTCAGACCCAGGGGAGAAGCACTGGATAGCAGTAAAGAACATTCTCAAGTACCTGAGAAGGACTAAGGAGATGTTCTTGGTTTACGGCGGAAAAGACCTCAGGTTGGAGGCCTTTGCTGATTCCGGCTTCCAGAGTGATAAGGACGATTCCAAGTCCATGTCGGGTTATGTCTTTACCCTCAATGGAGGGGCGGTGTGCTGGAAGAGCTCCAAGCAGGACACCGTTGCTGACTCAACGATGGAAGCGGAGTATATAGCTGCTTGCGATGCCGCAAAAGAAGCAGTCTGGATGAAGAAATTCCTAACAAAACTTCAGGTGGTTCCTACCATAGTTGATCCAATACCTCTGTATTGCGACAACAACGGAGCTATAGCTTTAGCAAAGGAACCAAGGTCCCATCAGAAGTCCAGACACATCTTAAGGCGGTATCACCTGATCAGGGAGATCATTGATCGTCAGGAGATCGAGGTTCGGAGAGTTGCTTCTGAAGAGAACATTGCGATCCATTCACGAAGGCCCTACCTCAGATTCAGTTCGAGAGGCTACTCGAGATCATCGGTCTTCGATACGCCAGTACATGGCCCTAGTGCAAGTGGGAGATTGTTAGTGTTTATGCCCTAGAAGGCCATTACTGTATCATACTAGTTTGTATATTACTTAATAGAAGCTTAGGATATTCACATGTATATAACAGTCTTGCTAAACATGGTAGTATGCTACTTGGTTTTTCTATCTTAATATGTGAGTATACGTATTGATAGAGCTCTTAGGATCTTGCTTGTCTACCAGCGTTGTGATGGCAGTCACACTAGTGGGGGCTGGGTAGTCTACAAGCACATCCTTATTCTGGTCCCTGGTCGTTGGATTATCGAGACAGAGCATCGATACTCCGGAGTAGACTAGTGTGTGCGCTTCTCATCCCAGTTGGGGAGATGGTCTATCCCACAGCCGTCAGTACGTCGTACTGGAGATAGTATGCAGGTGCTCGTTGGGTTACGGGTACACCGGACAGGACTCACAGGGAACTGTTGGTTGGTTTTATACCAGTCGTCAGTGAACAGTTCCCAGGTGACATGAGTACAGCATAGTCCGCAGACTTGACACTGCTACTTCGCCTCGAGTGTGTCCCACTGTTCTTAGATTGCTACCCTACCACGGCTCAAAGGAGTCGTGCAAACAGGTAGCAGTTGGGTGCAGTCCCGAGCACTTGGAGGCAGTGGCGGTTAGACAGGATTCGTCTCTCCCGGTATTGGGGGTTGATATCACGCTGTGTCAGAGAGCCATTACGCAAAGTCCCTGGCCAAGGCAAGCGAGATTTGCTGGTAGGTTCCAGTAGTTTCTCAGGATGTAATGGGCTTCGCTCCGACACGACTTATACCGCTATTAGGGGACTGACGCTTGCCGCCCCCTAGGCCCGATATGCGATAGTCTTAGACGAACGGACCGGACTGTATGGAGATTGTCACATTAGACTCAGTAGGAGTTCGGATGGGTTTCCTCATCGGCCTTCTTATCGACATCTACCTGGGGACCGTTACGTACAGCTAGTGCCGCTTGCGGTCTGTGGTTAAACCCGCTGCCAGCGTAGTAGTCGAGTCTCTAGAGTCCCACACAGAGAGTTTCCCTACTCCAGGCGAAACGATATAGAGGTCGTATGGTTTTACGACAAGGGTTCGGACGCATACGTGTGTTTACACACGTACGACTTTTCGGACAGTTTTTACCAGTCGGCTTTGGTTTAAGCCAGTTACTGGTATCCGGTTATTGGATTTTTTCAGTCTAAAGTTTTTCCGTATTTTTGCGGAAAGGAGGGGCGTTCTCGTAATTGCGCGAGAAGCTTCTAGAAGATGGTGACTAAGGAGGTTTAGGTGGCATATACATTGAATGAGATTAGTGAGTCATATGGATGATTCATCCATGTCATTAATGCTTCATAATTGCTTAATGACTCATGGAGATGAATCACCACAAGATATTTATCAAGCATGTTGTAAAATGATTTCTTTTCTTTTCTTGATAAAAAGAAATGCTTGATATATATTATGATAACTCATTCTTCTCACTTCACCATTATCCTCACCTTCTCTCTCCTCAAGCTCTCCCTCTTCAAACCCTAATCCTCCCCTCTCATGTGTTGAGTACAAGGATTAGTTAGACTAATTAAACCATAACCCTTACTCTATATCACCTAGCTTCTTTGATTAGCACTTAAAGAAGGTTAGTTGCCTCAAGTTTAGAGGCTAAGCTTGGAGTAAAGCTCTCGGGTGGATCGTCTACTACTTTGAGAAGGCCGAGGAGGAGGTGGAGTTCGCAAAGACGAAGGACACGATTCGTTAGGTATAATCCCTAAACATAGTAGCATAGAAACTCTATGTTTTAAGTTAGTTATCGTTTAGCTTCGATTCAAGCGGTTAGTCGATGTTTGTTCACTAAACAAGTTCGTTTTTCAAATTTCCGCCTCCCCACAAGCATTGGGGTGTAGTACATCAACTTACAGTTCGATCATTTCTTTTCCTTCGGATAGCTCTATCAGGTCTTCCCAAAATATTTCTGTTAGTGCGAGAACCCTACGACTTTGCACAATGATCATCACGGCATCAAAGTCTTCATCGACCAATTCCTTAACCAATTTGGCCAATGCATCCGCCTTGCTGTTTTCCACACACGGTATACTTTCCAGGGTATATGAAGGGATTTGTGTCAGCAGTCACTGCATTCTTTCTCCATACTTTATCAGCTCTACCTTGCATGTCTGATAATCGCCATTTACTTGGCTGACGATCAACTGGGAGTCTCCATATATGAGGTGGTCTTTGATTCCCATGTCGATAGCGAACTCGAGACCTGCTATCAAACTTCATATTCAGCTTCGTTATTAGTCCTTGGCTCTGTTAAGGAGACGGCATAACGCAATATCCCTTCTTACGAAATCACGAAGATAATGCCCACCCCAGCTTTGATTATGGGGGTGTTTTGCTTTCGCCTCTTCACGGAAGATGCTCCATCGAAGTAGAGTTCCCATTGGAGATCATTTTCTTCTTCGATTGCGTTGAACACATGTTCATCTGATAATTCGCAATTTAATGGGGAGTCAGCTGATATCGGATGCTCCGCGAGGAAGTCGGCAATGGCCTGTCCTTTCACTGCTTTGAGGGGACGATACGTTATCGAGAACTCCATCAGGAGGAGGGCCCATTTGGCAAGCCTTCCTGTTCGTATAGACCTTGACATTAGGTATTTGAGAGGATGCACCTTCTATATGAAACGGAACTCGTCTGCCAAGAAATAATGTCTGAGCTTAGTTATTGTGAAGATCAGTGCCAGGCAACGCTTTTCGATGGGGGAATAGTTGTTTTCTGCTCCTAGGAGAACTCGACTCAAACAATACAGAGCTCTCTTCTTTCCCTGATCGTTCTCTTATGCCCATAATGCGCCTAGAGAACCCTCAAGGGCCGTTGTATATAGGATACGAGGTTTTCCCTTAACCGGAGCAGTCAATACCAGCAGATTTTGCAGGTATTGTTTAATTTCGTACAGTGCATTTTGGCACTTTTTATCCCAGACGAACGGGGTCCCCTTCTTCATCAAATGACTGTAGTGACGACATTTTCCGGAAAGGTTGGTTATGAACCGTCGGATGTGTTAGTGTATATGACTAAGAGGTCATTACTGTATCATACTAGTTTGTATATTACTTGATGGAAGCTTGGGATATTCACATTTGTATAGACAATCTTGCTCAAAATGGTAGTATGCTACTTGGTTTGTTTCTACTTCAATGTGTACATGTGTTTCTTTTAGCATATCACCTATACACATTAGTGGAGCCCTTAGGATCTTTGCTTGATTACCAGCGTTGTGATGGCAGTCACACTCGTGGGGGCTGGGAAATCTACAAGCACATCCTTATACAGGTCCCTAGTCGTAGGACTATCGAGACAGGGCATCGATACTCCGGAGTAGACAAGCGTATGCGCTTCTTATCCCAGCAGGGGAGACGGTCTGTCCCACGCCGTCAGTACGTCATACTCGAGATAGTATGCGGGTGCTAGTTAGGTTATGAGTACACTGGACAGGACTCGTCGGGAACTGTTGGTTGATACTATACCTATCGTCAGTTATCAGTTCCCAGGTGACATGAGTATAGCTTAGTCCGCTGACTTGACACTGTCACTTCGCCTCGAGTGCGTTCCAACTGTACTTTGATTACTACCCTACCACGGCTCAAAGGAGTCATGCAAACAGGTAGTAGTTGGGTGCAGTCCCGAAGAACTTGGAGGCAGTGACGGTTAGACAGGATTCGTCTCTCCCGGTATTAGGAGTTGATATCGCGCTGTGTCAAGGAGAGCCATTACACATAGTCGTCCCTGGCCAGGGCAAGCGAGATATACTGGTAGGTTTCCAGTGTTATCTCAGGGTGTTCTGGGCTACACTCTGACATGACTTGTATCGCTATTAGGGGACTGACGTTTACCGCCCCCTAGGCCCGCCATGCGATATTCTCAGACGAATAGACCGGACTGTACGGAGACTGTCACATTCAGCCTCAGTAGGAGTTCGGAAAAAATTTAACCTCATTATTCTTCTTATCGGCATCTACCTGGGGACCGTTACGTACAGCTAGTACCGCTTACGGCCTGTGGTTAAACCCACTGCCAGCGTAGTGTCGAGTCTTTAGAGTCCCACACAGAGAGCTATTCGCCTTTGGGCAAAACAGAGTAGAGGTCGCATGGTTTTGCGACAGGGTTCGTTCACATCCGTGCACTTGTGCACGTTTGGTGTCCGGGCAGTTATTACTAGCGGGCTTTGGTTTAAGCCAGATCCTAGTATACATTTTGGGATTGGTTTTATCTCGTTTGTATTTGTGTTCCTCGGAACACGGATGCGGGTGTGTATGCACGGTTGACCGAGATAGAGGCAGAGGATTCTCATTAGGGTTGTTGACTGTTGACTTTTTCTAAACCCTAATGAGAATAAGAAATATGATTAATAATAATATTAATTAAATTTTATTGTGCCTTGGTTGGGTTGAAAGTTTGACCTTGTTGACTTGTTGACTTTGTTGACTAGTTTGGACTTGTTGACCATCATCATTTCATGGCTATCATTTCATGGCTATGACTTTTGCTTGCTTGTTGTTCTTTACAAAATGAGTGCATGAAATGATAATGCCATTGACATGAACCATCATAAATACTTAATTATTATTATGATGATGATTATTTTTCCTTTTGAGAGCATGGTTGTAAAAGTCTTCTCTAATTCTATCATTTCCATTTTCTCTCATCCAAGCTCTCCCTCTTCCTCTTGCTCTTCCTCTTGCTCATGGTTCTCTTGTCTCATGAGTTGAGAAATAAGAATCATTGAGATAAAACCCTAAAACACTTCTCTACTCATCCTAGAGTACAAGGTCTAGCAAGCCAAGTATTTTAGTTTCCTCTTGATTGAGGTTGGAGCTAAAGGTAGAAGCTTTCGGGTGGATCCATTTTCGGCACAAGGAGACGACGAGGTGAGGCCGATCCAACCACTACAAGGAGTTCAAGAGAAGGAGTTCAAGATTAGGTATAACCCCTAACATAGTAGCTAAACTCTTAGTTAGGTTGTTAGATAGTTTGTTTAGCAAAGATCCGGTTTAGAGTCCATGTTACCCTTCACCGAAAAATCATTTTTCACCATTTCCGCAACCCCGAAAGAACCGGGGATGGGTAACGTGGACTTACAGTGGTATCAGAGCTAGCTAAACACTATCTAGCATGTTAGCAAAGTATCTAAAATTTCGA
Organism: Agapanthus africanus; assembly: GCA_030015575.1. Taxonomy (NCBI): domain Eukaryota; kingdom Viridiplantae; phylum Streptophyta; class Magnoliopsida; order Asparagales; family Amaryllidaceae; genus Agapanthus; species Agapanthus africanus. Next base: position 136,902,201 of record JASDDO010000026.1, read on the forward strand.
TCGGAGAAAAAATCACAAAACATGCACGAAAACCATGCTTGCTGTCGATTTTTTAAACAGCTCAAAAAATAATTTGACACATCTGAAAAATCGTCTCAGGGTTTTCTGTAAACACACAGCAAAAACGATCCAGCGAGTCGACCAACTCACCGCGGAACCGCGGCCAAAACAAGCGTTTGGCCGCGGATCCACGGCCGAGTTGACTCGGCCGTGGATTGGTTTTGCTGCAGAGTGTTCTGTGTGCAGTTTTGGGATTTTTGGAATATGTTGTTTCTGCCCAGATTTTCCAGAAAACAAATTTGTGTTTGGGGTGGTTACAAATCCGTATTTTGATCGAACTTCTATAAACTTTGGTTAATGGGTTATATCTGTGATGTGATATATGTATTGAACGTCTGTTAATCGCTATATGTCGATTAGTGGGGGTTTACATATCTGTGATCTGTAATGTTGCTGTTATGTGTATATGAATTCGTTGGATTGTCGCGGATGAATAGCCGAGGGGTTGTGAGATGAGAGTTTTCTTTAACTTTTCATTTGATGTAATATGTAATGATGTAATATTATTTTTATGGCCGCACATCCGGGATGAGGTTGTAGCCGCCATTGTATATTATTTCTTTTACTGTTTTTGCTCCTAGGATAGACCCAAGGTGAGGTGCACAAACTACCGGATACCTCGAAGTGCCGAGTGGCCTACTCATGTTGTTGAGGGAGGTTGCTTCACTTCGGGTATTTGGCGGGTAGTTTGCCGCACTCGTAGGGGTCTAGGGTGGGGTATTGGCTATTCATCGCGACCGTGTAATCCGCTTTTCGTTATAGGATCGAACGAAACGCGGATTCCTAGTATATCCAAGGTGTTCATCTGTGATCTGGAATGGCTATCATTGCATCTGACGAATGTATATATCTATATATGATATCTATTTAGGCGTTGCTTATATTTTGCATCCGCGCTAGTCCAGCCCCCGCTCTGTCGTTAGTTAAGTAACCTGACGGGTAATGATGGGGCCCCGTGGCGAATGCGGATGGCATAAGCGTACGTCATATTTTCGTTGTTTTCTACAATGGTAAGATTAAATGATGGGACGCATTAAATTAATGCAAGAAAATAAACCAAAGTAAAGTCGTTGGAACAATTTCAAAACCACTCGGTTTCTTTTCAAAAACAACTTTTAAACGCGGAACTTAAGCCACTCCTTTTTAAAAGCTATCTCGTTCCATCGACTATATCAAGTTCACTACGTTCATGGTTTCGCCAAAACCATTCGTAGCCCTCCGTCATTTCATATGAATATTCAATAGTATTCAAGCTATGTTTGTTGACCTTCGTCAAGGCATAGTGATTGGTAGCTGTTGGGTGTTCATATGTAGCATAGATAGATGCGTTGGTTTGGGACAGTCGTATTACCTTGTTGACTTTCATCAAGGGTAGATATGGGTGGGTTCAAATTAACCTGGACAATGACAGGTAGAACTTGACATGTGACTTATAATTTGTTGACCTTCGTCAAGATCATAAGAGCATGGGGCAAAAATCCACATCGGGAGTTTCTAAAGAAACTGAAACTTGCTAGCGCTGCATACCATTTGGAGTGTGATGATTCTGGTAGGATTCCTTCAGTTTTGTCACACGATGATATTTGGATCCCGATCCTACTGTGAGTATATGCTACTCCTCGGGAAATTTCTAACTTAATGATCAATGCTATAAACCAAGTAGGTGTCTAGAAAGGTGTTAGCGGGGCTACGCCTCGAGGGAAAAGAGGTTATTTAATTAAGGAACTTCACGAAAGCGTTGGAAAACCTCCCTCGAAGTACCAACACTGGCCTGGCTGAACGGTTAAGCAAGTATTGTACGGTGAGATTGATCCCGACTAATTCTTCCTTTTTGTTTTGAAGAGGAATTCGAGAAACAGTGGGAGCCATCCTGTTTAGATAAATTAAAAACCAATCTAAACTTGCAAGAGCATCTCGCTGAGTGTTTTTCTTCTCTCTCTCTTAATTGCAGCGACCCAGTGACCACACATAGGTTACATCTAGATAATAAAATGACTGAATCTGACTGTTATGATTGGCAAAGATCTTTCCAGATGTCCATTGCCCATGACAAGCTGGGACACCTCTTAACTAATCAAACCCCTGCCGTCTCAGGACCAGTTTCCCCTGTCACGGATAGAGATATCCGTAAGACATCGGAAAAAGACCGTATGAAAGCCAAGTGCCTCGTGTTAGCCTCAGTTGATGGTGCATAGCAGAGGCATCACGAGAAGATGGACTTAGTTTCTATCTTCCTCCATAACAAAGATTTATATGGAGAGCAATCTCGTATCGCAAGATATGAGACCTCGAACGAATTGCTTCAAGAGAGGTTGACTATCGGGTCATCTGTAGGGGCAACGTACTTATAGAGACCAGCTATTTTGAGCTCACGGACCTGAAGACCACGTTGAAGAACGGGTCAAATACTGACTTGATTCTACAATCTCTGCCCTCTGCTTATACCCTGAAGGAAACCAGGGAAGTAAAAGGAAAGGGAAGGGCAAAAGTTTCGGGACTGGATGTAGTATAGGAGGGATGTTCCTATTATTACAGGAATGAACATTGGCAGAAGGATTGCAGGGCTAGTAAAGCCAGTAGCTAGGATTCGAAACATGTTGTGGCTTCGGCTTCGGGTGTGTTTGTAGTAGAGAACTGTATGTCAGTTAACCCTACTTCCTGGGTATTGGATACCGGATCAGGAGCTCACATCTGTAATTCGTTACAGGCTCTGAGAAACCATAGGGTTATCAGGAAAGGTGATATGACACTCAGGGTTGCTAACGGAATGAGCATGGACGCTGAATCCGTAGGGGAATATCATCTTGGACTGACAACTGGGCAGATATTGATTCTGCGTAGCTGTTTGTATGTACCAGGTGAGACTTGTAATATCATATCCGTATCCTTATTTTCTAAGGAAGGATATGATTTTACTTTTGTAAGCGATGTGGTCCACATCTACCTAAATCAAGCTCTGATTGGGTCAGGTATATTAGAAAACGGGATATACGTATTGAATCAAGCTCAGATTTTCAGTGTCCAGAACACACTTAAAAGAAAGTCTCCGGAAACAAATCAAGCTTTCTTATGGCATTGTAGACTGGGTCACATTAATGAGACACGGTTAAAAAAGTTACATAAAGACGGATACTTGAATCCGTTCGAGTATCAGTCTTATGCCACTTGTGAATCTTGTCTCATGGGAAAGATGACAAAGACTCCGTTCACTGGACACGGAGTAAGAGCGAGCGAGCTCTTGGGACTCATACACAATGACGTGTGTGGTCCAATGTCTACACATGCACGAAGTGGTTATTCATACTTCATTACTTTCACGGATGATTTCTCTAGGTATGGACATGTCTTCCTGATGAAGCATAAATCCGAGGCCTTTGAGAAATTTCAGGAATACAAGAATGAAGTTGAAAAACAAACAGGCAAGAGTATAAAGACACTGAGATCTGATCAAGGTGGTGAATACTTGAGTGCCGAGTTTCTGGACTACTTAAAAGAGAATGGAATTCTCTCTCAACTTACTCCTCCATACACACCACAACACAACGGTGTATTTGAAAGGAAGAATCGAACCCTATTGGATATGGTTCATTCCATGATGAGTAAGGCTGAGTTGCCGTGATCTTTCTGGGGTTATGCACTAGAAACAGCTGCATATCTCTTGAACAAGTCTCCAACCAAGACTGTGCCTACCATCCCATATCAGATGTGGAGTGGGAAGAAACCCTGTCTTAAGTATCTTAAGAAATGGGGATGTCCAACTTTGTAAAGAAGCAGCATGCGGACAAGCTCGAGGCACTCTCAGTACTGTGTAAGTTTATGGGATACCCCAATAACTCCAGGGGGTATCTTTTCTATTCCGCAGAGGAACAAAAGGTTTTTGTTTCTCAGCATGCCCACTTCTTGGAAACTGAATTTTTAGAAAGTCAGATAAGTGGGAGCGCAATAGAATTGGAAGAAATTCCAGAACCACAAACTATTACTGAAAGCTTGGAAGAACCAGAAGTTTCAGGAGAACCGGACATTCCTGCGCCGCTCCGCAGGAGTAGTAGGCAGTCTCATCCGCCCGAGAGATACTACGGTTTTCTCATAGACAGGGATAGAGAGGATTGCACCATTGATTATGATGAGCCTACTAGCTTCCAGCAAGCCATTCAGAGCGGTGACTCAGTAAAATGGCTGGATGCAATGCGGACCGAGATGGAGTCCGTGTACACCAACAAAGTTTGGACTTTGGACTTTGCTCCAGAAGGGGTAAAACCCGTAGGCTGCAAATGGATCTTCAGAAAGAAGATTGGTGTAGATGGGCAGGTTGAAACCTATAAAGCTAGACTTGTTGCAAAGGGTTTTCGTCAAAGACCTGATTTGGACTATGACGAGACCTTTTCTCCAGTGGCTATGCTCAAATCCATTCGGATCCTTCTTGCCATTGCTGCCTTCCACAATTATGAGATCTGGCAGATGGACGTAAAGACGGCTTTCCTAAATGGAAATTTAGAAGAGTGCGTCTATATGGATCAGCCGGAGGGATTCATTCAGAGTGGGAGCAGTGGTGAAGTGTGCAAGTTGCTTAAGTCCATCTATGGACTGAAGCAGGCATCGCGGAGTTGGAACATCTGCTTTGATGATACTGTCAAAGAATTCGACTTTATCAAAAACCCAGATGAACCATGCATTTACAGTAAGATTATAGGGAGAACTGTGGTATTCCTCGTCTTGTACGTGGATGACATTCTCCTAATAGAAAATGATATTCCTATGCTACAGTCAGTCAAAGGATTCTTGTCACACAGGTTCTCCATGAAAGACCTGGGTGATGCCTCTTACATTCTGGGGATCCGGATCCATCGTGATAGATCCAAGTGGATATTAGGACTTTCACAGTCCAGGTACATCGACACCATACTGAAAAGATTCATATGGAAGATTCCAAGCGCGGTAATTTACCGGCTTGTCACGGGATCACCCTCTCCAAAGAGATGTCTCCCAAGACTGATTTGGAAAAGGATCGCATGTCTGTTATACCCTACGCTTCTGCGGTAGGCTCTATAATGTATGCGTTGTTGTGTACCAGACCAGATATAGCTTATGCACTAAGTGTGGTAAGCCGGTATCAGTCAAACCCTGGGGAGAAGCACTGGATAGCGGTAAAGAACATTCTCAAGTACCTGAGAAGGACTAAGGAGATGTTCTTGGTGTATGGCGGAAAAGACCTCTAGATCGAGGCCTTTGCTGACTCCAGCTTCCAGAGTGACAAGGATGATTCCAAGTCCATGTCGGGTTATGTCTTTACCCTCAATGGAGGGGCGGTGTGTTGGAAGTGTTCCAAACAGGAAACCGTTGCTGACTCGACGATAGAAGCGGAATATATCGCTGCTGCTGATGCCGCAAAAGAAGCCGTCTGGATAAGGAAGTTCATGAAAGAACTTCAGGTGGTTCCGTCCATTGTTGATCCAATACCTCTGTATTGTGACAACAACGGGGCTATAGCTTTAGCGAAAGAACCCAAGTCCCATCAGAAGTCCAGGCACATCTTGAGGCGGTATCACCTGATCAGGGAGATTGTGGATCGCCAGGAGATCGAGGTTCGGAGTGTTGCTACGGAAGATAACACTGTAGATCCATTTACGAAGGCCTTACCCCAGACTCAGTTCGAGCGGCTGATCGAGATGATAGGTCTTCGATACGCCAGTACATGGCCTTAGTGCAAGTGGGAGATTGTTAGTGTATATGCCTTAGAGGCCATTACTGTATCATACTAGTTTGTATATTACTTGATGGAAGCTTGGGATATTCACATTTGTATAGACAATCTTGCTCAAAATGGTAGTATGCTACTTGGTTTGTTTCTACTTCAATGTGTACATGTGTTTCTTTTAGCATATCACCTATACACATTAGTGGAGCCCTTAGGATCTTTGCTTGATTACCAGCGTTGTGATGGCAGTCACACTCGTGGGGGCTGGGTAATCTACAAGAACATCCTTATACAGGTCCCTAGTCGTAGGACTATCGAGACAGGGCATCGATACTTCGAAGTAGACTAGCGTATGCGCTTCTTATCCTAGCAGGGGAGACGGTCTGTCCCACAGCCGTCAGTACGTCGTACTTGAGATACTATGCGGGTGCTCGTTAGGTTACGAGTACACTGGACAGGACTTGTCGGGAACTGTTGGTTGGTACTATACCTATCGTCAGTTATCAGTTCTCAGGTGACATGAGTACAGCTTAGTCCGCTGACTTGACACTGTCACTTCGCCTCGAGTGTGTTCCTACTGTACTTTGATTACTACCCTACCACGGCTCAAAGGAGTCGTGCAAACAGGTAGTAGTTAGGTGCAGTCCCGAAGCACTTGGAGGCAGTGACGGTTAGACAGGATTCGTCTCTCCCGGTATTGGGAGTTGATATCGCGCTGTGTCAGGGAGAGCCATTACACATAGTCGTCCCTGGCCAGGGCAAGTGAGATATACTGGTAGGTTTCCAGTATTATCTCAGGGTGTTCTGGGCTACACTCCGACACGACTTGTACCGCTATTAGGGGACTGACGTTTACCGCCCCCTAGGCCCTCCATGCGATATTCTCAGACGAACAGACCGGACTGTACGGAGACTGTCACATTCAGCCTCAGTAAGAATTCGGATGGGTTTCACCTTATCAGTCCTCTTATCGGCATCTACCTGGGGACCGTTACGTACAGCTAGTACCGCTTGCAGCCTGTGGTTAAACCCACTACCAGCGTAGTGTCAAGTCTTTAGAGTCCCACACAGAGAGCTATTCGCCTTTTGGCAAAACAGAGTAGAGGTCGCATGGTTTTGCGACAGGGTTCGTTCACATCCGTGCACTTGTGCACGTTTGGTGTCCGGGCAGTTATTACTAGCGGGCTTTGGTTTAAGCCAGATCCTAATATACGTTTTGGGATTGGTTTTATCTCGTTTGTATTCGTGTTCCTCGGAACACGGATACGGGTGTGTATGCACGGTTGACCGAGATAGAGGCAGAGGATTCTCATTAGGGTTGTTAACTTTTGACTTTTTCTAAACCCTAATGAGAATAAGAAATATGATTAATAATAATATTAATTAAGTATTATTGTGCCTTGGTTGGGTTGAAAGTTTTACCTTGTTGACTTGTTGACTTTGTTGACCGGTTGACTAGTTTGGACTTGTTGACCATCATTATTTCATGGCTATCATTTCATGGCTATGACTTTTGCTTGCTTGTTGTTCTTTACAAAATGAGTGCATGAAATGATAATGCCATTGACATGAACCATCAAAAATACTAAATTATTATTATTATGATGATTATTTTTCCTTTTGAGAGCATGGTTGTAAAAGTCTTCTCTAATTCTATCATTTCCATTCTCTCTCATCCAAGCTCTCCCTCTTCCTCTTGCTCTTCCTCTTGCTCATGGTTCTCTTGTCTCATGAGTTGAGAAATAAGTACCATTGAGATAAAACCCTAAAACACTTCTCTACTCATCCTAGAGTACAAGGTCTAGCAAGCCAAGTATTTTAGTTTCCTCTTGATTGAGGTTGGAGCCAAAGGTAGAAGCTTTCGGATGGATCCATATTCGGCATAAGGAGACGACAAGGTGAGGCCGATCCGACCACTACAAGGAGTTCAAGAGAAGGAGTTCAAGATTAGGTATAACCCCTAACATAGTAACTAAACTCTTAGTTAGGTTGTTAGATAGTTTGTTTAGCAAAGATCCGGTTTAGAGTCCATGTTACCCTTCACCGAAAAATCGTTTTTCACCATTTCCGCAACCCCGAAAGAACCGGGGACGGGTAACGTGGACTTACAGGATGTACATGGGCCTTCCTTAGAGAGACCGCAGTTGTTTAAGGGTTCTTGGCGTGGGCATTTCCATAATTACTTTGATCTTTGAGGGATCAATTTCAATACCCCGGTGACGTATGATGAATCCTAGGAATTTACCTAAGGAAACTCTAAACGCGTATTTTAGAGAATTCATCTTCAGATTATACTCCCGAAGATGTTGGAATACTATTTTTAGATGTTCCCAATGTTCCTCGTAAGATTTGCTCTTTACAACAAGGTCGTCAATGTAGCATTCGAAAATTTCATGGGTGAGGTCATTGAAGTCTTTGTCATGGCCCTTAGGTAGGTAGCACCAGCATTTTTCAACCCGAAGGGCATTACCTTATAGCAAAATATGTCCAGCGGGGGGCAGAAGGCAGTATGCTTCTAGTCTTCAGGATGCATTTTTATTTGGTTGTATCCTGAAAATCCATCCATGAAGGAGAAGACCTCATGGATAAACTTTTTATCGATCATAAACTCGATAACGAGCACCGGAAAGTCGTCCTTCGGGCAAGCTTTGTTGAACTCCCGAAAATCCACGCTGATGTGCACCGTCCTATTTTTCTTCGTCATTGGAACGATGTTAGCGATCCAGTCGGGATATTGAACTTCTTGGATGAAGCCGGAGTCGATTAATTTCTTGACTTCAGTGTTGATACTCATCTCAAGTTCGAGTCGCATCCTTCTTAGCTCCTGTTTGATTGGCTTTATACCTGGTGATATTGCCAGTTTATGTACTGCCGCTTTTGGATCTAAACCCGGCATTTCAGAGTAATTTCAGGCGAAGCAATCTTTATACTGCATGAGCACGTCTTTTAATGTGGCCACCTGTTTTTCAGATAGTAGCTCACCAACGAACGTTGGCCTCGGATCATTTTCCGTCCCTAAGTCAATTTTTTTAGGTTGTCCGCTGTAGTGTGTATCCCATCTTCCAGCTCTTTTGGTGCTGGTGGAAACTCTGAGATCACCTCGTTCTCATTTTCGTTGGAGAATCACCTGTAGAGGTCATTCATAGTTTTGTGCCCTCCCTCTTTTGAAAGTGTTATCATATGGCAGGTACAAGTTCACTTTCATTCTTTTGGTTGAGTTGATCTTAACTTGACAGTGCAGGTCCTTTTTGCTCATACTTTATGGCGGGGTTACTCTCCAGCTGTCGGATAACATAAATCTACCTTATCGATACAGGTCTTCTACCCAGTCTTTGAAGGTGAAGTAGTTTTCAAGAGGATGACCTATTACTTGGTAATAGGAGCAGTAATCCGGGTGATGGGCCTCATTTATTTGTTCGGTGTGCCGAGACTCCGGAAGCGTCATCATTTGGTGCTTGATTAAAAGGTTAAATATTTTCCTTGTCTTATCTTGAGGAAACGAATATTCCCAACCCATCTTCTTTATAAAGGACGGGCTCCACTCGAGCTTTTCTCGATCGAACGGCGTATTGGATCCACTTTGTTGTTTTCGAACGTTGTTTACGTTCATTGCCCTATTTTTGCCTCCATTCTGGGGTTTTCCCTTTTCACGAGAACATATAGCGGGCCGGGGATGAAGAGCATTACTGTCTACTTTCTCCGTAGATTACTGACTGAGACGCTACGTCCTAGCCTTTTCATAAATGGCCATTTTGCGGCTGTGGTTATCCCGGCTAGTTTGACAAGCTTCTTTTATTAACTTGTCAATTTGTTCTTCAAGCGACGGACTCAACATTTTTAGAACAGGAGCTTTCTCCGATTTGATGTCACGGCTATTTGGAAGAGCGTTCTCCGCTTCACTTGAGCTGTTTATGATGTAGTAATTGTAAATCTGCTCCCATTTCATGGACCGAACATATCCGATCCCGGTTGTCTCCATCTTCCCATTGGGCATCTTTCACTGAGTCCCGGGAATATCCCAAATCTTTTTGTAGAATTGGGCTTATCGAACAATTTGTTCGAGGGGTACACCTTGGCATCTTAACAGCCTTTTCAATCCCTCCGCGTAATATCTTGGCAGACGGATGGGTTGAATCCCGTCGAGTGCGAAATCGGCACCATACCAGACTTCTTTTTCTACTTTAGTCTTCGTAGATTGGTAGAAGAGGATCGCCTTTTCACCTTTTCGCCTAGAAGGTATATAGAAAGTTTGTAGCTTTTGTACACTGTATGTATCGAGCGCATCAAGTTCCTTGTAATGCCGGGACGGAGCCATTGTAATTTGTAGACTCTGATCTTCTTTGACAAAAGTTTGCATTGACGGGCAGACGGAGAACAAAGCATTGGCCTTGTCCTCTGAGTCGCTGCCAAAGACCAAGATAGGAGTAGATGGTCCGGGCTTATTATTTTCTTTTTGGGTTTGCCCTTAGTAGACTATTTCTTCATCTTTCTCGGTATCGCTCCCAAAGATCGGGATAGTGGCGACGGATTTCTGTTTATTCTCTGGCTTGTGGCACCTTTTCCGTATTCTCGAAGTCTGGTAGGAAGTACTTTGCATCTTCGTATTTTCGGACTTCGTTGACTGAGAACAGATTTAGCTTTCCCATGACGGGGTATTCTGAGCCGTCCTTGAAATACTTCATACACTGATATTGTGTAGAAGGGATTACATTATACTCGTGTAACCAAGGCCTGCCGAGCAAAGCATTATAGAAAGTCTTGGCGTCAATGATGTGAAATTTGATGTCAGTGACGAGCAACCCAAAGCGTAGCGTCGGTATTATGGAGCCAAGCGTTCGTGACGACTGTGAGTCGAACCAGCAGATGGTTATTTATCTCGGGCAAGGTAATGAATGTTCATACAAATTTCCTTCAGCACCCTCATGTTGAGAAGGTTAACGGAGGATCCGTGGGCAACGGGGATTTTTCCTATCCTGATATCGTGGCAGTACCCGGTGACATATAATGGGCGATTGTGTTCGCACGTACCAAGGAAGAGATCTTCATCGTTGAATATAATATCAGCAGTATGGACCTCTGTCGGTTCATTTTTCATTTTCTCTTCCTTGAGGAAAGCTTGGAATTGATTGGTCTCTCGTAATGCCTTGATCAGGGAATCTCGTGCCTCTTTATACAGGAGGAGAGAATCCAATATGCTCAGTTATGAAGGTATTTTCCTCAGATGTGCCAGGACGTTGTAATCCACCTTGTTTTTCTTAGGCGGATCTTTTGCGGTGAGCTCTTTGACTGCTTCTTCATCAAGGGCGATCTCCTCAGGGATTTTCCCTTTCCCTTTGTCTTTTTTGTTCAAATATTTGTTTGTAGGTTTGAGGTTCTTCTTAGGCAGCGTGCGAATACGCAGCTGAATATTTTCGCAGTTCTTCTCCTCTTCTTCTTATTCGGAGGCGGAGTCTTTGAAAAGAGGGTTGAGGGGTGTTTCATCCTCAGAATCACTCTCGAATGTAAGAACTGGAGATTTTCATCCATCCAAACTGGTACCAACCATATGCCAGTTGCCAGTCATTTCTTGATGCGCATTCGTCCTATTATTTTGTCGTTGATGAGCGCGAGTTTCGCGCTTCATCCTCTTGAAGCGTTTTTGATGGGCAACATATCCTTGCCACCACTTCTTGAAGGCACTGCATTCCTCGATGGGGTGGATGACCCTCCGATGATATAGACATTATTTTAGGTGCGAATCTTCTCCATCGAGGCGTATGACCCCAAGAGTGTCCTTTATGAAAGGTGGCAGCTTCATCTCCATTGACAGGGTTTTAGCGAACCACTTCTCTATTTTGATCCTACTCTTATTTGTTGCAGGTGTGTTTTGATTTGCTTAGAGTACTTTACAACTCGTCCTCGCCGCAGCTTCTTTATCTAGACGCTGACACTTAGCCTTTTCATATATGGTTGTCTCGCGTTCTCGGTCAACATTGCTTTCTTGAAAGCCTTCATTTAGCAGCCTCTCGATCGGGTCTTCTTCTGGCAGTTCCAGGGATTTTAGCGCCGATTCTGCCCCCGGTTCCTCTGTGTTGTTTTCTGACGCTGAGGGAGCCTCTTCGTCATATAACGAAGAATGGGAAACCATGTGGCAACTTGCTACATAGTCTTCGGTGTCCTGTGATGAGTCATTTCCTTCATCATTGTCACTATCTTCACCCTCAAGAATATGCTTGAGGAATTCTTCGAGCGTGACCGGTGTCCGCGCCTTCTGGTTATACTCCTCCAGTGCATCTATGTATTTTTGTAAATCCGTGCGCTTGTCGTCATACTCGGCAGGCTGCACGGGCTTCTTGGTCTTCTTCTTTGAAGACTTCGAAGGCTTGACTTGGGAGTTTTTCCCCTCGTTAACAATTTTCGATGCGGGACAAGGTTTTAACATCCCTTCGATTATTTCAGGTTCAAGTGGGATTTTCCACCTGACCGCCGGATATGCATATATATCCTTCAGCATTCTTTTGGTTTTTACTGAAAGAACGACTTCCTGTGGAGTTTCTTCTACGAGTAAGCATGATGCCCCATGCGCGTCCACCATTTTGGGTGTGTGTTTCTAGGGTGGGTTTACCTTCCAGTTATCAGACAGTGCAAATTTCCCCTATTGATACTAGTCCTCAACCCAGTTTTTGAAGACGTAGCAATTTTCGATTGGGTGGCTCACCATTCGGTGATAGGAGCAGTAGTTAGGGTTGTTAACGTCGCCGGGTTGCGGCGGATGCCGCGGGTCTGGCAATATGATGAGTTTATTGCACATTGCCAATTCGAACAGTCTCCTTATTTTGTTGCGGGGAAATGAGTAAGCACGTCCTAGTTTTTCTTCCAAGAAAAGGCGCGGACGTGCGTTATTTTGGCGAGCAGCTGGTTTTGGGTCACTTGGCTGTTGTTGCGTGTTGGCAACAAAGGCTGTTTTCCCTTTACCCTTAGCATTTTGAGGGTCCTTATTTGAGGAGGAGGTCCCATGGCCTATCTGGTCCATTTGGGCCAGTTTATCTATCAAAGCCTGGAAGGTAGTTAGTTTGAAGAATGTCATGAACTGGGACACAGCCGTTTGAGGATCCATGGTCCCGATGAATATGCCCACGGCAGGAGATTCTTCAATGCGTTGTTCACACTTAGACCATAGGTTCCGCCACCGGATCGTGTATTGGACCCATGTTTCTCTCGGTTTTACCCTAGCATTGATTAATGCCATGATCGGAGTGCGTTCGCTCGCGCTGGCAAACCACTGTGTGAACAATAGCTCCATTTCTGCAAATGTTTTCATGGAGTCATTTAGGAGCTCCGAGTACCATTCGAAGGCTGTTTCTGACAGGCTGCCAATGAACTGGTGAAGCAAAAATTTGTCGTCACCTCTAGTGTTGCCGCACAAAGCTCTGAATTGCGCGATGTGTTGGTGAGGGTTGCTTGTTCCTTTGTAGACATGGAACTTGGGGATTGTATATCCCGGAGGGTATTTGATTTGATCATACCAGCCTGGATATGGTCTCCCGGTTCTGACAATTTGGCCAGCGGCTTCATTAGCATGATGAGCTCTTATTTGTTGAGCAATGTAATCATCAAGGGCGGCCTTGGAGATCGTTTCCTCCTTGGCCGCTGATAAGGCCGGAGGAGGGTTTGATGCTTTCCCTCTGTCATCCTCGATGATTATCCGCGGATCTTTGGCCGGGGGTTCTGGTTAGATCAATATTCTAAACATGTTTTGGAACAAGAGAGCCATTTGATTTATATTAGCAGCTTGCTCAGCAGCCTCTTTGTCCTTTCTATCAAGCACCCTTCGTAAAAACTCTGTATCGGTCTCTAGCTTTTGGCACTGTTCAGCCTCTTTGTCTGGACTTTCTTTCTGTCCGATGAATGCCGTCATTTTGTTCAACATTTCTTTAAGCTTCTTTTGTTGCTCCTGAGCCTCAGTCAGCGACCGAGTTTGCGGTCGATGACTTACCGAAGCGCAGCTCCCTTCTTGCCTATTGGTCATATAGACCGTATGAACGATAATGCCCCCAGACTTGGGGCGTTTAGATCCATCGCCTTTGTAATTTGCCGCGGGCGGTATAGTTTTCTCTAGCCTCGTTCTTTTATGAGAGATTGGAGTTGAAGGAGCCGTTGTGACAGGCACGTGTTTTGGAAAAGTCCCCCATTGTATGGCGGAGGAGTGGTCTTTTCTTGTCGGACCTTCGATTTCTTTGGTTGACAAGAGTAATTTTTGTCAATCATAGAGTCTTGGACATTTTTCCAAACATTATGAATTTGCGAACCCGAAACCCGATCGACTTGAAACTAATTTTGTTGAACTTCCGACTGAGTTTACTTGTTACCGCTTTTGTATCATTTTACTTAATACTGAACGTATGATTTAATGCGATTTTTATAAGTTCATAAGACGCATAATAACTTCCATTGCACATGATTTGTTTAGCGGCATAAATGCACATATTATACCCGACCATAATACCTCTAGCGATAGTGCGCATCATTATTAAGTTTCGGTGTATAATGCATTTTCGAACATGAATATTATCGGTTTGGTTGTGTCAAGTACGCCAGTGAAAAGTGAATGGTTCATGATAGTGACAATACAGTGAATAGTGAATAAAACCATGTTATTGATGCGTACTTGTACACCACTAGCCCATACTCATAGATAGTGAAACCTGGGGAAAATGGGGGAAATCGAAGTGGAAAGGAAATTGTATTTAGCGAGGTCAGTGATTTAGAGGGTGATCATTCGAACAGCGAGTCTTATATATATTAGGTTTGGATCTAGCGGTCCGGTTGACAGGGTTATGTCTCGGGCAACGGTGGGCCGTAGTCTCGGGTATGTACGAGACCCTCGTTAAACATGATCATCCCTTTCCACAACTCGATTTCAAAGTGACTTAGAGACCGATAGGGACACCGATCATACATTGCATTTGTTTATTGACATATTAATTGCCTGCATTTATTATCTCCATCATTATTACTTTTATTTTTCTTGCCTCATTAATACTATTATAATATTGCTATTGTGTCGCCCTGACGACCTGAGTCTGCATGCTCCGTGATAGAGGTGGATTCGTCTGATCTCGAGAAGACCGTGAAGATCCAGACTAGTGAACCGGTTATATTTCTCCGTTGACATCCCTGGTTAGTTTCCCCCTGTTTACTTCCATTGAGTTCAGTTTCCTTTATATCCGATAGTTTTAGTGACTGCATTTTCTTTATCCGTGCTGAGTTTTACTGATTACCATATAATGTTAGAAGCCGAAATGTGACTACTACAGGATTTTTCCTAGATCGTAGGAGCATGGCTGGCCTTGTCACCCTCGTATTCCGTATTTTGGAAAGCGGGGCGTGACATGGTTTTGTTGGTATCAGAGCCCTGGGTTTAGAATAAGATTGCGGTTCAATTTAGCGGTTCCTAGAATAAGATTGCAGTTCAATAAGATTGCACTTCCATATACTACTTGTGCATCACCACTCCCATATACTACTTGTGCATCACCACTCAAGTTCATGTTTTGAATCTTATCTACTTTATCTTTTCCTCGTGTTCCGCATCATTAATCGTTATTTTCCTTCGTGTTCCACTATCTGATCATGACCCTTACTTTTCAGGCCATGGCCAACCCTGGGGCAGCACCGCTTCTCGATGAGGACACTCGGTATGGCGTTTCTTTCGACTGTATATTAGTGAGTTCAGATGACGAGGTCGATGGCCCACATGTCATTTTCGACGACAGCGAATCCAAGGACAAGGGAGTCGATGTCGCAGCTCCAGAGATCAATATGATTAATGATTCTGACGATGAAGAGGAGGACTCTGAAGAAGAGGATCCCGAAGAAGACCCAATAGAAGAGGATCCACAGGAAAATGCAATGGAAGAGGATCCCGAAGAAGACCCAATAGAAGAGGATCCACAGGAAAATGCAGTGGAAGAGAATCCCGAAGAAGACCCGATAGAAGAGGATCTACAAGAAAATGTAGTAGAGGAGAATCCTGAGGAAGACCATATGGAAGAGGATCCAGAAGAGGACCCGGAAGAGGCAGAGCATATGGAGGAGGATTCTGATGAGGAAGCTCCCGCCGAAGAGGAAGAGCTAGGAGAAGAAAACCTTATAGGGGAGGAATCTGAAGACGAACCTCCAGCCGAGGAGGAATCGGAAGATGAAACCTCGAGTGAAAAGGAACTCGAGGCTGAAGAACCTCAAGCAGATATCCAGGCAAGACACTATAGGAATGGTCGCCTCCATCTTAGCGTGAGAACATATCGCAACTTGTTGAACTTCCACAATCGCGACTGACGCGGCTTATTTTCTTTTCTTAGGGCCAAATAAAAACGATGTATAGTTTAGGGCCACGTTTATCTCTCAATTTACTCTGTCAAGATTTTCTAAATAATAAAGTTCTGGTTCAATCAAATTTTTCCTGAAGTATTGTACCTTTAAACCAGTTTGATGCATTAATTGATTCTTCATACAAAATTTCTTTCCCGTATTGCGAGTAATTACTTTATCTCATCCTTGAACCTTATAATCACCTGACCCACAATTTAGCTGACTTGGAAGGAAGTGCCTTACGTATGGACAGAGGAATGTACTCAGGCTTTGAGATACTGGAGCAGAAATTGACCACGACACCTATTCTTACAGTGCCAGACAATTCAGATGGTTTGGTGATACAGGGTGATGCTTCAGAGAAATGTTTAGACTGTGTTCAGATGCAAAAACGGTCGGGTAGTTTCTTATGCCTCACGGCAGCTGAAGAATCATGAGGGGAACTACCCAACACATGACTCGGAGTTAGCCGCAGTGGTTTTCGCATTGAAAATCTGGAGACATTACTTACTGGGCAAAAAGGTGGAAGTGTATACGGATCACAAGAGTCTGAAATACATGTTCACATATAGAGAATAGAATATAAGACAACACCGATGGTTAGAACTAATGGCGGACTACGACTTGGACTTATAGTACCATCAGGGGAAAGTAAATGTTGTACCCGACGCTCTTAGTCGCAAGCCAGCGGTCATGATGTTGACCAGTCAGAGGGGCATCATTGAGGATTTTCATAAGCTTTACACCGAGTGCAATCAGGCGGTTTTGGCAGTTACAGGTGCAGTTTTCATTTGTAGATCGCATTAGGGCTGCACAAGCTGATGATCCTCAATTGCAGAAGTTCAGAGAGCAGGTGGAAGCCGGGCTGAGGACAGACTTACTCATACATCGAGACGGTTCTTTGAGATTTGGTAACAGACTCTGCATTCCCAAGGGAGATGTTAGAGAAGAAGTACTAGCTGAGGCTCACAGTTCAGCTTATTCTGTACATCCGGAAAGCACGAAGATGTATCAAGATCTGAGGCAGCACTATTGTTGGAATGGGATGAAGCGAGAGATTGCACAGTTTGTATCCAAGTGCTTAGTATGCCGGCAAGTAAAGGCTGAACACCAGAGAATAGCTGGACTGTTACAACCGCTTCCGATACCCGAATGGAAATGGGAGCACATCACTATGGATTTTGTGACTGCTTTACCATGGAGTCCAAGAGGCAACAACGTTGTTTGGATTATCGTCGACCGTCTTACGACAGCAGCACATTTTATACCCTTCCAGATGGGACAGTCGACAAAGTTGCTTGCGGAGAAATACATGCAAGAGGTAGTGTGGCTCCACGGAGTTCCGGTAAGTATAGTATCAGATCAGGACACTAGATTCATTTCACACTTTTGGAAGAGCTTACAGGAGAGTCTGGGTACACGCCTCAAGTTCAGCATGGCTTACCATCCACAGACGGACGGACAGTCCGAGCGTACTATTCAGACGCTCGAGGACATATTGAGGGCGTGCATAATAGACTTTCAAGGTTCTTGGGAGGATCACCTCCATCTGGTGGAGTTTTCTTATAACAACAATTTCTAAGCTAGCATCCAGATGGCCCCATTCGAAGCACTTTACGGGTGGAAATGTCGATCTCCTGTTTGTTGGGATAACGTGAGTGAGAGAAGATTATTGGGCTCCGAACTTATTGTTCAGACGGTAGACAAGGTTCAAATGATCAGACAGTGCATTAATCAATGCATGTATGCATGTGGATATCATCCAACAATATAATCAATGCCTGTATGCATGCGGATATCATCCAATAATATAATCAATGCCTGTATGCATGTGGATATCATCCACGTGTCAACCAATGACACAACAACATCATGCATGTAAATATCATAAAGCATATGCGTGTAAATATAGGAGGATATCAAAGAATGTGTGTCCATCAATGACACATCAAATCATGGAACCTGAACACTCGAAACATCATGAAATCTGTGTCCAGTATCGACACGTAAATCCTCATAGCTCAGGCACCGCATCCTCAGATCGGCCCTCAAATCTGTAAGTCTCATGGAACCTAAGTGTCCAACATCGACACTCGCAACATCATGATACCATAGGCTCCGTCTGCGGAATCGGCCCGTGGGCTCCGGCAGTACGAATCGGCCTATATCCATCTCATAACTCCGGTCGGTATCCACCGGATAACCGCCGAGTCCAAATACTATCACCGGTAGGTACTAGCCCTCCTACCAGGCCCATCGTCTATACCACGAAAATCACCTCTTGCCCCGGGAAACCTGTAAGTCGATGTACTACACCCCAATGCTTGTGGGGAGGCGGAAATTTCAAAAACGAACTTGTTTAGTGAACAAACATCGACTAACCGCTTGAATCGAAGCTAAACGATAACTAACTTAAAACATAGAGTTTCTATGCTACTATGTTTAGGGATTATACCTAACGAATCGTGTTCTTCGTCTTTGCGAACTCCACCTCCTCCTCGGCCTTCTCAAAGTAGTAGACGATCCACCCGAGAGCTTTACTCCAAGCTTAGCCTCTAAACTTGAGGCAACTAACCTTCTTTAAGTGCTAATCAAAGAAGCTAGGTGATATAGAGTGAGGGTTATGGTTTAATTAGTCTAACTAATCCTTGTACTCAACACATGAGAGGGGAGGATTAGGGTTTGAAGAGGGAGAGCTTGAGGAGAGAGAAGGTGAGGATAATAGTGAAGTGAGAAGAATGAGTTATCATAATATATATCAAGCATTTCTTTTTATCAAGAAAAGAAAAGAAATCATTTTACAACCATGCTTGATAAATATCTTGTGGTGATTCATCTCCATGAGTCATTAAGCAATTATGAAGCATTAATGACATGGATGAATCATCCATATGACTCACTAATCTCATTCAATGTATATGCCACCTAAACCTCCTTAGTCACCATCTTCTAGAAGCTTCTCGCGCAATTACGAGAACGCCCCTCCTTTCCGCAAAAATACGGAAAAACTTTAGACTGAAAAAATCCAATAACCGGATACCAGTAACTGGCTTAAACCAAAGCCGACTGGTAAAAACTGTCCGAAAAGTCATACGTGTGTAAACACACGTATGCGTCCGAACCCTTGTCGTAAAACCATACGACCTCTATATCGTTTCGCCTGGAGTAGGGAAACTCTCTGTGTGGGACTCTAGAGACTCGACTACTACGCTGGCAGTGGGTTTAACCACCGACCGCAAACGGCACTAGCTGTACGTAACGGTCCCCAGGTAGATGTCGATAAGAAGGTCGATGAGGAAACCCATCCGAACTCCTACTGAGTCTAATGTGACAATCTCCATACAGTCCGGTCCGTTCGTCTAAGACTATCGCATATCGGGCCTAGGGGGGCGGCAAGCGTCAGTCCCCTAATAGCGGTATAAGTCGTATCGGAGCGAAGCCCATTACACCCTAAGAAACTACTGGAACCTACCAGCAAATCTCGCTTGCCCTGGCCAGGGACTTTGCGTAATGGCTCTCTGACACAGCGCGATATCAACCCCCAATACCGGGAGAGACGAATCCTGTCTAACCGCCACTGCCTCCAAGTGCTCGGGACTGCACCCAACTGCTACCTGTTTGCACGTTCCTTTGAGCCGTGGTAGGGTAGCAATCTAAGAACAGTGGGACACACTCGAGGCGAAGTAGCAGTGTCAAGTCTGCGGACTATGCTGTACTCATGTCACCTGGGAACTGTTCACTGACGACTGGTATAAAACCAACCAACAGTTCCCTGTGAGTCCTGTCCGGTATACCCGTAACCCAACGAGCACCTGCATACTATCTTCAGTACGACGTACTGACGGCTGTGGGACAGACCATCTCCCCAACTGGGATGAGAAGCGCACACACTAGTCTACTCCGGAGTATCGATGCTCTGTCTCGATAATCCAATGACCAGGGACCAGAATAAGGATGTGCTTGTAGACTACCCAGCCCCCACTAATGTGACTGCCATCACAACGCTGGTAGACAAGCAAGATCGTAAGAGCTCTATCAATACGTATACTCACATATTAAGATAGAAAAACCAAGTAGCATACTACCATGTTTAGCAAGACTGTTATATACATGTGAATATCACAAGCTTCCATTAAGTAATATACAAACTAGTATGATACAGTAATGGCCTTCTAGGGCATAAACACTAACAATCTCCCACTTGCACTAGGGCCATGTACTGGCGTATCGTAGACCGATGATCTCGAGTAGCCTCTCGAACTGAATCTGAGGTAGGGCCTTCGTGAATGGATCAGCAATGTTCTCTTCAGAAGCAACTCTCCGAACCTCGATCTCCTGACGATCAATGATCTCCCTGATCATGTGATACCGCCTTAAGATGTGTCTGGATTTCTGATGGGACCTTGGTTCCTTTGCTAAAGCTATAGCTCCGTTGTTGTCGCAATACAGAGGTATTGGATCAACTATGGTAGGAACCACCTGAAGTTCTGTTAGGAACTTCTTCATCCAGACTGCTTCTTTTGCGGCATCGCAAGCAGCTATATACTCCGCTTCCATCGTCGAGTCAGCAACGGTGTCCTGCTTGGAGCTCTTCCAGCACACCGCCCCTCCATTGAGGGTAAAGACATATCCCAACATGGACTTGGAATCGTCCTTATCACTCTGGAAGCCGGAATCAGCAAAGGCCTCCAACCTGAGGTCTTTTCCGCCGTAAACCAAGAACATCTCCTTAGTCCTTCTCAGGTACTTGAGAATGTTCTTTACTGCTATCCAGTGCTTCTCCCCTGGGTCTGACTGATACCGGCTTACCACGCTCAGTGCGTAAGCTACATCTGGTCTGGTACACAACATCGCATACATTATAGAGCCTACCGCAGAAGCGTAGGGTATAATAGACATGCGTTCCCTTTCCAAATCAGTCTTGGGAGACATCTCTTTGGAGAGGGTGATTCCGTGACAAGCCGGTAGATTACCGCGCTTAGAATCTTCCATACTGAATCTTTTCAGTATAGTGTCGATATACCTGGACTGCGAAAGTCCCAACATCCTCTTGGATCTATCACGATAGATCCGGATCCCCAGAATGTAAGAGGCATCATCCAGGTCTTTCATGGAGAACCTGTGTGACAAGAATCCTTTGACAGATTGTAGCATAGGAATGTCATTTCCTATCAATAGAATGTCATCCACGTACAAGACGAGGAATACGACACTTCTGGCTACAACTTTACTATATATGCACGGTTCATCTGGATTTTTGATAAAGTCATATTCTTTGACTGTCTCATCAAAACAGATGTTCCAACTCCGCGATGCCTGCTTTAGTCCATAAATGGATTTAAGCAGCTTGCATACTTTCTCGCTGCTCCCACTCTGATTGAAACCCTCTGGCTGATCCATATAGACGCACTCTTCTAAATTTCCATTCAGAAAAGCCGTCTTTACGTCCATCTGCCAGATTTCATAATCATGGAAGGCAGCAATAGCAAGAAGGACCCGAATGGATTTGAGCATAGCCACTGGAGAAAAAGTTTCGTCATAGTCCAAACCAGGTCTTTGACGAAAACCCTTTGCAACAAGTCTAGCCTTATAGGTTTCCACCTGTCCATCTACACCAATCTTTTTCTTGAAGATCCATTTGCATCCTATGGGTTTTACCCCATCTGGAGCAAAGTCCAAAGTCCATACTTTGTTGGTGTACATGGACTCCATTTCGGTCCGCATTGCATCTAGCCATCGTACCGAGTCGCCGCTCTGGATGGCCTGCTGGAAGTCAGTAGGTTCATCATCATCTATGATGCAATCCTCTCTATCCCCATCTATGAGAAAACCGTAGTATCTCTCAGGCGAATGAGACGGCCTACTACTCCTGCGGAGGGGTGCGGGAATGTCCTGTTCTTCTTGAACTACCGGTTCTACCAAACTTTCAGTATTAGTTTGTGGTTCTGGAATTTCTTCCAGTTCTATTTCGCTCCCACTTGATTCCTTTTCTAAAAACTGATGTTCTAGAAAATGGGCATTACGAGAAACAAATACTTTTTGTTCCTCTGTGTAATAGAATAGATATCCCCTGGAGTTCTTTGGATATCCCACAAACTTACACTTTACTGATCGTGCCTCGAGCTTGTCCACATGCTGCTTTTTAACAAAAGGTGGACATCCCCAAATCTTTATATACTGTAGATGGGGTTTCTTCCCGCTCCACATCTGATATGGAGTGGTAGGCACAGTCTTGGTAGGAACCATGTTCAAAAGATATGCCGCTGATTCTAGCGCATAACCCCAGAAAGATCGCGGTAACTCAGCATTACTCATCATGGATCGTACCATATCCAATAGGGTTCGATTCCGTCTCTCCGATACACCGTTATGCTGTGGAGTGTATGGAGGAGTAAGCTGAGAGAGAATTCCTTTCTCTTTTAGGTAACCTAGGAACTCGGCACTCAAGTATTCACCACCTCGATCAGATCTAAGTGTCTTGATACTTTTGCCGGTTTGGTTTTCTACTTCATTCTTATACTCTCGGAATTTCTCAAAAGCCTCGGATTTATGTTTCATCAGATAAATGAATCCGTATCTTGAGTAATCATCCGTGAAAGTAATGAAATAGGAAAAACCACCTCTTGCATGTGTAGACATCGGACCGCATACATCGCTGTGTATGAGTCCTAAGAGCTCGCTCGCTCTTACTCCATGTCCAGTAAATGGAGTCTTTGTCATCTTTCCATTGAGACAAGATTGACAAGTGTCATAAGTTTGATATTCGAATGAGTCCAAATATCCTTCTCTATGCAACTTAGTCAACCTTCTCTCATTGATGTGACCCAGTCTACAATGCCATAAGAAAGCTTTATTTAAATCTGGAGACTTTCTTTTTAGTGTGTTCTGGACGTTGAAAATTTGGAGTTGGTTTAAAACATATATACCGTTATTTAGTGTACCTGACCCAATCAAACCATGATTAAGGTGGATGTTAACAACATCTCTTACAAACGTGAAATCATAACCTTTATTTGATAACAAGGAAACTGATATGATATTACACGTTAAGCTTGGTACAAAAAAAACAGTTATGTAAAACCAAAATGTGTCCACTCGTCAATCCTAGGTGATAATCCCCGACGGACGCAGCTCCCACGCTAGCTCCGTTAGCAACCTTTAGGGTCATATCACCTTCCTTCAGCACTCTACGGTTTCTCAGTGCTTGCAATGAATTGCAAATATGAGATCCTGATCCGGTATCCAATACCCAGGAAGTAGAGTTGATCGACAGACAATTCTCAATTACAAACACACCTGAAGTCGAAGCCATAACTTGCTTCGGTTCCTGGTTCTTGGCGTTCCACGCCTTGCAATCCTTCTTCCAGTGCCCTTTCCTGTGACAATGGAAGCACTCATCCTGGCCAACTACCGGTACCGCAAACTTTTTCTTTCCCTTCCCTCCCACCTTACTAACACCTCCTCTAGGTTTGGTGGCGGCCTTCTTCTTCCTTCCTTTAGCCTTAGCCTTGGACCCGGAAGAAGATGCACCGCTAACAAACATAGCGGGTGTTTCCCTTGTTTTCTGCAAGGTGCCCTCTGCACTCCTTAACATGTTCAGGAGTTCCGGAAGTTCAACTTCTTTTCTTTGAAGGTTGAAGTTCAGGATCAACTGGGTGTAGGTGTGAGGAAGGGACTGGAGAATAAGGTCTGTATAGAGCTCATTATCCAAAGTCGTCCCAAGGTCTGCGAGCTCTTCAATATAGCCTATCATCTTTAGGACATGTTCTCCTACCGATGACCCGACAGCCAACCTCGCTCGAAACAAGTTCTTAGAGGTCTCGTATCTTGCTATACGAGATTGCTCTCCATAAAGTTCCTTTGTATGGAGAAATATGCCATCTAGGGTCATATCCTCGTGCCTCCTCTGATGTTCATTGTTAATTGAGGCAAGCACGATGCACTTGGCTTTCGCGCAATCTAAATCCCAGGTTTTGCGGATTTCCTTATCCGCATTGCTGGATTTGGGACCAAGGGCAGCAGGTGCCGTAGCGGTGAGGACGTACCCCAATTTGTCATAGGTCAAAGCCATTTTGACATTCCGCAGCCAATCTTTATAGTTTGGCCCTGTCAGTATATTTTTCTCTAAAAGTAACTTAAGTCCAGTCATTTTCAGGGTCGCTGCAATTAGGAGAGAGAGAAGAAAACTCTTTAGCATGATGCTCTTGTAAGTTTAGAGTGGTTTTTAGTTTATCTAAACTAGATGGCTCCCACTGTTTCTCGAATCCTTCCTCAAACCATAAAAGAAGAATTAGCCAGGACTATTCTCACTGTACAATTCTTGCTTAACCGTTCAGCCAGGCTAGTGTCGATACTTCGAGGGAGGTTTTCCAACGCTTTCGCGAAGTTCCTTAATTAAATAACCTCTTTTCTCTGGGGGCGTAACCCCGCTGACACCTTTCTGGACACCTACTTGGTTTATAGCATTGATCGTTAAGTGACGAATCTCCTGATAAGTAGCATATACTCACAGTAGGATCGGGATCCAAATATCATTGTATGATAATGTTGAAGGAATCCTACCAACATTCATCAAACTCCAAATGGTATGCAACTCTTTGCAAATTTCAGTTTCTTTAGAAATTCCCGATATATATTTCTGCCCCATGCTCTTATGACCTTGGCGTTAGGTCAAAATGTCATAAGTCACATGTCAAGTTCTACCCATCATTATCTTGTCAATTTGAACCCATCCGTATATATCCTTGACGTTCGGCCAAAATGATAATATGACTGTCCCAAACTAACTCATCTATCTATGCAACAAATGAATACCCTGTAAGTCCATATTGCGACCCCCGGTGCTTACGGGGAGGCGGAAACGGTATAAAAAACGAATTTTTATCGCAAGAGGCAACATGGACTAAACAAGGTCGGGATCGTTGTCTAAACTAAAACTAGTATTCTTGCTAAAGAGAGTTAGCTACTATGGAAGATGGTTATACCTAAACTTGAACTCCTTCTTCTTCAAACCTTGTAGAGGTTGATGGTTCTCTTTTCGTCGCCTTCTCCCGTCGAAGATGGATCCACCTCGAAGGTTCGACCTTTGGGCTCTTCCTCGATCTTTGAGTGAACTAGGGTTTCCGGCTTGCTAAACCTTCATCCTAGAATGAGTAGAGAGTGATTAGGGTTTGCTTTTCTTTCTAAAGAGAATGATTCTCAACACATGAGAAGGTTTCTCTTTTCTAGAGGAAGAAGAAGATGAAGTGAGGAGAGAGAGAGGTTATGATAGAATGAGCTCAATTATTTCTTTCTTGCAACCATATTGCAAAAGAAAAGAATTATCTAAATGATAATAATTGAAATAAGAATAGTTGATGGTTATATTTGGAATGACCACTATCATGCTTCTTTAAATGAAGTGTAAGCATGAATCAAGGAGGATCTTTCAAAGCATGATGGTGGTCAATGGTCAACAAGTCAACCATGGTCAACAAGTCAACAAAAAAACAACCATAACATAATTCTCATTTAATTACTATTATTAATAGATAATATACAAATCCATTAGGGTTTGGAAAATGATAACTGTCAACTGTGCATACGCACCCGATCCGAAACCCTAATGAAAAACCTCATTCTCCGCCTCAAGCAACTGTGCATACACACCTGCATTCTCGTTCCGAGGAACAAGAATACCAAGAGATAAAAGCAACCCCCAAAACATATACCAGTATCTGGCTCAAACCAGAGCCTGCCAGTATAATCCGTCCGGACTCCAAACGTGCACAAGTGCGCGGATGAGAACGAACCCTGTCGCAAAACCATGCGACCTCTACTCTGTTTTGCCCAGAGGCGAATACCCTCTGTGTAGGACTCTAAAGACTCGACACTACGCTGGCAGTGGGTTTAACCACAGACCGCAAGCGGCACTAGCTGTGCGTAACGGTCCCCAGGTAGATGCCGACAAGAAGGCTGACGAGGTGAAACCCCATCTGAACTCCTACTGAGTCTGAATGTGACATTCTCCGTACAGTCCGGTCTGTTCGTCTGATACATCGCATGGCGGGCCTAGGGGGCGGTAAAACGTCAGTCCCCCAATAGCGGTACAAGTCGTGTCGGAGTGAAGCCCAAAACACCCTGAGATAACACTGGAAACCTACCAGTATATCTCGCTTGCCCTGGCCAGGGACTACTCGTGTAATGGCTCTCCTAGACACAGCGCGATGTCAACCCCCAATACCGGGAGAGACGAATCCTGTCTAACCGTCACTGCCTCCAAGTGCTTCGGGACTGCACCCAACCACCACCTGTTTGCACGACTCCTTTGAGCCGTGGTAGGGTAGTGATCAAAGTGCAGTGGGAACACACTCGAGGCGAAGTGTCAGTGTCAAGTCAGCGGACTAAACTGTACTCATGTCACCTGGGAACTGATAACTGACGATAGGTATAATACCAACCTGTCAGTTCCCGACGAGTCCTGTCCAGTGTACTCGTAACCCAACGAGCACCCATATACTATCTCCAGTACGACGTACTGATGGCTGTGGGACAGACCATCTCCCACACTGGGATGAGAAGCGCATACGCTAGTCTACTCCGGAGTATCGATACCCTGTCTCGATAGTCCTACGACTAGGGACCTGTATAAGGATATGCCTATAGATTACCCAGCCCCCACTAGTGTGACTGCCATCACAACGCTGGTAATCAAGTAAAGATCCCAAGGGCTCCACTAATGCGTATAAGTGATATACTGAAATAAACACAAGTACACATTGAAGTAGAAACAAACCAAGTAGCATACTACTATATTGAGCAAGATTGTTTATACAAGGTGAATATCCCAAGCTTCCATCAAGTAATATACAAACTAGTATGATACAGTAATGGCCTCTAGGGCATATACACTAACAATCTCCCACTTGCACTAAGGCCATGTACTGGCGTATCGAAGACCTATCATCTCGATCAGCCGCTCGAACTGAGTCTGGGGTAGGGCCTTGGTGAATGGATCTGCAGTGTTCTCTTCTGAAGCAACCCTCCGAACCTCGATCTCCTTGCGATCCACGATCTCCCTGATCAGGTGATACCGCCTCAAGATGTGCCTGGATCTCTGATGGGACCTGGGTTCCTTTGCTAAAGCTATAGCCCCGTTGTTGTCGCAATACAGAGGTACTGGGTCAACAATGGACGGAACCACCTGAAGTTCTTTTAAGAACTTCCTTATCCAGACAGCTTCTTTTGCGGCATCAGATGCAGCGATGTATTCCGCTTCCATAGTCGAGTCTGCAACGGTTTCCTGTTTGGAACTCTTCCAACACACCGCCCCTCCATTGAGGGTAAAGACAAAACCCGACATGGACTTGGAATCATCCTTGTCACTCTGGAAGCTGGAGTCAGCAAAGGCCTCAATCTGGAGGTCTTTTCCGCCATACACCAAGAACATCTCCTTAGTCCTCCTCAGGTACTTGAGAATGTTCTTTACCGCTATCCAATGTTTCTCCCCAGGGTTTGACTGATACCGGCTTACTACACTCAGTGCATAAGCTACATCCGGTCTGGTACACAACATCGCATACATTATAGAGCCTACCGCAGAAGCGTAGGGTATAATAGACATGCGATCCCTCTCCAAATCAGTCTTGGGAGGCATCTCTTTAGAGAGGGTGATCCCGTGACAAGCCGGTAAGTTACCGCGCTTAGAATCTTCCATACTGAATCTTTTCAGTACGGTGTCGATGTACCTGGACTGTGAAAGTCCTAATATCCTCTTGGATCTATCACGATGGATCCGGATCCCCAGGATGTAAGAGGCATCACCCAGGTCTTTCATGGAGAACCTGTGTGACAAGAAACCCTTGACAGATTGTAGCATAGGAATGTCATTTCCTATCAAGAGAATGTCATCCACGTATAAAACAAGGAATACCACAGTTCTCGCTACAAATCTACTATAGATGCATGGTTCATCTGGATTTTTGATAAAGTCAAATTCCTTGACCGTCTCATCAAAACAGATGTTCCAACTCCGCGATGCCTGCTTTAGTCCATAGATGGACTTAAGCAACTTGCACACCTTTCCGCTGCTCCCACTCTGAATGAAACCCTCTGGCTGATCCATATAGACACACTCCTCTAAATTTCCATTTAGAAAAGCGGTCTTTACGTCCATCTGCCAAATCTCATAATCGTGGAAGGCAGCAATGGCAAGAAGGATCCGAATGGATTTCAGCATAGCCACTGGAGAAAAGGTTTCGTCATAGTCCAAGCCAGGTCTTTGACGGAAACCCTTTGCTACAAGTCTAGCTTTATAGGTCTCAACCTGTCCATCTACACCAATCTTCCTTTTGAAGATCCACTTGCATCCTACGGGTTTTACCCCGTCTGGAGCAATGTCCAACGTCCATACTTTGTTGGTGTACATGGACTCCATTTCGGTCCGCATTGCATCCAGCCATTTTACCGAGTCAATGCTCTGAACGGCCTGCTGGAAGCTAGTAGGCTCATCATAGTCTATGATGCAATCCTCTCTATCCCCGTCTATGAGAAAACCGTAGTATCTCTCGGGCGGATGAGACTGCCTACTACTCCTGCGGAGCGGCGTAGGAATGTCCTGTTCATTTGAACCCTCTGGTTCCACTAAGCTTTCAGTAATAGTCTGTGGTTCTGGAATTTCTTCCAGTTCTACTGCGCTCCCACTTAATTCTTTTTCTAAGAACTGATGTTCTAGAAAGTGGGCATGACGAGAAACAAGAACTTTTTGTTCCTCTTCGTAGTAGAAGAGATATCCCTTGGAATTCTTTGGATATCCCACAAACTTACACAGTACTGAGCGTGCCTCGAGCTTGTCCACATGCTGCTTTTTAACAAAAGCTGGACTTCCCCAAGTCTTAATGTGACTGAGATGGGGTCTCTTCCCACACCACATCTCATATGGTGTAGTAGGCACAGTCTTAGTAGGAACTCGGTTCAAAAGGTACGCAGCTGATTCTAGCGCATACCCCCAGAATGATCGCGGTAACTCAGCGTTACTCATCATGGACCGTACCATATCCAATAGGGTCCGGTTCCGTCTTTCCGATACACCGTTGTGTTGCGGAGTGTATGGAGGAGTAAGCTGAGAGAGAATCCCATTCTCTTTTAAATAATTCAGGAACTCGACACTTAAGTATTCTCCACCTCGATCCGATCTTAGAATCTTGATACTTTTGCCGGTTTGTTTTTCTACTTCATTCTTAAATTCCTGGAATTTTTCAAAAGCTTCGGACTTATGTTTCATTAAGAAGACATAACCGTATCTTGAAAAATCATCCGTAAAAGTAATGAAGTAAGAATAACCGCTTCGCGCATGTGTAGACATTGGACCGCACACGTCGCTGTGTACGAGTCCCAAGAGCTCGCTCGCTCTTACTCCGTGTCCAGTGAACGGAGTCTTTGTCATCTTTCCTTTGAGACAGGATTGACAAGTGGCATACGATTGATATTCGAACGGATCCAAATATCCTTCTGTATGTAACTTAGTCAACCTTCTCTCATTGATGTGACCCAGTCTACAATGCCATAAGAAAGTCTGATTAATATCTGGTGACTTTCTTTTGTGTGTATTCTGGACATTGAAAATCTGTGGTTGGTTTAATACGTATATACCATTGCTCAATGTACCTGACCCAATCAGAACTTGATTAAGGTGAATGTTAACAACATTACTTACAAACGCAAATTCATAACCTTCTTTAGAAACCAAAGATACAGAAATGATATTACAAGTTGCGTTGGGTACAAAAAAGCAATTACGCAAAACCAAAACATGCCCATCTGACATTCCCAGGTGATAGTCCCCCACGGCTTTAGCATCCATGCTAGCTCCGTTCGCAACTCTGAGGGTCATGTCACCTGCCTTCAAAACCCTACGGTTTCTCAACGCCTGCAAAGAATTACAGATATGAGATCCTGATCCGGTATCCAATACCCAGGAAGTAGAGTTTATAGAAAGACAGTTTTCAATAACATACACACCTGAAGCTGAAGCCGCAACCTGCTTCAGTTCCTGTGTCCTGGCTTTCCAAGCCCTGCAATCTTTCTTCCAGTGTCCACTCTTGTGACAATAGAAGCATTCCTCTTTACCAACAAGCTTCCCCGCTATCTTTGTTGCCTTTTCCTTTCCCTTCGCACCCACTTTACTAACACCGCCTCTTGGTTTGGCGGGGGCTTTCTTCTTCTTTCCCTTGGCTTTCGCCTTGGACCTAGAAGAAGAAGATCCTCCTACAAACAAAGTGGATGTATCCCTACCCTTCTGTAGGGTGCCCTCTGCGCTCCTCAGCAGGTTGAGGAGTTCTGAAAGTTCAACTTCCTTTTCTTGCAAGTTGAAATTCAGTATGAACTGGGCGTAAGTGGATGGAAGGGACTGGAGAATTATATCTGTATAAAGTTCACTGTCCAACGTGGTCCCAAGTTCCGCGAGCTCCTCAGTGTAGCCAATCATCTTAAGCACGTGGTCTGCTACCGATGATCCGACGGCCAACTTAGTCGAAAATAACTTCTTCGACACTTCGTATCTTGCGATACGAGACTGCTCTCCATACAGTTCTTTTGTATGAAGAAATATGGATTCCAAATCCATATTCTCGTGCCTCCTCTGATGGTCATTGTCCATCGAGGCAAGTACGAGGCATCTGGCCTTCGCGCTGTCAATCTCCCAAGTCTTACGGATTTCCTTATCCGCGACGCTGGAGGTGGGACCTGGGACGGGGGGAGCTTTGGTGGTAAGAAGATACCCCAGCTCGTCGTAAGAGATTGCCAATTTGACATTCCTGAGCCAATCTTTGTAGTTTGGCCCTGTCAATATGTTTTTATCTAGAAGTAACTTAAGTCCAGTCATTTCGATTTGGTCGCTGCAGGGGGAGAGAAGAAACACTTAGCACGATGCTCTTGCAAGTTTAGAATGGTTTTTAATTTGTCTAAACAGGATGGCTCCCACTGTCTCTCGAATCCCTCCTCAAACCACAAAGGAAGAATTAGCCGGGATCAATCCCACCGTACAATACTTGCTTAACCGTTCAGCCAGGCCAGTGTCGGTACTTCGAGGGAGGTTTTCCAACGCTTTCGCGAAGTTCCTTAATTTAAGAACCTCTTTTCTCTGGGAGCGTAACCCCGCTAACACCTTTCTAGGCACCTACTAGGTTTATAGCATTGATCGTTTAGTGAGAAATTTCCCGAGGAGTAGCATATACTCACAGTAGGATCGGGATCCAAATATCATCGCATGACGAAAATGAAGGAATCCTACCATAATCATCACACTCCAAATGGTATGCAAATCTAGCAAGTTTCAGTACTTATGAAACTCCCGATGTGGATTTTTTGCCCCATGCTCTTATGACCTTGACTTTGGCCAAAATATCATAAGTCACATGTCAAGTTCTTCTCGTCACTTTCCAGGTTAATTTGGATCCACCCGTACATACCCTTGACTTTGGCCAAAATGGCAGCACGACTGTCCCAAACCAACGCATCTATCTATGCTACACATGAACACCCAATAGCTACCAATCACTGTGCCTTGACTTTGGCCAAAATACACAGCTTGAATACTATTGCCTATTCATGCGAAACGACGGAGGGCTACGAATGGTTTTGGTAAAACCGTGAACGTAGTGAACTTGATATAATCGATGGAACGAGATAGCTTTTATAAGGAGTGGCTCAAGCTCCGCATTTAAAAGTTAGTTTTGAAAAGAACCGAGTGGTTTTTCGAAAGTGTTCCATCGACTTAAACTTGGTTTATTATCTTGCATTAGTTCTTTTAATGCGTGATATTCTTGCATTAGTTCTTTTAATGCGTCCCATCATTTAGTTCCTACCATTGCAGAAAACAACCAAAATATGACGTACGCTTATGCCATTCGCATTCGCCACGGGGTCCCGTCATCACTCGTTAGGTTACTTAACTAACGACAGAGCGGGGGCTGGGCTAGCGCGGCTGTAAAACATAAGCAACGCCTAAATAGAAAGCAATGATAGACATTACAGATCACAGATGAATACATTGGATATACTAGCAATCCGCAATCCTTTCGAGCCTGAAACGAAAAGCGGATAACACGGTCGCGGTGAATAGCCAAATACCCCACCCAAGACCCCTACGGGTGCGGCAAACTACCCGCCAAGAACCCGGTAGTTTGTGCACCCCTCCATGGGTCTATCCTAGGAGCAAAAACAGTAAAAAGAATTATACAATGACGGCTACAACCCCGACCCGGTTGTGCGGCCAAACAAATAATATTATTACATCAATTTACATTTACAATGAATGAAAGAAAAACAAAAGCTCATCTCACATCCACCCCGGCTATTCACCCGCGACAGTCCAACACATTCATATACACATTCCAGCACATCACAGATCATGTATAACCCCGACTAATCGACTTATAGCGATTAGCCGACGTTCAATACATGCAAACATCACAGATATAACCAACATAGCCAAAGTGCAGTGAAGTTCGGAAAAAATACGGAATTATAGGACCCCAAAAGTGAATTTCAGTTCTGGAAAATCTGGGTACATATAATATATTTTAAAAATCCCAAAACCAACACAGAAGAACACTGCACGAAAAACGATGCAAAGATGACACCAAACAGCGGCGGTTCCGCGGCCAGATGAATAGGTGAGGCCGCGGAAGGGCGGCGCTTTTGATGAATCATGCTATCGTTTTTCTTGGGTGTTCTTAGAAAACCCTGAGAAGAATTTACAAGTATAAAGTTTTTCATTTTGAGCAGAAAAAAATTCAACAGAAACTTAGGGTTTTGGTTTTCCGGTTTTGTGATTTTTCGGTTCCGAACTTCGTTACACTTCACTACCAAGCTAGTTTAAGTTTAGTTAAGCTCTGATACCACTGTAAGTCCATATTGCGACCCCCGGTGCTTACGGGGAGGCGGAAACGGTATAAAAAACGAATTTTTATCGCAAGAGGCAACATGGACTAAACAAGGTCGGGATCGTTGTCTAAACTAAAACTAGTATTCTTGCTAAAGAGAGTTAGCTACTATGGAAGATGGTTATACCTAAACTTGAACTCCTTCTTCTTCAAACCTTGTAGAGGTTGATGGTTCTCTTTTCGTCGCCTTCTCCCGTCGAAGATGGATCCACCTCGAAGGTTCGACCTTTGGGCTCTTCCTCGATCTTTGAGTGAACTAGGGTTTCCGGCTTGCTAAACCTTCATCCTAGAATGAGTAGAGAGTGATTAGGGTTTGCTTTTCTTTCTAAAGAGAATGATTCTCAACACATGAGAAGGTTTCTCTTTTCTAGAGGAAGAAGAAGATGAAGTGAGGAGAGAGAGAGGTTATGATAGAATGAGCTCAATTATTTCTTTCTTGCAACCATATTGCAAAAGAAAAGAATTATCTAAATGATAATAATTGAAATAAGAATAGTTGATGGTTATATTTGGAATGACCACTATCATGCTTCTTTAAATGAAGTGTAAGCATGAATCAAGGAGGATCTTTCAAAGCATGATGGTGGTCAATGGTCAACAAGTCAACCATGGTCAACAAGTCAACAAAAAAACAACCATAACATAATTCTCATTTAATTACTATTATTAATAGATAATATACAAATCCATTAGGGTTTGGAAAATGATAACTGTCAACTGTGCATACGCACCCGATCCGAAACCCTAATGAAAAACCTCATTCTCCGCCTCAAGCAACTGTGCATACACACCTGCATTCTCGTTCCGAGGAACAAGAATACCAAGAGATAAAAGCAACCCCCAAAACATATACCAGTATCTGGCTCAAACCAGAGCCTGCCAGTATAATCCGTCCGGACTCCAAACGTGCACAAGTGCGCGGATGAGAACGAACCCTGTCGCAAAACCATGCGACCTCTACTCTGTTTTGCCCAGAGGCGAATACCCTCTGTGTGGGACTCTAAAGACTCGACACTACGCTGGCAGTGGGTTTAACCACAGACCGCAAGCGGCACTAGCTGTGCGTAACGGTCCCCAGGTAGATGCCGACAAGAAGGCTGACGAGGTGAAACCCCATCTGAACTCCTACTGAGTCTGAATGTGACATTCTCCGTACAGTCCGGTCTGTTCGTCTGATACATCGCATGGCGGGCCTAGGGGGCGGTAAAACGTCAGTCCCCCAATAGCGGTACAAGTCGTGTCGGAGTGAAGCCCAAAACACCCTGAGATAACACTGGAAACCTACCAGTATATCTCGCTTGCCCTGGCCAGGGACTACTCGTGTAATGGCTCTCCTAGACACAGCGCGATGTCAACCCCCAATACCGGGAGAGACGAATCCTGTCTAACCGTCACTGCCTCCAAGTGCTTCGGGACTGCACCCAACCACCACCTGTTTGCACGACTCCTTTGAGCCGTGGTAGGGTAGTGATCAAAGTGCAGTGGGAACACACTCGAGGCGAAGTGTCAGTGTCAAGTCAGCGGACTAAGCTGTACTCATGTCACCTGGGAACTGATAACTGACGATAGGTATAATACCAACCTGTCAGTTCCCGACGAGTCCTGTCCAGTGTACTCGTAACCCAACGAGCACCCGTATACTATCTCCAGTACGACGTACTGATGGCTGTGGGACAGACCATCTCCCACACTGGGATGAGAAGCGCATACGCTAGTCTACTCCGGAGTATCGATGCCCTGTCTCGATAGTCCTACGACTAGGGACCTGTATAAGGATGTGCCTATAGATTACCCAGCCCCCACTAGTGTGACTGCCATCACAACGCTGGTAATCAAGTAAAGATCCCAAGGGCTCCACTAATGCGTATAAGTGATATACTGAAATAAACACAAGTACACATTGAAGTAGAAACAAACCAAGTAGCATACTACTATATTGAGCAAGATTGTTTATACAAGGTGAATATCCCAAGCTTCCATCAAGTAATATACAAACTAGTATGATACAGTAATGGCCTCTAGGGCATATACACTAACATACCCAGTAGCTACCAAACACTATGCCTTGGCGTTAGGTCAAAATACATAGCTTGAATACTACTGAATACCCAGATGAAATGACGGAGGGCTACGAATGGTTTTGGCGAAACCGTGAACGTAGTGAACTTGATATAACCGAAGGAACCTGATAGCTTTTAAAAGGAGTGGTTAAAGCTCCGCATTTAAAAATATCTGTTTTTAAAATTAACCGAGTGGTTTCTTTTAAATTGTTCCAACGATTAAACTTTTTGGTTTATTTTCTTTGCATTATAAATAATGCGTCCCATCATTAACCTATCATTGCAGAAAACAACGAAAATACAACGTCCTCTTATGCCATCCGCATTCGCCACGGGGTCCCGTCATCACCCGTTAGGTTACTTAACTAACGACAGAGCGGGGGCTGGGCTAGCACGGGTGTAAAACATAAGTGACATCTAAATAGCTATCATATATAGATATTGTACATTCGTCAGACGCAATAATAGGCATTCCAGATCACAGATGAACTTTATTGGATTTGCAAGTAATCCGTGTTTGTTTTGAGCCTGCAACAAAAGACGGATTACACAGTTGTGATGAATAGCCATTACCCCACCCAAGACCCCAACGGGTACGGCAAACTACCCGCCCGGCAGTTTGTGCACCCCACCTTGGGTCTGTCCTAGGAGCAAAAACAGTAAAATGAAATAATACAACGGTGGCTACAACCGCAACCTGGATGTGCGCCGCAAAATAATATTACAACAAATTACATTTACATCAAATGAATTAAATAATAACCCATCACATAACCCCGGCTATACATCACAACAGTCCAATACAGTTCATATTCACAAACAGATAAAATCCATTACAGAAATGTGCAACCCCCTGCCAACCGACATACTAGCAGTTAGGGGAGGTTTACGAACACATTATACAAACACAGATATAATCCAACAAGCAAATACTGTATAATTTCGATCGATTAAACACTTTTAATTTTGCTCCAATACTTCTCTGTAAATCTGAAACCTGAGCAAAAATAAAAACTTCCAGAAAATACCAAATATCACAGAGAAGCAACACAGGAAATTTGGGTTCCTGAATCGCCAACTCGGCGGCGGAAGCGCGGCGGATCGGTGCGATCCGCCGCGGTTCCGCGGCGCTTTAGGCGATTCAGGGGCCCAAATTTCTTGGGTGTTCTTCTACTGTCTTTTTAAGCTTTCTGAACCTCCCTGAAAAATTTTAGGACTTCATTTAAAATTCGACAGAAACTAGTGATTTCGGGGTTTTCCGGTTTCGTTTTTTCCATTCGAAATTCATACAAATTTGCAAGTAAGTTATTTATTGTTTAGCGAGGCTCTGATACCACTGTAAGTCGATGTACTACACCCCAATGCTTGTGGGGAGGCGGAAATTTCAAAAACGAACTTGTTTAGTGAACAAACATCGACTAACCGCTTGAATCAAAGCTAAACGATAACTAACTTAAAACATAGAGTTTCTATGCTACTATGTTTAGGGATTATACCTAACGAATCGTGTCCTTCGTCTTTGCGAACTCTACCTCCTCCTCGGCCTTCTCAAAGTAGTAGACGATCCACCCGAGAGCTTTACTCCAAGCTTAGCCTCTAAACTTGAGGCAACTAACCTTCTTTAAGTGCTAATCAAAGAAGCTAGGTGATATAGAGTGAGGGTTATGGTTTAATTAGTCTAACTAATCCTTGTACTCAACACATGAGAGGGGAGGATTAGGGTTTGAAGAGGGAGAGCTTGAGGAGAGAGAAGGTGAGGATAATAGTGAAGTGAGAAGAATGAGTTATCATAATATATATCAAGCATTTCTTTTTATCAAGAAAAGAAAAGAAATCATTTTACAACCATTCTTGATAAATATCTTGTGGTGATTCATCTCCATGAGTCATTAAGCAATTATGAAGCATTAATGACATGGATGAATCATCCATATGACTCACTAATCTCATTCAATGTATATGCCACCTAAACCTCCTTAGTCACCATCTTCTAGAAGCTTCTCGTGCAATTACGAGAACGCCCCTCCTTTCCGCAAAAATACGGAAAAACTTTAGACTGAAAAAATCCAATAACCGGATACCAGTAACTGGCTTAAACCAAAGCCGACTGATAAAATCTGTCCGAAAAGTCTTACGTGTGTAAACACACGTATGCGTCCGAACCCTTGTCGTAAAACCATACGACCTCTATATCGTTTCGCCTGGAGTAGGGAAACTCTCTGTGTGGGACTCTAGAGACTCGACTACTACGCTGGCAGTGGGTTTAACCACAGACCGCAAGCGGCACTAGCTGTACGGAACGGTCCCCAGGTAGATGTCGATAAGAAGGCCGATGAGGAAACCCATCCGAACTCCTACTGAGTCTAATGTGACAATCTCCATACAGTCCGGTCCGTTCGTCTAAGACTATCGCATATCGGGCCTAGGGGGCGGCAAGCGTCAGTCCCCTAATAGCGGTATAAGTCGTGTCGGAGCGAAGCCCATTACACCCTGAGAAACTACTGGAACCTACCAGCAAATCTCGCTTGACCTGGCCAGGGACTTTGCGTAATGGCTCTCTGACACAGCGCGATATCAACCCCCAATACCGGGAAAGACGAATCCTGTCTAACCGCCACTGCCTCCAAGTGCTCGGGACTGCACCCAACTGCTACCTGTTTGCACGACTCCTTTGAGCCGTGGTAGGGTAGTAATCTAAGAACAGTGGGACACACTCGAGGCGAAGTAACAGTGTCAAGTCTGCGGACTATGCTGTACTCATGTCACCTGGGAACTGTTCACTGACGACTGGTATAAAACCAACCAACAGTTCCCTGTGAGTCCTGTCCGGTGTACCCGTAACCCAACGAGCACCTGCATACTATCTCCAGTACGACGTACTGACGGCTGTGGGACAGACCATCTCCCCAACTGGGATGAGAAGCGCACACACTAGTCTACTCCGGAGTATCGATGCTCTGTCTCGATAATCCAACGACCAGGGACCAGAATAAGGATGTGCTTGTAGACTACCCAGCCCCCACTAGTGTGACTGCCATCACAACGCTGGTAGACAAGCAAGATCCTAAGAGCTCTATCAATACGTATACTCACATATTAAGATAGAAAAACCAAGTAGCACACTACCATATTTAGCAAGACTGTTATATACATGTGAATATCCCAAGCTTCCATTAAGTAATATACAAACTAGTATGATACAGTAATGGCCTTCTAGGGCATAAACACTAACAAAACCATACCGGGTCCACCATGTACCCGCAGACGGTGCCTACCGCTTCTCGAATCAGGTTTCTAACACAAGTCTCAGAACCGAGAAAACTCATGGTGGACGTCTCGAAATATCATATCAGGAGAAACCGGATTTTCAAAACAATGCATACTTTCTTGAAATACCACGGTCCTCAAATCCATAAAATCACATGAAATCCATATCTCAATGCGTAAATCCATGCAATATAATATATGCAACATAAAACAGCAATATGAGCATATCAAGGGAAAACCGCTATTTAAGTGCATCAAGTTGTTAAATATATCATGTGGTTCCCAATTTCTCCAAAATTTAATGCAACATCATATAAAGGTGAACATGTAGCTATAGCAAGGTATATGTGTAAGCATGTAGGTATAGCAAGGTATATGTGTATGCTATATTCATATGCACAATGGAATAAGAATCAACGTCTCAATTGTCCCTAACCAATACAATATCACATATGTATATGTGCAGCTATAGCAGGGTATGTCATGTAATATAACATAATGATGTGAGCATAGTAAGTAAATCATGCAAGGAGTCATATCATGATCCAACAATTCTACTGTATAGTGACATAGCAATTATCGATGATGAAGGTTTGTGAGCCGGCCAATCTATGTAAGTGTGATATACGCATCATCGATAATGGTGTAGGTGTACTAGCACAAGTATATATAATTCAATGAGAATGACATGAACGTAGCATAAAGTACATCGTTAGCTAAATGATATGGGTACGTATCTAACATGACCGAGTCGGTGAATCTATCAATTGGCATCCCGCCTCACAATATCACGTACGGTATAATCCATCATACGGCATCCTCTAGTCAAGGGTACAGATCAATCATCATAAAGCTCATCACGTACAGTAAATCATCATACGGAGGCATTAACAATTGGGGATCCTATCCACCTATATGACAATGAGGGTACGGACCAAATGTCTCGTACGGCATATCACTTCAGATTCACAACATTATATATATCTATATACTTATATCCCAAGTCACATCCGTATCAAACTCATATCGTGGGACCGACAAAGGTATCAACTATCTCATATCGACTCGTATCCATATAACGACATATCACACTAAGTCATCATATCACATCGTATACTCTTTCATCATATTAATATCTCACATCAAGTCATTTTACGTATGCATTCTATCTTATAAATCTCATGTCATGCTGCTCTAAATCTCATACATATCAATTTTATCATATCATGTTACCTACTAATCCTTTAA
The DNA here is from genome assembly GCA_030015575.1 of Agapanthus africanus. Taxonomy (NCBI): domain Eukaryota; kingdom Viridiplantae; phylum Streptophyta; class Magnoliopsida; order Asparagales; family Amaryllidaceae; genus Agapanthus; species Agapanthus africanus. The sequence continues at coordinate 136,941,803 of JASDDO010000026.1, forward strand.
CCGTATCCATAAGTTTCTAACATGGTTTCCTTAATCATATTCCACATATATATATCGGTTTCCATAATAAATTTGCGGGGGTGCTATACGTCATCCACCTGACTTCCCCTATAGATATAGATCTACTCACTTTGATCCTTGCTTTTCGAAGTCGATGACGCCATGCTCCGTCGTCTTGGAATCCACGCAAAGGTACCTACAATAAATACACAATTTTAATCGCTATTAAAATCGAGTTCGGAAAACCAATACGGCACACGGAACGCCTATAGGTTAGAACCTATAGCCTACGCATGCAAAACTAACCAACTAATCCCTTGTCATTGGCGTACAAACATCCAACGACCAAATATGAAACCAAATATCACAATCAATAATTCCAAAATACGAAAAACATAATCAAAACCCACTCACAAAATCTCCCAGATTCTCTCTCAGGTAAAATGGGGATAAACAAACAGTACTATGGGGTAGTATATGGAGTGTGTGAGCTACTGGACCAATTACAACACCAAACACCTACATTTGGCAGGCCATATTGCCCCCAAATCCGGCTAGCTCGGCCAAATGGTGAGGGAATAGGTTCGTACTTATAGGGTGGCTTCCTATTGGTCCCACTAGGTCTCTGGTATTGTTTATTTTTCTCAGAATTACCCTAGGTTGCTCCAGATTCCCTGTAGGCCTTAAGGTTTTATAAAACCGACACGGAACAATTCTAATTTCATGTATCGGTTTCTAAACTCATTTCCAGGCCTCTAAATCACTCTCTAAGGTCTTGTAAATACTCACTACACCTTATTTGGCCACACAACAGCAACCTATAACTTTCTAAGATCACATATCCCAAATAACTCTAATTCTAAACTAAAATACGATATTAAGCACAAACTCTAAACTAAAGTGAAAGGATTACCTTAATAGCAATCAAGGAACTTTCTTGAGTTGCCCAAGTCTCCAAAATCCAAACTTGATTAGTTCTAATGGTTTAGAATGGCTTGGTGCATGTTTTTAGTGAAGGGTGCATAAGGTTTTGGCAAGGAAATGAAGAGGATGCATGGGGGGTAGTGAGGGAAGTGATGGAGATGAAGAAATGGTGAAGAAACAATGGGGAATGAGGGAATGGGGCAGCCTAGTAAACCCTTAAGCTCACTCTCTCACTCTCAAAATATCTCTCTACACTCACCTCTCTCTCAAAATATCTAATCTCTTTTGTTTCATTCACAAATATCCCATGGCATCTAAAACTACTACATTCACACTCAATCTCTTTCTTCTCTTTTCTTTTCTTCCTTTTTCCTAACTCTCAAAACTCACAAGTCACAAATCCAACATGCACACATGCACACGACATGGTGCAAAATCATGAAAATTGTAAAAACATGGATTTTATCCAAAAAAATCCGATAAATATCATTAAAATAAATAAATCATTTAAATCTCCGATAAATTTCCAAATATTGGTATATACTTATACCACTTTACGAAAACCCCAATTTCACAAATCGGGTAGTTTCCACAAAATATATTATTTTAATATTAATTTTCAAAAATAATATTTTATATTTTTCTGAAATGTTACAATAAAATAGGCTAAACACCCTCATCGGGGTCACGTGTTAAACACGTGAGAACGCCTCCTTATATAGAATTAAATTCTATTCTTGGGAAAATACCACCCTTGATCATTTCTGATAAGGAAAGATATTCTCTGTTAACAGAGAACTGTTGGATCAAAGATCCAATAGTGATTAAAAATCACCAAATATAGAACTAAATTCTATCGGGAGGGAAATATCTCCCCGATCCTTCTAAATGAGAAGGATATTTTCTGTTAAACAGAAAGTTTATTATTTACATTTTTGTTTAATAATAGCATCATATCCTGGTTACTACTATTAATTTTGGTATTATGACGCACCGACATCTGGATTTTGCATGGCCCAGTTCCTCTAGTTTTATCGCAGGCAGATCAAGAGTACTTTAGCAATCAAGCCGAGTAATGAGGAGTTAGCTATTTAGTTTAGAGACTCTTAGTTTAGTTATTTCAGCAGTTTTATTTCTATTGATGTGAGCTCATATTAGGATGTGATTCAGATACTATTATTTATTGGATCTTGATTCGTTTCCGCTTTATGCATTTTCTTGATTTTATTTACTGTGGAAGATGGACATGTGTTAGCTACATTATATTTTACTGTTCTTGATATCCGATAGACAGCAGTAATATGACTGTGGAGAGATGATTCCTAACCACAGGTAGTATGGTTGGATCTGTCGTGTGCCGTAATTACGTATCTTAGGAAGCGAGGCATAACAGGGTTTGTTTGGTATCAGAGCCATAGGATTTAGGATTTGTCGGGTTTGGTTCTTTTGTAGTTGGGTATCAAACTCAATACACTAATCAGGAAATCTGGAATTAGGAACATGTCCTGCCACAATACTATCTTGCCAGACTTGAATCTATAGCTATCTTATCTATTGAATCATGTTTACCGTTGCTAATCCTCTTCACTGTCTTGGCTTCAGAATCATGGTGGATAGAGATTCACGGTCATACCAGAAGCGTGTTGATAACGCCGCATTGCTTGGAATTATACGTGGTATGCTTGAAAACCAGAAGCGTTAAACTGAGCTGAATCAGCGGCAGGCTGAGACTTTCTAGGAGGGTCTGCGGACTATCCAGCAGTCCATAGTTGCAGTAGCACCCAAGCCAGCAAAATGTGAGGGCACTGTGGCGGACTTTAGAAAGCTCGGTCCTTCCACATTTACAGGATTAGAAGAGACATTGCCAGTGGAGCAGTGGCTAGTTGATACAGAGAACTTTCTTGTTGTCACGCAGATTCTAGATGTGAAAAGGGTGGATGTAGTACGCATCCAATTGGTAGATTATGCTCGCGAGTGGTCGCTTGTAGAGGAGACCCGTCTGACCAAGCCGATCAGTTGGGAAGAGTTTTCGTGAAGTTTCTTAGAGAAGTTCTTTCTACAGTCTGCTTGGGAAGAAATGGAAGAGAAGTTTATTTGCTTGAAACAAAATGGTGGATCCGTTGATGCGCATGCAGCTGAGTGGACCCGGCTCAGTCGATTTGCAGGGCCTTTGGTTGCCAATGAGGTAGATAGGGCACGGAGGTTTATGCATAGCTTGGATGTGGAGATTCAGAGACATATTATATCTCTGGGATTGACCACTTTCCCAAGTTCTCAAGGCAGCCAGGGAGCAGCAGAGTTTATCGGTGAAAACAAAGGGTAATCTACAGCAAGAGGTTGTAGTGAGGAAGCCGGCATTTACGTCAAACCGAGCTCCTGCATGCAGAAGCATTCCGGTAAAAAATCGAGGCATTGTACCCATGAAGAACTCTGTTGTATCCGATCAGAATAGAAGTGTGATTTGTGACTTTTTCCATCTACCCGGACACCTACATAAGAAATGTTAAAGGTGGCTTGGACTTTGTCTAGTTTGTGGATCAGCTGACCATACCATCAGTGCTTGCCCTTCAAAGCTACGATTGAGAAACGATATTTAGAAACTACCGCAGAAGCAGATTCATGGGCAGAAGCTGATTACTCATAGGCCTAATCAAGCACGGGCCTTCACCCTGACGGCCGAGGAGGCTAAGGTATCAGATAGTGTCGTTTCAGGTACCCTACTCGTTTATAATTTTCTCGCATTGGCATTATTTGATTCAGGTGTATCCCATTGCTATATGTCATCCAAGTTTATTAGTGCACACTCTATTCCACACACGGCCATGTCTAGTTGTTGGGACATACACACTAGGAATGGGAAAATTATACCTAGTAATGAGTGCAAGGGTTGCTCGATTGTTATTTGCGGACGAGAGTTATTCGCAGATTTCTTGGCGATTGATACTGGTAGCTATGATGTTGTCTTGGGAATGGATTTTCTTGGCACTTTCCACTCTCACATTGATTGTAGAGCAAAGAAAGTGATTTTTCAATTTCCCGGACATCCGGAGTTCATATTTTTAGGAGGTAGCAGATATGTCGGGCCAGTCGAATTTAGGACTGGGCCGACTAATGTCGTTCTTTCGTCGATGGAAGTAAACAAGGAGGAAGCGCTAGCATTAGTTCAGGAGTTTATGGATGTGTTTGAGGACATCTTGGTTTTACCGCCAAAACGAGATGTGGAGTTCGCGATTAATCTTGTTCCTGGAGCAGCGCCGATTTCAAAGGCTTATTATCCAATGGCGCCGGTGGAAATAGAAGAGGTAAACAAACAAGTTGTCGAATTACTGAAGAAAGGTTGGATTCGTAGCAGCGGTTTACCATGAGGAGCTCCAGTTCTTCTAGTCAAGAAGAAGGATGGCACATGGAGGATGTGTGTCACGACCCGAAATATTAGCTCGCGACCAGCACTTGAATCACGCCACGTCTAAAGGCATACCGGAATTCAAGTAAGCTGAAACCCAGAAATCTAAACCTTTTATGAAAAATAAAGGAGGTGGGGTTTTGAAATAAAGGTATAATGAAATCAAGTTTTCTTAATGCATAGGAAAGAAACATGAAATGATGCAAATGAAATTTTCTAGTTCGAAAACATGTTTCGTCTTTTGAAAAATTTTGGCAGCACCTCCTTTGTATATTTTGATCCAAAACCACTAATACAAAATAAGAATAATGGCATCCCCAAGCGGGAGCTAGCTCTTCGCCAAACGGTGGATCACAACCACGCAATACAGTATAAATAAGTATACGACGCCCAACGGCGAAATTCACCACGAAAAGATAAAGAAATGAGCAAATCTAACCCCAAAAGTGAATATAAAACCCATCTCTCAAATCTCACAACTACAAGTCTCACTAAGTCTCATCACTTATACAATTACAACTTTTGATTGATTGATGGAGTTAACTAGATACAATATGAAATATAATACAAGAGTGGGTACGATACAATGTCCCACCTACCAATGCAAAACACCCGAATGGAACTGTATGCCAGCGAAGCCGCTGCTGGTCCAAGCGGTCAACCTGCAAGAACTGTGGCACAACGGGGGTGAGTTGCCAACTCGTGAATAGAAATATATCTACAAGTAGAAATCGAATAAACGACTCCTAGGTCAACTATATCATAAGGTAATACTATGATATCTAGGGTGACCAGGTCGTATATGTGCCAACAAAGTAGTCAGTATTTATATGTATGTGGATAACATCCAACAGTAATAATCAATGCATGCGGATATGTGGATCTCGTCCACCCATAAATCAATATCTATAAGCATGTGCAAAATCTCCGATAGTAGAATCGGGTATGTATGTATGTATGTGGATCTAGTCCACGCGTCAACTACTGACGCAACAATATCATGCATGTAAATATCATAAAAGAGTGTGCATGAAAGTATGAGGATATATATATCAACGGTGTCCCTCCCGACACATCAAATCATGGAACCTGAGTGCCTAGCATCGACACTCGAAAACATCATGAAAACCGTGCCCAGCATCGGCACGTAAATCCTCATATATCTCAGGCACCGCAACCTCAGATCGGCCCTCATATCCATCTCGCTACTCCGGTAGGTATCCTCCGGATAACCTCCGAGTCTATATACTATCACCGGTAGGTACTCGCCACCCTGCCAGGCTCATCGTCTACTCCACGAAAAACATCCCTCGCCCCGGGAAACCATACCGAGTCCACCATGTACCCGCAATCGATGCCTACCACTCCTCGAATCGAGTTTCACATGCCACTCTCAGAACCGAAAAAACACATGGTGGACGCACTGAAATATCATATCAAGAGAAACCGGGTTTTTAAAACAACACATAATCTCTTTTGAAATATCCACGGTTCTCAAATCCAGAAATCTCATGAAAACAACATATCTCAATGCGTAAAATAATAAAGCATGATGTATGCGACATGTAAAAAGAAATGCGAGCATATCCGTGTATCATGCAATATGGAATAGTGATATGACATATTAAGGAGAAAACCGCTCTTTTGAAATGATTCCAGTTTTTAAAGTATAGTATGCGGTTCCCAATTTTACAATAAAACCGGTTATCTATGTAGGTACAATATGTATATGCGCAAGTATAGTTGTACTATATATGTGTGCACAAATATGAATATACAATGTGTATGTGCACAAGTATGGGTGTATCAATGTATATGTCATGATGCAGCAACCCTACTGTGTAGTGACATGGCAATTATCGATGATGAAGTGTGTGAGCCGGCAAATATGTGTACGTGTAACATATGCATCATCGATAATGGTGCAGGTATACTATCACAGTTATATGCGATGCAATAATAATATCATGAATGCAGCACAAGGTAAATCATCTGCTAACAGCTATAAGGTATACGTAACTATCATATATCTGAGTCAGTGAATCTATCAATCGGCATCTAGCCCAATAACATCGCGTATGGTATAATCCATCGTACAGAAACCTCTAGTCAAGGGTAAGGATCAATCATCAAGTCAAACTCATCACGCACGGAATATCATCATGCGGCGGCATTATACTTAAATGGATCATATCATCCTATACGACAAATGAGGGTACGGCCTAATATCGCATACGGCCTATCATCCATGATTCACAACATTCTATATATATATATATATATATATATATATATATATATATATATATATATATAACCCTATATACCTATGTCCCAGGTCGCATCTGCAATAATCTCATATCAGGGGACCGGCAGGGTATAAATCATTTCGATCGACTCGTATCCGTATACCATCATATCATATCATCATCTCATCATATCATCAAATTCGCCTTGTATTCTTTCATCGCATTTATGTCCCATATCATGTCAAGTTTACATAAACATACTATCTATACTAAGTAGAAGTATCTAATCTAACAAACACACCCGAACCATACAATCAGATTTTTAAAGAAGTGAATCGTAGTTTTGAAAACAGGGGTTACGGTGTTTTTAAAGAGAAGATATCATTTGAAAATCCGTAACATCCCTCAAGATATACATTTAAAAGATACATACGATTCTTTGGTTTAGAAAAAGGTATGGTTCGGATGACGCATCTACATCGACTATCTAGTCCTACAGAACCCTAAGCGGTAATATCGCTAAACGTCATCCTAGGGTATTAGTAGTAGCATATCACACTTAACTATCCTATAGTTTCTAATATGACTACATAGCTATATATATTCTAACCCTAGTTTCCTAATCTAGGTTTCCTAACCATACTCTATAAGTCGGTTTCCATCAGAAGTTTGCGGGGGTGCTATACGCCATCCACCCGACTTCCCCGGTAGATATAGATCTACTCACCTGGTCTTCGCTCGCCGAAATCGATGACGCCGCGCTTCTTCGCCTCAGAATCCTTGCGAGGGTACCTATAATAACAACCAATCGCAATACGTATTAAAATCGATGCAGAAAACCGATATGGCGCACGGTGTGCTCATAGGTTAGAACATATGGCCTAAACGTTCAAATCAATCAAACAACCCCTATTGTCGATGTACAAACACCCGACAACCAAATACAAATCCAAATATCAAGAAAATGCATTTTAAAATACGGAAAACATAGCCTAAAACACACCAAAATGCTTCCAGATTTTCCCCAGGTGACAATTAGCCAAAACTACATATAGGAGGGGTCTAATTTAGTGCAAAAGGAGCCATGGACCAAATCTGGAACCATTTGATCCTACTCTAACCGCAAATTGCGGCCAGAATTAATATATCTGCGGCCACAGCTTTGAATTAGGGGCTCGGGTCTCTGTGGTAGCTTCCTAGGTGCCTGCACGACTCCCAGTAATTCCAAAATAATTTATAGTGTCCCCGGGTTGCTCCAGATTCCAAAATACCTTCACAGATCACACATTTAACCGATGTCGGGTTTCTAAATCCGTGTTTCGGGGTTTCTAAGGTCTGGTCTAGGTCACTAAACAGCACCTAAGTTTAGTTAACAGCCACCACATCATCAATTTCCACCAAATACTCATACCCTTTACTAGGGTTTCCCAATGTTCACTACCTCCACAATATCACATCTAAACACATATAAATACTTAAGTAAAAGGAAAACTACCTAATTAGTGAAGGGATTACCTCATAAAGCACCCATGAATCCCCCAAGATCATCAAAACTGAATTTTTCTTGGTCCCATGTGTAGAGGTTGAAGAGGGGATTAATATTTGTGAAGGGTGTGTAGGGTTTTGGGGCATGGTTGGAGATGGATCTAGGGATTTTTGTGAAGGATTGTGGAGTTGAGGAGATGAAGGAGAGAAGAAGAAAAAAGATGGGGCAATGAATGGGCAGCAGCCCCCTTCCCTCTCTCACTAATCCACACTCTCTTTCTCTCTCCAAAGCTCACCTAACCTAATCATTATGTCTTCTTGACTTTTCCCTTTTTCATTTCTCTTTTCTTTCCATAAATAAACCCTAATATAAAGCCCAAATGAAATGAAACATGCAATAAAATGAAACATGTCATGGTGCACTAACCATGGAAACTGTAAAAACGCGGATTTGGCTTAATCGCGATTAACAGTGCACTAATCGGTTTTTTATCGAAACTGCATATAATAAATTTTAAAATTGCCAAAACCTTTAATTATATATTTAAATGAATAAATCATTTTGATTTCTATTTATTTCACAATTATTGGTATATATTTATACCCTTTTTCGAAAACCCCAATTTCGCAAATCGGCAGTTTTCGGGAAAAATATTATTTTAATATTAAATTCCCAAAAATAATATTTATATTTTCTGAAATGTTACAATCTTCCCCCCTTAAATAAATTCAGTCCCCGAATTTAAATTTAAACCCCCAACATCTAAAACATTTCAATAATCGGCTCAAAACAACGGTGATCCGAAATCATGGAAAACGCAGAAATAACACAGCGCGTCCAGTGCGCATAAAAACGAGTAAAAACTCAAATCGAACTCCGTCAAGCGTCACGCAAATCATCGAATTTGCACGCATATCCTCGGAGTTACAATAGAGATGCAGATCTCGAAATCACTACTGAAATCCAATATACACTAGTCAAATACTATAATACGTGTATAGTACGCATCCTTGAAAACTCCAAAATCTGAATAAAACACATGCAAAATCTTTTCTAAGTCACCGCGGGAATGCGTAACTCACGGCATAAGTGACAGACGCTCATTTTAAAATAATAATATATGTCCACATGTGTTTTCTTAAATACACGTTCCGTCGTTTTCAAAACATCCCAAAAGGTTTTCCTTTAAAAAACGTTCGTGTCGCTCACGGACACGTAGAAAATAGAGAGACTATAGCTCCTCTGTTTCAAAAACCTATTGGCAAACTTTTAATGCATGCAAAGTACTCAGGTACTGTCCTCAGATCAGTCCTGTTTGGCTACTATACAATATAGTGCCCAACATGAAAACAAAGTGCTCAAAAGCAAAATCAGGCTCAAAAGGGCGTATACAAAAATCGCATGCGTCTGGTACGCATGGGAATCAAATCCAAATACAGATGCTATAATACACACAAGCAAAACTAAGTGCAACGGGTGTGCACAAAACATCTGTCCAGTGCAACGGGAGTGCACGACAACAACATCAAGTGCATCTAAAGTGCACTAAAATCTCAATCCCATGCATCCGGTATGCACAGAATCACATCTCATATCATGCGTCCATCATGCGCGAAAACCAACTCAAGTGCACATGTCCCGCACGAATGAAATCGCATCCAATATGCACGGAAGAAAATCCAAATCAAGAGCATCCCACATGCACGAGTAGAATCTCACTCAAGTGCATCCGATGCACACAAAACCCAAAATCGAGCGCCTAATATGCGCAAAATCCAACTAAAACGCGTCGGGTCCGTAAAAGCATATAGTGCAGTAACATACACAAAAACGAACGGCAAGTGCCAACGCGCACAAAAATACAAATCTGGTAAAACGAATGCTCAAAGATATAAATCGGGTGCAACCAAGGTACGAGGTATAAATCCAGCGCATAAATACCCGTCCGGTGCAACAAATGCAGAATGCAATCTAGTGCATAAAATACAAATATAGTGCATCCAATGCATGAATAGCGATCAATAACTCAAATGCATAAACAGCAACACCGAGTACACCAAGGTGTATAAAATCGTAAACGTGTGCAACTGCGTGCACAAAACGCATATTAATGCACTACAAGCACATATAAGCTATACCGAATGCAAACATCAAATCGAGTGCATGCCATACGCATAAAAAATCAAATCAACCGTATGAAATCCATGAAATCATAAACATGTGCAACGAAGGCATAAAATCGATATCAAGTGCGATAAATATGCACAAATCAAAAACCAATACAATGGTGTATAAAACATATCTCAAGTGCAATAACTATGCACAAAATGTAAATACCCAGTAGGTGCAACCATGGTGCACGAAATCAATATCAGGAAACTCGTCATCAAAACTCAAATCCAAGCAATATAAGCGTGATACTCATATCACAAACGCAAATCGCAACAAAGGACATCGAGGTATACCTCCTACAATGTCGAGAAATAAATCGATGTGCCTAAAAACTGGCAGAACAAGAACATCCGCTTGCCTCCTGCTCACAGTCTGGCATCCTCGGTCTCTGGGTCCTTTTCTTCTCTGCGGATTACCAATCTCGCAATCTATCGGCTCATCGGCCCTGTCAGGTGTGCTAACGGGGACGATTTCGTTCTGGCACTTCTCTGGTCATCTCTCGGTCAATCATCACGACCACTCGTAAAGCAGCACGTCACTGGCGTCGGCCTCTGTCTCTCTGAATACACGTGACACCTCTGATCCTGGGTGCAAATCTCATTGCAGCAGTGTCCTGGAAGGAATCCTGCTCAAGGTCTCTTCCGATCTCGCCTATGCCGAACTGTACGGAGGCTGGTACTCTTACATAACCCTTCCTCGTTTCCTGGACATCTGCGTGTTCCGCACACCTTTCCTCAGAAACTGGTCGTATCCCAACGCCTCTACATGTGTATCGCATCTTTGATGTCAACGGAGTGGAACGTCACCTCGTCGAATTCTCGTGCGAACTCTTCACTTCACTCGGCTCCAATGTCGACTGATTCGGACTCGTCTTCTCGTGGATGCATGGACTGCGCTCCAACGGCTATGCTCGTATCTGGAGTCTCCCAAGCAATATATCCCATCACAAGATATCCGAATGATGTCGAACCATCCGATCGATATATCAAAACCTCATAATCCCTCAAGAGATCAACATCTTGGGTACAGTTTAATAGTATCGAGTACATGCCACAGCATCAGTGATCCAGCCGTAGAAGGGCAAACCCAAGCCTTACTAATGGCGCCGTGGAACTGCCATAAACCCTAAGGTTCAAAGTCTTTCATACGGTCATTACGTCGAGTTAGGGTTTCATTCTTCTAGAGGGTCCATAGAATTGCTTGCACGTCTTTCCGAATACTTTAAACTTAGAATATGGTTTCCTGACATTCGATCGTCTCTATTGACTCTCAACGAATCTGCGTGAAGTCATCTCTAGCTGGAATCAATCTATCTGATGATCTCGCATCGGGTAAGCGAACGAACCACATGTCCTAGTCTTTCACCCTTGGGTGGCTAGCGACCTTCCATCATATCTCTAAGTATATACTTATGCTGCAGTAGCTCCAACCTCTGGGCGATACCTCATCATTTGCAGCAACGACTGGCTCATTCGTCTGTATGCAGAACAGCACCTCAATCCTCCAGGAAAGGCGATACATTGGCGGTCATCTCTAAATCGGCCTGCTCTAGATCTGAGTAAGACTCTCCACACTGGAAATCTTCAACTCAACTGGGCCTGCTCCGGCACATAAATCGGACGAATCACCTTCGTCTCTCAATCGGGGTAGGCTAGCTATCATCTGTCATATTTCTGCCTGGAAGCTCCGGCGATCTTAGCTCGTAAGCTCTGGGAGCGACATCCCATCAATCTTAGCAACAGCTGGGTCATCTGTCTGCACGGTAGGCGACATCATAATCTCTGAGGTATGCTGTACATCAACAGTCCTCTCTCAACTGGCAGCTCTAACAATAGCCCGATCGTCCGGTATAAAACCAAGCACTCGCCTCCACAAGAGGTCACAATCATCAATACTAACTCGACGCATTCTCATGTCACCAGAAAACACAATGGTCGGCCCTCATACCAGACGAGCTCGCCCTGACCGTAACACTAGCAGTAGCTCAAACTGCGCTCAAACTATGGTGACTGGAACCTCAATCGAGTATCGAAGAGAGCAGATCAACGGCAAGAAAGAAAACGACAGATCCAGAATGGATACATGATCATAAGAAGGAACAGCATCAAGGAAAGTATGATCATGGAACTAATAGAATCGAGGATCTCAAATGGATGTATAATCATGGATATGAAAAGAACCACTGTTCTCAACAATATGTACATCCTAAGGTTTCTAAGTGGAGTATCGTATCGTAAATATGCCGCGGAACATACGTACGGTACGTTACTCTACTCAAGCTACCTACTCCATCAATCAGGGTCAGCCTATGAAACGAAAGTTCGGGTCTAATATCCCCCCCCCCCGTTCAAGTCTAAGTTCCGAAAGGTCAAGCCTAGGTTCCGAAATACATAACTGCCCTAGACTCCGAATAGTCAAATATAGACTCGAACAAAGGTTAAACCTAGCACTCTGATACCAACTTTGTCACGACCCGAAATATTAGCTCGTGACCAGCACTTGAATCACGCCACGTCTAAAGGCGTAATGGAATTCAAGTAAGCTGAAACCCAGAAATCTAAACCTTTTATGAAAAATAAAGGAGGTGAGGTTTTGAAATAAAGGTATAATGAAATCAAGTTTTCTTAATGCATAGGAAAGAAACATGAAATGATGCAAATGAAATTTTCTAGTTTGAAAACATGTTTCGTCTTTTGAAAAATTTTGGCAGCACCTCCTTTATATATTTTGATCCAAAACCACTAATACATAATAAGAATAATGGCATCCCCAAGCGGGAGCTAACTCTTCGCCAAACGGCGGATCACAACCACGCAATACAGTATAAATAAGTATACGACGCCCAACGGCGAAGTTCACCACGAAAAGATAAAGAAATGAGCAAATCTAACCCCAAAAGTGAATATAAAACCCATCTCTCAAATCTCGCAACTACAAGTCTCACTAAGTCTCATCACTTATACAATTACAACTTTTGATTGATTGATGGAGTTAACTAGATACAATATGAAATATAATACAAGAGTGAGTACGATACAATGTCCTACCTACCAATGCAAAACACCCGAATGGAACTGTATGCCAGCAAAACCGCTGCTGATCCAAGAGGTCAACCTGCAAGAACTGTGGCACAACGGGGGTGAGTTGCCAACTCGTGAATAGAAATATATCTACAAGTAGAAATCGAATAAACAACGACTCCTAGGTCAACTATATCATAAGGTAATACTATGATATCTAGGGTGACCAGGTCGTATATGTGCCAACAAGGTAGTCAGTATCTATATGTATGTGGATAACATCCAACAGTAATAATCATGCGGATATGTGGATCTCGTCCACCCATAAATCAATATCTATAAGCATGTGCAAAATCTCCGATAGTAGAATCGGGTATGTATGTATGTATGTGGATCTAGTCCACGCGTCAACCACTGACGCAACAATATCATGCATGTAAATATCATAAAAGAGTGGGCATGAAAGTATGAGGATATATATATATCAACGGTGTCCCTCCAGACACATCAAATCATGGAACCTGAGTGCCTAGCATCGACACTCGAAAACATCATGAAAACCGTGCCCAGCATCGGCACGTAAATCCTCATATATCTCAGGCGCCGCATCCTTAGATCGGCCCTCATATCCATCTCGCTACTCCGATAGGTATCCTCCGGATAACCTCCGAGTCCACATATTATCACCAGTAGGTACTCGCCACCCTGCCAGGCTCATCGTCTACTCCACGAAAAACATCTCTCGCCCCGGGGACCATACCGGGTCCACCATGTACCCGCAATCGGTGCCTACCACTCCTCGAATTGGGTTTCACATGCCACTCTCAGAACCGAGAAAACACATGGTGGACGCACTGAAATATCATATCAAGAGAAACCGGGTTTTTAAAACAACACATAATCTCTTTTGAAATATCCACGGTTCTCAAATCCAGAAATCTCATGAAAACAGCATATCTCAATGCGTAAAAGAATAAAGCATGATGTATGCGACATGTAAAAAGAAATGCGAGCATATCCGTGTATCATGCAATATGGAATAGTGATATGACATATTAAGGAGAAAACCGCTCTTTTGAAATGATTCCAGTTTTTAAAGTATAGCATGCGGTTCCCAATTTTACAATAAAACCGGTTATCTATGTAGGTACAATATGTATATGCGCAAGTATATTTGTACCATGTATGTGTGCACAAATATGAATATACAATGTGTATGTGCACAAGTATGGATGTATCAATGTATATGTCATGATGCAGCAACCCTACTGTGTAGTGACATGGCAATTATCGATGATGAAATGTGTGAGCCGGCAAATATGTGTACGTGTAACATACGCATCATCGATAATGGTGCAGGTGTACTATCACAGTTATATGCGATGCAATAATAATATCATGAATGCAGCACAAGGTAAATCATCTGCTAATAGCTATAAGGTATACGTAACTATCATATGTCCGAGTCAGTGAATCTATCAATCGGCATCTAGCCCAATAACATCGCGTACGGTATAATCCATAGTACGGAAACCTCTAGTCAAGGGTAAGGATCAATCATCAAGTCAAACTCATCACGCACGGAATATCATCGTGCGGCGGCATTATACTTAAAGGGATCATATCATCCTATACGACAAATGAGGGTACGGCCTAATATCGCATACGGCCTATCATCCATGATTCACAACATTCTATATATATATATACATATATATATATATATATATATATATAAAACCCTATATACCTATGTCCCAGGTCGCATCTGCAATAATCTCATATCAGGGGACCGGCAAGGTATAAATCATTTCGATCGACTCGCATCCGTATACCATCATATCATATCATCATCTCATCATATCATCAAATTCGCCTTGTATTCTTTCATCGCATTTATGTCTCATATCATGTCAAGTTTACATAAACATGCTATCTATACTAAGTATAAGTATCTAATCTAACAAACACACTCGAACCATACAATCAGATTTTTAAAGAAGTGAATCGTAGTTTTGAAAACAGGGGTTACGGTGTTTTTAAAGAGAAGATATCATTTGAAAATCCGTAACATCCCTAAAGATATACATTTAAAAGATACATACGATTCTTTGGTTTATAAAAAGGTATGGTTCGGATGACGCATTTACATCGACTATCTAGTCCTACAGAATCCTAAGCGGTAATATGCTAAACGTCATCCTAGGGTATTAGTAGTAGCATATCACACTTAACTATCCTATAGTTTCTAATATGACTACATAGCTATATATATTCTAACCCTAGTTTCTTAATCTAGGTTTCCTAACCATACTCTATAAGTCAGTTTCCATCAGAAGTTTGTGGGGGTGCTATACGCCATCCACCCGACTTCCCCGGTAGATATAGATCTACTCACCTGGTCTTCGCTCGCCGAAATCAATGACGCCGCGCTTCTTCGCCTCGGAATCCTTGCGAGGGTACCTATAATAACAACCAATCGCAATACGTATTAAAATCGATGCAGAAAACCGATATAACGTGCAAATCAATCAAACAACCCCTGTTGTCGATGTACAAACACCCGACAACCAAATACAAATCCAAATATCAAGAAAATACATTTTAAAATACGGAAAACATAACCTAAAACACACCAAAATGCTTCCAGATTTTCCCCAGGTGACAATTAGCCAAAACTATATATAGGAGGGGTCTAATTTAGTGCAAAAGGAGCCATGGACCAAATCTGGAACCATTCCATCCTACTTTAGCTGCAAATTTCGGCCCGAATTAATATATCTGCGGCCACAGCTTTGAATTAGGGGCTCGGGTCTCTGTGGTAGCTTCCTAGGTGCCTGCACGACTCCCAGTAATTCCAAAATAATTTATAGTGTCCCCGGGTTGCTCCAGATTCCAAAATACCTTCACAGATCGCACATTTAACCGATGTCGGGTTTCTAAATCCGTGTTTCGGGGTTTCTAAGGTATGGTCTAGGTCACTAAACATCACCTAAGTTTAGTTAACAGCCACCACATCATCAATTTCCACCAAATACTCATACCCTTTACTAGGGTTTCCCAATGTTCACTACCTCCACAATATCACATCTAAACACATATAAATACTTAAGTAAAAGGAAAACTACCTAATTAGTGAAGGGATTACCTCATAAAGCACCCATGAATCCCCCAAGATCATCAAAACTGAATTTTTCTTGGTCCCATGTGTAGAGGTTGAAGAGGGGATTAATATTTGTGAAGGGTGTGTAGGGTTTTGGGGCATGGTTGGAAATGGATCTAGGGATTTTTGTGGAGGGTTGCGGAGTTGAGGAGATGAAGGAGAGAAAAAGAAAAAATATGGGGCAATGAATGGGCAGCAGCCCCCTTCCCTCTCTCGCTAATTCACACTCTCTTTCTCTCTCCAAAGCTCACCTAACCTAATCATTATGTCTCCTTGACTTTTCCCTTTTTCATTTCTCTTTTCTTTCCACCAATAAACCCTAATACAAAGCCCAAATGAAATGAAACATGCAATAAAACGAAACATGCCATGGTGCACTAACCATGGAAACTGTAAAAATACGGATTTGGCTTAATCGCGATTAGCAGTGCACTAATCGGTTTTTTATCGAAACTGCATATAATAAATTTTAAAATTGCCAAAACCTTTAGTTATATATTTAAATGAATAAATCATTTTGATTTCTATTTATTTCACAATTATTGGTATATATTTATACCCTTTTTCGAAAACCCCAATTTCGCAAATCGGCAGTTTTCGGGAAAAATATTATTTTAATATTAATTCCCAAAAATAATATTTTATATTTTCTGAAATGTTACAATGTGCATCGATTATCGAGAATTAAATCGGGTGACTATTAAAAACAAGTACCCAATCCCTCGCATCGGCGAATTATCCGATCAACTCAGTGGCGCGAGGGTATTCTCGAAGTTGGATTTGCGATCCGGATATCATCAAGTTTGGGTGAAATCAAAAGATATTTGGAAGACGACATTCCGAACCTGATATAGGCATTACGAGTACTTAGTGATGCCATTTGGAGTTACTAGCGCACCAGCAATATTTATGGACTTGCTGAACCGAATCTTTTCACCGTACCTGGA
The DNA here is from genome assembly GCA_030015575.1 of Agapanthus africanus. NCBI lineage: Eukaryota > Viridiplantae > Streptophyta > Magnoliopsida > Asparagales > Amaryllidaceae > Agapanthus > Agapanthus africanus. Next base: position 136,959,167 of record JASDDO010000026.1, read on the forward strand.
CCAGTTCGTAGCGGTGTTTATTGATGATATTCTGGTCTATTCGAGGAGAAAGATGAGCATGCAGAACATTTGAGGATCGCACTACAAACATTGAGACAAGAAAAGTTATATGCTAAGATGAGCAAGTGTGAGCTTTGGCTCGAAGAAGTGAAGTTCTTGGGTCATGTCGTATCCGAAGATGGAATTGTCGTTGACCCTAAAAAGATTGTAGCTGTTCTTGATTGGCCAATTCCAAAGAATATAGGGGAGATCAGAAGTTTTCTTAGACTTGTCGGATACTATAAAAGGTTTGTGGAGAGCTTGGCTCAAATAGCAGAACCATTGACCAAGCTAACACGAAAGGAGGTACCGTTCGTATGGACCAAGAAATGTGCATCAGCTTTTGAAGCGTTGAAGCAAAGATTGACCACCACTCCTATCTTGACAGTGACAGACAGTTCCGGAGGGCTGGTTATTCACAGTGATGCATCTGGGAAAGGTTTAGGATGTGTTCTAATGCAGCATGGGGAACTACCCAACTCATGATCTGGAGTTAGCAGCAGTGATTTTTGCTCTAAAGATTTGGAGATATTACTTATTGGGTGAAAGGGTAGAAGTATTTACCGATCACGAAAGTCTAAAGTATGGGTTCACATAGAAAGAGCTCAACATGAGGAATCGTAGATAGTTAGAACTGATGGCTGAATATGATCTTGATCTAAAATACCATCCGGGAAAGTTAATGTATTGCCGGATGCTCTAAGTCGGTTGCCAGCGATACGGATATTGACTGCACAGAAGGAGATTATAGCTGATCTTCAAAGATTTGAATTGGAGATTGTACTCCCAAACTCTTTGGGACAATTGATGCGCTGTAAGTACAGTCATCCTTGATCGATAACATTAAAGCAACACAGTCGTACGTACCAAGATTGCAAAAGTTTCGAGAACAAGTAGAAGTGGGACTTCGAACGGATCTGTTAATTCATGAAGATGGTTCGTTACGATATGATAGTCGTTTATGTGTGCCAAAAGAAGATGTTCGTGAAGAAGTCATGAAGGAGGCTCATAGTTCTGCGTATTCCGTACATCCGGGGGGCACGAAGATGTATAGAGATCTGTGACAACATTTCTGGTGGGAAGGAATGAAAAAGGAGATTGCTCGCTACGTATCAAAATGCTTGGTGTGTCAGCAAGTCAAGGCTGAACAACAAAGGGTAGCTGGTTTATTGCAACCACTTCTGATTCCTCAATGGAGTGGAAACACATAACCATGGATTTCGTGACAGCATTACCACGGAGTCCAAAGGGCAATAATTCAGTTTGGGTGATTGTCGATCGATTGACCAAGGCAGCTCATTTTATACCATTTCGTGTTGGTCAGTCGATGGAGGCTTTGGCAGAGCGGTACATGCAAGAGATTGTGAGATTGCATGGAGTACCCATGAGCATTGTTTCGGATCGTGATACTCGATTTCTATCACACTTTTGTAGGAGTCTACAGGAAAGTTTGGGAACTCGCTTGAAGTTTAGCACGGCCTATAATCCTCAGACAGATGGCCAGTCAGAAAGAACGATCCAAACTCTTGAAAATATGTTGAGAGCATGCATATTAGACTTCAAGGGTTCATGGGAGGACCATTTGCACTTGGTGGAGTTTTCTTATATTAACAGTTTTCAGGCAACTATACGGATATGTAACATTTCAGGAAAATAAAAATATTATTTTCGGAATTTAAATAATTAAAATGATAAATTTCATGAATATTATTAAAAATGTGAGAATTTGTTTTAATGATGCGGTATAATTATACATATATAGTTTGGAAAATAATTCGGAAAATTAATATAATTATTGATTTTGAAAGAAGGAAATGTGGTTTGGATATTTTATAAATATTATACGATTAATTATATGCAAATTTTGTTAAACTTGATTAACATTTCACTAATCTTACATTACTCTGGTTTATGCAATTGACATGCACCATAGCATGTCACGTATACTTGTTACATTTTTATTGATATGAATCATGTCTTCATCCTTGTTTTTAAAATGATTTGGTTCCAAAAAAAAGAAAAAGAAAATAGGGACAAATAGGTATGGGCATGGCATGGGAGGAAGAGAGAGGGGGGGTTCTTTTGTAACCATGGCACTTTCTTTTCACTTCTCTCTTCATTTTATTTCCTCACCTCCACCTCTTTCCCTTTCATCCTCCACCTTACTACCACCTCACAAACAACCTTCAAACCACCCCAAAACACCAAAGTTTCTTCACAAAAGATGTGCACAAGCTCACTACAGGCATGATGGTATGAACAAGTTGAGGTTTTGAAGGCTTTGAGCAACTCAAGAAAATTCCTGAGTTGCCAAATGAGATATAATCCTACACCCATAGTTTAGAATTTTAGTTTCCTTACCTCTTAATGTAGTTTAGAGTGAAGCTTTTGTAGTTTAGTGATGCTAGAATATTTCAAGATGAGATTTAAGGATTGTGTGTATTGGAAAAGTGCAATTGAGGTGTTTTTAGTGACTACAACCCCTTTAGTGTTAAAACCTGGACCAAACCAAGTATAGAAACCCCCAAGACTTGAACTCGGAAATCCCCGATATCGGAAATTATGGGAATTATGATGACTTTTTGAGATCTGCTATGACCCGGAGACTTGGAAAATTATTTAGCAATTACTGTGAGGTAAGCAGGTGACTATAGAGCTAACCCTAAAACCTGAGGCCCCTATTATGTTGGATATATGTATGCCCTAAAGGCCATTATATAATAGTGGATGTATTTATATATATATATACACAGATGACATTCTTGCTCGACATGATAGTATGCTATCTGGCACTTCTTTATCTGATATGTTGACTTGATCATGCTTTTATTCATTTACACATGTTGATAAAGCCCTGAGGATATTTGCTTGACTACTGTGATTATGATGGAGATCATACTAGTGGGACGTCTGTAGTTTAAAAGCATATCCCAAAATGTCCCTAGTCGTAGGTGTATCGAGATGGGGCATCGATATACCAGAGTAGACTAGCGTATATGATACTAGACCCATATGATGGGCGATGGATGTTCTCACATCCATTGATATTTGACATCGAGATCATATACGGGTGCTCAGTGGAGACTGGGTACACTGGACGGACTCACCGAGAACTCCTATATGGTATTATATCTATCATCGGATAACAGTTCTCAGGTGACACTGGTACATGTTAGTCTGTAGACCCGAGATCATCATAGAGTCTTGTGTGTTCTCCTACTATACTTTGATTACCACCATACCATGGCTCTACTGAGTCGTGCAAACAGGTGGCTTTGGGGTACAGTCCCGAGACACATGGAGACAATGAGCGATAGGAAGAGTTTCGTCTCTTCCGGTATTGGGAGTTGATGTTGTTGTAAGTCGATGTGCAACACCCCACAACTTGCGGGGAGGCGGAAATATGAAAAACGATCTTGTTCTTTGCTTAAACATCGACTAACCGCATGAATCGAAGCTAAACGATAACTAACAACAATCATAGAAGTTCAAAACTACTATGTGAAGTGATTATACCTCAAGAACCATGTCCTTCGGGTCTTCATCGCTGTCCTCCACTACTCGTAGGCTCCTTGGAATATCGGCAACTTCACGGCCTCCTCGAATCAAAGACGATCCACCCGAAAGCTCCTACGCCAAGCTTAATCTCAAACTTGAGATAACTAGGTTGCTTAAAGTGCTAATCTAAGCTAACTAGAGGATATAGAGTGAGGTTATAGATGTTTTAGTCTATCTAACCCTTGATCTCAACACATGAAAGGTTAGGGTTAGGGTTTCAAGAGAGAGTGAGCTTGAGGAGAGAGAAGGTGAGAATGATCATGAGAACAAAAAATCCTACTCACTTGAATATATGATACATAATGAATTATCAAATAATATCAATTAATTGATTATTCACCATGTTTCATTTAATCAAGGAGAGTGATTCATCATGTGAGTCATTAGATCATTAATGAAGCATTAATGATACGATGAATCATATAAATGAGTCACACAAAGCAATTAATGAAAAAGCCACCTCAACCCCTCATGTCACCACTCTTCTAGAACCTTCTCGACAAATTACGAGAACGCCCCTCCAATCCGTGAAAACGCGGAAAAACTTTAGACTGTATAAATCCAATAACCCGATACTAGAATCTGGCTTAAACCAAAGCCGGCTAGTAAAAACTGTCCGAAAAGTCATACGTGTGTAAACACACGTATGCATCCGAACCCTTGTCGTAAAATCATACGACCTCTATATCGTTTCGCCTGGAGCAGGGAAACTCTCTGTGTGGGACTCTAAAGACTCGACACTACGCTGGCAGTGGGTTTAACCACAGACTGCAAGCGGCACTAACTGTACGTAACGGTCCCCAGGTAGATGTCGATAAGAAGGCCGATGAGGTAAATCATCCGAACTCCCACTGAGCCTGATGTGATAATCTCCGTACAGTCCGGTCTGTTCGTCTAAGACTATCGTATATCAAGCCTAGGTGGCGGCAAGTGTCAGTCCCCTAATAGTTGTATAAGTCGTGTCGGAGCGAAGCCCATTACGCCCTGAGAAGCTACTGGAACCTACTAGTATATCTCACTTGCCCTGGACAGGGACTTTGCGTAATGGCTCTCTGACACAGCGCGATATCAACTCCCAATACCGGGAGAAACGAATCCTATCTAATCGCCACTGCCTCCAAGTGCTCGGGACTGCACCCAACTGCTACCTGTTTGCACGACTCCTTTGAGCCGTGGTAGGGTAGCAATCTAAGAACAGTGGGACACACTCGAGGCGAAGTAGCAGTGTCAAGTCTGCGGACTATGCTGTACTCATGTCACCTGGGAACTGTTAACTGATGATGGGTATAATACCAACCAATCAGTTCCCCGGCGAGTCCTGTCCGGTGTACCCGTAACCTAACGAGCACCTGTATACTATCTCTAGTACGACGTACTGATGGCTGTGGGACAGACCATCTCCCCAACTGGAATGAGAAGCGTATACACTTAGTCTACTCCGGAATATCGATGCCCTATCTCGATAATCCAACGACCAGGGACCTGTATAGGATGTTGCTTACAGACTATCCAGCCCCTACTAGTGTGACTGCCATCACAACGCTGGTAATCAAGCAAAGATCTTATGGGCTCTACTAATATGTATAAGTTATACGTTACAAGAAACATATGCACATATTAAAGTAGACACAAACCAAGTAGCATACTACCATTTTTAGCAAGACTGTTATATACAACTGTGAATATCCCAAGCTTCCATTAAGTAATATACAACCTAGTATGATACAATAATGGCCCCTAGGGCATATACACTAACAATTTCCCACTTGCACTAGGGCCATGAGCTAGCATATCGTAGACCTATCATCTCGAATAGCCTCTCGAACTGTGTCTGAGGAATGGCCTTTATGAATGGATCAGCAATGTTATCCTCCGTCTTTACTCTCTTCACCTCGATTTCCCGGCGATCTATGATCTCCCTGATCAGGTGATACCGCCTTAAGATGTGTCTGGACTTCTGATGGGACCTGGGTTCCTTCGCTAAAGCTATAGCGTCGTTGTTGTCACAATACAGAGGTATTGGACTAACACTGGAAGGAACCACCTGAAGTTCTGTGAGGAACTTCTTCATCCAGACTGCTTCTTTTGCGGCATCGCAAGCAGCTATGTACTCTGCTTCCATCGTTGAGTCGGCAACGGTCTCCTGTTTGGAACTCTTCCAACAGACCGTCCCTCCATTGAGGGTAAAGACATAACCCGACATGGACTTGGAGTCATCTTTGTCACTCTGGAAGCCGGAGTCGGCAAAGGCCTCCATCTGAAGGTCTTTTCCGCCATACACCAAGAACATCTTCTTAGTCCTTCTCAGGTACTTGAGAATGTTCTTTAATGCTATCCAGTGCTTCTCCCCTGGGTTTGCCTAATACCGGCTTACAACGCTTAGTGCGTATGCTACATCTGGTCTGGTACATAACATCGCATACATTATAGAGCCTACCGCAGAAGCGTAGGGTATAATCGGCATGCGATCCCTTTCCAAATCAGTCTTGGGAGACATCTCTTTGGAGAGGGTGATTCCGTGACAAGCCGGTAGGTTACCGCGCTTAAAATCATCCATACTGAATCTCTTCACTATGGTGTCTATGTACGTGGACTGCGAAAGTCCCAACATCCTCTTTGATCTATCACGATAGATGCGGATTCCCAGAATGTAGGTGGCATCACCCAGGTCTTTCATGGAGAATTTATGTGACAAGAATCTTTTGACTGACTGTAACATAGGAATATCATTTCCTATTAGGAGAATGTCATCCACGTACAAGACGAGGAATACTACAGCTCTCCCTACAATCTTACTGTATATGCATGGTTCATCTGGATTTTTGATAAAGTCAAATTCTTTGACAGCATCATCAAAACAGATGTTCCAACTCCGTGATGCCTGCTTTAATCCATAAATGGACTTAAGCAGCTTGCATACTTTACCGCTGCTTCCACTCTGAATGAATCCTTCTGGCTGATCCATATAGACGCTTTCTTCCAAATTTTCATTTAGAAAGGCCGTCTTTACGTCCATCTGCCAGATTTCATAATCGTGGAAGGTAGCAATAGCAAGAAGGACCCGAATAGATTTAAGCATAGCCACTGGAGAAAAGGTTTCGTCATAGTCCAAACCAGGTCTTTGACGGAAACCCTTTGCAACAAGTTTAGCCTTATAGGTTTCAACCTGTCTATCTACACCAATCTTCTTTTTGAAGATCCATTTGCATCCTACGGGTTTTACCCCATCTGGAGCAATGTCCAAAGTCCATACTTTGTTGGTGTACATGGACTCCATTTCGGTTCGCATTGCATCTAGCCATTTTACCGAGTCACCGCTCTGAATGGCTTGCTGGAAGCTAGTAGGCTCATCATAATCAATAGTGCAATCCTCTCTATCCCCGTCTATGAGAAAACCATAGTATCTCTCGGGCGGATGAGACTGCCTACTACTCCTGCGGAGTGACGTCGGGATGTCCCTTTCCTCTGAAACCTCTAGTTCTACCATACTTTGAGTAACAGCTTGTGGTTCTGGAATTTCTTCCAGTTCTACTGCGCTCTCACTTGTTCCTTTTTCTAAAAACTGATGTTCCAGAAAGTGAGCATGACGAGAAACAAAAACTTTTTGTTCCTCTGCGTAATAGAATAGATACCCCTTGGAGTTCTTTGGATATCCCACAAACTTACAATGTACTGATCGTGCCTTGAGCTTGTCCGCATGCTGCTTTTTAACAAAAGCCGGACATCCCCAAATCTTTAGATACTGAAGATAGGGTTTCTTCCCACTCCACATCTGATATGGTGTGGTAGGCACAGTCTTGGTAGGAACTAGGTTCAAAAGATATGCAGCTGATTCTAGTGCATATCCCCAGAATGATCGTGGTGACTCAGCGTTACTCATCATGGAACGAACCATATCCAATAGGGTTCGATTCCTCCTTTCTGATACACCGTTGTGTTGTGGTGTGTATGGAGGAGTAAGCTGAGAGAGAATTCCATTCTCTTTTAAGTAACCCAGGAACTCGGCGCTTAAGTATTCACCACCTCGATCAGATCTCAGTGTCTTGATACTTTTGCCGGTTTGTTTTTCCACTTCATTCTTGTATTCTTGAAATTTCTCAAAAGCCTCGGATTTATGCTTCATTAAGAAGATATATCCATACCTAGAGAAATCATCCGTAAAAGTAATGAAGTAGGAATAACCACCTCGCGCATGTGTAGACATTGGACCGCACACGTCACTGTGTATGAGTCCCAAGAGCTCGCTTGCTCTTACTCCGTGTCCAGAAAACGGAGTCTTTGTCATCTTTCCCATGAGACAAGATTCACAAGTAGCATAAGATTGATATTCAAACGGATTCAAATATCCTTCTCTATGTAACTTAGTCAACCTTCTTTCATTGATGTGACCTAGTCTACAATGCCATAAGAAAGCCTGATTTAACTCCGGAGACTTTCTTTTAAGTGTATTCTGGATATTGAAAACCAATGCTTGACTTAATACGTATATGCCGTTATCTAATGTACCTGACCCAATCATAACTTGATTTAGGTGGATGTTTACTACATCGCTTTCGAATGTAAAATTATATCCCTCTCTTGAAAATGAGGACACTGATATGATATTACAAGTCATACTAGGTACATACAGACAGTTACGTAAAATCAATATCTGCCCACTTGTCAAACCTAGGCGATATTCTCCCACGGATTCAGCATTCACTGTCATTCCGTTTGCAACTTTGAGAGACCAATCACCTACTTTTATAACTTTACGGTTTCTCAAAGCATGTAATGAATTACAGATATGAGATCCTGCTCCGGTATCTAATACCCAGGAAGTAGAGTTAATTGACAAACAGTTCTCAATAACAAATATACTTGAGGCTGAAGCCGCAACATGCTTTGTATCTTGGCTACTGGCTTCTAAAGCCCTGCAATCATTCTGCCTATACCCAATCCCATAATAATAGGAATGTCCTTCTTTTACTATTTTAAGTCCCGAAACTTTTGCCCTTCTCTTTCCTTCTACTTCCCTGGTTTCTTTCAGGGTAGAAGGTAGAGACTGTAGAATCAAGTCAGTACTTGACTCGTTCTTCAACGTGGTCTCCAGGTCCTGGAGCTCATCAATATAGCTAGTCATTGTAAGGACGTTGTCCCCTACAGATGACCCGTCAGCCAATCTCGCTTGAATTAATTCGTTCGAGGTTTCATATCTCGTGATATGAGATTGCTCTCCATATAATTCCTTTTTATGGAGAAAGATGGAAAATAAGTCCATCTTCTCGTGCTGCTTCTGGTATCTATCATCATCTGAAGCTAACACGAGGCACTTAGCTTTCGCTTTATCTTTTTCCCTTGTCTGACGGATATCCATATCCGCAACAGTGGAAACTGGACCTGGGACGGCGGGATCTTGAGTAGTAATAGGGTGGTCCAGCTTGTCATAGGCAATGGACATCTGGACAGACCTTTGCCAGTCATATAAGTCAGATTCAGTCAATTTATTATCTAGATGTAACCTATGTGTGGTCATAAGGTCACTGCAATTAAGAGAGAGAGAAGAAAACATTTTAGCATGATGCTGTTGCAAGTTTAGATTGGTTTTAAGTTTATCTAAACAGGATGGCTCCCACTGTTTCTCGAATCCTTTCTCAAACTATAAAAGAAGAATTAGTCAGGACAATTCTCACCGTACAATACTTGCTTAACCGTTCAGCCGGGCTAGTGTCGATACTTCGAGGGAGGTTTTCCAATGCTTTCGCGAAGTTCCTTAATTAAATAACCTCTTTTCCCTGGGGGCGTAACCCCGCTGACACCTTTCTAGGCACCTACTTGGTTTATAGCATTGTTCGTTAAGTGACGAATCTCCTGATAAGTGGTATATACTCACAGTAGGATCGGGATCCAAAATATCATCGTATGATAATGTTGAAGGAATCCTACCAACATTCATCAAACTCCAGAATGGTATGCATCTCTCTGCAAATTTCAGTTTCTTTAGAAATTCCCGATGTATATTTTTGCCCCATGCTCTTATGACCTTGGCGTTGGTCAAAATGTCATAAGTCACATGTCAAGTTCTACCCGTCATTATCCAGGTTAATTTGAATCCATCCGTACATATCCTTGACGTTGGCCAAAATGATAATACGACTGTCCCAAACTAACTCATCTATCTATGCAACAAATGAATACCCAGCAGCTACCAAACACTATGCTTTGGCGTTGGTCAAAATACATAGCTTGAATACTACTGACCATCCATAAGAAATGATGGAGGGCTACGACTGGTTTTGGCGAAACTGTGAATGTAGTGAACTTGATATAATCGAAGGAACCTGATAGCTTTTTAAAAGGAGTGGTTAAAGCTCCGCAATAAAAAATTCTGCTCTTTTAAAATAACCTAGTGGTTTCTTTTAAATTTGTTCCAACGATTTAAAATTTGGTTTATTTTCTTTACATTATAAATAATGCGTCCCATCATTAACCTATCATTGCAGAAAACAACGAAAATACAACGTCCTCTTATGCCATCCGCATTCGCCACGGGGTCCCGTCATCACCCGTTAGGTTACTTAACTAACGACAGAGCGGGGACTGGGCTAGCGCGGGTGTAAAACATAAGTGACGTCTAAATAGCTATCATAGATAGATATTGTACATTCGTCAGACGCAATAATATTCATTCCAGATCACAGATGAACTTTATTGGATTTGCAAGCAATCCGTGTTTGTTTTGAGCCTGCAACAAAAGACGGATTACACAGTTGTGATGAATAGCCATTACCCCACCCAAGACCCCTACGGGTACGGCAAACTACCCGCCCGGCAGTTTGTGCACCCCACCTTGGGTCTGTCCTATGAGCAAAAACAGTAAAATGAAATAATACAACGGTGGCTACAACCGCAACCTGGATGTGCCCCGCAAAATAATATTACAACAAATTACACTTACATCAAATGAATTAAATAATAACCCATCACATAACCCCGGCTATACATCACAACAGTCCAACACAGTTCATATACACAAACAGATAAAATCCATTACAGAAATGTGCAACCCCCTGCCAACCGACATACTAGCAGTTAGGGAGGTTTACGAACACATTATACAAACACAGATATAATCCAACAAGCAAATACCGTATAATTTCGATCGATTAAACACTTTTAATTTTGCTCCAATACTTCTCTGTAAATCTGAAACCTGAGCAAAAATTAAAAAATTCCAGAAAATACCAAATATCACAGAGGACCCACACAGGAAAATTGGGATGATGAATCCTCTAAAGCGCGGCGGAATCGCGGCGGATCGGTGGGATCGGCCGTGGTTCCGCGGCGCTTTGGTCGATTCATGAGCCCAAATTTCTTGGGTGTTCTTATATTATCATTTTGAGCTTCCTGAAGGTCCCTGAAAAAATTTTGGACCACATTTAAAAATCGACAGAATACCATGATATCGGGGTTTTCCGGTTTTGTCTTTTCCGTTCGAAATTCATACAATTTTGCAAGTGAGTTATTTATTATTTAGCGAGGCTCTGATACCACTGTAAGTCGATGTGCAACACCCCACGACTTGCGGGGAGGCGGAAATATGAAAAATGATCTTGTTCTTTGCTTAAATATCGACTAACCGCATGAATCGAAGCTAAACGATAACTAACAACAATCATAGAAGTTCTAAACTACTATATGAAGTGATTATACCTCAAGAACCATGTCCTTCGGGTCTTCATCGCTGTCCTCCACTCCTCGTAGGCTCCTTGGAACATCGGCAACTTCACGGCCTCCTCGAATCAAAGACGATCCACCCGAAAGCTCCTACGCCAAGCTTAATCTCAAACTTGAGATAACTAGGTTGCTTAAAGTGCTAATCTAAGCTACCTAGAGGATATAGAGTGAGGTTATGGATGTTTTAGTCTATCTAACCCTTGATCTCAACACATGAGAGGTTAGGGTTAGGGTTTCAAGAGAGAGTGAGCTTGAGGAGAGAGAAGGTGAGAATGATCATGAGAACAAAAAATCCTTCTCACTTGAATATATGATACATAATGAATTATCAAATAATATCAATTAATTGATTATTCACCATGTTCATTTAATCAAGGAGAGTGATTCATCATGTGAGTCATTAGATCATTAATGAAGCATTAATGATATGATGAATCATATAAATGAGTCACACAAAGCAATTAATGAAAAAGCCACCTCAACCCCTCATGTCACCACTCTTCTAGAACCTTCTCGACAAATTACGAGAACGCCCCTCCAATCCGTGAAAACGCGGAAAAACTTTAGACTGTATAAATCCAATAACCCGATACTAGAATCTGGCTTAAACCAAAGCCGGCTAGTAAAAACTATCCGAAAAGTCGTACGTGCGTAAACACACGTATGCATCCGAACCTTTGTCGTAAAACCATACGACCTCTATATCGTTTCGCCTGGAGCAGGGAAACTCTCTGTGTGGGACTCTAAAGACTCGACACTACGCTGGCAGTGGGTTTAACCACAGACCGCAAGCGGCACTAGCTGTACGTAACGGTCCCCAGGTAGATGTCGATAAGAAGGCCAATGAGGTAAATCATCCGAACTCCCACTGAGCCTGATGTGACAATCTCCGTACAGTCCGGTCTGTTCGTCTAAGACTATCGCATATCAAGCCTAGGAGGCGGCAAGCGTCGGTCCCCTAATAGCTGTATAAGTCGTGTCGGAGCGAAGCCCATTACGCCCTGAGAAGCTACTGGAACCTACCAGTATATCTCGCTTGCCCTGGCCAGGGACTTTGCGTAATGGCTCTCTGACACAGCGCGATATCAACTCCCAATACCGGGAGAGACGAATCCTATCTAACCGCCACTGCCTCCAAGTGCTCGGGACTGCACCCAACTGCTACCTGTTTGCACGACTCCTTTGAGCCGTGGTAGGGTAGCAATCTAAGAACAGTGGGACACACTCGAGGCGAAGTAGCAGTGTCAAGTCTGCGGACTATGCTGTACTCATGTCACCTGGGAACTGTTAACTAACGATGGGTATAATACCAACCAATCAGTTCCCCGGCGAGTCCTTTCCGGTGTACCCGTAACCTAACGAGCACCTGTATACTATCTCTAGTACGACGTACTAATGGCTGTGGGACAGACCATCTCCCCAATTGGAATGAGAAGCGTATACACTTAGTCTACTCCGGAATATCGATGCCCTATCTCGATAATCCAACGACCAGGGACCTGTATAGGATGTTGCTTACAGACTACCCAGCCCCCACTAGTGTGACTGCCATCACAACGCTGGTAATCAAGCAAAGATCCTGTGGGCTCTACTAATATGTATAAGTGATACGTTACAAGAAACATATGCACATATTAAAGTAGACACAAACCAAGTAGCATACTACCATTTTTAGCAAGACTGTTATATACAACTGTGAATATCCCAAGCTTCCATTAAGTAATATACAACCTAGTATGATACAATAATGGCCCCTAGGGCATATACACTAACAGTTGTGCTGTGCTCGATTGGCTATATCAGTAAGTCTCTGGCCAGGGCTGTTGAGATTTACTGATAAGTGTTATCAGTAGTTTCTCGATCTGTTATAAATCATTCATCGGCACGACTTATTGAGTTATTGGGGTCGACGTTACCATCCCTAGACTCGATATGCAGCATATCTGACGAAGAGACCGGACTGTACGGTAGTGTTGCTGGTTGGCTCGACGGGAGTTGTGACAGGTTCGCTTGTTTTCTTCTGATCGCTCAATACCTGGATGGCCGTTACTTTTAGCTGACCTCTTGCAGCTTGGGGGTGCTTGATATGATCATAACCCATTGCCGGCGTATTGATGAGTCTTAGAGTCCCACAATAGAGTTACCTAACCTAGGCGAAACGATATGGTGTGCATATGTGATATGCGCGGGGACCTAATTAAATACGCGTATGTGATACCGTATATTAATTGGGCGGTTTGCTATTAGTCGGGTCGTATGAGATATGACCGGTTTTCTAAATCAAGTGTTGATTTAACATTGACCATTAGTATTTTCACTTTAAACCCTTTTGTCTTTTGGTGTATGCATGCATGTATGCACATGTTTACATTGATGCACATATGAATGTGCATGCACACATACATGCATACACATGTGTGTCATGGTTGTTGATACACTTGATGGTGGAAATATAAGACTCACATGTTAGTAAATATGTTGATATTTATTTTTTTGGATTAATGGAAATGGATAATCACTCATGGTTGATTATTTTATTCTTACACTAAACCTAGGGTTAACCATGAGTTATTTTTCCATGGCCATCAGAGCTCCAAAAGAAATATCTAGATATTTATTAACTTGGGTTAAGAATGAGAAGAAGAAAATATATATATATTCTATTCTCATTTTTATCTTAAGCTTTATCATTATCTTGAGCTCTCATATTGCCATCTTCTTCATCCTCTCTCTCTCTTGCTCTCTAGGTTTTGATAGTGACTGAAAGAGTGATAAAGTTAGGGTTTTGAAGTGAGAAAACAACCCACATCATCATTCTATACTACTCTTGCCCATTAGTTTAGAGTGTTAGCTTCAACTTCATCATCTTGATCAAGTGGAGCTTTGAGCTTGGACAAAGAGGACTCCGGGTGAATCGTCGTGGACTTGGAGGATCTCAAGCAAGCTTCTTTCAACTCTCAAGTAGCCAAGGAGTCTAGCGAAGGGAGCTACAAAGGTTGTATTCTCTAAACCTAGTAGTTTACTACTTGTGGATTGTGTTAAAGTTTTATGTTACCCTAGCTTTTCTAGTTTGATCCTTAGGATAGTTTCTTTAGCACCCTCTAAATTTTTTAATATGGCATGTGTGATACTACCAAACCCTAGTAGTGGTGCTAAGGAAACCCTTCATGGTATCAAAGCCTAACTAGAAGCCTAGACAATGTTACGATAATCCGAAAACGAAAACCTCCGCAAAAATACGGTTTTAGAAACCCTTAAAAATGCTCTCTGAAATTTTTTCTAAAATTGGTCTAAAAATTATTTAAACAACTGCAGAATGGCATTTATGATAATACAAGAACACAGGTGAAATACGAGTGGGGGGTCGGATTTTGGCCGAGCCCTGAGCCACGGATTCCGGTGTCGCCGGCAAATTTGGCTCCTCCCCTGCTCGTATTGCACCAGTGCTCTGTACATCATGATCTGGGGTTTCTGGTATTGTTTGGGTAGTCCAAAATTGCATGTGATGTTAGTTTGCTAATGGACTCTTTGCGGAGTATTTCGTATTCGTATTTTTTAGCATTGTATTGGTAACCTAGACGGTGTTAAACAGGTCGAACGATTATCAAACACTGGTATTTTTCAGGTTGAACGTACTCAATATATAATGCAGGTATTCTTATGGACCCTCTAGAAGAATGAAACCCTAACTCGAGATGTGACTACAGAACTGCGACTAAACCTTAGGGTTTATCGTAGTTAGTGGCACCAAAAATGAGGCTTGGGTTTGCCCTTCTACGACTGGTCCATAAAGTACCGTGGCATAGTTTTTTGGGTATTGTTTAACGGTGCTTAAGTGTTGAGTTTGCTGGGGAATATGGTTGTTCGCTAATTCGATCGAAGGGTTTGACATCGCCTAATAGTATGTGATACTTATTTCTGCGACCGTAAGTGTAGTATGCGTATCGCCGGTTTCGTTGCTATATGTCAACGGCAATTAGGGTACGCACACTTGCTTACGTTGATAACATGTGATGTTATGTGTTGTTGTGCTATGATGTATAGGATTGCCGTGATCGAATAACCGGGGGGTTTTATGTGAGATGAGATTTTTACTTTTCATTCATGTAAAATTCATTTGTATGTAATATTCTTTTATTTGGGGCACTTCTGGGTTGAGGATGATGTCACCATTGTTGTATATTATTTATTTTTCCGTATTAGGACAGACCCAAGGTGGAGAGCACAAGTGACCGGGTTCTAGAGTCCAGTGGGAGACCGTCTCGAGGAGTCGGGACCGGGTCTCCTAACTCTAGAATTGGTAGGGTCGCTTGCCGCTCTCGTAGGAGTCTAGGTGTGGGATTGGATATTCATCACGACCGTGGAATCCGTATTTTCTATTGTTGGCTAAATACTAAATACGGACGTCCTAGTATATCCTATATTATCATATCTGTGTTTCTGCTGCCTATATTCTGTGATGTGATTGCTTAATATATCTGAGATGAATTCTATATTATATATGAGATATATAATAGACGTTGCTTATGTTTTACACCCGCGCTGGTCCCGTCCCGGTATGCCGTTAGTTAAGTAACCTAACGGTGCATAACGGAACATTGCGTCGAATGCGGATGGCATAAGCGTACGTTGTATTTTCGTTTCTTTTCTGTGATTGGCTTAAGGACTTAAATGATGGGACAACATTAATATGATTAATGTGAAGAAAAATAAACCTGAAAAGATGTTGTAGAATCGGATTTGAAAACCACTTGGCTTTTTACGAAAAAGCTACATTTCAAAACTGCAGAGCTAAAGCCACTCTTTTTGAAAACCATTTGATTCTACGACGATATCAAGTTCAAAGCGTTAAAGGTTTTCTTAAAAACCATCCGCAACCCTCTGTCATTTTAGGAAGTAGAGTACTTAGTATTCGTGCTACGTTTGTTGACCTTAGCCAAGGCGTAGTGTACGGTAGCTAAGTGATGTCTTCCTACAATGCATATGATGCAGATTAATTGGGACAGGCATGTGACTTTGTTGACCTTAGCCAAGGGTCATGTGAACGGGTCTAATTAATCAAGAAATGACGGGTTGAACTTGACTAGTACTTGTGATTTGTTGACCATAGCCAAGGTCATGAGTGCTAGGGGTAAAAACTGTAGGGTTCCTAGGCACACTGGTGAAGGTTCATAAAGCATCAAACATGCCCGAATAAAATTCTACATGTGCCGAACAACCCAAAGACGAGATCTTTGCTAGATTATTAGGGTTAAGCATGCAAGATAACAACTTTTTATCTAAGTGTGAGAGATTACAACCTTTGTAGTCCGCTCCTTCGCTTCACAAGCTCCGAGTAGAAGTCTCTTTGCCGCGATCCATGATCTCCCGAACTCAAGAGAGGCTCCACGACTCGAACGATCCATGCTAGCTTGAAGTGTTCCGAATCTCCGATGATCTACGTCGAAGTTGCAAAAACCCAAGCTTTCTCACTCTATAGAGATGAACACCCTAATCTCATGGGCTAGATGAGATGTGGATGAGGGGATAGTATTTATGCTTTCTTTTTAATTCACTTTCTCACATTTTATCATCACAAAAAGAATTTCTAGTAAGCTTTTTCTTTTTAACTCAAGAGAGAAGAAGATGATAATGAAAAGATAATTCATTTTGTGATGAATAGAAAAGAAATGTATATGATTGATTATAGAACCATGGTCAAGGATGATAGGCTAAGAGTTTGTAGAGAATAAACTAGGGTTAGGGTTTGGTTAGGTTAAAGATAAAGATCGACCATAATATCTTAACCAAGACAAAATAGAATCCTTCTAGAATGAACTTGAAAGAGCTAACCCTAATCAAACCCTAATCCCTCATTATCATCCTTAAACATGTTTAATAACAAATCATATCATGTTACAATAATATATATCACATATATATTATATATTTGCAACAAAAGAAAATAATACATTTAACATATATCGCATATATATCAATGTATTAATCCGGTGAGAAAATGAAATAATAAAGCGAGCCAATATTAGATAATGTAATACAATATATCATATATATTATTATACATTAAATCATCGAATCAACACTTGATCCAACGATCCGGCTATATCGAATATAACCGGCTAATATATCATGTACAGATTCATCGAATCAACACTTGATCCGATGTCCCGATTCATATCTAAATATCGTGAGAATATAATACGGTATCTCATATCGCATTATCCTCGGTCCTGCACATATCACATATGTGCCTCTACACCGTTTTGCCTGAGCCAAAAAACCTCTGTGTAGGACTCTAAAGAATTGTCAATACGCCGGTAGCAGGTGATGATCATATCAAACACCCACAAGCTGCAAACGGTCAGCTAAACGTAACAGCCATCCAGGTATTGAGCGATTAGAAGATCAACAAGCTAGCATGTCCGTTCTCCTGTGAATCCAATCAGTAACACTCCCGTACAGTCCGGTCTGTTCGTCTGATATGTCGCATATCAAGTCTAGGGTGGTATACGTCAGACCCCAGTAACCGATAAGTCGTGTCGATGTGAGGCTCATAACAGGTCGAGATACTACTGGTAACACTTACCATTATATCTCTATATCAGCCCTGGCCAGGGACTTCCAGTTATAGCCAATCGAACACAGCACAACATCAACTCCCTATACCGGGAGAGACGAATCCCCTCCTATCGCTCATTGCCTCCATGTGATTCGGGACTCTACCCAAAAGCCACCGTTTTGCACGCCCTCGTGGACGTGGTAAGGTGGAAATCAAAGCACAGTGGGAATCACACAAGACTCTATGATGATCTCGGGTCTACAGACTACCCTGTACCAGTGTCACCGGAGAACTGCCATCTGACGTGTGGTATATCACCATCTGGGAGTTCTCGGCGAGTCCATCCAGTGTATCCAGTCTCCACTGAGCACCCGTACACCATCCTTGATGTCAAACACCGATGGATATGGGATCATCCATCGCCCATCATATGGGTCAAGATGCGTATACGCTAGTCTACTCTGGTGTATCGATGCCCTGTCTCGATATACCCTCGACTAGGAACATTTATAGGATGTACTCATCGACTGCCGTGGCCCCACTAGTATGATCTCATCATAATCCCAGTAGTCGAGTACAGATCCTAAGGGCTTTATCAACATGTGAGAGAAAGACAGTAAACCAATACAAGTCAACATGTTAAGATAAAGTGAAACCAAATACCATACTATCATGACGAGCAAGAAAGTCATCTCCGTATATATCCAAGCATCCATCATAATATACATCATATGTACAACAATGGAATCTAGGGCATATACATAACTAACAAAAACATATCGGGAATTTCAAGGGTTGAAATTTGCAATGAGATTGCATACCTTCCATATGATGGTTGGATCCCGATCCCACTGTGGGCAATAGTTGCTCCCAGGAGAGTTTTGCAGTTTACAATTAGCTAACCCATTAGGTGTCTAGAAAGGTGTTAACAAGGCTACGCCTCTGAGAAGATGATTGATCTTTTATTTCGATGTCGTGTTTAGAAAAGTGTAAAGATCACAACCAAAGAAATTTGTAAACCGCAATCAATAACGGTGTCAATTATAGGTTCGTTAGCGAGTGCGGATCGTCCATAGGGAAAGTGTGATTTGATCGTAATTGTTTTAGTTGAATTGAAAATTAAAGGAGAAAAGAAAATGATTCAAGAATTTTGAAATTTAGTTTCAAGAATTATAAAGAACTAGATCTAATATCAAGAAATACTATAGATCAAGAATCAAGAATCAAGAATTGTCCAAATCAAATGAATTATCAAGATTTGTAAAGAGGCTCGTAGGAATCGATCCAATCGATAGTGATGATGAATACTTGTGATTACAAATTCTTATCTATTGAAGATTTGTTGCTAGATCGATGATGATCAACGAGGTTTAGGATCTCTTGAAGAAACTAGGGTTTCTTCATCATATCCCTTGTCCTTTCGTTGATTAGCATTCAAATTCTAGCCTCTAGAAAATTCAATCATCGATCGTTGATCTCTAATTTAGAGCGAAAACATTCAAGAAAGTATCTCGCTCGAAACTAGGTTGTCGATGATTCAATTTCTTAAAGTTTACAAAACTTATAAGAATCGTTCAAGGATTTAATCATCGTCATCTATCTATTTTCTCGATTCCTCTACGAGCGGAGTTTTCACTCAAACATCATGAATAAGAAAACAATCAAGAATTGAGAACTCATCATAATGCTCAAATGTAAACAAAAGCAAGATCAAGAATTTTCACCTTTCATTATTCAACGTTTCGTTACAATTCACTCAAACACTACAAGAATTGAGGAGAGAACTCGATCGTTGAATTAGCTTCGCATCGTCTTCGTGAGTCACGGATCGTCGTGGATCACTTGCTCGGATAAAGATCGGCGTTGCTTCAAAAAGGCTCGATGGATTCTTGCTTGATTTTGTACTCGATGAATCTTGATTTGGATTTTGAATTGTATTTGGGTTAGGGTTTGGATGCACAAGTTGTGTAACTCAACTTATGTTTGGAATTGTTGAGCAACATTTGTGATGAAGCCTTGGGTCCCTTTATATAGCCTTCTTCTTTAGCTTCCCCTAGAAGCTTGATCAGATTTAGCTTCCTTTAGAAGCTAAGCTAGGTTTAGCTTCTCTTGCAAGCTTGGTAGTTGAGTAGAACCTTCTAGATTTAGTTAGCTACCAAGCTTACAAGAGAAGCTTGGAGGTATTAGGCTTGTACAAGAAACTTGGCTGTTAGGACGGAAGCTTCTGGAGATCTCTGGAGACTGAAGTGTCTTGAAGAAGTTTGCCATTTGAAAGGAGAAGCCCGACAAAGTATTCTGCCCCCTTTTAGTCCACGTGGCCGTGGATCCGCCGCCAACAGGCCTATTCGGCCACGGATCTGCGGCCGTTTAGATGGCTTGATGCATGAAACTTTCTGGTTATTTTGGTGCTGGCCTTAGGGTATTTTTCTGATGTCTGGAATCTTTTAAATCTTTCTTGTTTACTGCCAGATCACAAGTCTTGGACTTGGTGTATTTTTATCAGCACTTTTAGCAGTTTCGGCTCTTTTCCTGGAACTTTCTGCATACAATCTCGAGACAAGTGTTGCGATATACAAAGATCATGCGTGCAATAATAAACACTCAATTTCCCTCAAAATGCCGGTTATAATGTATAACACATGTTATTTGGTATTTTACAGACAAATTGCTAATATGTGCTATATTCATACCTAACACATTTAAATGATTGCAAATCGTGGGGAAATTGATGTGTTAAAAATGCAATATTTTCGACTGATCAAATTCCTCTAAACTTAATTTTGGTCGTCTCGAGCAAACTTGTTTTATTAGAAAGAGAAGGAGAAAATATAAGAAAAAGAAAAACTAACTAGCACGCTTTCATAGGCAACACGATTGCACTGAGCACGTGCAACAAGCGTTTAAACCTCTAAGTGTCCCTAGTAGGAGGAGTGTTGTCTCCTGAGGGTTTTCAGCGGATTGCACCCACAAAATCCAATAATAAAAGGAAGACCGTGAAAGTTACATGCAAAGATAAGAATTATAAAAGAAAGACTTTGAAAATTAGAGTTTCCAACTAATACTAGCTTTTCGGTTGTCATGAGCCCTATCTTAATAGTTATGAAAAGATGTTAGAAATCACATCATCCCTCAATAAAACCTCGTCTTTATTCTTCATTCCTATCTTTCTTCCAAACATCGATCATATACCCCTACGTGTGTGTAAAATACATCTCTACACTCGGAGAATTCAATTCAAGCTATCATACTCTTGTCCATCTGCCTCAGTACTTTTTAATTGATGAATATTTAGATGGAATTGCTCACACGTTTTTCATGTGACCGTTAATACATCTTGAGGTACTAACTGACCGATTACTCATGTGCTTGCTTATTAGGTGTATTAGTATTTTCCTTGTCTTGCACCACCTAAAGCTTAGCAGTGACTCTCAGACCAGTTGGTCTAAGGCGCTATGTGATGAAGCACCCTCGCTATATTTTTTTATTGTTGCCTTAGCGATAACAAAACCAGTATTCACTTTTTTTTTACACCATTTATATTTTATTCATTTATAATTTCCTTCATACTTTGGCTTTTAGACAAGAGCATTTCAAGGTATCCTCTATTATCCCGAGCTTCAAGACGTGTGTAAGTGCGAATAGTAGGGTATCAACATTCAAATGTTTGGCTTCCAGAATAAAAACTATTTTTCAGACTTATTTTTATCCTCAGATTAGTGACTTCCTTCATCTTACTAACCCTTGGGACAACGGCTCATAACTACTTATTACTAGTTCGTTTAAGAAAACTTCAAATTTTCTTGGTTTTCTTAAATTTTTCCAATATTTTGGATGTAATTTTTCACTATCTAATCTTTTATTATCAAATTAAATATTAAATATTTTTATCTTTTGAAAAAAATTTAAATTTTTATATGTTTTTAAAAGTTTTGTGCTTATGCAAAGTATGATGCAAATGATGCGCAAATAAGTACAAATCTCCCCCAAACTTGTTTTCAACAGTGTCCTCACTGTTGCCATCCGCTAGATCACAAAAAGCTGTAAGTCTGAGAGGAAATTTATTAATGGGGGCAATAAATATGATCGTGAAAATCCTCCCCCAAACTTATTCTTTTCACTTATGTACAAAATTTATATTGTTTTGTTTATTATATTTTTTATTATTTTTTTATTTTTATAAAATGTATGTACAAGTTGACTCACCTCCATTCTAAAGATGTGACAAAATTACCAAGTCATGGAGGTGAGGTGGAGGAAAATCAGTCATTATAAAGCGGCTCCTGTAAAAACAGGAGCTCCTCCAAGGGGTCAGTGGAAAATTACGGTTTTAATCGATGTCCATTTATTTTGAAAATTGTACCGTTTTCAACATTTTCAACCTCAACTGCCCCGTGCGGGTATACACACCGCACAACAAAAGGTCCTTTCCACCGAGATCGTAGCTTACCCGCATGAAGATGGAGTCGTGAATCATAAAGAATGACTTGCTGACCAGGTGTAAAAGTTTTTCTCAAAATGTTTTTATCGTAAAATACCTTAGTCCGATTCTTTACAATTACAACATTATCATAAGCTTCATCACAGAGTTTGCTTAGCTCGTTTAATTGCAGCTTCCGAAAGGTGCAGGCTTGATTTATGTCAAAGTTGATTTCTCTAATGGCCCACATTGCTTTGTGCTCAATCTCGACCGGAAGGTGACAAGCCTTCCCAAACACTAGTCTATAAGGAGACATCCCTAGATCGGTTTTTTATGCAGTTCGGAATGCCCAAAGAGCATCCGTCAATTTGGTTGAGCAATCTTTTTGATTTTTAGAAACAGTCTTCTCCAGAATTTGTTTGATTTGTCTGTTTGAAATCTCAGCCTGCCCGCTCGTTTGGGGATGATAAGGTATGGAAAGTTTGTGGTTGATTGCATATTTCCGCATCAAAGTCTCGAAAGACCGATTGCAGAAATGAGTCCCGTTATCGCTAATGATAGCGCCTGGGTGTCCAAATCGCAAAAAGATGTTTTCTTTTAAAAACCTAATGACAACCTTTTTGTCATTAGTGCGACAAGGAATAGCTTCAACCCACTTCAAGATGTAATCAACCGCAAGCAATATGTACAGATTCCCAAAGGAGTTGGGAAAAGGACCCATAAAGTTAATACCCCAAACGTCAAAAATTTCAACCACTAAGATGGGTTGCTGTGGCATCTCATTTCTCCGGGAAATCCTACCCATGTGTTGACACTGTGCACAGGTTTTGTAATGATCAAATGCATCTTTGAACAAAGTCGGCCAATAGAAACCGCATTGCAAAACCTTCCTTGCCGTCTTTCGAAGACCGAAATGACCCCCACATGCCTGATCATGACAAAAAGATAGAACACTCTTGAATTCATCATTAGGGACACATCTGCGAATGATCTGGTCAGGACAATACTTAAACAAATAGGGTACATCCCAGTAAAAGTGTTTTACTTGGGATAGAAATCAATGTTTATCCTGTTTTGACCATCCGCGGGGAATAAGTCCCGTGGCAAGATAATTCACAATATCCCTGATCCAAGGTTCATCGGATACATTCAAGAGTTGTTCATCCGGAAAAGAATCATTGATCGGCAGGGTCACAGGTGAAGAAGAGATGCGCAAAAGATGGTCGGCTACAACGTTTTCACATCCTTTCTTATCTTTAATAACAAGATCAAATTCTTATAATAGAAGGATCCAACGTATTAGCCTACCTTTAGCATCTTTTTTCGCCAAAAGATGTTTCAACACGGAGTGGTCAGTGTACACAACAATAGGTGAGCCAATCAAGTAAGGCCAGAATTTTTCTAATGCAAATACAACTGCCAAAAGTTCTTTTTCGGTAATTGTATAGTTAATTTGAGCATCGTTCAGGGTCTTACTTGCGTAATAAATCACGTGTAGCATCTTTTCAATGTGATGTCCTAAGACTGCACCAACTGCAAAATTTGATGCATCACATAAGCTCAAAAGGGTGGTTCCAATCTGGAGAAGATAGAACGAGGGCTGTAGTGAGAGAGTGTTTGAGTGAGTCGAATGCTTCCTCATAATCCGAGTCAAAGTGAAAGGTTGTGTCCTTGGCCAAGAGAAGAGTTAAGGGTCTAGCAATTTTGCTAAAATCCTTAATGAATCTCTTGTAAAAGCCTGCATGGCCAAGAAAAGATCGTATATCCTTGACGCATTTGGGATGAGGAAGGTTTTGAATGACATCAATTTTAGCTTTGTCAACCTCAATGCCTTTTCGTGAAATAACATGTCCAAACACAATTCCCTCTTTGACCATGAAATGGCATTTTTCCCAATTCAAGGTTAAGTTCTTCTCTTTACAACGAGTAAGAACTGAGTCAAGATGAGATAGGCAGTCAGAAAAAGAATCTCCGAATATCGAGAAATCGTCCATAAAAATCTCCAAAAAATTCTCGACCATGTCCAAGAATATCCCTATCATACACCGCTGAAATGTAGCGGGAGCATTGCATAACCCAAAGGGCATGCGTCTATAAGCAAAAGTACCAAAAGGACAAGTAAATGTGGTTTTATCTTGATCCTTTTTGGCAATAGGGACTTGATTATAGCCAGAGTATCCGTCCATGAAGCAGTAATATTCCCGTCCAGCTAAGCGTTCTAGCATCCGGTCAATGAAAGGTAGAGGAAAGTGGTCTTTCCTCGTTACGGCATTGAGTTTCCTATAATCAATACATACACGCCACCCAGTTTGAGCGCGTGTTTGGATTAACTCATTTGCCTCATTTGTAATGACTGTGATGCCAGATTTCTTAGGGACCATGAATTGGACTTACCCATTGGCTATCGGAGATTGGGTAAATGATACCATTGTCAAGGCATTTGACGATTTCTTTCTTCAACGCATACTTTATGACGGGGTTCAACCGTCTCTATGGTTCTCGGGTTAGCTTGGCTTCATCCATCAGATGTATACGATGTTCTACAATCAAGGGACTAATCCCTTTAATGTCGGCCATAGTCCAACCAAACACCTGCCTATTAGATCTCAATACCATCAAAAGCGCATTGTCATACTCTGAGGCTAGAGAGGCGGATATGATCACAGGTAAAGACTCATTCTCACCTAAATATGCATATTTAAGATGAGAAGGTAAAAGTTTGAGATCTAATTCTGGCGGAGAAATTATAGAAGGTGGGATCGTTGAATGATATTCAGAGTCACAAAGAAGCTCGTAGCCTGCAAAAGATACAGACTCGGAAGGTGATGAGTCAAGAGTGTCAGACTCAAGCGTGGAAAACGTGTCCTCACTAAGATGTGCGAGATCAAACATTGATGTGCTAGTGTCGTCGAGATCTTCAAAGCAAAGTTCATCAACTTCGCAACTTTCGGGAGTAATCTCGTGGACAGAGCAAACATCAAGTATGTGAGCAGAGGGTTCAGATGGCTGACTTCCAATTTTGTAGATATTCAGTTCAATTGTCATTTTTCCAAAAGATAGGTTCATTGAACCGTTTCGACAGTTAATGACAGCATTGGAAGTGGCAAGGAATGTTCGACCCAAAATCACCGAAATTTGGTTCCTTAGGTTTGCTACAGGTTGTGTATCAAGAACAATAAAGTCCACAGGGAATACGAATTCCTCGACTTTTATCAACACATCCTCCAGTTCACCCCTAGCTTTAGTGATTGAACGGTCTGGCATTTGGAGAGTGCAATGAGCAGGTTTCAACTCTCCAATCCCTAACTGCTCGTAGACAGAATATGGAAGAAGGTTAACACCTGTGCCCAGGTCAAATAAAGCACGGTTGATGTTTTACCCCCAATAGAAATCGATATCGTAGGACATCCTGGGTCCTTACGTTTCTTTAGTAGCTGTGGGGTAAAAGCAGTGCTAACATTATTAGTCATGAAGACCTTCTTTGGCACTTGAGTCTTCCTCTTCCTAGTGCACAAGTCTTTAAGAATTTTCGCATAAGCGGGGACTTGTTGGATAGCATCTAGGAGAGGGATGTTGATGTTAACCTGTTTGAACATTTCCATAATCTTCTGCATATGTGGACTCGATTTGTTCTCCCTTAACCGATTCGGATAAGGAGCTTTAGCGATAAGGGCTGGGTCCATCATTGGAGAAGGTGGTGTGTATGGACGTGATCCCAGAATAGAAGTGGGGATCATCTTTGGTGGACTAGAAGAGCTTTGTTGAGGTGTCGAGCCTTGTGGGAAACGGAGAATAGGCTTGGAAGAAGGTGGTGGGGTAGAAGAACAAGGATCAGAAGTAGAAGTGTGTGTGGAAGGAAAGGTCTCAGCCGGGGTATTATTGACAGATTTTTCATGATCATCAATTTCTTTCCCAACGTGATTATTCAGCACTCTTCCTGATCTCAACGTTGTGATGGCATTCACATTGTAATGCCCAGGATTCGGTAAGGGTTAAGACGAAAGTTTCCCTTTCTCTCTCGCACTCATTTCGGCTTTTAGTTTTGCAATTTCTGCTTCCATCGATTTAATACTCTCACCATG
Organism: Agapanthus africanus; assembly: GCA_030015575.1. Classification (NCBI taxonomy): domain Eukaryota; kingdom Viridiplantae; phylum Streptophyta; class Magnoliopsida; order Asparagales; family Amaryllidaceae; genus Agapanthus; species Agapanthus africanus. The sequence goes on from JASDDO010000026.1 coordinate 136,985,538, forward strand.
AGAGTCAGAGTTTTTCTGGATTTTATCGACAGAAGTCTTTATTTCAGCCGAAACTTGCATAAAATTTGTCAAAAGCAAATTCATAGTTTGTGCGAATGAAGAGAATTCATCAGAACCGGTCAACTTCAAAGAACTAGACGGTGCAGAAGTGTTGACCGGATTTTGAAAGTTTTGTGATTGATAGGGGTGCTGAGTTAGTTGAAGTGGCTGATGTTGTGGTGGAGGAGCCTTTTGAAAATTGTTTTGGTTTGGAACCGTATTTTGATTTTGTTGTTGGATCCAAGCAAAGTGAGGGTGATTCTTCCAACCCTGATTATAAGTGGAAGAATACGGATCGTTTCTAGGTCTTTGTTGGAAAGCAGCATTTGTAACAACTCCATTTTTAATGTACAAAGAATTGATTTAAATTCAATGTATACTTGGAATATTTATTGTTGTTGATATTTCTTTAAGTATTTATTTCACTCCATAATTACAAGCAAGAGCTTGTAGCTCATTGGTAACACCTTGCACTGCTGAACCAAGCCACCAGAGTTCAAATCCCATGCCACACATTATTTTTAATATTATTTTGTTTTTGATTTTTTAGAATACCACGTTATACGTGCGTTTCTCACAAATTTCCTTCTACACATAAAAAGTTAGATACACCATTAATCACCCCAGGAGACCCTCCACTCCCCGAGCCTCCGACTCGGCCCGACTCGGCCGGCGGACCGGCCGACTCGGTCTGGCGCCGCCGGCCGGACTCGGCCGGACGGCCGAGTCCCCAACATAGAAGATGAGCATCTTTGCTTGGTCAACCCCCCTGCACACACTAAATTGTTAGATCGGTTACAGAGAGCACATTAAACCTCTTTTACTCCAAATTTTAATGATTTTTATATAATTTTTACATTTTTTTAATTAAAAACCCTAACCCTAGCCTAACCCTATAAATACACCCCTACCCTCTACCCTCTCATCCTAAATTTCTGAGTCCACTCTCTCAAAATTCCAAGAGAACTTTGGTACGTTGGAAAACGAGCGAAAGGCGAAGCGCTGACGAAATCGACGGCGAAATTCCGGTGATCGTGCTAGGAACTCTCAACGATGAATCGACGCACCGGTAAACCCTCTACTTCCCTCTCACTCTCTAGTGTTGTCGAAACCCGTAAGTCCCCTTTCTATCTTTCTTTCCCTTCATAAAAAATACGAATTTACAAAACCCGACGGAATCGGAACAAATCCGATTTCCGATTTGGTTTTCTATAAAATCTCACTTCTAACCAATACATTCATGCTTAAACATCTCTATGTTGACTATTAATCACTTAACAAATAATTTGAACAAGTTTCCTCACATGGAATGGTAGCTTTTTCAATATATCGTATTTTTTTCACTTAAATACCACAATATTTAGTTTTCACATTTAACCTCCTTAGCATTGCTATACCTTAAAGTAGATCACGAGGTAATGACCTACCTCCTCACACACTCATATGCAAACATAACACGCTACCTTGAAAACTTAGAATACGATAAAACAAGATTTTACCTTTAAATACCATTTTCTTAATAAAACCTTTTCTAAAAGTTTTAGGTTTGATACACTTTTAAAACAAATATCTTTTAATAGGAAAATACGATAAGTTGTGGACATCGATCGTTTATCTAAACCTGACTTTGTGGTGTCTAGGCTAGGCAAGTGAGCAAAGATAACTTTAAAAGGCCCGTCTCACGATTCGTGAGCGGATCCCTCCTTCCTCACTTGTACTTACCTGGCCACAATTGGCGGTAAAGAGGCGATTTGAAGCTTCTAACAACTTGTTGTTTAGATCTTTTAGAAATAGGCTAGTTGAAATAGAAAACTCTAAAATCTAAAATACGGAAAATCGACTTTTGCAAATAAATACCTTTTACTTTAATAAAACCGTTTTCTAAAGGATTAGTATTTATAAAATCTTTGCAATGCGCCACTACAACCCATCTTTGGGGAACCCGTTAGGGATAGTACGGTTGATCGTGCACCCTCGGGCTTAGTAGTGCGAGATTCAGACCTCCGCAAGGAGCATTCGGTCTCGAAAGGTTTAAAATATGACATTTTAAGAAAATGAGACTTTTATAAATATAAAATATTTATTGAAATTATTTTTGTATAAATATATGTATATTATCATTAAAAGATCTATTTTGTTATAATATAAATATTCCATTTTTTATAAAAATCACAAGAATAAATTTTACATTAAAATACCATGAATTTCAAATAAATCAATATTACAAATAAATACCTTTATTTATGTAATTAGGATATTTTCACTAGAAATATCACAAAATAAAATTACACTCATTATAACTATAAAGTCGAATAATAGATACTTAGGGTGTATCTTGAAAACTATACAAAAGTATTTTTACATAAAACCCCCTCAAGTTTTATAAATTACAATAAGGACCCTAGTAAATATAAGACTTCGATTTACTTTTCTTCTGTCCGACTCGAGTTTGAGTCTGATCATAATCCGACTTGAATATGATTCAAGTACTATATAAATCTATAATATTCCAACTCAATATGAACACATGAATCCCAGAATCCAGTTATCAATCTATACAACTTGACTGAATCAAACCATGGATATACATCCATTATCCCGTTATTCCATTTATCTGATTATGCAGTTACAATCTGTTTACTGATATCATGGTTTTGGTCAGTCATCCAACTTATACAATACAATACAACAATACAATCAAAACGCTACGGGGTTTAAGGGGTAGATTGGTGCGGAAGGTGTTAGAAGTGGCACGAGACGGTAAGATTAAGACACCTAACCTATATTCCGTTGCTGTTGTACCATGGCTTAACGGTTCCTTGTACATTCCGTTTGCCCTGGTCTCTAGCATACTGAGACCCCTCTCGTATACACTGGCATCCTTCCGTACCAAGCTACAAACAACAGCGTGAACACAATATTCTACAATATTATACTTTAGAAGATACCTCTTATTCTGTCTTGTCTATTTCTCCCTTATCTTTGGGACTTACCGAGCGACCTGTTCGCTGACGACATTCTATTTCTTTCTTCTTTGAATGTCGTCAGGTGTTTTGGACCCGTCAGAGATCGAGCCCACTGGTGAAGACTTGGATCAGTTCCACGAAGACCCCGAGCTCTAGACATTGTACCTTGTTCTATTCAGTATTCTTCATTTCCTGTTATGCCATTGTTTAGGCATCGCTTTTATTTCAGATGTATTTACTTTTCATGCATTGTACAAAAGAATGTTATTAATAAAGTCGCTGTTATTATTTTTATATCTCTTGTCTCTTGTGATTATCTTTATATTGCTTAGATACGCTTAGCGTATGTACTTCTGAGTATATACGTAGCGGACCTCGTCGTGTCCCCTTCGTCGTATACCGGGAAGCGGGACGTGACAGGTTTTGTTAGTGGCCCATGCAGGTCAGAGCTGTATAGAACCATACTATGCAGTTCTGTTCTGCGTGAACAACCTAAGCAATATAACACAAGAACCAGCAACTAAAACATTCTTTACAATTCATGTTTCTTGAATCTTACAATTTTCTATTCCTTGAATCTTATCATTTCATGTATATGAATCTGTCCTAACCCAATTTTTCTTCAAGATTATGGATTCCCCGAACAACACCAGCACCAACGTCAACAACACACCTCCAGCACTACCTCTCACACCAGCTGTTCCTGCGCTACCCACCGAGCAAACAGTGCTACTTGAGGCGATCCGCAGCCTTCTTGAGGGACAACAACAACTCCTAAACCGTCCTGAGACCGACGCACCGGGAGTAAAGCAATTCAGGGCTTTACATCCTAAGCAGTTCTCCGGAAAAGGAAGCCCTCTTGAAGCTGAAGAATGGGCACAAAGCATAGAAGATGATCTGGCAGCAGCACAAGTGCCAGACACAGCTTGGGTCCGTGTGGCGAAACTACAGCTCACGGATAATGCTCGCAACTGGTGGAAGGCGGAAGAAAGCCGTCTGGTACAGCCTATTGAATGGAAGACTTTTCGTGAGAAGTTCGATGCGAAATACTTCCCAGTGACTGCCAGGTTTGCCATGGAGCAGCAGTTCATTCATCTACAACAGGGTTCGATGTGGGACAAATCAGTAGATGAGTACGACGCTGAATTCACCATGCTAAGCCGGTAAGATATGTCACAACAGTTCACTTTTTTAAATCTCATATACTACACAGCTAACACAATCCTTAAACAGATTCGCGGCACACTTGATACCGACGGAAGAGATCAGAGCCCGTCGCTTTCAACAAGGTTTGGACACGGAGATTCAGGCTGCTCTAGCCACGGGAAAATTTCTGACTCATGAGGATGCTCTGGAAGCTGCCCGCAGTTATGAGGCAGTGATAAAAGCAAGGGGCAGACCTCAGTCTGCAGGAGTCAAGCGCCCTGCCAACCAGATGGCAGGTAGAGCCTCGTCTAGGCCACCTTTCGTGCCAAGGCGACCCGGAGTACCGAACCATCGTCCCAGCCCAGCCTTTTGCACCTACTGTAAGAGAACTGGACATATGATGAAAGACTGCCGTCAAGCCAACCGTCTTTGTTTAGTCTGCGACTCAGCTACTCATGATATTGGGTCTTGTCCCCAAAGACAAAACCCAGTTGCTGCACCCAGGCCAGCAATTACCTATCCGCAGCGACCAGCTCTTCAGGCATCTGCTCCAAGACCTTGTTACTGTTTATGCCCTAGAAGGCCATTACTGTATCATACTAGTTTGTATATTACTTAATGGAAGCTTGGGATATTCACATGTATATAACAGTCTTGCTAAACATGGTAGCATGCTACTTGGTTTTTCTATCTTAATATGTGAGTATACGTATTGATAGAGCTCTTAGGATCTTGCTTGACTACCAGCGTTGTGATGGCAATCACACTAGTGGGGGCTGGATAGTCTACAAGCACATCCTTATTCAGGTCCCTAGTCGTAGGATTATCGAGACAGGGCATCGATACTCCGGAGTAGACTAGTGTGTACGCTTCTCATCCCAGTTGGGGAGATGGTCTGTCCCACAGCCGTCAGTACGTCGTACTGGAGATAGTATGCAGGTGCTCATTGGGTTACGGGTACACCGGACAGGACTCACAGGGAACTGTTGGATGGTTTTATACCAGTCGTCAGTTAACAGTTCCCAGGTGACATGAGTACAGCATAGTCCGCAGACTTGACACTGCTACTTCGTCTCGAGTGTGTCCCACTGTTCTTAGATTGCTACCCTACCACGGCTCAAAGGAGTCATGCAAAAAGGTAGCAGTTGGGTGCAGTCCCGAGCACTTGGAGGCAGTGGCGGTTAGACAGGATTCGTCTCTCCCAGTATTGGGAGTTGATATCGCGCTGTGTCAGAGAGCCATTACGCAAATTCCCTGGCCAGGGCAAGCGAGATTTGCTGGTAGGTTCCAGTAGTTTCTCATGGTGTAATGGGCTTCGCTCCGACACGACTTATACCGCTATTAGGGGACTGACGCTTGCCTCCCCCCTAGGCCCGATATGCGATAGTCTTAGAAGAACAGACCGGACTGTACGGAGATTGTCACATCAGACTCAGTAGGAGTTCGGATGGGTTTCCTCATCGGCCTTCTTATCGACATCTACCTAGGGACCGTTACGTACAGCTAGTGCCGCTTGCGGTCTGTGGTTAAACCCACTTCCAGCGTAGTAGTCGAGTCTCTAGAGTCCCACACAGAGAGTTTCCCTACTCCAGGCGAAACGATATAGAGGTCGTATGGTTTTACGACAAGGGTTCGGACGCATCCGTGTGTTTACGCACGTACGACATACGGACAGTTTTTACTAGCCGGCTTTGGTTTAAGCCAGTTTCTAGTATCCGGTTATTGGATTTATACAGTCTAAAGTTTTTCCGTGTTTTCACGGATAGGAGGGGCGTTCTCGTAATTACGCGAGAAGCTTCTAGAAGATGGTGACTTGGGGGTTAAGGTGGCATATGCATTAAATGAGATTAGTGAGTCATACGAGTGATTCATCCATGTCATTAATGCATCATAAATGCTTAATGACTCATGGAGATGAATCACCCTCTTGTATTTATGAAGCATGATTATTAATCCTTTATTTTCTTTTATTGGATAAATGATAATGCTTGATATATATTATGATAGATCATTATCTCATCTCATTCTCTTGCTCACTTTCTCTCTCCTCAAGCTCTCTCTCTCTTCAAACCCTAATCCTCCCATCTCATGTGTTGAGACCAAGGATTAGATTAGACTACTTATCCTTAACCATTCTCTATATCACCTAGGTTACTTAGATTAGCGATTTAAGAAACCTAGTTACCTCAAGTTAGAGGTGAAGCTTGTAGTAAAGCTCTCGGGTGGATCTTCTACTACATAGAGAAGGCTGGAGAGGACGTGGAGAACGACAAGACGAAGGACTCGGTTCTTTAGGTATAATCACTTAACATAGTTGTTAACACTTCTATGGTTTCTTGTTAGTTATTGTTTTAGCAAAGATTCTCGGTTAGTCGATGTTTACGCCTAAAACAAGATCGTTTTTCATTATTCCGCCTCCCCGCAAGTCGTGAGGTGTTGTACATCGACTTACAGACCTGCACTACCTGCACCACCCAGAGGACCACAAGCTGCACCACCTTCTCGTCAGTTCCATCAAGCTCAAAGGAACGTTCCGAGGAATGCTCCTCAGGCCAGGAGGAATGTACCAAGGCGCCAGGTTTTCACGATGTCCGTGGAAGAAGTTGAGGGCACTGGCCAAGTCATCACTGGTAAACTTTTCTTTTCAAACTTTGCTTTTCTATCCTGCTACTTAGCTACATATTTTCTATACGTAAAACATATCCTACATACCTTAGGTACAATCTTAGTATTCTCAATCCCTACACTAGCACTGTTTGATACTAGAGCATCACACTGCTTTATGTCGCAACGGTTTGTTCGAACCCATGCGATTCCAGTCTCACCGCTTGTATCCAGCTGGAATGTCAGTTCAGGAAATGGCGTTCTAAAGGCAACTATGGGATACAGCTTATGTCCAGTCGTCATCTACAGCAGAGAATTTTATGCTGACTTCAAAGTGCTGGACATACCGAACTTTGATGCGGTTCTAAGAATGGATTGGCTTAGAACTTTTTATGCTACCATCGACTGTCGTCAAACGAGGGTAGTATTCGAGATTCCAGACCATCCGGTCTTCTATTTCAAAAGCAGAAACCGTACACTGGAGCTAAGTACCTACAAAGCGAAGCCAAGAGAAGCAGTAGTTGCAGCAGCTCAAGCGGAGGAAGAATCAAGACCAGATGTGGTTCGAGAGTTCGACGATGTATTTCCTGACGATATATCAGGTTTGCCTCCCGATCGAGCTCTTGAATTCAGTATTGATTTAATACCAGGAGCACAACCGGTGATCAAAGCATCCTATCGTTTAAGTCCGGAAGGTTTGAAGGAAGTCCGAACACAGTTGGACGAACTACTGGCGAAAGGATAGATTCGTCCCAGCACTTCAAGTTGGGGATCACTGTAAGTGCACGGCGGCGCCCCGGCCGTCAATCCGATGCCGGAATGCGGAAACGAAACTTTTCTAAAAACTAGAAACCGGCACCACCGCGCACTAAAATCTCGGATCGAGCCATTAACCTAACTCTAGCAAACTAGAAAATGAGTAGAGAGGCTATACCAAGCGATCCGTGTCCTTCGGTCTTCGCCTCCACTCTGATCTTCTCGCGGAATCTCCGGTCGTCACCTCCTCGTCGAAACGGGCACCACATCGTCGGGTTCTTTTACGGGCTCCCACCTCTGGACCGAGGCAACTCGGGCACGAAGTTGGCGAGCCGACGTGCCCAAGAATACTGTAGATGAAGTGTAGAATCACTTGTCTCAAGCGGGTAGTGAAGTTGCCATAATATGATGTGGAGGTGAAAAAGAAGTTTGGAAGAAAAATGGTGCTATCATTTTCTAGCAAAGGAAAATGATATGAGATCAAAATTCCCCTTCCCAAAAATGAACCTCTCTCTTCTCTCCCCTCAAGTGCCCGGCCCCTCTAAAAATAGTGGAGGAAAAAGGATCAATTATCCAAGAGATGAGAATGAATGAATATATCAAGAAAATGGTCACACCAATTTCTAATCAATCCTATCTCATAAAAGAAAGCCATCATGAAAAAGAAAAGATGCTAAACCCATCATAAACCCTTATAGGCAAATAAACCCCTCCACATAGCCAATTTGCAAAACTGCAAATTAGCCCCTCCATCAGATAAGTCCGGCCGTGAAGGAACAAAGGAAAACTGGCCGGAACGGAATGCAAACTGGCAACTTCAGAAAACTGATCCCGTAATAAATTACAGGAAAACCCCGCGACTGCATATACATGCCCGCATTTGTATTCCTACTGAATACAAATGCAAAGAGACAAAATCTACACTGTACAATACTAGGATCTGGCTTAAACCAAAGCCCGCTAGTAAAATCCGTCCGATCATGATCCGTGCAATACCGCGCGTATCTAATCGAACCCTGCCATATCTCCATACGGCCTCTACAGCGTTTCGCCCGAAACTTGAGAGAACGGTCTGTGGGGGACTCTAAAAACTCATCAATACTTTGGCTATGGATTTAACCACTAGCACGTCAGAGGTATTAGCCTATACGTGACGGGCTACCAGGTATTGACCAAAAGGGACGTCGATGAGCGAACTCATCCTGACACCCTACTGAGCCTGTTAGTGACAATATACGTACAGTCCGGTCCGTTTGTCTATGAGCATCGCATGGCTGGCCTAGGGGGTTGGTAAAAGTCAGACCCCCAAAAGCGGTACAAGTCGTGTCAGAGTGAAGCCCAGAACACCCTGAGATACTACTGGAATACCTACCTTTAAATCTCCTGCCTTGGCCAAGGACTTGGTGTAATGGCTCTCCTAGACACAGCGCGACCTCACCCCCAATACCGGGAGAGACGAACCCCTGAAGATACGCTCACTGCCTCCATATGGCTCGGGACTGTACCCAACTAAAACCTGTTTGCACGTCTCCTTTGAGCGTGGTAGGGTAGTAATCTAAGCACAGTGGGAACTCACACGAGATAAATGACGATCTCAGGTCGATGAACTAACATGTACACATGTCACCAGGGAACTGTTATCTGACGTCAGGTATAAGACCAACTAGCATGTTCCCGGCGAGTCCTGTCCAGTGTACTCATAACCCAATGAGCACCTGTATACATCTTAGGTGAACCAACTGACACCAGTGGCTTGTGAGACCGGCCATCGCCCCTCGTCGGGGTCTCGACTGTATACACTAAAACCTATTTGCACGTCTCCTTTGAGCGTGGTAGGGTAGTAATCTAAGCACAGTGGGAACTCACACGAGACAAATGACGATCTCAGGTCGATGAACTAACATGTACACATGTCACCAGGGAATTGTTATCTGACGTCAGGTATAAGACCAACTAGCATGTTCCCGGCGAGTCCTGTCCAGTGTACTCATAACCCAATGAGCACCTGTATACATCTTAGGTGAACCAACTGACACCAGTGGCTTGTGAGACCGGCCATCGCCCCTCGTCGGGGTCTCGACTGTATACACTAGTCTACTCTGGAGTATAGATGCCCTGTCTCAAAACTCCCACGACTAGGGACCTTTTAAGGATTTGCTTATAGACCCCAGCTCCCACGTATATGATCGCCTTCATACAGCTGGTAGTCAAGCAAGAATCCTAAGGGCTCTATCAACGTGCAATAGCAACTTATAAGGTCACCTAAAGCAGTACACGATGATAAAGATAAACCAGATAGCATACTATCATCTTGAGTAAGACTGTCCTACTGGGACAGGTCCTCCCTCAATCATTGCAATCACGTGCCTGTGATCCAATAATTGACTCTGAGGGCACTATCTCCAACAATCTCCCACTTTCACTCAAGGCTAATTATTGCGAAGTCGCATACTCACAGCCCGTGTGATACCGAACACCTAACTCCCCTACTAATCAGTCTCACAAAGCTCGTTTGCGAAACTATTGCGTTCGAGGAATAGCCTCAGTGAGTGGATCCGTTGTGATGTTTCTTTCTATATCTCTCTTTATCTCAAGTTCGCGGAGAAACCCATCTTCCGAAATGAGCAATACCTGTCTTAGAGTATGTCTGGATATCTGATGGGTCCTAGCTCATAAATGAACTCCAAATCCAAACTTCTTAGACTGTATCGTCAACTGAACTTAATCAGTATCCTGCGCCATGCCTCCCTCAGTATCCGCCTGGACCACCTGTCTAAAATACTGCCCCTCTTCAGAGGGAGAACAATAACTCTGACAATCACTCTGTCACCCAGGTCACCTTGGAAGCCTGGAATGATAACTGTCTCCCAAAGGAGGCTGCCGTTATCATTTCCCTAGAACATCAACTTATGTTCTAAAACTGCTTCCGATCGTTTCTCCAGGATTGGATAAATATCAACTTATTGCATCTAGTGCAAAAACAATATCTGGTGTGGTACTTGACATCTCATGATTGACTCAATTGCCTAAGCAAGTGATCTATCAATCATTCACATCCCTCTCTACTTTAGTCTATAAGACACCTTTAGAGAGGGTGACTCCATCACCTGCAGGTATACTACCGTGCCAGGAGTCGTCCATTCTAAAAACTCTTAGAATGCTGTCTAAGTACCCTGATTGGGAAACCACCCAAATCTAGATCTATAGATCTAGTTACCAGAATGTCTTGATATTATATCCAAGTCCCATATGGAGAAACCACTGTGTGACAACCAAAGTATAACCGATCGTAGTATAGGAATTTCACTTCCTACTCTGTGTATGTCATCCAAATACCAGGACATCACACCCTACTACCTTCTTAACATATCCATCCCCTATTCTGATGAAGTCAAACCTATGACTGTCACATCAGAAATAGATGATCTATCTCCGCTATATCTGCTTTAGTCTATAAATAGACATAAGCCACCTGTCTACCAATGCTTCCGCTGCTCCCACTGACTAGACAACCCTCTAGCAGAGTCATATAGATGTACACTTCTAAAGCTAGTTTAGAACGATGCTATACTCATCCTCTTGCCGGGTCTCACAGTCTGGAACAACAGCAATGGCAAGTCTGGGTATACAAGAACCTCCCTGTCACTGTTTTTTAGCATACCGAAGTACCTCTCGAGTGCCTGAGGTTACCCACCATATCTGCGGAGTGGCCAATGGAATGTCAAACCAGATTGAATCTTTAGGTTCTTATCAAATCTTCAGTAATCGTTTGCGGTTCTGGAATCACTTCCAGTTCTATCATACTCCCACTACTGTTTTCTGAAAAAATCCATTTTTATTAAAACTGTGGCGAGTCAAGAACAATATCACTATTGATCTTCCTGATGGTAGAAAGTCAACTCTCGTCATAGCCTGGGTCAACCCACAAACAGCCATTACAGAAACGTGCCTTGAGTTATCCAGAGTCTGGTTTTAAGCATAAGCTGGACAACTCCTCGTACCTTAACAATGTCAAGATATGAACTGTTCTATATCTAATATAGAAATAGAGGCACTAATTTAATTGAACCAGATTCAAATCATGCAGCTGTCTCCAGTGCATGTCAAGTAAATGGAGAGGGGCCGATCAGCGTTACTCAACTTAGGAACGCTTCCAATTATGAGCAACCTGAAAGAGAAGCAAGTTCTCTTAATCATTACTATCAACTGAATACCCTACATAAGTATCTACATCTTCGATCTCCTTGAAGAATCCTGATACTTGCAATACTTGGTTCTCTACTTTATTCATATACCTATAACTTCTCAAAACTTGGACCCTGTGTTTCTACGAAACACCTGTCTAATAACTAGAGAAGTCATAAGTAAACCGAATATAGTACGAGAACCAACCCCTCTGTCCTCATGGACGCTGGACAACATACAATACTCTGTATAAGTCCCTTGAGTCTAATAACTCATTCCCTGTGTGTCGTAGGTTGAAAACTGTACTTATGGTTAAGAAGAATTACACCGCTGTTCAATGCTCCTTACCTAACCATCCACTGATATAGGTAAATGTCATAGACATAATTTCAAAAAGGTATATCTCACTCTATAAAAATAGACGTACAGATATATCAATTTGAAATTGGTGCATAACAACGGATATTCAAAACCAAATATTTGCCGTCCGGCAAACAACCCAGGTGACTTCATCAAATATCATCAATTACAACGAATCCCGATATAATGAGGATGATCACCTAATTCCCAATAACTTACTCCCACTCATCATCTGTAAAACCATACAGATGTGAGAATCTAACCTGGTAAATACATACCCTGGAGCAAGTGTCTAATTGGGAAATCAGTTTTCTTTTAACAGTACACAGTGAAACTGAAATATTGAAATGTTTCGAAGGGGTATCCAGGTATTCCTAGTAATGCCTCTTCCATTATCAAATTCACAACTGTAACCATATATTTCTTTGCCACCTCTCCAAATCCCTTTATATGTCTTTAGTCATTACCTTCTGTACACCCACTTAGGCTAAATGGTTTTCTTCCTTCCCTACCGTTCGGCACCAGCCTATGGTTTGGAAGAAGACTATCCAATAAGCATAATGGGTGTACTGTCCTAATCCTAGGAGCACTCACGATGCGAGAGAAGGTGAAGATAAAAGACAACCGAATAAAACTTATTCCTATTTCTCCTGAACCAGAATCCATCCCCGAACTGGAACAAGTTCCTTTCGAGTTCGTATATAACCATACGATGGAGTATCCAATAAACTGTGGATCTTCGTAGTGATACGGAGTGTCCTGGAGAAATACAAAGGTGAAATGGGAGTGGTAATGAAATACTTGGTTTGGTCGTGAATAGTAGTCGCAATTTACTTTGCCCTCTTACTAATCCCTTGATATGTCTTTACTTAATACCTTCTGTACACCATCGTTATGCTAATTGGTTTTCTTCATTCCCTACCGGTCAGCACCTGCCTATGGTTTGGAAGAAGACTATCCAATTTGCGTAATAGGTGTACTATCTCCTAAACCAAGGAGTACTCACAACCTGAGAGAAGGTAAAAGGAAAAGATAACTGAATAGTCCTATTCGTTTTCTCCAGAACCGGAAACCATCCTCGAATAAATTCCTTCGAGTTCGTATATAACCATACGATGGTTTTATCCAATGGAAGTGGACGTTCGTAGTAATAAGGGGTGTCCTGGAGAAAAGGGTAAAAGTAGGAGTGGCAATGAGGTACGCAACTTTGACAATCCAAAAGCCAGTCTTATAAGAAGGTTCGGTTAATCTTGGTCACTGAGTCATAGTCAAGGGTCGGGTCATGGTCGCTGCCAAAGAGAGAGAAAAGAAACACTCAGCGTGCACTCTAACCTAGATCAGAATGGTTATCACTTTATCTAATCAGGAAACCTCCCACTGTAACCTCAAATTCTTCTCCAAACCTAAAAGAAGAATTAGTCGGGATCACCCGAGGAGTAAACCAACTCATCAGTGGGAATCGGGATCCAACTATCATCGCATGATAACGTGACAGAATCCGCTCACGTTATCACACTCCAGAAGGTATGCGCATATCTGGCAAGTTTCAGTTTCTTTAGAAACTCCCGATGTGATTTTTGCCCCATGCACTTATGACCTTGACGAAGGCCAACATATCATAAGTCATTGTCAAGTTCTACCCGTCATTGTCCAGGTTAATTTGAACCCACCCGTACATACCCTTGACGAAGGCAAAAATAGTAGTACAACTGTCCCAAACCAACGCCTCTATCTATGCTGCAGAAAAGTAACAAGTAGCTACCATACACTATGCCTAAACGAAGGCCAACATACATAGCATGAATACTAAGTGCTACCTTTCTGAAATGACGGAGGGCTACGAATGGTTTCTGGTGAAAAACCTTTAACGTAATGAACTTGATATCATTGAAGGAACCGGATAGCTTTATAAAAATATAGTGACGAAAACCTTTGCTAAAGAGGTCACTCCCGGTGAAGGGATCTCGGCTCTTTCCCCGTAGAATGAGGTGCAGGATATTCCAACTGAATACCACGATGCAAAGCAAAAGTAAACGACTATAGTGAAGTTATTGCCCTGACGCAAACTTCTGTCCAAGGGGTCACTCCCGGTGAAGGGATCTCGGCCCTTGCCTCGTCGACTGAGGAGCAGGATATTCCAACTGAATACCACTGTGCAAAACAAAAGAGAACGTCCTTACAATAACAGCTTTTTGAAAAGTGTTCCAACAACATCAGAATAGGTTTGTTTAGCTTGCATTGATCTGAATCAATGGAGTCCCATCAATTGATCACACCAATAAAGAACGAAAATAATGATGTACGTATATGCCATCCGCATTCGCCACTGGGTCCCGTCATCACCCGTTAGGTTACTTAACCAACGACAGAGCGGGGACTGGACTAGCGCGGATGCAAAACATATACAACATCTACTGGTATATATATCAATATATAATATTTGCTCAAGGCATGATAAAATGCAACATCACAGAAATGTAATAAGCCTCACAGAACAATACAGATATCTGGGATCCCCGGGTTTCATAGAGCCACTACTGAAACCCGACGTTCCCCTGGTCGTGTGGATAGCCTGTACAATAAAATCCTAGACCCCTACGAGTGCGGCAAGTTACCCGCCAAAACCTGAAGCGAGGCAGCCCCCTTCAACAACATGAATGGACCACCCAGCACTTCACGGAATCCGGTAACTTGGGGACCCCTCCTGGGTCAACTTGTACCCCCTACGAGTACGACGAATAACCCGCCAATTCTAGAGTAAAGCCCCCTCCGTCTCAATGCCATGAGATGCGAGCCCGTTGCCCTCTAGAACCCGGCTATCCGTGCACCCCTCCACGGGGTAATCCTAGTACAGAAAGTAAAATATACATACAACGGGTACATCGACCTCAGCCAGGTCATGCCCCAAAAGAATAATATACAAGCAGGCAGTGACGGCAGTCCACATCTCGGACGCTCGCCCCGCAATAACAAATGTACATAATAAAGCAAACTGTACTAACATTGCATCCAGGCTATCCCCCACGACCAATCCGCAACATCACAGCACAACACAGAACATCAACGTGAATGTCACGTTTGCAAATCCGTCTAAAAGGGCTATAGCAGTTAGACTGGATTTACCGATCAAATGACATTCACGGTCGCAGATATAATATAAATACTGTGAACTAACATGTTTAAAATTTTCGATCGATCAAATTTACCGAAGTGGGCCCCAAGCACTACTGTAGCACTCAAAGAAAATCTGGGCCCAAACAGAACATTCCAAAAACCCCATTTCCCAGTATAAGACCTACTGTAGAAAACTTGTACAGTGATTGCATATTACTGCGGCGGAACCGCGGCCAGAACAGGGGTTTGGCCACGGTTCCGCGGCCATGCTACAGTATCATAGTACCATTTTCCCCCAAAATTCTTAAAATACCCTGCATGTTATTCTGCAATGTACTGAAAAAATTTTAGAGAAGAAAACAAAATCGACAGAAAGTGATGCACTAGAAATCGGGTTTTCGGAAAATCTGTTCGATCGAACTTGTAAACACGTTAGAGCAAGCTAGACTAGGTTAATGGCGTGTCTCTGATACCAATGTAAGTGCACGGCGGTGCCCCGGCCGTCAATCCGACGCCGGAATGCGGAAACGAAACTTTTCTAAAAACTAGAAACCGGCACCACCGCGCACTAAAATCCCGGATCGGGCCATTAACCTAACTCTAGCAAACTAGAAAATGAGTAGAGAGGCTATACCAAGCGATCTGTGTCCTTCGGTCTTCGCCTCCACTCCGATCTCCTCGCGGAATCTCCGGTCGTCACCTCCTCGTCGAAACGGGCACCACATCGCCGGGTTCTTTTACGAGCTCCCACATCTGGACCGAGGCAACTCGGGCACGAAGTTGGCGTGCCGACGTGCCCAAGAATACTGTAGATAAAGTGTAGAATCGCTTGTCTTAAACGGGTAGTGAAGTTGCCATAATATGATGTGGAGGTGAAAAAGAAGTTTGGAAGAAAAATGGTGCTATCATTTTCTAGCAAAGGAAAATGATATGAGATCAAAATTCCCTTTCCCAAAAATGAACCTCTCTCTTCTCTCCCCTCAAGTGGCCGGCCCCTCTAAAAATAGTGGAGGAAAAAGGATCAATTATCCAAGAGATGACAATGAATGAATATATCAAGAAAATGGTCACACCAATTTCTAATCAATCCTATCTCATAAAAGAAAGCCATCATGAAAAAGAAAAGATGCTAAACCCATCATAAACTCTCATAGGCAAATAAACCCCTCCACATAGCTAATTTGAAAAACTGCAAATTAGCCCCTCCATCAGATAAGTCCGGCCGTGAAGGAACAAAGGAAAACTGGCCGGAACGAAATGCAAACTGGCAACTTCAGAAAACTGATCCCGTAATAAATTACAGGAAAATCCCGCGACTGCATATACATGCCCGCATTTGTATTCCTACTGAATACAAATGCAAAGAGACAAAATCTACACTGTACAATACTAGGATCCGGCTTAAACCAAAGCCCGCTAGTAAAATCCGTCCGATCATGATCCGTGCAATACCGCGTGTATCTGATCGAACCCTGCTATATCTCCATCCGGCCTCTACAGCGTTTCGCCCGAAACTTGAGAAAACGGTCTGTGGGGGACTCTAAAGACTCGTCAATACTTTGGCTGTGGATTTAACCACTAGCACGTCAGAGGTATTAGCCTATACGTGACGGGCTACCAGGTATTGACCAAAAGGGACGTCGATGAGCGAACTCATCCTGACACCCTACTGAGCCTGTTAGTGACAATATCCGTACAGTCCGGTCCGTTCGTCTATGAGCATCGCATGGCGGGCCTTGGGGGTTGGTAAAAGTCAGACCCCCAAAAGCGGTACAAGTCATGTCGGAGTGAAGCCCAGAACACCCTGAGATGTTACTGGTGTAAATGCACGGCGGCGCCCCGGCCTCCATCCCGAGGCCAAATGCGGAAGCGGTGATAAACTTTAAATTTTCATGAACTGGCACCACCGCGCACTAAAAACCCGGATCGAACCATTAACTAGTCCTAGCTAACTACAAGACGGGGAAGAGAGATATACCGACTGATCCAAGTCCTCCGGTCTTCTCGTCGTCGTCCCGATCTTCCGCGGAAAGTCCTGTCTCCACCTCGTCGCCGGAAGTGCACCACATCGTCTGCATCTTTTACGGGCTCCCACCTCAATACCGAGGCAACTCGGGCACGAAGCTGGCTAGTCGACGTGCCCAAGGTTTGCTGTAGAATGTGTAGTGAGCAAGTCTCATTTAGGGTTGTGGATGTTGCCTTTGTGGTGGAGAAAGAATGAACTTGGAGAGAGGTGAGAAAAATGTAGCATACAAAGAATGAGATTTTCATTTTTCTCACAACCAAAAGAGAAGAACCCCCCCCCTCCCACTAGTGGCCGGCCATGGCTTAAGAGGGAAGAGTATGGAGTGAAGTGGGAATAATACAAAAAAATGATTCATAAGAATAATGCAAGAGAATGGTGATAATCAACCATGATCACAAAACCAACCTCACACTCCAACTATCATCATCTCACAAAAGTCAAGCCATCATGAAAACTATCATGAAGCAAAAAGTCAAGCAAGGTCAAAGGATGGTGCACCATCATGATACAATAAAATGCAAAGACCCCCTCCACAAATGCTTATTTGCACAAATGCAAATAAGCCCTCCTCCACCAATCTTCGGCCATTGAAAGATACAAATGAAATATGGCCGAAACGGAAAGCAAACTGGCAACTCCAGAAAACTGGTCCCGTAATAAATTACAGGAGAACCCCGATACTGTGCATACACACCCGCATTTGAATTCCGACCGAAATACAAATGCAATGAGACAAATCTACACTGTACTATACTAGGATCCGGCTTAAACCAAAGCCGGCTAGTAATATCCGTTCGATCCTGATCCGTGCAATACCGCACGTATCTGATCGAACCCTGCCATATATCCATACGGCCTCTAGTACAAACTGTCCGATCCTGATCCGTGCAATACCGCACGTATCTGATCGGATCTTGCCATATCTCCATACGGCCTCTACAGCTTTTCGCCCGAAAGCTGAGTAACTGAATGTGGGGGACTCTAAAGACTCGTCAACACCTTGGTTGTGGATTTAACCACTAGCACGTCAGAGGTATAAGCCAATACGTAACGGGCTACCAGGTATTGACTAAAAGGGACGTCTGTGAGCGAACTCAGCCTGACAACCCTACTGAGCCTGACAGTGACAATAACCATACAGTCCGGTCCGTTCGTCTATGAGCATCGCATGGCGGGCCTTGGGGGTTGGTAAAAGTCAGACCCCCAAAAGCGGTACAAGTCGTGTCGGAGTGTAGCCCTGAATACCCTGAGATACTACCGGAATACCTACCAGTAAATCTCCTGCCTTGGCCAAGGATTTCGTGTAATGGCTCTCCTAGACACAGCACGACCTCATCCCCAATACCGGGAGAGACGAACCCCTGAAGATACGCTCACTGCCTCCATATGGCTCGGGACTGTACCCAACTAAAACCTGTTTGCACGACTCCTTTGAGCCGTGGTAGGGTAGTAATCAAAGTACAGTGGGAACTCACACGAGACAAATGACGATCCCCAGGTCGATGAACTAACCTGTACACATGTCACCAGGGAACTGCCATCTGACGTCTGGTATAAGACCAACTAGCATGTTCTCGGCGAGTCCTGTCCGGTGTACTCATAACCCAATGAGCACCTGTATACATCTTAGGTGATCCAACTGACACCAATGGCTTGTGAGACCGGCCACCGCCCCTCGTCGGGGTCTCGACTGTATACACTAGTCTACTCTGGAGAATCGATGCCCTGTCTCGAAACTCTCACGACTAGGGACCATTTAAGGATGTGCTTATAGACTACCAGCTCCCACGTATATGATCGCCCTCATACTGCTGGTGGTCAAGCAAGAATCCTAGGGGCTCTACCAACGTGTAATAGCGACCTGTCAGGTAACCTAAAGCAGTACACGATGATAAAGGTAAACCAGATAGCATACTATCATCATGAGTAAGACTGTCCTACCGAGATAGGTCCTCCCTCAATCATTGCAATCACGTGCATGTGATCTAATAATTGACTCTGAGGGCACTATCTCCAACAATCTCCCACTTGCACTCAAGGCTAATTATTGCGATGTCGCATACTCACAGCCCGTGTGATACCGAACACCCAACTCCTCTACTTGTCAGTCTCACAAAGCTTGTTTGCGAAACTATTGCATTCGAAGAATAGCCTCAGTGAGTGGATCCGCTTTGCTGTTTCTTTCTATGTCTCTCAATATCCCAAGTTCGCGGAGAAAGCCATCTCCCGAAATGAGCAATACCTGTCTTAGAATGTGTATGGATGTCTTATGGGACCTAGCTCATAATGAACTCCAAATCCAAACTTCTTAGACTGTATCGTCAACTGAACTTAATCAGTATCCTGCGCCATGCCTCCCTCAGTATTGCCTTGGACCACCTGTCCAAAATACTGCCCCTCATCAGAAGGAAAAACTATAACTCTGACAACCTCCTTGTCGTCCAGGTCACCTTGGAAGCCTGGAATGATAACTGTCTCCCGAATGAGGCTGTCGTTATCATATCCCTAGAACATCCACTTATGTTCTAAAACTGCTTCCGACTGTTTCTCCAGGATTGGATCAATGTCAATTTATTGCATCTAGTGCAAGAACAATATTTGGTGTGGTACTTGACATCTCATGATTGACTCAATTGCCTGAGCAAGTGATCTGCCAATCAGGCACATCCCCCTCCCCTTTAGTCTGTAAGACACCTTTAGAGAGGGTGACTCCATCTTTTGCAGGTAGACTACCGTGCATGGAGTCGTCCATTCTAAATACTCTTAGAATGCTGTCTGAGTACCCTGATTGGGAAACCACCCAAATCTAGATCTAAAACCATAGATCTAGAAACCAGAATGTCTGATATAATGTCCAAGTCCCATGTGGAGAAACCACTGTGTGACGACTAAAGTATAACCGATCGTAGTATAGGAATATCACTTCCTACTCTGTGTATGTCATCCAAATACCAGGACATCACACCCCACTACCTTCTCAACAGATCCATCCCCTATTCTGATGAAGTCAAACCCATGACTGTCACATCAGAAATAGATGATCTATCTCCGCTATATCTGCTTTAGTCTATAAATAGACATAAGCCACCTGTCCACCAATGCTTCCGCTGCTCCCACTGACTACGACAACCCTCTGGCAGAGTCATACAAACGTACACTTCTAAAGCAAGTTTAGAACGACGCTATACTCATCCTCCTGCCGGGTCTCACAGCCTGGAACAACAGCAATGGCAGGTCTGGGTAAACAAGAACTTCCCTGTCACCGTCCTTGAGGCTACCGGAGTACCTCTCGGGTGCCTGAAGTTACCCACCGTATCTGCGGAGTGGCCAATGGAATGTCAATCCAGATTGAATCTTTAGGTTCCTATGAAATCTTCAGTAATCGTTTGTGGTTCTGGAATCACTTCCAGTTCTACCATACACCCACTACTGTTTTTCTGAAAAAAAATCCATTTTTAATAAAACTGTGGCGAGTCTAGAACAATATTGCTATTGTTCATCCAGATGGTAGAAAGTCAACCCTCGTCATAGCCTGGGTCAATCCACAAACAGCCATTACAGAAACGTGCCTTGAGTTGTCCAGTGTCTGGTTTTAATCATAAGCCGGACAACTCCCCGTACCTTAACATCGTTAAGATACGAACTGTTCTATGTCCAATATAGGACCAGAGGCACTGATTTAATTGAACCAGATTCAAATCATGCAACTGTCTCCAGTGCATGTCAACTAAATGGAAGGAGGCCGATCAGCGTTACTCAACTTAGGAATGCTTCTAATCATGAGTAACCTGAAAGAGAAGCAAGTTCTCTTAATCATTACTATCAACTGAATACCTTACACAAGTATCTACATCTTCGATCACTTTGAAGAATCCCGATACTTGCTACACCTGGTTCTCTACTCTATTCAAATACCTATAACTTCTCAAAATTCGGACCCTGTGTTTCCACGAAACACCTGTCTAAAAACTAGTGAAGTCATAAGTAAACCGAATATAGTACGAGGACCAACCCCTCTGTCCTAATGGACCCTGGACAACATACAATACTCTGTATAAGTCCCTTGAGTCTGATAACTCACTCACTGTGTGTCGTAGGTTGAAAACTGTACTTATGGTTGAGAAGAATTACACCGCTGTTTAATGCTCCTTACCTAACCATCCACTGATATAGGTAAATGTCACAGACATAATTTCAAAAAGATATATCTCACTCTATGAAAATAGACGTACAGATATATCGATTTGAAATTGGTGCATAACAGCGGATATTCAAAACCAAATATTTGCCGTCCGGCAAACAACCCAGGTGACTTCCTCAAATATCACCGATTACAACGAATCCCGATATAATGAGGATGACCACCCAATTCCCAATAACCTACTCCCACTCATCATCTGTAAAACCATACAGAAGTGAGAATCATACCTGGTAAATACATACCCTGGAGTATGTATCTAATCGGGAAATCAGTTTTCCTTTAACAGTACACAGTGAAACTGAAACATTGAAATGTTCCGATGGGGTATCCCGGTATTCCTAGTAATGCCTCTTCCAGATTCACGACTGTAACCGTATAGTTCTTTGCCACTTCTCCAAATCCCTTTATATGTCTTTAGTCATTACCTTCTGCACACCCCTTAGGCCAAATGGTTTTCTTCCTTCCCTACCGTTCGGCACCAGCCTATGGTTTCGAAGAAGACTATCCAATAAGCATAATGGGTGTACTGTCCCAATCCTAGGAACACTCGCAATGCGAGAGAAGGTGAAGATAAAAGACACCTGAATAAATCTTATTCCTATTTCTCCTAAACCAGAATCCATCCCCGAACTGGAACAAGTTCCTTTCGAGTTCGTATATAACCATACGATGGAGTATCCAATAAACTGTGGATCTTCATAGTGATACGGAGTGTCCTGGAGAAATACAAAGGTGAAGTGGGAGTGGTAATGAAATACCTGGTTTGGTCGTAAATAGCAATCGCAATTTACTTTGCCCTCTTACTAATCCCTTGCTTTGTCTTAACTTAATACCTTCTGTACACCATCGTTAGGCTAATTGGTTTTCTTCATTCCCTACCAGTCGGCACCAGCCTAAGGTTTGGAAGAAGACTATCCAATTTGCGTAATAGGTGTACTATCTCCTAAACCAAGGAGTACTCGCAACCTAAGTGAAGGTAAAAGGAAAAGACAACTGAATAATCATATCCGTTTTCTCCAGAACCTGAAACCATCCTCGAATAAATTCCTTCGAGTTCGTATATAACCATACGATGGTTTTGTCCAATGGAAGTGGACGTTCGTAGTAATACGGGGTGTCCTGGAGAAAAGGGTAAAAGTGGGAGTGGCAATGAGGTCTGCAACTCTGACAATCCAAAAGTCAGTATTTAAGAAGGTTTGGTCAACTCGGTCACTGAGACATAGTCTTAGGGTCGGGTCAATGGTCGCTGCCAAAGAGAGAGAGAAAAGAAACACTCAGCGTGCACTCTATCCTAGATCAGAATGGTTACTAATTTATCTAATCTGGAAACCTCCCACTGTACCGTCAAATTCTCCTCCAAACCTGAAAGAAGAATTAGTCGGGGTCACCCGAGGAGTAAACTAACTCATCAGTGGGAATCGAGATCCAACTATCACCGCATGATAACGTGACGGAATCCGCTCACGTCATCACACTCCAGAAGGTATGCGCATATCTGGCAAGTTTCAGTTCTTTTGAAACTCCCGATGTGATTTTTACCTCATGCTCTTATGACCTTGACTTTGGCCAACATATCATAAGTCACATGTCAAGTTCTACCCGTCATTCTCCAGGTTAATTTGAACCCACCCATACATACCCTTGACTTTGGCCAAAATGGCAGTACGACTGTCCCAAACCAACGCATCTATCTATGCTGCATATGAATACCCCAATAGCTACCAATCACTGTGCCTTGACTTTGGCCAACATACACAGCTTGAATACTATTGACCATCCATATGAAACGACGGAGGGCTACGAATGGTTTCTGGCGAAAACCTTTAACGTAATGAACTTGATATCGTTGAAGGAACGCATAGCTTTTTAGAAAATATAGTGACGAAAACCTTTACTAAAGAGGTCACTCCCGGTGAAGGGATCTCGGCTCTTTCCCCGTAGAATGGGGTGCAGGATATTCCAAATGAATACCACGGTGCAAAGCAAAAGTAATCGGCTATAGTGAAGTTATTGCCCTGACGCAAACTTCTGTCCAAGGGGTCACTCCCGGTGAAGGGATCTCGGCCCTTGCCTCGTCGACTGAGGAGCAGGATATTCCAACTGAATACCACGATGCAAAACAAAAGTGAACGTCCTTGCAATAACAGCTTTTTGAAAAGTGTTCCAACAACATCAGATTAGGTTTGTTTTTAACTTGCATTGATCCGAATCAACGCAGTCGCATCAATTGATCACACCACAAAGAACGAAAATATACTGATGTACGTATATGCCATCCGCATTCGCCACTGGGTCCCGTCATTACCCGTTAGGTTAGCTAACTAACGACAGAGCGGGGACTGGACTAGCGCGGATGTAAAACATATACAACATCTACTAATATATATACCAATATATTATATTCGCTCAAGGCGTGATAAAAATGCAACATCACAGAAATGTACAGCATCACAGAACAATACAGATATCTGGGATCCCCGGGTTTCACAGAGCCACTACTGAAACCCGACGTTCCCCTGGTCGTGTGGATAGCCTGTGCAATGAAATCCTAGACCCCTACGGGCGCGGCAAGTCACCCGCCAAAACCTGAAGCGAGGCAGCCCCCTTCAGCAACGTGAATGGACCACCCAGCATTTCACGAAATCCGGTAACTTGGGCACCCCTCCTGGGTCAACCTGTACCCCCTACGAGTGCAGCGAATAGCCCGCCAATCCTAGAGTGAAGCCCCCTCCGTCTCAATGCCATGAGATGCGGGCTTGTTGCCCTCTAGAACCCGGCTATCCGTGCACCCCTCCGCGGGGTGATCCTAGTACAGAAAGTAAAATATACATACAACGGGTACATCGACCGCAACCTGGCCGTGCCCCAAAATAATAATACAAACAGGCAGTGACGGCAGTCCACATGTCGGACGCTCGCCCCGCAATATCAAATGTACATAATACAACAAAAACACTGTACTAGCATTGCACCCAGGCTATCCCCACGACCGATCCGCAACATCACAGCAAAATCACAAAACACCAACGTGAAAGTCACGTTCGCAAATCCGTCTAACCGGGCTATAGCAGTTAGACAGGATTTACCGATCGAGTGACATTCACGGTCGCAGATATAATGTAAGTACTGTGAAATAATGTGTTTAAAATATCCGATCGATCAAATTTTAACAAGTGGGCCCCAAGCACTACTGTAGCACATCAAGAAATTCTGGGCCCAAAATTAATATTCCAAAACCCCTATTTTCATCCCAGAAGCCCACTGAAAAAGTTTGACCAATTGAACATTCCATACTGCGGCGGAACCGCGGCCCAAAGTGGGGTTTGGCCGCGGTTCCGCGCTCCCCTTGAATGATCAATTTGTCGAATTTCTCCAGTAGTCTTGGAACTTCCAGTACATTAGTTTTTTACAACCTGAAAAAATTTTCGACTCCAAAAAATTTCAACAGAAAACTGATGTGAAGAAAATGCGGATTTTGGAATTTGGGTCGATCAGAAATGTAAACACATTAAACAAAGCTAGACTAGGTTAATGGCGAGGCTCTGATACCACTGTAAGTGCACGGCGGCGCCCCGGCCTCCATCCCGAGGCCAAATACGGAAGCGGTGATAAACTTTAAATTTTCATGAACTGGCACCACCGCGCACTAAAAACCCGGATCGAACCATTAACTAGTCCCAACTAACTACAAGATGGGGAAGAGAGATATACCGACTGATCCAAGTCCTCCGGTCTTCTCGTCGTCGTCCCGATCTCCCGCGGAAAGTCCTGTCTCCACCTCATCGCCGGAAGTGCACCACATCGTCTGCATCTTTTACGGGCTCCCACCTCAATACCGAGGCAACTCGGGCACGAAGCTGGCTAGTCGACGTGCCCAAGGTTTGCTGTAGAATGTGTAGTGAGCAAGTCTCATTTGGGGTTGTGGATGTTGCCTTTGTGGTGGAGAAAGAATGAACTTGGAGAGAGGTGAGAAAAATGTAGCATACAAAGAATGAGATTTTCATTTTTCTCACAACCAAAAGAGAAGAACCCCCCCCCCCTCCCACTAGTGGCCGGCCATGGCTCAAGAGGGAAGAGTATGGAGTGAAGTGGGAATAATACAAAAAAATGATTCATAAGAATAATGCAAGAGAATGGTGATAATCAACCATGATCACAAAACCAACCTCACACTCCAACTATCATCATCTCACAAAAGTCAAGCCATCATGAAAACTATCATGAAGCAAAAAGTCAAGCAAGGTCAAAGGATGGTGCACCATCATGATACAATAAAATGCAAAGACCCCCTCCACAAATGCTTATTTGCACAAATGCAAATAAGCCCTCCTCCACCAATCTTCGGCCATTGAAAGATACAAATGAAATATGGCCGAAACGGAAAGCAAACTGGCAACTCCAGAAAACTGGTCCCGTAATAAATTACAGGAGAACCCCGATACTGTGCATACACACCCGCATTTGAATTCCGACCGAAAAACAAATGCAATAAGACAAATCTACACTGTACTATACAAGGATCCGGCTTAAACCAAAGCCGGCTAGTAATATCCGTTCGATCCTGATCCGTGCAATACCGCACGTATCTGATCGAACCCTGCCATATATCCATACGGCCTCTAGTACAAACTGTCCGATCCTGATCCGTGCAATACCGCACGTATCTGATCGGATCTTGCCCTATCTCCATACGGCCTCTACAGCTTTTCGCCCGAAAGCTGAGTAACTGAATGTGGGGGACTCTAAAGACTCGTCAACACCTTGGTTGTGGATTTAACCACTAGCACGTCAGAGGTATAAGCCAATACGTAACGGGCTACCAGGTATTGACTAAAAGGGACGTCTGTGAGCGAACTCAGCCTGACAACCCTACTGAGCCTGACAGTGACAATATCCGTACAGTCCGGTCCGTTCGTCTATGAGCATCGCATGGCGGGCCTAGGGGGTTGGTAAAAGTCAGGCCCCCAAAAGCGGTACAAGTCGTGTCGGAGTGTAGCCCAGAATACCCTGAGATACTACCGGAATACCTACCAGTAAATCTCCTGCCTTGGCCATGGACTTCGTGTAATGGCTCTCCTAGACACAGCACGACCTCACCCCCAATACCGGGAGAGACGAACCCCTGAAGATACGCTCACTGCCTCCATGTGGCTCGGGACTGTACCCAACTAAAGCCTGTTTGCACGACTCCTTTGAGCCGTGGTAGGGTAGTAATCAAAATACAGTGGGAACTCACATGAGACAAATGACGATCCCCAGGTCGATGAACTAACCTGTACACATGTCACCAGGGAACTGCCATCTGACGTCTGGTATAAGACCAACTAGCATGTTCCCGGCGAGTCCTGTCCGGTGTACTCATAACCCAATGAGCACCTGTATACATCTTAGGTGATCCAACTGACACCAATGGCTTGTGAGACCGGCCACCGCCCCTCGTCGGGGTCTCGACTGTATACACTAGTCTACTCTGGAGAATCGATGCCCTGTCTCGAAACTCTCACGACTAGGGACCATTTAAGGATGTGCTTATAGACTACCAGCTCCCACGTATATGATCGCCCTCATACTGCTGGTGGTCAAACAAGAATCCTAGGGGCTCTACCAACGTGTAATAGCGACCTGTCAGGTCACCTAAAGCAGTACACGATGATAAAGGTAAACCAGATAGCATACTATCATCACGAGTAAGACTGTCCTACCGGGATAGGTCCTCCCTCAATCATTGCAATCACGTGCCTGTGATCCAATAATTGACTCTGAGGGCACTATCTCCAACAACTGGAATACCTACCAGTAAATATCCTGCCTTGGCCAAGGACTTCGTGTAATGGCTCTCCTAAACACAGCGCGACCTCACCCCCAATACCGGGAGAGACGAACCCCTGCAGATCCGCTCACTGCCTCCATGTGGCTCGGGACTGTACCCAACTAAAACCTGTTTGCACGTCTACTCTGGAGTATCGATGCCCTGTCTCGAAACTCCCACGACTAGGGACCTTTTAAGGATTTACTTATAGACCCCAGCTCCCACGTATATGATCACCTTCATACTGCTGGTAGTCAAGCAAGAATCCTAAGGGCTCTATCAACGTGCAATAGCGACTTATAAGGTCACCTAAAGCAGTATACGATAATAAAGATAAACCAGATAGCATACTATCATCTTGAGTAAGACTGTCCTACTGGGACAGGTCCTCCCTCAATCATTGCAATCACGTGCCTGTGATCCAATAATTGACTCTGAGGGCACTATCTCCAACAATCACCTGTACTACTTGTGAAGAAGAAGGAAGGTTCATAAAGAATGTGCATCGATTACAGAGCCTTGAACGAAGTCACTATAAAGAACAAGTACCCACTCCCGCACATCGAAGATTTATTCGATCAGCTAAGTAGATCTTGTGTTTACTCTAAATTGGATCTTCGTTCAGGTTATCATCAGGTGAAAGTCAAGGAAACTGATATTCATAAAACAGCTTTCAGAACTCGCTATGGACATTACGAATTTCTACTGATGCCATTTGGAGTGACCAACGCACCCGCAATATTCATGAACCTAATGAATCAAGTTTTCCGGGAGTACTTAGACAGGTTTGTTGTCATCTTCATCGACGACATCCTGGTGTATTCTAAGAGTCGGAAAGAACATGCAGAGCACCTACGAATTGTCCTAGAAACTCTTCGACAACATCAGCTTTATGCCAAGTACAGCAAGTGTGAGTTTTGGTTAAAGCAAGTTGGTTTTCTTGGACATATCGTATCAGGAGAAGTAATCGTTGTGGATCCAGCGAAAGTTTCAGCAGTTAGCGAATGGCCTACACCAAAGTCAGTGAAGGATATTCGGAGTTTCTTGGGTTTAGCTGGATATTACAGAAGGTTTATTGAAGGCTTTTCAAAGATAGCAACGCCCCTGACCAAGCTCATACGTAAAGATGAAGAATTTGTGTGGTCAGAAGCATGTGAACAAGCTTTCGTAGAACTCAAGTCAAGGTTGATAACAGCACCTATTCTCGTCATACCGGATCAATCTGGAGGATTCGAAGTGCATTGCGATGCATCCGGTAAGAGATTAGGATGTGTTCTACATCAGCACGGTAAGGTTATGGCTTATGCTTCAAGACAGCTGAAGATTCATGAGCGCAATTATCCGACGCATGATCTAGAGTTGGCAGCCGTCATCTTTGCTCTCAAGATTTGGCGTCATTACCTACTTGGTGAACGAGTGAACATCTACACAGATCATAACAGCCTGAAGTATGTGTTTACTCAGAAGGAGTTGAATATGCAGCAGAGAAGATGATTAGAACTCATGGCGGACTTTGACATCAATTTGCAATATCACCCAGGGAAGGTGAATGTGGTACCTGATGCACTTAGTCGCCAACCATTAGCAATGAATCTTACCGCTCAGTGGAAGTTTCAATAAGACTTGCATCAGATGGAGATTGAAGTAGTCATGCCAGGTAATGCTTCAAGTTTGATGAATTTACAAGTTCAATCAACCATTTTCAATCAGATCAAAGCAGCTCAAGCAAGTGATGCTAAGTTGCAAAAGATCAGAGAACAAGTGGAGAATGGACTCAGAACAGACTTCATCATCCATGAAGACGGATCTTTGAGATACGGAAGCAGATTGTGTGTACCAAAAGGTCCTGTTCGGGAAGAGTTAATGAAAGAAGCTCACAGCTCTCCCTACTCAGTACACCCTGGAGGTACCAAAATGTACAAAGATCTACGTCAGAATTATTGGTGGCATGGAATGAAGAGTGAAGTAGCCAGAAGCGTCGCAAAATGCTTGGTGTGTCAACAAGTAAAGGCTGAACATCACAGGACTGCTGGATTACTTCAACCGTTACCAATCCCAGAATGGAAGTGGCAACACATCACGATGGATTTTGTGACTGCTCTTCCTCGCGGCACAAAGGGTAACGATGCTGTATGGGTCATTGTGGATCGACTCACAAAGTCGGCTCACTTCATCCCATTTCGAGTTGGCCAATCAACTGAGACACTAGCAAAGAAGTATATGGAGGTAATAATCTAATTAAGATTTAAACTCTTCATAATGTACTATCTCTGATACCCATGAACTCATACAGGAAATTGTGAGACTTTATGGAGTACCGGTCTGCATTGTCTCCGATCGTGACACCAGGTTCCGATCGCAATTTTGGCAGAGTCTGCAAGCAAGCTTGGGAACAAGTCTGAACTTCAGCACGACTTATCATCCACAAACAGATGGTCAGTCGGAACGAACTATTCAGATCTTGGAGGATATGCTCAGAGCATGTATGTTAGACTTCAAAGGATCGTGGGAAGATCACCTACATCTTGTGGAGTTTTCGTACAACAACAGCTACCAAGCAAGCATAGGAATGGCACCTTTTGCAGTATTGTATGGAAGGAAGTGTCGATCGCCATTAAGTTGGGACGACATCGGAGACAGGGAACTTCTTGGACCAGAGATGATAGTAGCGACTGTTGATGTGGTTCGTACCATCAAGGAAAGGATGCGCATAGCCCAAGATCGATAGAAGCACTGGGCTGATGCAAAGAGACGACACTTGGAGTTCCAGCCAGGAGATCACGTATTCTTGAAGATATCTCCGAACCGCGGAGTGATCCGTTTTGGAAGACGGGGTAAGCTATGTCCGAGATATATTGGACCGTTCGACATACTCGAACGAGTCGGTGAAGTGGCATACCGCTTAGCGCTTCCACCTTCACTGGAAGGAGTGCATAATGTGTTTTGCATATCCCAACTCAGAAGGTATGTGAGTGACCCTAGTCATGTTCTCGATCATTCCGAGCTCACGATACAGCCCGATTTGTCTTGTGAGCAACAGCCTGTGGAGATCCTGGACAGGAAAGTGAAGACACTTCGGAACAAGGAAGTTAACTTGGTTCGAGTGATGTGGAGGAAAGACACTCCAGGAGAGTCCACTTGGGAAAGGGAGGATGAAATGCGTATTAGATATCCATACCTCTTTGTAAACTAGTCCTCAAATAAAAGTTGTAAATTTCGAGGGCGAAATTTTTGTAAGGAGGGTAGACTGTAACAACTCCATTTTTAATGTACAAAGAATTGATTTAAATTCAATGTATACTTGGAGTATTTATTGTTGTTGATATCTCTTTAAGTATTTATTTCACTCCATAATTACAAGCAAGAGCTTGTAGCTCATTGATAACATCTTGCACTGCTGAACCAAGCCACCAGAGTTCAAATCTCATGCCCCACATTATTTTTAATATTATTTAGTTTTTGATTTTTTAGAATACCAACCGTTATACGTGTGTTTCTCACAAATTTACTTCTACACATAAAAAGTTAGATACACCATTAATCACCCCAGGAGACCCCCCACTCCCTGAGCCTCCGACTCGGCCCGACTCGGTCCGGCGCCGTCGGCCGAACTCAGCCGGACGGCCGAGTCCCCAACATAGAAGATGAGCATCTTTGCTTGGTCAACCCCCCTGCACACACTAAATTGTTAGATCGGTTACAGAGAGCACATTAAACCTCTTTTACTCCAAATTTTAATGATTTTTATATAATTTTTACATTTTTTTAATTAAAAACCCTAACCCTAGCCTAACCCTATAAATATACCCCTTACCCTCTACCCTCTCATCCTAAATTTCTGAGTCCACTCTCTCAAAATTCCAAGAGAACTTTGGTACGTTGGAAAACGAGCGAAAGGCGAAGCGCTGACGAAATCGACGGCGAAATTCCGGTGATCGTGCTAGGAACTCTCAATGATGAATCGACACACCGGCAAACCCTCTACTTCCCTCTCACTCTCTAATGTTGTCCAAACCCGTAAGTCCCCTTTCTATCTTTCTTTCCTTTCATAAAAAATATGAATTTACAAAACCCGACGGAATCGGAACAAATCCGATTTCCGATTCGGTTTTCTATAAAATCTCACTTCTCACCAATACATTCATGCTTAAACATCTCTATGTTGACTATTAATCACTTAACAAATAATTTGAACAAGTTTCCTCATATGGAATGATAGCTTTTTCAATATATCGTATTTTTTTCACTTAAATACCACAATATTTACTTTTCACATTTAACCCCCTTAACATTGCTATACCTTAAAGTAGATCACGAGATAATGACCTACCTCCTCACACACTCATATGCAAACATAACACGCTATCTTGAAAACTTAGAATACGATAAAACAAGATTTTACCTTTAAATACCATTTTCTTAATAAAACATTTTCTAAAAGTTTTAGGTTTGATACACTTTTAAAACAAATATCTTTTAATAGGAAAATACGATAAGTTGTGGACATCGATCGTTTATCTAAACCTGACTTTATGGTGTCTAGGCTAGGCAAGTGAGCAAAGGTAACTTTAAAAGGTCTGTCTCACGATTCGTGAGCGGATCCCTCCTTCCTCACTTGTACTTACCTGGCCACAATTGGCGGTGAAGAGGCGATTTGAGGTTTCTAACAACTTGTTGTTTAGATCTTTTAGAAATAGGCTAGTTGAAATAGAAAACTCTAAAATCTAAAATACGGAAAATCGACTTTTGCAAATAAATACCTTTTACTTTAATAAAACCGTTTTCTAAAGGATTAGTATTTATAAAATCTTTGCAAAGCGCCACTACAACCCACCTTTGGGGAACCCGTTAGGGATAGTACGGTTGATCGTGCATCCTCGGGCTCAGTAGTGGGAGATTCAGACCTCCGCAAGGAGCATTCGGTCTCGAAAGGTTTAAAATACGACATTTTAAGAAAATGAGACTTTTATAAATATAAAATATTTATTGAAATTATTTTTGTATAAATATATATATATTATCATTAAAAGATCTATTTTGTTATAATATAAATATTCCATTTTTTCTAAAAATCACAAGAATAAATTTTACATTAAAATACCATGAATTTCAAATAAATCAATATTACAAATAAATACCTTTATTTATGTAATTAGGATATTTTCACTAGAAATATCACAAAATAAAATTACACTCATTATAACTATAAAGACGAATAATAGATACTTGGGGTGTATCTTGAAAACTATACAAAAGTATTTGTACATAAAACCCTCTCAAGTTTTATAAATTACAATAAGAACCCTAGTAAATATAAGACTTCGATTTACTTTTCTTATGTCCGACTCGGGTTTGAGTCTGATCATAATCCGACTTGAATATGATTCAAGTACTATATAAATCTATAATATTCCAACTCAATATGAACACATGAATCCCAGAATCCAGTTATCAATCTATACAACTTGACTGAATCAAACCATGGATATACATCCATTATCCCGTTATTCCATTTACCTGATTATGCAGTTACAATCTGTTTACTGATATCATGATTTTGGTCAGTCATCCAACTTATACAATACAATACAACAATACAATCAAAACACTACGGGGTTTAAGGGGTAGATTGGTGCGGAAGGTGTTAGAAGTGGCACGAGACGGTAAGATTAAGACACCTAACCTATATTCCGTTGTTGTTGTACCGTGGCTTAACGGTTCCTTGTACATTCCGTTTGCCCTGGTCTCTAGCATACTGAGACCCCTCTCGTATACACTGGCATCCTTCCGTACCAAGTTACAAACAACAGCATGAACACAATATTCTACAATATTATACTTTAGAAGATACCTCTTATTCTGTCTTGTCTATTTCTCCCTTATCTTTGGGACTTACCGAGCGACCTGTTCGCTGACGACATTCTATTTCTTTCTTCTTTGAATGTCGTCAGGTGTTTTGGACCCGTCAGAGATCGAGCCCACTGGTGAAGACTTGGATCAGTTCCACGAAGACCCCGAGCTCTAGACATTGTACCTTTTTCTATTCAGTATTCTTCATTTCCTGTTATGCCATTCTTTAGGCATCGCTTTTATTTCAGATGTATTTACTTTTCATGCATTATACAAAAGAATGTTATTAATAAAGTTGCTGTTATTATTTTTATATCTCTTGTCTCTAGTGATTATCTTTATATTGCTTAGATACGCTTAGCGTATATACTTCTGAGTATATACGTAGCGGACCTCGTCGCGTCCCCTTCGCCGTATACCGGGAAGCGGGGCGTGACAGCATTGGTATGCTCTTGCCCTTGAAACGGAGAATTCAATGGACATTCTTCCGTAAGATGTGATGGATCAGAACAGCATCCACATACAGTTTTGGGGAGTGATATCTGATTTAGGGAGGCTGCTAACAATTTGTGTTCCATAGCTTCGAGCTTCTTTTGCATTGCTGCCATTTCAGCTCTAACTCCTATGGAAACATCAATTTGGTGAATGCCACCCCAAGACGATGACTGGTTTACACTCTCCCACTGTAAAGATTTTTCAGCGAAATCTTCTAAGAATCTCCAGACTTCACCATCATCTTTAGTCATGAAAGTGCCTTGACACATGAATTCAAGGTTCTGTTTTGTGGTAGGATTAATACCCTCATAAATGATTCTGCACAGATCCCATCTATGAATTCCGTGATGTGGACATTGAACTAACAGATCCTTGAAGCATTCAAAACACTTCGAGAATGGTTCATTTGGAAGCTGAGTAAATTGATTTATTTCTCTACGGACTCGAGCTGTTTTATGATTGGGGTAGAATTTCTTTAGGAAAGCAGCGACGAACTCTTCCCAGTTTGAAATAGAATGTGTGGTTGTGTTATAAAGCCACTTCTCGGCTATATCGCACAAGGTAAATGGGAGAAGATATAGACGCATAGTATCCACAGACAGCTGTGAGGTACCCATCATAGCGCATACATTTTCAAATTTAGTAATAAAGACATATGCGTCTTCAGAATCGAGATCGTGATATTTGGGTAGAAGATTGATGTATTGGGGTTTGATTTCAAAGTTGTCCCCATTGGCTGGTGGAATGGTGAGACAGGTCAAAAGAGGACCTCGCATAGGGTAACATCTCTCTTGGAGAGAGATGCGGGGCAGATTCTGCGCACCTGCGGACGGTGGCAGAGTAGTGGTAAAGAAGTTCGATGGAGAATTTTCCATCGAAGTGGATGTGGTGGTGGGTAAAGAAAAAGTAGACGTAGAATTACCGACTTCGGAGTCGATAGGAGGAACGCGGACAAGACGGGCACTAGAATCCCGTGTCCATCCGAGCATACACTAAATGATTTAGCACAAGTGGCAGCGTTAAGTGATAATTAAGGAAAAGATGAGTTTGATGTTTATTTTGAAAAAGATACGGATTTTTAAAATATTCAAATCACAAAAAATGCACAAGCAACCCTAAAATCTAGTGGTCACCTAGGTCAAGACTCTATACCACTCCTAGACTTCCAGAAGACAAATCGCAAGATAAATCCTCTACTGCCTCTTTGTCTCTCCTATGGCCAGGTAAGTGCCAGGTAAGTGGGAGGTTCTCCACTACGTAAGTAGTAGACCTAATTAAGTAACCAATTGCCTTAGACACACTTGCCTTAGACACCACAAAAGAAATGCGGATAAACAATAGATTACCCACGACCTCCTTCTGTCCTAAGTGAGCGCGACGGTCGTTAGAGTCATGTATAGATATTTTTTAGTCAATGAGGGTAATTCGGATGCAATTTTGTGATTTTTGGGGCTTAGGAAGGGTAATGAACTCCCCACCTAATCTGAATTTGGTCTTTGCCCCTTAATTTCCATATTAAAAATGCAAACAACCAAGATCAAACACGCAACAATTTTTATTTTTGCGGCGCTGCGAATTTTTGTAAAGAAACCTGCAGAAATTGGTTAATGGAGCAGATCAAGGAGGAGATAAGAAAGTCAGAAATTCACCGAGCAAATTTGAAGCAGTGAAACCCTAAAACCGCCGCGTTTCCGCCGCAGTAAGCTTCCAAAACCGCGGATCCACGGTCAATAAAATGAATCCCTGCACAGAAATTGGTACAAATGCTTCCGTTCACTCACTGAACTCTCTGGAATATTCAGAAAATTTTTCCTCTCGCTCCACAGACTCCAGATCTCCTTGCAACAAATCACAACGAATCGTTTAGTTTTTTTGCGAATTTTGATCTAAAAATTCAGATGGATTAATAAATCTTTCAACTCAAATTTCAAAAACGAACAAATTAGCACACTATCCCCGGCAACGGCGCTATTTGATTAATATTTTATTTCGATGTCGTGTTTAGAAAAGTGTAAATATCACAACTAAAGAAATTTGTAAACCGCAATCAATAACGGTGTCAATTGTAGGTTCGTTAGCGAGTGCGGATCGTCCACAGGGAAAGTATGATTTGATCGTAATTGTTTTAGTTGATTTGAAAATTAAAGGAGAAAAGAAAATGATTCAAGAATTTTGAAATTTAGTTTCAAGAATTATAAAGAACTAGATCTAATATCAAGAAATACTATAGATCAAGAATCAAGAATCGAGAATTGTCCAAATCAAATGAATTATCAAGATTTGTAAAGAGGCTCGTAGGAATCGATCCAATCGATAGTGATGATGAATACTTGTGATTACAAATTCTTATCTATTGAAAATCTGTTGCTAGATCAATGACGATCAACGAGGTTTAGGGATCTCTTGAAGAAACTAGGGTTTCTTCATCATGTCCCTTATCCTTTCGGATTAGTATTCAAATTCTAGCCTCTAGGAAATTCAATCATCGATCGTTGATCTCTAATTTAGAGCGAAAACATTCAAGAAAGCATATCGCTCGAAACTAGGTTGTCGATGATTCAATTTCCTAAAGTTTACAAAACTCATAAGACTTAAGAATCGTTCAAGGATTTAATCATCGCCATCTATCTATTTTCTCGATTCCTCCACGAGCGGAGTTTTCACTCAAACATCATGAAAAAGAAAACAATCAAGAATTGAGAACTCATCATAATGCTCAAATGTAAAGAAAAGCAAGATCAAGAATTTTCACCTTTCATTATTCAACGTTTCGTTACAATTCACTCAAAGACTACAAGAATTGAGGAGAGAACTCGATCGTCAAATTAGCTTCGCATCGTCTTCGTGAGTCGCGGATCGTCGTGGATCACTTGCTCGGATGAAGATCGGCGTTGCTTCAAAAAGGCTCGATGGATTCTTGCTTGATTTTGTACTCGATGAATCTTAATTTGGATTTTGAATTGTATTTGGGCTAGGGTTTGGATGCACAAGTTGTGTCACTCAACTTGTGTTTGGAATTGTTGAACAACCTTTGTGATAAAGCCTTGGGTCCTGTTCATACCAGAATATTGCATTTTATACCGCCGATTCTTACGCTCGTTTGTTTATAGGCAGGTGCTTTTAAATCAGTGTTTGCTACAGAATTGCAGGATACTGGTCTCAGCTCTAAACAGTGAATATCATGGAAAAGTACGACAAATTCCGGATTACTGCCAACAACAGATAAAACACGGGTCTCCGCTCTCTATCCGTATGTTGCCACACACCAGTTTAAGGGACAAAATGGCAAATCGATTGTCATTTTCATGCACAAAGCTCAATATCAACACAAGATCCAAGAAATTTACGCGGAGCTCGAGGAAATCATGGCAAAAGATCCACATCACATCACCTTTTGATCTACTGAAATTCTGGAAGAATTGTGAAGAGATTCTGAGAAAAGTCATATACCACACAGAAGAGAACCACAAAACAAGGGATACGACAAAAGATGAAAGCACAAGCTCTCTAAATGGCCGCGGTTCCGCGGCATAAGCGCGCTTAGGCCGCGGAACCGCGGCCGTATAGGCTCGTCAGTGTACAAAATTTCAGGGGCTGTTTGGTAATTACATGTAGTGCCAGAATGTTGCCCTAGGTTTTCTGTTTCCTGCCTATAAATAGTCCAGAACTTGCCAAGCTATGGTGTTCATTCTTAAGCCTCTTTTTTGTTAGTTTTTAGTCTTCTTCTTCTTCTTCTTCATTCTTTCCTCCATGAAAATGTAGTGAGAGTATTGAGTGGATGTTAAATGAAGATGAGGGTTTTTGTATCATTTTTTTTTGCTTAGCTTCCCCCTTGAGCTCTCTACCTTAACTTGATCTTGCAACCTCTTAAGTGAGCTTGCAACTTTAAGCTTTGGTCAATGATCTCAAGGGGTTGTATCATTTTGTTCTCTCTTTTGTGCTTCATTTCACATGAGTTCTTTACCCTTCTCTTAATCTTGCAACCTCTTGATTGAGCTTGCAAGTTTAAGGGTTGGCTATTGATCCCATGGCTTGTCTTGAGTTCTATGGTTCTTAGTGTTACTTTCTTGCTTATCTCTTTCTTGCATTTTTCATTCTTGTCTTTTATTACTTGCAATTTATTACCATGCACTTTAATTACTTGCTTGTAATCTTTTCTTTTCTTTTTTTATCTTTTCTTTTGCTCTTTTTGGTTTGTTTTGTGAATGATTGTAATTATTGTTGTTAAGAATAAACACGATATTGTAAGTTAATATTTCTTTGCTCATTTCCTTTCCCTGTTATTTTCCATTGAACTCCGCCAAAACGATACGCAAGCGCTCCGTTAGGCACCCTACCCTACCAAGGTAACGGTGATTCCTAACCGCGACCGGTTGCGTTCGGTTTGGCCGGAGGCGAGAGCAAGAGACAAGAACGGAAGGACAAGGGTAAATAAGCCGGATTCCACGAATACCGTGCTTAAATCCCCTAATCCACGTTGTTGCCGATTGCTCTAGCTTCAATTGGTCAAGACTCGACTCAAAGGTTTTGAGTGCGGATTTCCTTAGCTTACACTTTCGTATCTTTTTCTTAACAACTTTATACATGCATATAAAACACATAGGTTAGATTTGAACAAACATATACAAATTCTTCATTGACTCGTCTAAAACTCGAATGGACATACAACCATCTCCATGTGGATCGACCCATGCTCAACCGGCTAGCTGCATAGCGACACCGTCCTGATCGCGGTTATAACTTTAGAACTTTGAACATCCGACACGCCAAAAGCGTGCGATCAGGTCCCTTTATATAGCCTTCTTCTTTAGCTTCCCCTAGAAACTTGATTAGGTTTAGCTTCCTTTAGAAGCTAAGCTAGACTTAGCTTCTCTTGCAAGCTTGGTGGTTGAGTAGAACCTTCTAGATTTAGTTAGTTACCAAGCTTACAAGAGAAGCTTGGAGGTATTAGGCTTGTACAAAAAGCTTGGCTATTAAGACGGAAGCTTCTGGAGATCTCTGGAGACTGAAGTGTCTTGAAGAAGTTTGCCATTTGAAAGGAGAAGCCCGACAAAGTATTCTGCCCCCTTTTAGTCCACGTGGCCGCGGATCTGCCGCCAACAGGCCTATTCGGCCGCGGATCCGCCGCCGTTTAGATGGCTTGATGCATGAAACTTTCTGGTTATTTTGGTGCTGACCTTAGGGTATTTTTCTGATGTCTGGAATCTTTTAAATCTTTCTTGTTTACTGCCAGATCACAAGTCTTGGACTTGGCGTATTTTTATCAGCACTTTTAGCAGTTTCGGCTCTTTTCCTGGAACTTCCTGCATACAATCTCGAGACAAGTGTTGCGATATACAAAGATCATGCATGCAATAATAAACACTCAATTTCCCTCAAAATGCCGGTTATAATGTATAACACATGTTATTTGGTATTTTACAGACAAATTGCTAATATGTGCTATATTCATACCGAACACCTTTAGATGATTGCAAATCGTAAGGAAATTGAAGTGTTAAAAATGCAATATTTTCGACTGATCAAAAGACGAGGTTTATATTAATTAGGTCCGTGTGAAAGCACGGGGAACCTCCCTCATGTACCGACACTGGCCTGGCTGAACGGTTAGCGAAGTTTTAGACTGTAATTAATCCTGGCTAGTTTTCTTTTTAAGGTGTGAAAGAAAAACTTGATTAAAGCAGTGAGAGACATCGATTAGATAAGATAATAACCAATCTGATCTTTGCAAGAGCTTTCGCTGAGTGTATTCTTTTCTCTCTCTTAATGGCAGATACCAATGACAGGACTCAAGCTTCTACTAGATAAAAATAAACTGAATGGGACCAATTATAAAGACTGACTGAGGAACCTTAATATTGCCTTGACTTATGATAATGTAACGTTTTGAAAATCATTTCGGAAAAATCGGTAAAATAAGGGGGTTTTCTGTAAAAAGTCAAAATACAAATATCTTTATTATAAAATTAAATATACATATTCTAGCTATGTAATTGCTAGTATTTGGTGTTTATTGAACCACTCGTAAAATTTCTAATTTTCTGAAAATTTTTCCGAAATTAATTATTTTAATATTATTTTAAGCTGTTAAAAATATATTAAATTAGCGATAAATAAAAATTTGAATAGGCTAATTACACCCTATAGAACCATGAAAACTAAAATCTAGTTAGTAATATAAATTTTTAGTAATTTATTTCAAGTTCTAATTGGTTATAATTAAGGGAAAACTAAAATTTAACTAATTCAACTTAAACTTGCAATTTGGTAACTTGAGGGGTTCTTTTTACATGAAATTTTTTTTGCAACCTCACACATTCCTCACCCCTCAACCATGGCCGGCCCCACCATCTTTAACATCGGCCCACCTCCTCCCCCTCTCTTGTTTTCTTCATCCATGTGAAGAAATGGGTTAAAATAAAGGTTTTATTATATATTTATATAGGTGGGGGTATTATGGTAATTGGGAGGAGCTTTGACTTGGATCTTTTGGCACCATCCCCTCACCTTTTCCCCCTTTCCCCCTTGGCTGAAACCTGCAACAGCAGCAGCCCCCCTTCCCCATTTCTCCTTCTCTTTTCTCTTCAAAATTCCATCAAAAAATCATCCAAAATGCTTCAAAAATCCCACAAAATCAAAATCTAATCCCTACCCATTTTTACTTAACCATTCTAGTATGGATCTAGGGAACAAGATGCCAATTTGAGAGGCTAAATTTCAAGTTGGATCAATGGGTTGTGAGGTATAAAAATCTTGACCTTTTTGTTAAATTGTTGGTTATTGCTTGAATCTAGCTTAATTAGGAAATTAATTATGGTTCTAATTGTAAGAGTTGGGTTTTCAAGAGAAGAATTAAATTATAGTTAGGGTT
Source organism: Agapanthus africanus (assembly GCA_030015575.1). Taxonomy (NCBI): domain Eukaryota; kingdom Viridiplantae; phylum Streptophyta; class Magnoliopsida; order Asparagales; family Amaryllidaceae; genus Agapanthus; species Agapanthus africanus. The sequence continues at coordinate 137,025,960 of JASDDO010000026.1, forward strand.
TTTGTTGTATGATTATGGTTGCAAAGTGTAATTCATCATATTGTGAAATGAAAAACCTAATCAAATTGCTAGTTTGCAAATTGTTAGGTTGGAATTGTAATAATTAAGCTATATCGCAAACTAGGTTTTTGTAAACCATGAATTTGTTTAAGAGAAAAATGTAATTAGGTTTTTCATGACTTCATTAACATTTTAAAATGTAGTTTAATGCTTTAGATCATGCAAATCCAAGCTAGATTGTTGTATGTGCATTTTTGCTATAAAATGGTCGAAATTGGTTAAAATTGCAAACTAGGTTTTTGAAATGGGATTAAATTGTGGGTTTAAAATTTACGTAGTGGTTTCTATGGCATAATTAAGATATTAAGTTATCATCTTGGTCACTAGAATTGTTAAAACATCATGTTTTGTACAAAAACGGTAAACTTCGCTTGCTAGGTTTTCGGAAAAATAGCTTTTAAGGTGAGTTTGGGGTTTTTGTGAAATTTAACCTATTTTATATTATAATTAGTGTTTGTGAATGTGCAAATGAGTGTGTTTGGTTTTTTCTCGATGGTTTGACGTTTGTACGTCGACATCGAGGGTTGGTTTGGCTATTCTTGCATGCGTAGGCGATAGGTTTTGACTTATGCGTGATACGCGTGCCGATTTGGTTTTCGTATACCGTTTCGATTTTGGATTTGGTTTTTATGCGTTACGATACGTGGCGACATGTAGGTACCCCAGGTGGACTTCGAGACGACAAGCAAGCGCATAGCGACGTCGGCACCGGCAAGCGAGGACCAGGTGAGTAGATTTATATCTACGGGGAGAAGTCGGGTGGATGGCGTATAGCACCCCCGCGGTTCGTGGTGATGTATACGAATACGTATACACACATATATATTGATTATATATTGTTGAGTTTATTGATGATAAAGATAGATTTTAGGTGTGATTGGATAGGTTTAGTGTTGCGAAACCCTAGAGTAGTGGTTGCACCACACATACACACACACATACTTACATACATTCTCCTTTCATTTGTGCTTATACGGGAATATGTATTTATGTGTTCATATGGGTATGGGACTATGTGTTCACATACTAGATTTGAGGATAGTATTTGGGAGTTGAGGTGAGTCGATGAGATTGATTGAAACCGTGAGATCGGTGATATGGCAGAATTCGTATTTGAGATACGTCATGATGTTATGGAGGATTTTTAAACGACGATACCATGTGAATAGTGATATAGATAAAATGGTCGACATGTGATCGTGATATGAGATATGATATGTTAGGATGTTTATGATAGGCCGCATTGGGCGATGTATACTTCTTTATGATGATATGTGCTGATGATATCGGTTTGTACGAGACTGTCGATCAGTGGTCAGGTCATGATTATATTGATGATATTAGTATAGTACTAGACGTAGGTCAGTACCCGGATTATGATCTTTGATAAGAGGATACCAGATGAATAATATGATGAATGTGATATTGACCCGTACCCAGATTTGGGATGCCATACAACGGATTTACGTACGGGCTATATATTGATGTTTGATCCGCACTCATGACTTGGGAATATCTGATTATAGATATGGTATCGGATGTGATATTATTGAGGCGTGATCACCGACTCTTATATATATATATATATATATATATATATATATATATATATATCGACCCAGATGTTAGGCGGCTTCCTTCCCTTCAGTTAGCATGTTAGCTCAGCCCTATAGTTTAGTGTAATTGTTAGACTAGATTTATATTAAATGCAGATTAGTTATCATTGTGTCTAGTAATTAGCTCCCGTTCATTATTGCTGTTCGCTCCGCATCGCATATTTATATTGTGATTTCATATTGTATTATTGATATCATGCTGTTAGGACACCAGCACCATTACCGATGATGCGTATGTACCACGTACACTTACTTGCCGCCTCACACACATTTTCATCGTTAATTGCCATGTCACGAACACCTTAGAAAATACTATCTCATTGACATAGGTTGTTAGCTAATAATTTAGACATAATATTAGTGTACTTGCCTTATATGCTGGATTAGACATTGTAGTTATTACTTGCTACTTCATGCATGTTATTATTCACTGTTATGCCGCATTCATGGATTTTTATGCCTATATTCATTGTTTACATGCTATTGATGATTTGGATTCGGATTTTCATGAGATTTCCTGGATTTGGGGGAAAACCGAAAAACATTTATAAACTTCTTTTCTCTCTTTTTAAATGAAAAGTGCGGTTTTCCCATGATGTATGAGTCGTCCACCATGAGTTTGCTGATGGATTTCGAGACCCGATTCGAGGAGATGGATGAACCGTTTCGGGCACATGGTGGGCCCGGTGCGATACCCCGGGGCGAGAAGGTCGCAGAGGATGGCGTTGAGCCTGGCAGGGGAGCACTACCGACTGGTGATTTTACCCGACGCGTCGGATATCCGGAGGATACCGTCGTGGTCTTGAGATGGATGATAGGGGCCGGTCTGGACTGACGGTGCCCTAGATATTGAGATTGAGACATTGAAATTTTGAGACATTGAGGTACCGAGATTTGAGACATTGGGATTTATGTTTTGTGTCGATGCTAGACACGGTTTATGCTGATTTCATTATGATACCTCGTTTTAAATATGCAAAATCTCACTAAGTTATGAAAGCAGTTTCTTCATTTGCATGTATCCCGTTTTCATGCATTCATACCTTTTCCATATGATATATTCTTACCTGAGGCACTGACACGAGCACTTAGTGTTACAGTTGTTTAGATGTACACCCTAGCCATTATTATAGGCTTCTGGTTATATATTTGGGGATATATTATGATCGTATGACTTAGGATTGCGTTGTTCATGCGATTTCTGTTCGTAGATGTTTTCTACTCACGAGTTAGAAACTCACCCCCGTTGTGCCACAGTTTCTTGCAGGTATTGCCGTACAGGTTTCATTACGGCTTTGCTGGCACTGCTTCTTTTTCGGGTGACTTGCTAGTAGGTGGGTTTACTTGTATCGTACCCATCATTATACCTTATATATTATTATTCTGTTGTATCTAGAAGTTCCATCAACCAAATATGTATTTATTTCAGAGATAGAGACCAGTGATGTTTATTCTTTCGACCTTAGAGTCGCGCGTTGTATTTCTATGGATTTCTTGCTGTTTTGAGTTTCCTTTTGAGTTTTGATCCTCGCCCTTGGCGTTGTATATTATATTGCTTGCGTGGTTGTGACCGTCGATTGACGAAGAGCTAGCTCCCGCTTGGGGATGCCTTTTTATTGATTTCGTATACTATTCATGTTGTATCCCGTTTGGGGGCCAGTATTTACAAAGGAGACTCTGCCGAAATTTTCAGAAAACACTTGATGTTTTTTTTTAAATCACATAATTTGGCTTATGCTATTAAAACTACTTGCTTTAGTTGGTTTTCCTTCACTCTACTGCTTCCTTGGTTTTGATTTCTGGGTTTTCGGCTTACTTAGATTACGTACGCCTCGAGACGTTTCTGTTGGGTCTGGCAGCGCCCCGGCCGTCGAAACGCGGCCAAAATGCGGAACAAAAATTTTCTAAACCGGCGCTACAGCTACCCGATTTCCGGATCGACCTTAAACCCTAAACTAGCAAATTAAACTAAGAGTTAGAATTGTTATACCGAGATGATCCAAGTCCTTCGGTCTTCATTCCAAGCTCCTAGCGGTTCTTTGACGAAGTTTGGTTGCCGATCTTCCTCCATCTCCGATGATCCACCCGAGGGAAACGGCGCAAGCTCCAACCTCGTCGAACGAGGTAACCGACGCTCCAACGTCGCTAGCGATGGAGAGTGGGGGTGTATGAAAGTGTCACTATCTTTTTCTCTCAACATATGAGCTCAATGTGAAACTCAAGAAAGATGAAGGAGTGAGGAAGCATTGGCATGAGCTAAGGAATTTGGCTAAGTATTTTTGGTAGCATGAGAGAGTGAGAGAGAGCAAGTGTGAAATGTTAATTCCCAAAAACAAATGAAAATGAGCACCACCATCCTAAGTGCCCCCCCCCCCCATTTCTCATGCCCACAAAAATCATTTTTCTTTTTACAAAGTCAAATTACAATAAACAAATCAAACCATACCCAAATTCCATGTTCATGCCATGCTTGAAGTCACATCACCTTTTCCACCTCATTAATAAAAAACAAATGAATTTCCATAAATGGAAAATCATATAAATGAGGTTGCGTCATCTTCTAGAAGCTATTCCGTACAAAATACGGAATACTTCCCGGTACATGTATCGAAATACATATACGCGTACTCGTACCAAAATACGAATAACCGAGAGAGAAAACGAATAGTGAACAATAATACTAGAATACGTATATACAAATACATATATCAATAATTAAATCAAAACCCGATTTAATAATCCGGCTTAATCCTAAGCCGCTAGTATTATCAACCGTCCGATTAAAGTCTGTGCAGCAAGTGCACATATTTAATCGGACACCTGTATGTATCAACATACATCATGTACACCATATCGCCTAAACCGTGAAAACCCTCTGTGTGGGACTCTAAAGACGCGTCAATACGCTGGCAGTGGGTTTAACCACAAGCACGTCAGCAGCACTAGCTGTACGTAACGGCTACCCAGGTATTGAGCGGAAAGGAGGCCGACGAGCAAACTCATCCTGAACCCCTACTGAGCCTGACAGTGACAATATACGTACAGTCCGGTCTGTTTGTCTAAGAGTATCGCATATCGAGTCTAGGGGGTGGATAAAGTCAGACCCCTAACAACACGATATTTAGTGTCGGCATGATACCCATCACCTCCTGAGAAACTATCGATCCTGGATCGATAATCTCCGTCTACCATGGCCATGGATTTATGGTGATGGCCGCCCGTACACAATGCGACATCAACCCCCAATACCGGGAGAGACGAATCCCCGACGATCTGATCACTGCCTCCATGTGGCTCAGGACTGTACCCAACTAAAACCTGTTTGCACGACTCCTTTGAGCCGTGGTAGGGTAGTAATCAAAGCACAGTGGGAACTCACATGAGAAAAATGACGATCTCAGGTCGGCAGACTAACCTGCACACATGTCACTTGGGAACTGCTATCTAAAAATAGGTATAATACCAACTAGCAGGTTCCCGGCGAGTCCGTCCAGTGTACTCATAACCCAATGAGCACCTGTATACTATCTTAGGTGAACAAACTAACACCAATGGCTTTTGAGACCTGGCCACCGCCCCTCGTCGGGGTCTCGATCAGTATACACTAGTCTACACTGGAGTATCGATGCCCGATCTCGATACTCCTACGACTAGGGACATTTAAGGATGTGCTTATAGACCCCAGCTCCCACATATATGATCGCCATCATAATGCTGGCAGTCAAGCAAGAATCCTATGGGCTTTATCAACATGATGATAAAGACAAACCAGATAGCATACTATCATCTTGAGTAAGACTGTTTTATCGGTATAGGTCCTCACTCAATCATCATAATCACAAGTCCGCGACTATGATAATTGCCTTGAGGGCACTATAGCCAAAAGTTTCGTAGTCTAAGTGCCGGTCATGTTCCGTACTTTCGGGTCGTGACAGATAAAATATCATATGTCCTCACGGCTCCAGCCCCGTCCGTCCCAGGTCCTAAATCTTCAGTTGCGGATAAGGAAGTCCGCAAGATATGGGACGCTGACTGTGCCACGGCCAAATGCCTCGCGCTTGCATCGATGGATAACACACATCAGAAGCAGCACGAGAATATGGACGTCCAATCCATATTTCTCCATACAAAGGAATTATATGGGGAGCAATCTCGTGTCTTACGATACGAAGCGTCACGAAAGTTGTTTCAGACGCAGATGGCCCCTGGCACACCAGTAGGAGACCATGTTCTGAAGATGATAGCTCTCATAGAAGAGCTTGAGGACCTTGGGTGGAAAATGGACAATGTGCAATATACTGATATTATTCTGCAGTCTCTCCCCTCCACCTTTGCTCAATTTGTAGTTAACTTCAACATGCACAACATGGAGAAGGAACTACCTAAACTCCTTAATATGTTAAGGAGTGCAGAGAGCACGCTGAAGTCAGTGAAGACTCCCACTTTAACTGTTGGGCCATCTTCCTCCTCTCACCCGAAGGCTAAAGCGAAGGGAAAGATGAAGAAGAAACCCACCAAACCTAGGGGTGGAGTTAAAAAGGTTAAGGGGAAAGACAAGTCCAAAGCTGGGGAATCGGGGAAAGGGGAATGTTATCACTGCCATAAAGCGGGACACTGGAAGCGCAATTGCACTGAGTACTTGGAGCTCAAGAAGAAGAAGCATGGGGATGCTTCCGCTTCAGGTGTGTTTGTGACAGAAAACTGTTTTTCAATAAACTCTGCTTCCTGGGTATTAAATACCGGTTCAGGTTCTTACATTTGCAATTCTATGCAGGGGCTGAGAAATATCAAGGTTTTGAAGACAGGTGACCATACTCTCCGGGTTAGAAATGGTTCCAATGTACATACTGTTGCAGTGGGAGAGTATCACTTGGGGTTGCCGTCTAGATGTATATTGGTTTTGAACCCATATTATTATGTACCTAGTATGCTTTGTAATATAATATCTGTTTCTTTGTTAGACAATGAAGGATATAATTTTGTATTGCAGAATAATGTTATGAACATTAACCTGAATCAAATGTTGGTTGGGTATGGTACACTTAATAACGGGATATACGTCCTAAATCAACACACAATTTTCAGCATACAACACACTAATAAAAGAAAACTTTCATAAATAAATGAAGCTTTTTTTGGTACTGTAGACTTGGTCATATTAACGAAACAAGACTAAACAAGTTACACAAAGATGGATATTTAAACCCTTTTGAATATAAATCTTATACGACTTGTCAGTCTTGTATCAAAGGTAAAATGACCAAAACTCTGTTTACAGGATACGGAGAAAGAGCTACTCAGCTCTTAGGCCTCATACATAGTGATGTATGCGGGTCAATGTCTACACAGGCAAGAGGCGGTTTTTCATACTTCATTACTTTCACTGATGATTTCTCAAGATTCAGTCATGTATTTTTATTAAAGCACAAATCCGAAACTTTTGAGAAATTCACTGAATATAAACTTGAAGTAGAAAAGCAAACCGGATTGAGTATCAAAATGCTTCGATCAGATCGAGGTGGGGAGTACCTTAGTACAGAGTTTGCAGACATCCTAAAAGAGAATGGGATTCTCTCTCAGCTCACTCCTCCTTACACACCACAGCACAACGGTGTGTCAGAACGACGTAATCGGACCCTATTAGATATGGTTCGTTCCATGATGAGTGATACCGAGTTACCCGTCTCATTTTAGGGGCATGCATTGGAGACTGCAGCATTTCTACTAAACAGGGTCCCAACCAAAACCGTGTCTACCATGCCATATGAGATATGGCATGGGAAGAGACCATCTCTTAAACGAATTAAGATTTAGGGTTGTCCGGCCTATGTTAAAAAGAAAAATCCGAACAAACTCAAGACACGGTTAGTCATGTGTAATTTTGTGGGATATCCAAAGAATTCTTATGGATATCTATTCTACCACAAGGAGGAACAAAAGGTGTTTGTTTCTCAGCATGCCACATTTTTAGAAAAAGAGTTTTTTACAAATGATACAGATGGCAGTGTGGTAGATCTAGAAGAGGTTCTGGAAACACAAACTACAAATGACGACTTGGTTGAACCGGCTGTTGCAGCAGAAACTAATGAACCTCAGCCACTCCGTAGATCTGGTAGGACTTCTCGGCCACCGGAGAGGTACTACGGTTTCCTCATTGATGGTGATAGAGAAGATTGCATCATGGAAAATGATGATCCTACCAGCTTTCAGCAAGCTATCACGAGTGGAGACTCTGTGAAGTGGCTGGATGCCATGAGATCTGAAATGGATTATATGTACACTAACAAAGTATGGACTTTGGACATTGTACCCCCTGGGGTAAAACCCGTGGGGTGCAAATGGATCTTTAAAAGAAAGATTGGTGTAGATGGGCAGGTAGAGACCTATAAGGCAAGACTTGTGGCGAAGGGTTTTCGTCAAAGACCAGATATGGACTATGACAAAACTTTTTCTCCCGTAGCCATGCTTAAATCCATTCGGATCCTACTTGCTATTGCTGCTCACTACGACTATGAAATCTGGCAGATGGACGTTAAAACTGCATTTCTAAATGGTGATTTAGAAGAATGCGTTTATATGGATCAGCCAGAAGGCTTCATTGACAGTGGGAGCAGCGGGAAAGCATGTAGATTGCTTAAATCCATTTATGGACTAAAGCAGGCATCACGGAGTTGGAACATCTGTTTTGATGATGTTATCAAAGAGTTTGATTTCATCAAAAATCCAGATGAACCTTGTGTTTATAAGAAGGCTGTAGGGAGAGCTGTCACATTACTCGTATTGTACGTAAATGACATTCTTCTGATAGGAAATGATATTCCTATGCTACAGTCGGTCAAATCTTTCTTATCACTAAGGTTCTCCATGAAAGACCTGGGTGATGCCACATACATTCTGGGCATTCGGATCTATAGGGATAGATCCAAAAGCTTATTAGGATTGTCCCAAAGCAGGTACATAAATACCATCCTAAAGAGGTTTAGTATGGAAGACTCCAAGCGGGGTGCCTTACCGGCTTGCCATGGAGTCACTCTTTCCAAGGACTTTTGCCCAAAGACCGATGAAGAAAGAGCTCGCATGAGCATTATACCCTATGCTTCGGCAGTAGGGTCTATAATGTATGCGATGTTATGTACACGCCTAGATGTAGCTTATGCACTTAGTGTAGTAAGCAGGTATCAATCCAACCGAGGGGAGAATCACTGGATAGCTGTGAAGAACATTCGTAAGTACTTGCGAAGGACTAAAGAATTGTTCTTGGTGTATGGTAACGGAGATCTCCAAATGGAGGCCTTTACGGATTCGAGCTTCCAGAGTGATAAGGACGACAACAAGTCTATCTCTGGGTTTGTATTTACCCTCAATGAAGGGGCGGTAAGTTGGAAGAGTTCCAAGCAGGATACCGTTGCAGACTCTACGATGGAAGCTGAGTACATTGCTGCGAATGATGCCGCCAAGGAAGCCGTCTGGATGAGGAAGTTCGTCTCGGAGCTAGGAGTAGTTCCAACCATTATTGATCCAATACCATTGTATTGTGATAATAATGGGGCTATGGCGTTAGCCAAGGAGCCCAGGTCCCATCAACGGTCCAGACACATCCTGAGGCGCTTTCATTTGATCCGGAAGATTGTAGATCGCCGCGAGATCGAGATTAGGAGAGTAGACACAAAGCATAACACGGCGGATCCACTCACCAAGGCCCTCCCTCGGCAGCAGCATGAGCGACTTTTTGAGATGTTGGGTATGAGATACGCCAATAACTGGCCTTAGTGCAAGTGGGAGATTGTTGGATATATGTATGCCCTAGAGGCCATTATATGATAGTGGATGTATTTATACATGTGTGTGTATGTGTGTGTGTATACAGATGACATTCTTGCTCGATATGATAGTATGCTATCTGCTTCTTCTTTATCTGACATGTTGACTTGATCATGCTTTTATTCATTTACACATGTTGATAAAGCCCTGAGGATATTTGCTTGACTACTGTGATTATGATGGAGATCATACTAGTGGGACGTCTGTAGTTTATAAGCATATCCTAAAATGTCCCTAGTTGTAGGTGTATCGAGATGGGGCATCGATATACCAGAGTAGACTAGCGTATATGATACTAGACCCATATGATGGGCGATGGATGTTCCCACATCCATTGATGTTTGACATCGAGATCATATACGGGTGCTCAGTAGAGACTGGGTACACTGGACGGACTCGCCGAGAACTCCTATATGGTATTATATCTATCGTCGGATAGCAGTTCTCAGGTGACACTAGTACAGGTTAGTCTGTAGACCAGAGTCTTGTGTGTTCTCCCACTGTACTTTGATTACCACCCTACCACGGCTCTACTGAGTCGTGCAAACAGGTGGCTTTTGGGTACAGTCCCGAGACACATGGAGACGATGAGCGATAGGAGGGGTTTCGTCTCTCCCGGTATTGGGAGTTGATGTTGTGCTATGCTCGATTGGTTATATCAGTAAGTCCCTGGCCAGGGCTGTTGAGATTTACTGATAAGTGTTATCGGTAGTTTCTCGATCTGTTATAGACCATTCATCGGCACGACTTATTGAGTTATTGGGGTCGACGTTGCCATCCCTAGACTCGATATGCAGCATATCTGACGAAGAGACCGGACTGTACGGTAGTGTTGCCGGTTGGCTTGTCGGGAGTTGTGACAGGTTCGCTTGTTTTCTTCTGATCGCTCAATACCCGGGTGGCCGTTACGTTTAGCTGACCTCTTGCGGCTTGGGGGTGCTTGATATGATCATCACCCACTGCCGGCGTATTGACGAGTCTTAGAGTCCCACAATGGAGTTACCTAGCCCAGGCGAAACGATGTGGTGTGCATATGTGATATGCACGGGGACCCGATTAAATGCGTGTATGTGATACCGTATATTAATCGGGCGGTTTGCTATTGGTCGGGTCGTATGAGATATGACCGGTTTGCTAAATCAAGTGTTGATTTAACATTAACCATTAGCATTTTCACTTTAAACCCTTTTGTCTTTTTTGTGTATGCATGCATGTATGCACATGTTTAAATTGATGCACATATGGATGTGCATGCACACATACATGCATACACATGTGTGTCATGGTTGTTGATACACTTGATGGTGGCAATATAAGACTCAGATGTTAGTAAATATGTTGATATTTATTTTTTTGGATTAATGGAAATGGATAATCAATCATGGTTGATTATTTTATTCTTACTCTAAACCTAGGGTTAACCATGAGTTATTTTTCCATGGCCATTAGAGCTCCAAAAGAAATATCTAGATATTTATTAACTTGGGTTAAGAATGAGAAGAAGAAAATATATATATATTCTATTCTCATTTTTATCTTAAGCTTTATCATTATCTTGAGCTCTCATATTGCCATCTTCTTCTTCCTCTCTCTCTCTTGCTCTATAGGTTTTGATAGTGAGTGAAAGAGTGGTCAAGTTAGGGTTTTGAAGTGAGAAAACAAACCACATCATCATTCTATACTACTCTTGCCCATTAGTTTAGAGTGTTAGCTTCAACTTCATCATCTTGATCAAGTGGAGCTTTGAGCTTGGACAAAGAGGACTCTGGGTGGATCGTCGTGGACTTGGAGGATCTCAAGCAAGCTTCTTTCAACTCTTAAATAGCCAAGGAGTCTAGCGAAGGGAGCTACAAGGGTTGTATTCTCTAAACCTAGTACTTTACTACTTGTGGATTGTGTTAAAGTTTAGTGTTACCCTACCTTTTCTAGTTTGATCCTTAGGATAGTCTCTTTAGCACCCTCTAAATTTTTTAATATGGCATGTGTGATGCTACCAAACCCTAGTAGTGGTGGTAACGAAACCCTTCATATTCAAATTTCTAGCCCGAAATATCTCTCTTTTGGCCGCAATTTGCAGCCTGGGCACGATGGAACTGGTTCGTTTTTGGTCCATGGCTCCCTTGTTCATTAATTAGACCTATCCTATATGGTAAATGCCCCAATTCTTGCCTGAGGAAAATCTGGCTGCTATTTTCCCAAGTTGCTCTTTTCATTTTGCAGTTTTTATAATTTGAGTTTTGATATTTAGGTTTTATCTCGGTCGATTGACGTTTGTACGAAAACGTCGAGAGTTGTTTGATTATTCTTGCATGCGTAGTCCATAGATTCTAACCTATGTATATCTCATGTGCCATTTTAGTTTTCGTATTTGATTCGTGGTTACGATATAATGTATTGAAAACTGTAGGTACCTTTGCGTGGACTTCAGACAACCAGGGAGAGCGTGGCATCATCGACTTCGGCAAGCGAGGGTCAAGGTGGGTAAATGTATATCTACGGGGGAAGTCGGTAGATGGCGTATAGCACCTTCGCAACCATAGCTTAGGGTTATATAATTATATATATTTGTGTAGACGTGAGTTTTGGTTACTTAGCGGGTAGAATCCTAGGAGACCATAGGATAAATTAAGCATAGTTGTAGGTAGATATATCCTTGGCCTTATTACCTTAGTTGTGAACCTTAAGTTATATGTTGTTGCACACTCGCACACACACATACACTTGGTATATATAGATGTGTGTGTATGTGTGTATGGGTGTGTTTGATTACACACACACACACACACACACACACACACACATACACACACACGTGAGATGAGGATATGATATGTTATATGGATATGAGTCGATATGATCGGACTAGATGTCGTGAGTTAATGATATGTGATTGAGTCGAGACACTGTTTATGATATGACATATTAAAGGATCATTGGGCGATATATATGTACACATGCGATAACATGTGACTCAATGAATAATGGATTGTACGAGACCTTAGATCCGTACCACTGATTTATGATATTGATATAGTACGAAGATTTATACCGTGCGAATAATGATTTAATATGATATTTGACCTGTATCCTCGATTTTGAGGATGTCGTACAATGGATATTACCGTACGAGATGTATATGATGATTGATCCGCACTCTTGACTCGAGAATATAGAACGATGTATTATTACCATACGTGATGATATGAGGCTGGATCGCCGACTATTAGATATATCGGCTCGGAATATTATAGGTTTCTTATTACCTTTGACTCGGTTTCTTAGTTTAGTCTTTTAGTTGCATTTAATGTTTACTTTCTTCTATGCTCCTACTACTCTCATTGCATTGTACATATTTAGACAAGTGCTTTCTTTAGCTATTATGATCTTGTCTGTTAGGACACCAGTACCATTACCGATGATGCGTATGTTGCATGTACACTTGCTTGCCGGATCACACACATCATCATCGGTAATTGCCATGCCACTTACAAACTAAAGAACCTTAACTCCATTCATATATCTGACAATCTGTAGAAGTAGTATTGTTTTACATTCATGATCTAAAATACTAGTGTAGACATTGTATTTCTTACTTAAATGCGACATGCATTTGCATCCATACATTCTAGATATGCATTGATCATTGGCTTTATGTCGGTATTTATTATCTCATTGTATACTCATAGATTGTGATTTTTTTGAAGATTTTCGTATTCATGTGATTTCTGGATTTAGGGAAACCGCAAGTGATATTTAAAAACTCATGATTTTAATTTTTAAAAGAAAAATGCGGTTTCTCGTGATATGATGTGTGTAGCGTCTACCATGAGTTTTCTCGGCTCTTGAGCCACGTGTGTACACATACCCGATTCGAGGAGTGAGAGGAACCATCTACGGGTACATGGTGGACCCGGTGAGTACCCTGGGGTAAGAAGGCCATATAGAGAGATGTTGAGCCCGGCAGGGGAGCACTGCCTACCGATGATTATTGACCCGGAGGTTATCCGGAGGATACCGACCGGGGTCGTATGATTTGACAGATTTGAGGGTCGATCTAAGAAATGGCTACCGAGATATTGATGTATATATTGTGTCGGTGTTTGACACGGATTTCTGTCGATTTCATTTGATGATACTCCAGTTTTATAATACTAAAATTTTACTAAGATAAGAACACAGTTTTCTCATACAGATATATCCAGATTTCATGTTGATCATTCATTCATGATGTATTCATACATCATATATATGACATGTTATTACTTTGTGACACTGACACGAGTACTTGGTATTAGACATGTTTTTATTTTGTGACACTGACACAAGTACTTGGTATTACACTTACGCACATGCTTATAATGTTACCCTTGTTATTACTCGATATCTATATATATTGTTGTTATCTACTGTATGACCTAGGAGATTTTCATACATTAGGTTTCTACTTGGTGATTTCTTCTACTCACGATTTGGCAACTCACCCCCGTTGTGCCACGGTTTCCTGCAGGTTTTGCCGTACAGGTTTTGTAGTGGCTTTGCTGGCACACCGCTTTTTCTTCCGGGTGATTGCTTGGGTATGTGGGATCACTTGCATTATGACCACCATTGTACTTTATATTTTGTTCCAGTTGTATCTAGTTAAAAGCTCCATCAACCATACTTGTATATTTAGTAGACTTAGAAACCCTTGTTGTGTATTCTTTCGGCCTTAGAGTCGCGCTCATGTACTTTCATTATTATTTGGATTTTCTTGATGATACTTTAGTTTTCTTGCTTTCTTTCTGTGTTTTGATCCTCGCCCTTTGGCGTTTTATATTTACATTATTACGTGGTTGTTTCCGCCAACTGGCGAAGAGCTAGCTCCCGCTTGGGGATGCCTTATATTATATTGCTTATATTCGTTTTTGGGTTGAAAATTACAAAGGAGGTGCTGCCTAAATTTTAAATGACGAAAATTTTTTCAAATTAAATACAAAGATTCTGTTTTTCATATATTATCACTTATATATTTTAAAGAAAGAACTTGATTTCATTATACCATTCTTTCAAAACTGCCCCTCCACTATTTTCCCTATAAGGTTTAGATTTATGGGCTTTTGGCTTACTTGAATTTGGTGGGGTCCTATAGACTTCACATGATTCAAGTGCCAGTCACGTGCCTTTTTCGGGTCGTGACAAAGTTGGTATCAGAGCGTTAGGTTTAACCTTGGTTCGAGTCTAGGTTTGACTATGCGAAGTCTAGGGCGTATAAATATATTTGGAACCTAGGCTTGACCTTACGGAACTTAGACTTGGCCGAGAGGGTATTAGACCCGAACTTTCGTCGCATAAGTTGACCTTGGTTGATAGAGTAGGTGACTTAAGTAGAGTGACATACCGTGTGTATGTTCCGCGGCATACTTACGATACGCTACTCCGCTTAAGAAGCCTTAGGATGTACACTTCTTAGGCACTGCATTATATTCGTTCCTATGATCTATCCTCATCGATATCGGAATGTGGTTTCTGTTACCATGGTTACACGAGCAGATAAAGTTGCGGCTAGAGATATGGTCATCACGAGCTCGTCATGGACGAGGACTGATCAGGATGTATTCCAGTGACACGAGCGTTTCGATATATCTTTTTACTATGTTTTCTCATTGACGCGAGCGTTCGAGATATACACCAGATGACCAGGCCATTGATAGAGGCCAGCCATATTGCGAAGATTATTATAGTACCCTCTACTCCAGGTGATTGAGGCGTTGTCTACTGTGCGGACAAATGAGCCAACTGTTGCTGAGTTGATAAGGTATTGCCCCCAGACTTATGAAGCTAATGTAGCATGAGTTTATACATGGGGATATGATAGAAGATTGCTAGTCACCCTTGGATAAAGACTAGGACATGTTGTTCATTTGGATACCCCGATGCGAGATCACTAGATTGGCTAGTTTTAGCTAAAAGAGGACCTCACATAGGCGTGTTGTAAGTCGATCGAGAAAGGACGAGCGTAAGTGCATCACTCCGATAATTTGGACGAGTTTCCGATGACGTTTTGGCCAGATGCTTACTATAAGATATTAGGGATACCGAGTTCGTAGCTTTGGAAAAGGGGACTCTGGATACGACTGCAGCCAAATGGAGCACCGTCCACACAGCTACGAAAGGATGATTCCAAATTGGTCCATACTGAAGGAAAGCAGAGTAAGAGGTTCGTATGAGATCTTGACGAGATGAAGTTCCACTCCGTTGACATTAGAGATTTGATATGCATGCAGAGGCGTAAAATGCAGCCATAATTCCAGAGAAAAGTCATGAAAAGAATGCAACTGTCCCGGAATAAGAAAATGGATTTAGCATAGAATGCCAACTTCCGAGCAGTCCTACAGAGATGAGATTTGGGAGAGACCCCACAGGATCCTTCTGGAATACTATAGGAGGAGACTTGGACCCAGGATCGGTCGTATTACGCACACTCAGTAGGCCATAGTTTTCCATCATTAACGAGATACGTTACGGGTGGCCATGTAATTGGTCAGGAGATCTTCAGAAAAGCGCCAGAACAGGATTGTTTCCGTCAGTACCCCGAATCGGGCTGTCGAGCTGAGGAGTCATGTAACTGGTGATCCGCAGTGAGAAATAAGGACATAAGAGCAGACGGCGCTAGACCGTGGGCAGGAGGCAAGTAGATATTCTTGCTCTGCCATCCTTGGATGCATCGGCACTTTTCGACATTGAAAGAGGGGCACATCGACGATAGTTAATTATGATATGCGACTTGGTGATTCGGATATCACGTTTTCCTTGTTTGATTTCAGTATTATGACGCTTTGTTTTATGATTGATATTTTCTATGTGCACCACAGGGGCACATTCTACATATCAGTTGTGTTGGTTTTTGTTTTGTGCACATTCTTTGCGCTCGATTCATTTTTATGCACCACGGGATATTTGATTTGATTTCATACATCATTTTGACTTATGCATTCGGTGTAATTTACACGAGCTTTTAGTACTTAATATGATTTTGTGCACGTAGATGCACACGTGTACGAGTTTATATACTACGGTATACCTGATTTGGATTGATGTATGTTGTATACCGTCGATTTCGATTGTGATATTCGATATTTGTTTTCGTGAACCTTGTGCACATGATTTAGATTCTTGCACACATTTGGCACACCAGATATGATTTTGTGCACACCAGATGCACTAAATCGAGATTTTTCGTGCATATCAGATGCACCTGATATTGTTGTCATGCACACCCGTTGCACTGGACAGATGTTTTCGTGCACACACGTTGCACTTGGGTTTTGTTTCTGTGCACATTCGTGGCACGTGTCTTGATTTTGATTTCCGTGCGCACCAGACGCACGTGGCATATTTATATACTTTATTGAGATTGATTTCATTTTCAGCATCATGATTTTATGATACATACTACGGTTTAGTAACCGAACAGGACTGGTCTGAGAACAGTATCTGAGTATTTTACATGCATCGATATTTACGGAAGGGATTTTCAGAAAGAGCTATGGTCTCAATATTTTCTTACGTGTCCATGATGACACGAAATTTTATAAAGAAAACCTTTCTAAATTATTTTTTCAAAGGCGGGATGTATATGTTAAATAAAAAATATGTATATATGTATAACTATTTTCCTTATAATGAACGTCCGCTACTTGTGCCGTGATACGCGCATCGCACGGTCATTTGAAAAGGATTTTGCATGCACTTTCATTTGGTGGTTTTGACTACAACGATGCGTACTGCATGTATGTTATAGCCAGATCGATATCATGTTTGATTTTCGTATTGGATTTTGACATTTGTATTTTCGTCATAACTCCGATGATTGCATGACGCATGACGGAGTTTTAATTTTGAGTTTTACCCTTATTTTCATGCGCATGCATTGCGCTAAGATATGTTTTATGTATTCATGATACTCGGAGCCCCGTTGATATGATTTATTGACTGATATTTTTTAAGTATTTGGGGGGTTTAAATTTAAATTCGGGGACCGAATTTATTTAAGGGGGGAAGATTATAATATTTCAGGAAAATAAAAATATTATTTTCGGAATTTAAATATTTAAAATGATAAATTTCATGAATATTATTAAAAATGTGAGAATTTGTTTTAATGATACAGTATAATTATACATGTATAGTTTGAAAAATAATTCAGAAAATTAATATAATTATTGATTTTGAAAGAAGGAAATGTGGTTTGGATATTTTATAAATATTATATGATTAATTATATGAAAATTTTGTTAAACTTGATTAACATTTCACTAATCTTGCATTAATCCGGTTTATGCAATTGACATGCACCATAGCATGTCACATATACTTGTTACATTTTTATTGATATGAATCATGTCTTCATCCTTGTTTTTAAAATGATTTGGTTTCAAAAACAAAAAGAAAAGAAAACGGGGACAAATAGGTATGGGCATGGCATGGGAGGAAGAGGGGGGGTTCTTTTGTAACTATGGCTCTTTCTTTTCACTTCTCTCTTCATTTTATTTCCTTGCTACCACCTCTTTCCCCTTCATCCTCCACCTTACTACCACCTCACAAACACCCTTCAAACCACCCCAAAATACCAAAGTTTCTTCACAAAAGATGTGCACAAGCTCACTACAAGCATGATGGTATCAACAAGTTAAGGTTTTGAAGGCTTTGAGCAACTCAAGAAAATTCTTGAGTTGCCAAATGAGATATAATCCTACACTCTTA
Source organism: Agapanthus africanus (assembly GCA_030015575.1). NCBI lineage: Eukaryota > Viridiplantae > Streptophyta > Magnoliopsida > Asparagales > Amaryllidaceae > Agapanthus > Agapanthus africanus. The sequence continues at coordinate 137,044,199 of JASDDO010000026.1, forward strand.
GTTTAGAATTTTAGTTTCCTTACCTCCTAGTGTAGTTTAGAGTTAAACTTTTGTGGTTTAGTGATGCTAGAATATTTCAAGATGAGGTTTAGGGTTTGTGTGTATTGAAAAAGTGCAATTGAGGTGTTTTTAGTGACTACAACCCCTTTAGTGTTAAAACCTAGACCAAACCAAGTATAGAAACCCCCAAGACTTGAACTTGGAAATCCCCAATATCGGAAATTGTGGGAATTATGAAGACTTTTTGAGATCTGCTATGACCCGGAGACTTGGAAAATTATTTAGTAATTACTGTGAGGTAAGCAGGTGACTATAGAGCTAACCCTAAAACCTGAGACCCCTATTCAAATTTCTGGCCGCAAATATCCCTCTTTTGGCCGCAATTTGCGGCCTGTGCATGATGGAATTGGTTCGTGTTTGGTCCATGGCTCTCTTATTCAGTAATTAGACCTATCATATATGCTAAATGCCCCAATTCTCACCTGAGGAAAATCTGGCTGCTATTTTCCCAAGTTGTTGTTTACGTTTTGCAGTTTTTATAACTTGAGTTTTGATATTTTGGTTTTATCTCGGTCGATTGACGTTTGTATGACAACGTCGAGAGTTGTTTGGTTATTCTTGCATGCGTAGTCCGTAGGTTCTAACCTATGTACATCTCGTGTGCCGTTTTAGTTTTCGTATTTAATTTGTGGTTATGATATAACGTATTGAAAACTGTAGGTACCTTTGCGTAGACTTCAGACGACTAGGGAGAGCGTGGCATCATCGACTTCGGCAAGTGTAACAACCCCAAATTTCCTGTACAAATTTCTGTACAATTTTTTCAAAAATCCAGAAAAGGGTATTTTAGCCTGAGCACAAAATATAAGTAATTAATTTGCTTTTTAATTACAAGTTAAAATAATGTAACAACTCCATTTTTAGTGTACAAAATTTGCTTAAAAATTAATGTATACTTGGGGTATTTACATTTACTGTTATTACTTTAAATAATTAATTAGCTCCATAATTACAAAAAAGAGCTTGTAGCTCATTGGTAATACCTTGCATTGCTGAACCAAGCCACCAGAGTTCAAATCCTATGCCCCACATTATTTTTAATATTTATTTTGTTTTAAATTTTATAGAAGCCCAACGGTCAACACGTGATAACTCCAGATTTTCCTACTACACCCACAAAACTGAAAGTACTAGTGACTACCTCCGGCGACCCCCCACCTTCCGAGCCCTCGACTCGGCCGGTGACTCGGCCGAGTCGTCAACTACAAATTGGTTCCTCTTCACATGCCCTACCCCCTGCATACTTTAAATCTGCAGACCACTTCCAGAGAGCTCATTATACCCTATTTACTCCAATTTTTAATGATTTTTAATACATTTTAAAATTTTTTAAATTAAAACCCTACATCTACCCTAACCCTAGCCTAACCCTATAAATACCACCCCTACCCTCTACCCTTTCACCCCAAACTCTGAGCCAACTCTCTAGAATTCTCAAGAAAACTTTGTGTGCAATCGAAGTGAGCAAAAGGCGAAACTCCGGCAAATTCTTCGGCAGATTTTCCGGCAACGTCCGTAGGAACTCCCGGTGACGAAACGACGTACCGCCGACTCCTTCCAAACCATCTCCCTCTTCTAGTTGTCCAAAACCCGTAAGTCCCATTTCTATCTTCCTTTTCTATTCTAAAAATACGGATTTACAAAACCCGACGGAATCGGAATAAATCCGATTTCCGATTCGGTTTCTTTATAAAACTTCACTTCTCGTTAATACAATTATGCTTAAACTCTCTTATGTTGACTATTAAATACTAATCAACCAAATTGATCAAGTTTCATATCACAAAACAATTGCTATTCATTTTACCGCATTTTTTCATATAAATACCACATAGTTTCAATTCCACCTTCAACATCACAAAACCTTGCTATACCTTTAAGTAGATCACGAGGTAACGACCTACCTCCTCACACACTCATATGCAATATATCACCATACCCTTGGGAACATAGAATACGGGAAAACGACACATTTTCATTTAAATACCGTTTACTTAATAAAACCGTTTTCTAAAGGATTTAGTATTTATACAAATCTTTGCAAAGCGTCGCTACAACCCATTTTGGAGAACCCGTTCGGGATGGTGCAGATTATCGCACATCCTCGGGCTTAGTAGTGCGAGATTCAGACCTCCGCAAGGAGCATTCGGTCTCGAAAGATTTGAAATACGACATCTTAAGAAAATGAGATTTTTAGAATATAAAATATATATTAAAATTATTTTTATATAAATATATGTATATTTATCAGTAAAATACCTATTTTGTTATGATATAAATATTCTACCTTTTTCTAAAAAAATCACAAGAATCAATTTTACACTAAAATACCATAAATTCCATACAAAACCAATATTACAAATAAATACCACTTATTATGAAAATAGGATATTTTCACTAGAAATATCACAATATAAAATCTACATTCATTACAGCTCTAAAGACGATTAATAAATACTTGGGTGTATTTTGAAAACTATACAAGAGTATTTTTACATAAAAACCCCTCAAGTTCTATAATTTACCCTAAGGACCCTAGTAAATAAGGGTTTAAGCGGGACCAATCTCTTGAGCCTCATGGAGCCGGAGAAGTGGGTGCTTGCCTATCTAAGGTAGACAACTTAACAACGGTGTTATCAATACGGTAATCATCTTTGAAAAAGACACAAATCCTGCCACCCATGTACAGCGGTTGCCGATAATATCAAAACAATCAGGACTTCAATTTACCTTTCTAATTGTCTGGCTCAGTTTGAGTCTCATTATAATCTGACTTGAATATGATTCAAGTACAATCTATAATCTACAATCTACAATCTTCAATATTACAATTCAACATGAATCCATGAATCCAATTATCAATCTATACAACTTGACTGAACCGAACCATGGATATACATTCCATTTACATGGTTCTCTAGTTATTCCATTTACATGATTCTACGGTTACATCTGTTTACTGATATCATAGTTTCGGTCAGTCATCCAATTATACAATCAATACAATTTACAATACAAACAAGACATCTCGGGGTTTAAGGGGTAGATTGGTACGGAAGGTGTTAAAAGTGGCACGAGACAGTAAGATTAAGACACCTAACCTATATTCCGTTGTTGTTGTACCGTGGCTTAACGGTTCCTTGTACATTCTGTTTGCCCTGGTCTCTAGCATATAGAGACCCCTCTCGTATACACTGGCATCCTTCTGTATCAAGCTACAAACAACAGCGTTAACACAACATTACAACAATATAATACAACTTTAAAAGATACCTTCTTATTCTGTCTATTCTATTTCTCTCTTATCTTTGGGACTTACCGAACGACCTATTCGCTGACGACATTCACTTTCTTTCTTCTTTGAATGTTGTCGAGTGATCTGGACACTTCAGAGATCGAGCCCACTGCTGAAGACTTGGACCAGTTCAGTGAAGACCCCGAGCTCTAGTCATTGTACACTTTCCATTTCAGTACTTTTCATTTCTGTTATGCCATTGTTTAGGCATCGCTTTATTCCATGTATTTACTTTTCCATGCATTGTACAAAAGAATGTTAATAAATAAAGTTGTTGTTCAGTTCATATCTTTTGTCTCTTGTGTATTTACTTTATATTGCTTAGATACGCTTAGCGTATTTACTTCACAGTAAATACGTAGCGGCCTAGTCGCGTCTCCTTCGCCGTACACCGGGAAGTGGGGCGTGACAGCAAGCGAGGGTTAAGGTGAGTAGATGTATATCTACAGGGGCAGTCGGGTGGATGGCGTATAGCACCCCGCAACCGTAGCTTAGGGTTATATAATTATATATATTTGTGTAGACGTGAGTTTTGGTTACTTAGTGAGTAGAATCCTAGGAGACCATAGGATAGATTAAGCGTAGTTGTAGGTAGATATATACTTAGCCTTATTACCTTAGTTGTGAACCTTAAGTTATATGTTGTTGCACACTCGCACACATACATACACTTGGTATATATAGATGTGTGTATATGCATGCATGTGTGTGTGTGTGTATGGGTGTGTTTGATTATATATATGTGTGTGTGTGTGTGTGTGTGTGTGTGTGTGTGTGTTTGATTATACACACACACACACACACACACACACACACGTGAGATGAGCATATGATATGTTATATGGATATGATTCGATATGATCGGACTTGTTGTCGTGAGGTAATGATATGTGATTGAGTTGAGACACTGTTTATGATATGACATATTAAAGGATCGTTGGGTGATATATATGCAAATATGCGATAACAAGTGACTCGATGAATAATGGATTGTACGAGACCTTAGATCCGTACCACTGATTTATGATATTGATATAGTATGAAGATTGATACCGTGCAAATGATGATTTATTATGATATTTGACCCGTACCCTCAATTTTGAGGATGATGCACGATGGATATTACCGTACGAGATGTATATGATGATTGATCAGCACTCTTGACTCAGGGATGTAGTACGATGTATTATTACCATACGTGATGATATGAGGCTGGATGGCCGACTATTAGATATATCGGCTCGGAATATTATAGATTTCTTATTACCTTTCACTCGGTTTCTTAGTTTAGTCCTGTAGTTGCATTTAATGTTTACTTTCTGCTATGCTTATACTACTCTCATTACATTGTAGATATTTATACAAGTGTTTTATTTAGCTATTATGATCTTGTCTGTTAGGACACCAGCAACATTACCGATGATGCGTATATTGCACGTACACTTGCTTGCCGGCTCACACACATCATCATCGGTAATTGCCATGCCACGTACACACTAGAAAACCTTTACTCCATTCATATAATCTGACAATCTGTAGAAGTAGTATTGTTTTACATTCATGATCTTAAATGCTAGTGTAGACATTGCATTTCTTACTTAGATGCCACATGCATTTGCATCCATACATTCTAGATATGCATAGATCATTGGCTTTATGTCGGTATTTATTATCTCATTGTATACTCATAGATTGTGATTCTTTTGGAGATTTCCGTATTCATGTGATTTCTGGATTTGGGGAAACCGCAAGTGATATTTATAAACTCATGATTTTAATTCTTAAGAGAAAAATGCGGTTTCTCGTGATATGATGTGTGTAGCGTCCACCATGAGTTTTCTCAGTTCTTAAGCCACGTGTGTACACATACCCGATTCGAGGAGTGAGATGAACCGTCTGCGGGTACATGGTGGACCCGGTGAGGTACCCCGGGGCAAGAAGGCCTTATAGAGAGATGTTGAGCCCGGTAGGGGAGCATTGCCTACCGGTGATTATTAACCCGGCGGTTATCCGGAGGATACCGACCGGAGTTGTGTGATTTGACATATTTGAGGGTCGATCTAAGAGATGGCTACCGAGATATTGATGTATATATTGTGTCGATGTTTGACGCAGATTTTGTCGATTTCATTTGATGATACTCCAGTTTTATAATACTAAAATTTTACTAAGATAAGAACACGGTTTTCTCATACAGATATATCCAGATTTCATGTTGATCATTCATTCATGATGTATTCATGCATCATATATATGACATGTTATTACTTAGTGACACTGACACGAGAACTTGGTATTACACTTACGCACATGCTTATAATGTTACCTTTGTTATTACCCAATGTCTATATATATTGTTGTTATCTACTGTATGACCTAGGAGATCGTCATACATTCGTTTTCTACTCAGTGATGTCTTCTACTCACGAGTTGGCAACTTACCCCCGTTGTGCTACAGTTTCTTGCAGATTTTGTCGTACAGGTTTCGTAGCGGTTTTGCTGGCACACCGCTTTTTCTTCCGGGTGATTGCTTGGGTAGGTGGGATCACTTGCATCGTTACCATCATTGTACTTTATATTTTATTCCGATTGTATCTAGTTAAAAGATCCATCAACCAGACTTGTATATTTAGTAGACTTAGAAACCCTTGTTTTGTATTCTTTCGCCTTAGAGTTGTGCTCATATATTTTCATTATTGTTTGGATTTTTTTGATGATACTTTAGTTTTCTTGCTTTCCTTCTGTGTTTTGATCCTCGCCCTTCGGCGGTGTATATTTACATTATTGCGTGGTTGTTTCCGCCAACTGGCAAAGAGCTAGCTCCCGCTTGAGGATGCCTTATATTATATTGCTTGTATTCGTTTTTAGGTTGAAAATTACAAAGGAAGTGCTGTCCAAATTTTAAATGACGAAAAGTTTTTCAAGTTAAATACAAAGATTCTGTTTTTCATATATTATCACTTATATATTTTAAAGAAAGAACTTGATTTCATTATACCATTCTTTCAAAACTGCACCTCCACTATTTTCCCTATAAGGTTTAGATTTCTGAGCTTTTGGCTTACTTGAATTAGGTGGGGTCCTATAGACTTCACATAATTCAAGTGTCAGTCACGTGCCTTTTTCGGGTCGTGACAGGATGGCTCCATTCGAACCATTATACGGGCATAAGTGTCGCTCGCCTGTCTGTTGGGATGATGTTGGAGAAAAAAGATTATTAGGACCGGATATTATTGTGCAAATGGTGGAGAAAGTGAATTTAATCCGAAATCATATGAAAGTGGCACAAGATCGGCAGAAAAGTTGGGCTGATACTGGATGAAGGCCTTTCGAGTTCGCAGTAGGTGATCTTGTATTCTTGAAGATATCACCGACCAGAGGAGTGATCCGATTTGGTAGTCGAGGCAAGCTTAGTCCTCGATTCGTGGGGCCTTTCGGTATTATCGAGCGTGTTAGAGAAGTAGCTTATCGATTGGCTTTACCACTATCCTTGGCGGGTGTTCATGACGTGTTTCATATATCTCAACTCTGTAAGTATGTTCAAGATAAGACGCATGTCCTAGATCACTCAGAACTAACAGTAAAGAAAGATTTAACATATGAAGAGCGACCAATGTCGATTGTGGATCGACGAGAAAAGGTCCTCAAGAATAAAGTTATCCCACTAGTACTCGTTTCATGGGGGAATCGTTCGCACGGAGAATCTACTTGGGAATGTGAAGACGAGATCCGAAAGAAGTTTCCACACCTCTTTTTTTAAATCCGTGTTTTCTTGTCTTTTCTTGTTCCGGGAATTTCGAGGACGAAATTCTTTTGTAGTTGGGTATAATGTAACACCATGGTGCACTTATACTATATATTTTGGGGTATTTCAAAACTTGCGGTTTCTTTATTATTATTGCTTTTGGGTTGCGAATAGTGCATTTAGCAGCTGTGGTTATTATCCGACCCAACCCGCATGTCTGAAACCCATCATGGTTCAAGATTATATCAAATATTTGCTAGTACAGAGGATCCATGCAAATCGAGATTTTATAAACATATATAATATATTTTAGTATCCGCATATCTTTTAATAATACAAAATAAAAACCAAATAATATATTTTGATATCTAGCCTTGCAAGTCATCACACCCCATAGCAGGTGGTTGCATCTATATATCGTGTTCGTACCCTAATTGCTAAAACAGACTCGTTATTGATCGCTACGTATATTTACGTAGATCCGTAGTTGGGGGTATACATTTTTATTGACTGAATATCATATTATAGTTTAAAGTTTTACATATATTCTCCATATTGAAAAACTTGATTTTTAAAGAGGGCACGGGTAATATTCGGAGTAGTCTGGTATTAGCTGTAAAATCCTATAATATATATTATAATATTTTATATAACTAATAGTATAAACCGTTACTATATATATAATATATAATATATTAATTTAATTATAAAATCTCGCCTCTCTCTCAGTCTCTCTCTCTCTCTCTCTATAAACTATATAAATAACATAATATATTCATAATTTATATAAAACTCAAACCTTACTCTCTCCCTCTCTTCATCTCTTCTTCCCACGTTCCCGCAAAGCTTATCTAGTTGCATGCCGGAACGTCACAACGCTATCATACTACTATAGTAGTTCAATACACTATCTAGACTGTATCATACATAGTAATAGACGTGTAATGGCTATTACAGATAGAAACATATCCATCCTGATATTAGTCGTGTTTCGATATTGATTACAGTTTTACATTGGTATCTATTTTGGTTAATATATAGTACATGACATGTTCACGACCCACTACCAAACTTGTTACTTGGATCATCCGCTAATGCCGACAATCCTGATTTGTTGTCCTGACGGACGTGACTTGTTGTCTACATAGACAAGACATGTACCTGCTTGATCCTGTGTTGGAATTAGTTTCACATCTTCAATACCTGACTTGAACACAAAACCTTGGGGGTAAGGGGAAATCAATAATGAAACCAGACTTATAATTCAACAGTTCGATACTTATACTAATCAGTCTCTACAGGCTCGGCCTAAAGATTTTGACAAATGGAGTTGAACTCACAGAAATCTTTGAAGATGATAAAAAGGGACCCCTTTCTTCTCCCCTGAGCCCTGGATCCTCTCATAAGCCTTGTATCTTCCCCAAAGTGGGATTTTTGGAGATGGGTCTCCTTCTTCCTCCTCTCTGTTGGCTGGATCTTGGAGAAAAGAGGATGGGACTTAAAAATCTCCCCTTTTAGAGATTTGGTGGGAGATCTGAGCTCTCCTTCATGGGTTTTATGGTGAAAAACTATTTCTTTTTAGAAAAGGAAGAGTTAAACTCTTGGTTTAATTCAGAAAAGGAAGAGGGTTTAGAACCTTAAGGAGGAAGAAGAAGGCACAAACCCTAGTTTTTTAAGAGAATCAATTATTGTCTATTTCATTATCATGTTGCCTTATATAGGCTTATAAATTTATATATAGCCCCTTGGGCTTTAAAAATGGCATTTTGCCCATCCCATGCCTCATGTGCTCATTTCTTTTGCACATGAGCCATGGGCTTTACAAAAATTTGGGTTTATGCCCATTTTTCTTATATTTATTCATAAAAATTATATCAAAATTATTTATTACATGATCTTCATTTTGGTATGGGGTAGACCGGCCGCGGGGCTCGACTTAGGCATGGACCCACTTGACATGGGCTTGGGCCCGCTTACTTGGGGTTGACTTTGACTTTGACTTGGTCAACCGGAGTGTAATTTTTGACCCCAACAAACGTTAAGTCCGTCGCTTGAAAAACAAATCGACAAGTTAATAAAAGAAGCTTGTCAAACGAGTCAGGACAACCACAGCTGCGAAATGACCATTTATGAAAAACCCGGGACGCAGTGTCTCAGTCAGCAATCGACGGCAGAATTAGACCGTAACGCTCTTCATCCCCAGGCCGATATGCATTCTCACGAAAAGGGAAAATCCTGAAATAGAGGTAAAAACAGGGCAAAGAACGCAAACAACGCTCGAAGACAACAAAGAGGAGCCAAGACGCTATGCAAACGAGAAAAACTCGATTGGAGCCCGTCCTTTATAAAGAAGTTGGGTCAGGAATACTATTTCCCTTAAGATAAGACAAGAAAAATATTCAACCTTATCATGAAACACCAAATGATGAAGCTTCCGGAGTCTCGGCACCACGAACAAATAAACGAGATCTATTATTTGGATTATTGCTCCTATCACCGAGTAACAGGTCACCCCTTTGAAGACTGCTTCACCTTCAAAGACTGGGTAGAAGATCAGTATCAACAAGGCAGGTTCGCTTTATCCGACAGCTGGAGGGTAACACCCCTACAAAGGCATGATCCAAAAAAGACCTACCCCGTCAAGATAAGACCAGCTCAACCACAAAAAGGGAAGCAAACTCGTACCTGCCATGTGATAACACTCTCAAAAGAGGGAGGGCAAAAGACTATGAATGACCTCTACAGGTGCTTCGCCAAAGAAAACGAGGACGAGGTGATCTCAGAGTTTCCACCAGCACCAAAAGAGCAGGAAGATGGGATACACACTACAGCGGACAACCGGAAAATGATCCGAGGCCAACGTTCGTCAGTGAGCTACTATCGGAAAAACAGGTGGCCACGTTAAAAGACGTGCTTATGCGGTATAAAGATTGCTTCGCTTAGAAATACTCTGAAATGTCGGGTCTAGATCCAAAAGTGGCAGTACATAAACTGGCGATATCACCAGGAATAAAGCCAATCAAACAGGCGCCAAGAAGGATGCGACTCGAATTTGAGATGAGTATCAATGCTGAAATCAAGAAACTAATTGACTCCGGCTTCATCCAAGAAAATATCCTGATTGGATAGCCAACATCGTTCCAGTGATGAAGAAAAATGGGACGGTTTACATCTGCGTGGATTTTCGGAAACTCAACAAAGCTTGCCCGAAGGACGACTTTCCAGTACCCGTTATCGAGCTTATGATCGATAACATGTCTATCCATGAGGTCTTCTCCTTCATGGATGGATCTTCAGGATACAACCAAATAAAAATGTATCCTGAAGACCGGAAGCATACTGCTTTCCGGACCCTGTTGGGCATATTCTGCTATAAAGTAATGCCCTTCGGTTTGAAGAACACCGGCGCTACCTACCAGAGGGCCATGACAAAGATCTTTGATGACCTCATCCATGAAATTGTCGAATGCTACATCAATGACCTTGTGGTAAAGAGCAAATCTCATGAGGAACATTGGGAAAATCTAAAATTAGTGTTCCAATGTCTTCGGAAATATAATCTGAAGATGAATCCTCTAAAATGCGCGTTTGGAGTTTCCTCAGGCAAATTCCTGGGGTTCATCATACGTCACCGGGGTATCGAAATCGATCCTTTAAAGATCAAAGCGATTATGGAAATGTCCACGCCAAGAACTCTCAAACAGCTGGGCCTCTCAAAGGAAAGCTCACGTATATCCGACGGTTCATACCCAACCTTTCCGGAAAATTCCGTCCCTGCAGTCATTTGATGAAGAAGGGGACCCCATTCGTCTAGAATCAAAAGTGCCAAAATGCACTCTTCGCCGTCGAAAGACCGGACCGAGACGTTGGGACGTCTAGCCTGAATTTAGGGGCAGATGCTATTTAGACATATCCATCCACCTCTCCGAAGATACCAATTTGATTTATGGCACCATATATCTGAGTTTTAGATAGATACGACCATTGTAGCAGACTTTATCAGATTCCCCCTCATTTATGAGGGGCTTTTGATTGTGGGGACGCTCTTCCCTGCAGGCGCAAGCCCTTGCAGTTAATTACGTTATCGCGTTGCAATTACCACTTTCTCCTACTCCGGTGGTTCACTTCGTGTCATGTTGTATTTGTTTTATTTTGGGTTGCCCGTGGATTGTATACGGAGAATAGTTTATGTCGTCGCCCGTAGGGCGCGGATCAGTCCAAATCTGTATATTTTAGATTTGGGTTTGTTTTATTTAAGGACAGTTGATCTAGTTTGAAATTAAGATTAACTTAAAAATATGAGCATTTATGCTCAATTTATTTTTAACTAAGGATACATTAGCCATATTTGAGACTAAGATCAACTTACCAAAATTTTAAGGATCATTTTTAATTTAGATCCAACAACAGAGCATTTGGGCTCGGTTGTAAGAAAACCCTTTTAGAGACTAAACCAATTTGGGCTTAGTCTGCTAAGCCTTTTTTGTGTTCGAAAGTCATAAGCATATATTTGGGCTCTGTTTGTTAAGCCTTCTTATTTATGCAAAAGTGCTAAGCACTTGAATGACGTTCTGGCGCTCGCATGAGTATCTTATGAAGCCTTCAATTATAGGTGCTGCCCAATCAGTGCTAAACACTCATCCGTTTTGGCTGTATATGAAGTGCTAAGCTCTTTTTGTGTGGCGCCCACGTGAGGCGCTGGACGCTGCCCAATCAGTGCTAAGCATTCAGCCTTCTTGGCTATTTATGAAGTGTTAAGCACTTTTTATGTGGCGTCCTGTTCATACTAGAATATTGCATTTAATACCGTCCATTCTTCTGCTCGTTTGTTTATAGGCAGGTGCTTTTGATCCATGTTTGCTACATATTTACAGGTTGCATGTTCCTAGTCCAAAATAACGCAAATCAAACAAAATCTCCACAGTTACGCCAAAATCCAGAACATCTGCCACAAACAGATAAAAGCTGGGTTCCGGTCATCCATATCCGTCTAGTGCCGCTTACCAGTTCAAGAGATAAGACAAATAACAGTGGTCATTCATGTCTCCGACAAGCTCAGAGCACGAGAGGGGCAGCACAAGATTCAATGGGTGCACGGAGCTCGAGGGAGATAAAGGTCAAATGAATTAAAAGTGAAGCCATTTTGAACTGTTGCAAATCTGAAGAAATTTTGGAAGAAATTTGCAATTTGGGACATGTAAAACAACAGAAGAGAGCAACACAAGCAACCCCAGAAAAAATGACAACATAACTCACCCAAAGAGCCGTGGAACCGCGGCCAAATTGGCACTTATGCGGCGGTTCCGCGGCCGAGTTGAATCGGCATCTGAAGATATTTTGGGGGTAGTTTTGTAACTTTGTATGGGCTCAGAATTTGGCCCTAGGGTTTCAGCTCTCTTCCTATAAATACTCCAGTTTTGAGCCATTATAAGGATACTTCTTCTTTGTTAGGATTTAGTGGAGATTAGTTTGTTTCTTCTTCTTCCTCTTCATCTATTCTCCATTAAAGTGTAGTGAGAGCTCTTGAGTGGAAAATCAATGAAGATGAGAGTTTTTATTTAACTTGTAACTTTCGATTCTTGTATTGTAATTTTAATTCCTAAGTGTAATTTTGTTTCTTGTTGTTAAGTAGTTGTTAATATTTCTTTACTTGTTTTACTTTCCTTCCCATCTTATCTATATTATTTTCAAGCCATGATACTCGACGGAGTTCCTTGCTTAAGTGAGGACCCAAGTAGTTAGCTTGTAAAACCATATTTTTTCTTTCTTTCTTTACTTCTTTCTTGCTTTGTTTTCTTTTCATTTTCATGTGTGAATAATTTACATACTTGTTAGGGGCTAAGGAAGGTTAGTATGAGGGACGGAAAAATCCCTTGTGCTTATTTTCGCCAAACATCCTAAAACGAACCTAAACCAAACAAATGCAACCCCCTCACTTAGGTGCGCTATATGTGACATATAGCCGCGACCTAAGTCGAGAAGTCCTTTAAGCACACTACAACGTGACATGTAGTTGTGACTTAATTGGATACATGGTTGCGGGTGTTTGGCCTAGGGTTGGAAATAAGCGCATTTAGCGGACGGATAAGGGGCACTAGGAATGGATTTAGCGTTGGAAAGCTTGCTTAAACTCGCAAATCCCATTCTTATGTCCTCCTAATCCCCGCTACTTTCGATTATCCCAACATCGTTTTAAGAATGGCAAAAGATAAGTACAAGACTAATCCTAACTCTACTAACCAACCTTAACCCTAACAAGCTTACTTGAATATACATACAAACACTTAGTATAGAATTGAACACATATATACATTCTTTCATTGACTCGTCTAAAACACGAACGGACATACTACCATCTCCCTGTGGATCGACCCGCGCTCAACCGGCTAGCTGCAAAGCGACACCGTCTTGATTGCGGTAAATAGAGAACAGTGTAGAACGCATATCATAAAGCATATCACGTTGTTTCTGCTACAATCAATGGCGCCGTTGCCGGGGAGACGGTAACGTATTTTCTTTCTTTTTATTCGGGTTAATTTTTTTTTGTATATATATAATAAAATAAATATAAAAAAACCATTTTTTTGTTGTTTTTGATAATTTTTGTGTGCAAGTGTGCAGCTTATCTGGAGCAAGTACAGTATTCAAATCAAGAGATAGAGGTTTTTATTCTGTCGTACAGAGAAAAAGGAGTGCAGGGACCAAAGTTCCAGGCCCCAAGTCCACATTTTGATCGTGGAACTGCGGTCAAAGCTTGGGTTGTGCGGCGGTTCCGCGGTTCTATTGTGGGTTCTTGGCCCCAATTTTTTTCCACCCCTTCTATTCCCTCTATTCTTCTCTGTGAATTCCACTAAACTGTATTTTATGCAGGTCTCTTTGAACAGATTGCGTCCCCGCCAATAAATTTTTTTGTTGTTTTAGAGTTTGTTTGTTTATACACTTTGCATATAATAATACGGACATTAAGGGGATTGAACACCAGTTAAGATTGGGTGGGGATTTTATCACCCTTCCTAAGACCCCACAAATCACAAAAAGCATACGCATTACCTTGAGCTAATAAAAAATATCTGGACCAAACCTATAAGGACTTGTCGCACTCATTTAGGACAAGTGAGGGTTGCGGGGAATCGGTCGTTTATCTAAACTTGACTTTGTGGTGCCTAGGCTAGACAAGTGAGGAGGTAACTTTAAAAGGTCCGTCTCACGGTGATTCATGAGCGGAGCCCTCCTTATCTCACTTATGCTTACCTGGCCACAATTGGCAGTGAAGAGGCGATTCAAGAGTTATCCTGCAACTTGTCGTTTGGAAGTCTAGGAGCGGTCTAGTTGGATTTTGAAGACCCTATCTCTAAGTGATTGTTTGTGCATATTATGATTGTGATTATGCTTATGTAAAGTTTAGTCCCATAATTCCGTATTCTTTCAAAACAAACAATTTCGAAAACTACTAAAAAAATAATTTCAAAAATTTCAAAAAAATTCAAAAATTTATAAAAATTCAACCACTTTCCACCCTCCCTACCTTTTCATAATATAGGTAACCCAAAACACCCAACTCTTGTCGAACTTTGGTACCCACAACCAGACATTTCTTCATACGGTTGTTGCTTTGGTCGAACGTCGAACGATCCCTCCATGCCCAAAATTTCTTTGAAAGATCGGATAGACACGTCTAGGACAAACAACTGGACTCTGCCATCCACCTTGTATCAACCGTTTCAACCTCCACCACCTTCTTACGTTGATACCGCTTTTGAGAGTCCTGTTGCAACTCCAAAACCCATATCCATTGCCGACAGAATTGAACAATCTCGTAGCCGATCTTTCACTCCTCTCACCACGTCCAATTCTTTGGATCAATAATTCCATTCACCTTCTTATCCAAATGTTGACCCTACTCCTGTCCAACCATTCGATTCCTACCAGTCCTACCCGACATTTACACATTCTCTAGACATTGCTTATAAACAACCTTTTGGGAGTTTCCAGTATCCAAACAACTTTGAATCTTTTACTGAAACCCCTTCACAACCCATGTCTAGTCTGGATCAGTCATTGGAAGATTTTCGGGTAGCGTCATACCAACAGATGATGGATTTGAATGCGTCCATGGCCGCCCTCATACAACCTAACAAACTGGTAGCTAGTTTCCAACTAGCTCCACATTTTCTAAGGTATGATGAGGCGATAGGACAGGTTAAGAATTTGAGTCGTGAGAGTGAGAAGTACACCCTTCCAAATCAAACCTACTCGTTGCAAATTGAATTCCACAACTTCGGTTTTGAAGGTCTATCGAGTGTCCCAAATGATTCACCGATTGAAGATAGAACGTTTGATGAGTTTTGCGAGTTTGTAGTGTTTGATTTACCAGATTGTGAAGGGACCCTGTCAAGTGAAACCACACCCAATCCTTTTGACCTCTACACCTCCACTCTTGAACCTGAATTGATTGAAATCCATGCTTTTAATGAGGTGTCTGAGAAAATCGATTTTCACTTGATTGAGGATATTGACGCTGGGAATATTTTGGATGATGAACCCACAGTTTTGGATGAGTTTTTCTCACCAAATCATCATGTCTTTTCACTTCCGTGTGGACATCATCCTGAGTCATTAACTGTTTTTCCCGAACTTCATATGCGTCTAGATATTGATGATAAAGGCATGGATAAGCAGAATTTTGAGGATAGTTTTGAGGATGAACCAGTTTTACTTGATGAGTCGGATTTTCCAATTCATCATGTCCCTTTCACTGACTATGTAAACCCTCCTAAACGTTTAACCAATCTCATTCCTCGATCACTCCTCTCTATCCTTTCCATCGTTCCGACCTTGCAAGACACCGTATCACTTTCATTTTCAGTGTCTGGTTTACCAAGTTCGGTCTACCCATGTTTTCTCATAAATCTTGAGGGATTTGACCCCATTTCTCGACGGGTTGATAGATTAGTACAATCGCTTTTTTTCACATCGATCATCACATCTTGTACTAATTTATTCACTCCATTTTTACCCTTAATTTCGTACTCCATTTCTTTATCCCTTCCGCTATTCTTCTCCTCATATACCGGGACCGTATATCACTTCCATGCACACACAGTCTCATGTATTTTCCATTTCTTTCCTCTCCTCATTCTTTCACCAGCCCAGGCCTTATCCCGATAAAAATTTTGAATGGTTGGTGCTCACTTTTGGCCTGTGTAAGGCCTTGTATAGATTGATTTTGTTCTCTTCCTTCCTAACTCTGAACTTTAACGCTTAAACAATGAAAACACTGTTTCACTTAAGTTTGGGGGAGGATTTTTGTGTATATATATTTTGTTTTCCTTTTTCTGTTTTAAAAAAAACAAAAATAGAAAAACATGGGAGCGCCGACAATTTTGACCCTCTTGGTGTAGCCTGACAGTGAGGGCACTGTCAAGTTTAAGTTTGGGGGTGTGCTCGGTGAGCTTTCTATCTTCGCATTCATGTGTATATTTTGCATTTGCATACTTATTTTAAAAACCCATAAAAATCGAAAAATTTTATAAAAATATAAAAACATTTTCGTCAAGTTAGCTAATAGGGTAACTGAGATTTTTTATTCCGAAAGTTAAGTTAATACGTTAGAAATAACTAAATCCTAGGCTTAGAAATTGAAAACCCTAAAAATAACCCTCCTTCTGTTTAACCTTGGTAATTATACGTCCTTAAGGTTTTTTTTATAGAAGTGGGTAATCTTGAGTTCAGTTCTTGAGTTAAGTCGAGATGAAGGGAAAGTATTGAAAACTTTACTGAATGATAAGTCTGAAAAATAGTTTCTATTCTTAAGTCCAAATTTAGAAAGTATATACCCTACAAACTGCACATACACGCACCTTGAAACTTGGATAGTAAAGGATACCTAGAAATACTCTTACCTGAAAACCTAGTATGAAAGAAAAAACGGTATTTAAAGCTAACCACCAAAAGAGCATCATTAAAAAATATTTCCGGCCTTGAAAAAGAAAGAAAAGAAAAGAAAAAATAAATAAAATCAAGACCTGAAAACTGCTAGTTATGCTTTAAGCTCACACATTTAGTAATCGGCTGTTAGTGCCTCAAGAAGCATTAATAGTCGCATGAAAGGTGTATGAGCAAAACCGTCCATCGTTAAACGAAAAGAAATAGTATTAGGTATTAGGGCAAGAATACTATAGCTTGAATTGAATTCTTAAGTGTAGGGGTGAAATTATACACACGCGTAGGGGTATACATTCGATGTTCGAAGGAAAGATAGGAATAAAGAATAAAACTTATGTTTTCCGTAAAGATGATAAAAATCCTTGATTGGAGACCGCACTTTAGAAGGAACTCAAGAGAAACCGAGATCTTTCTAAACTGTAAAACGTATAGGATCTGAGGTTGAATAAATTAGAGGAGTGAAACATAAGGGTTGGATATTTCTAACTTAGAATGATAGAATTTCTAACTTAGATACTAAACTGTAGGAGTAGAATCAACGTTAACTTATGAAACTAATTTGACGAGATTTTGTGGGTGAAATCCGTTGAAAACCCTCAAGAGACAACACTCCTCCTACTAGGGACACCTAGAGGTTTAACGGCTTGTTGCACGAGCTCAGTGTAATCGCGTTCCTGCGAAAGTGAGGTTAGGAATTTTTGTGAATAATTGGTTTTGCTCGGGATAAGCAAAAGTTAAGTTTGGGGGTGTTTGTTCATACCAGAATATTGCATTTAATACCGCCCATTCTTTTGCTCGTTTGTTTATAGGCAGCTGCTTTTGATCCGTGTTTGCTACATATTTACAGGTTACATGTTCCTAGTCCAAAATAACGCAAATCATACAAAATCTCCACAGTTACGCCAAAATCCATAACATCTGCCACAAACAGATAAAAGCCGGGTTTCGGTCATCCGTATCCGTCCAGTGCCGCTTACCAGTTCAAAAGACAAGACAAATAACAGTGGTCATTCATGTCTCGGACAAGCTCAGAGCACGAGAGGGGCAGCACAAGATTCAATGGGTGCGCGGAGCTCGAGGGAGATAAAGGTCAAATAAATTAAAAGTGAAGCCATTTTGGACTGTTGCAAATCTAAAGAAATTTTGGAAGCAATTTACAATTTGGGACATGTAGAACAACAGAAGATAGCAACACAAGCAACCCCAGAAAAAACGACAACATAACCCGCCCAAAAAGCCGTGGAACCGCGGCCAAATTGGCACTTATGTAGCGGTTCCGCGGCCGAGTTGAATCGGCATCTGAAGATATTTTGTGGGCAGTTTTGTAACTTTGTATGGGCTTAGAATTTGACCCTAGGGTTTCAGCTCTCTGCCTATAAATACTCCAGTTTTGAGCCATTGTAAGGATGCTTCTTCTTTGTTAGGATTTAGTGTAGATTAGTTTGTGTCTTCTTCTTCCTCTTCATCTATTCTCCATTAAAGTGTAGTGATAGCTCTTGAGCGGAAAATCAATGAAGATGGGGTTTTTTATTTAACTTGTATCTTTTAATTCTTGTATTGTAATTTTAATTCCTAAGTGTTATTTTGTTTCTTGTTGTTAAATAGTTGTTGATATTTCTTTGCTTGTTTTATTTTCCTTCCCTTCTTATCCGTATTATTTTCAAGCCATGATACTCGACGGAGTTCCTTGCTTAGGTGAGGACCCAAGTAGTTAGCTTGTAAAACCGTATTTTTCCTTTCTTTCTTTACTTCTTTCTTGCTTTGTTTTCTTTTCATTTTCATGAGTGAATAATTTCCATACTTGTTAGGAGATAAGGAAGGTTAGTATGAGGGACGGAAAAATCCCTTGTGCTTCTCTTCGCCAAATATCCTAAAACGAACCTAGACCAAACAAACGCAGCCCTCTCACTTAGGCGCGCTATACGTGACATATAGCCGCAACTTAAGTCGAGAAGGAGTTGTTATTTAGGGACGAAACTACGGACCTTTAAGCGCACTACAACGTGACATGTAGTTGTGACTTAATTGGATACATGGTTGCGGGTGTTTGGCCTAGGGTTGGAAATAAGCACATTTAGCGGACGGACAAGGGGCGCTAAAAATGGATTTAGTGTTGGAAAGCTTTCTTAAACTCGCAAATCCCATTCCTATGTCCTCTTAATCCCCGCTATTTTCGATTATCCCAACATCGTTTTAAGAATGGTAAAAGACAAGTACAAAACTAATTCTAACTCTACTAACCAACCCTAACCCTAACAAGCTTACTTGAATATACATACAAACACTTAGGATAGAATTGAACACATATATACATTCTTTCATTGACTTGTCTAAAACACGAACGGATATACTACCATCTCCCTGTGGATCGACCCGTGCTCAACCGGCTAGCTGCAAAGCGACACCGTCTTGATTACGGTAAGTAGAGAACAGTGTAGAACGCATATCATAAAATGTATCGCGTTGTTACGACAATCACGTCTACGTGAGGAGCACATGAGGTGCTAGGCACTGCCCAATCAGTGCTAAGCACTCAGCCTTTTTGACTGTTTATGAAGTGCTGAGCGCTTTTATTTAACGCTCACATGTATTTCATGTGAGGCGCTAGCCTTCTGCTTTGGTCGCCCACGTGTTTTTCAAGTGAGGCGCTGATTTCCTTTTTTGTTTTGGGAATCTGTTGAAGGCATCCACGTAGGAAGCACGTGCGGCGCTAATGTTTTTCCTTTTTAGAGATTGAATCTCTATTAATGGTATTTTGACCATTAATGATCATCAAGATCTCTATTTTGAAGACCTTGGATCGTTTTTTCTTCATTGGAGAACTAAGTTCTTCTTTCTTTTTTATAATAACTAAGTTCTTTATGTAGGGTTAAATCATAATTTCGGAGGAATTAAATTCCTAGAACATATGTTCTTCTTTTTTCTTCTTTCTTTTTTTAATCCAGTTCTTTTCTGAATCTTTGTTTCTCAAGAACAAGATCTTCCCGATGAGAATTAAATTCTCAACTTGTGGGAGATTTGTCTTGTGGATCTCTGATCTAGAGAAAGATCTAAGTTCTTTGAGAAGAGTTAAACCCTTAGATAGGTAAAAAGAGATATTTTGGTCTCTGTGTTCTTTTTTTTTTACCTAGGGTTTTTTGATGAGGCAAGTCTTCTTCTTCTCTATTGATTTTAAAGCTTTCTGCATTTTTCAGAAGCTTATGGGGGGTTTCCTCTATCTCCGAGCGTGTGTTTCTCTGTCTCTGAGTCTCTGTGTGTGTGACTTGAAGTCTCAGGTCTTTTATATAGTAGAAGCAAATTTGCTAATTAGTTTTGAGAAAATCTCTTATTGAAAGATTATAATTGATTTAATTGGTCTCAAAATTGATTTGGGGAATTTTACCCACCGTTGGATCTTTGATCCAATTGTTTCTGTTTTACAGAATATGTTTTCTTATTTTTAACAAAATTGGGGAAATATTTTTCCATATACAGAATTTTATTCTGTCATACGGTGATTTTTATGCATCATTGGATTTTTAATCCAATGGCTCTCTGTTATGTAGAGCATATCTTTTTTTGTTTAGAAAGATATAGAGAAATATTTTCCCATTTCATTGGATCTTCGATCCAATAATTTTTTGTTCATTTAGAAAGATTAGGGGAATATTTTCCCTTAATAAAATTTTATTCTATTATCTGATGATTTATTATCATCAACGGATCTTTGATCCAACGACTCTGCTTATCAGAGAGTATCCCAGTTTTTAGGGAAATATCCCCCTGTATTTCTCCAGAACACCCCGTATTACTACGAACGTCCACTTCCATTGGATAAAACCATCGTATGGTTATATACGAACTCGAAAGAACTTGTTCCAGATTCGAGGATGGTTTCTGACTCTGGAGAAAACGAATAGGACTATTCAGTTGTCTTTTCCTTTTACCTTCTCTTAGGTTGCGAGTGCTCCTTGGATTGGGGGATAGTACACCCGTTACGCCTATTGGATAGTCTTCTTCCAAACCTTAGGCTGGTGCCGAACGGTAGGGAATGAAGAAAGCCGATTAGCCTAAGTGTGGTGTACAGAAGGTATTAAGTTAAGACAAATAAAGGGATTAGTAAGAGGGCAAAGTAAACTGCGACTGCTATTCACGATCAAACCAAGTATTTCATTACCACTCCTACTTCACCTTTGTATTTCTCCAGAACACTCCGTATCACTACGAAGATCCACAGTTATTTGGATACTCCATCGTATAGTTATATACGAACTCGAAAAGAACTTGTTCCAGTTCGGGGATGGATTCTGGTTCAGGAGAAATAGGAATAAGGTTTATTCAGGTGTCTTTTATCTTCACCTTCTCTCGCGTTGAGAGTGCTCCTAGGATTAGGACAGTACACCCATTACGCTTATTGGATAGTCTTCTTCCAAACCATAGGCTGGTGTCGAACGGTAGGGAAGGAAGAAAACCATTTAGCCTAAGAGGGTGTACAGAAGGTAATGACTAAAGACATATGAAGGGATTTGGAGAGATGGCAAAGAAATATACGGTTACAGTTGTGAATATGGATAATGGAAGAGGCATTACTATGAATACCCGGATACCCCTACGAAACATTTAAATGTTTCAGTTTCACTGTGTATTGTTAAAAGAAAACTGATTTCCCAATTAGTCCTTGCTCCAGGGTATGTATTTACCAGGAATTCTCACATCTGTATGGTTTTACAGATGATGAGTGGGAGTAAGTTATTGGGAATTGGGTGATCATCCTCATTATATCGGGATTCGTTGTAATTGGTGATATTTGAGAAAATCGCCTGGGCTGTTTGCCGGACGGCAAATATTTGGTTTTGAATATCCATTGTTATGCACCAATTTCAAATTGATATATCTGTACGTTTATTTTTATAAAGTGAGATATAACTTTTTAAAATTATGTCGATGACATTTACCTATATCGGTGGATAGTTAGGTAAGGAGTATTAAACAACGGTGTAATTCTTCTTAACCATAAGTACAGTTTTCAACCTACGACACACAGGGAATGAACTCAGGGGACTCATACAAAGCATTGTATATTGTCCAGTGTCCATTAGGACAGAGGAGTTGGTTCTCGAACTATACTCTGTTTACTTATGACTTCTCTAGTTCTTAGACAATTGTTTCGTGGAAACACAAGGTCCAAGTTTTGAGAAGTTATAGGTATAAGAATAGAGTAGAGAACCAGGTATTGCAAGTATCAGGATTCTTCAAGGTGATCGAAGATGTAGATACTTGTGTATGGTATTCAGTTGATAGTAATGGTTTTGAGAAACTTTCTTCTCTTTCAGGTTACTCATAATTAGAAGTACTCCTAAGTTGAGTAATGCTGATCGGCCTCTTTCCATTTAGTTGACATGCACTAGAGACAGCTGCATGATTTGAATCTGGTTCCAATTAAATCAGTGCCTCTATTTCTATATTGGATATAGAATAGTTCATATCTTAACAATGTTAAGGTACGGGGAGTTGTCTGGCTTATGCTTAAAACCAAACTCTGGATAACTCAAGGCACGTTTCTGTAATGGCTGTTTGTGGGTTGACCCAGGCATTGACGAGGGCTGACTTTCTACCATCTGGAAGATCAATAGTGATATTGTTCTTGACTCGCCACAGTTTTAATAAAAATGGATTTTTTCAGAAAACGGTAGTGGGAGTATGGTAGAACTGAAAGTGATTCCAGAACCGCAAACGATTACTAAAAATTTGATAAGAACCTAAAGATTCAATATGGTTTGACATTCCATTGGCCACTCCGCAGATAAGGTGGGTAACCTCAGGCACTCGAGAGGTACTTCGGTATGCTCAAAGACGGTGACAGGGAGATTCTTATTTATCCAGACTTGCCATTGCTATTGTTCCAGACTGTGAGACCCGGCAGGAGGATGAGTATAGCGTCGTTCTAAACAAGCTTTAGAAGTGCACGTGTATATGATTCTGCCAGAGGGTTGTCGTAGTCAGTGGGAGCAGCGGAAGCATTGGTGGACAAGTGGCTTATGTCTATTAAGAGACTAAAGCAGATGTAGCGGAGATGGATCATCTATTTCTGATATGACAGTCATAGGTTTGACTTCATCAGAATAGGGGATGGATCTGTTAAGAAGGTAGTAGGGTGTGATGTCCTGGTATTTGGATGACATACACAGAGTAGGAAGTGAAATTCCTATACTACGGTCAGTTATACTTTGGTTGTCACACAGTGGTTTCTCCACAAAGGATATGGATATTATATCAGACATTCTGGTTACTAGATCTATGGTTTTAGATCTAGATTTGGGTAGTTTCCCAATCTGGGTACTTAAACAGCATTCTAAAAGTATTTAGAATCGACGACTCCTGGCACGGTAGTGTACCTGCAGGTGATGGAGTCACCCTCTCTAAAGGTGTCTTATAGACTAAAGAGGAGAGGGATGTGCATGATTGGCAGATCACTTACTTAGGCAATTGAGTCAATCATGAGATGTCAAGTACCACACCAGATGTTGTTTTTGCACGAGATGCAATAAGTTGATATTAATCTAATCCTGGAGAAACATTAGGAAGCAGTTTTAGAACATAAGTGGATGTTCTAGGGATATGATAACGACGGCCTCATTCGGGAGACAGTTATCATTCCAGGCTTCCAAGGTGACCTGGATGACAGAGTGACTGTCAGAATTATAGTTTTCCCTCTGACGAGGGGCAGTGTTTTGGACAGGTGATCCAAGCGGACACTGAGGGAGGCATTACGCGGGATTCTGATTAAGTTCAGTTGACGATACAGTCTAAGAAGTTTGGATTTGGAGTTCATTTATGAACTAGGTCCCATCAGATATCTAGACATATTCTAAGACAGGTATTGCTCTTTTCGGGAGATAGGTTTCTCCACGAACTTGAGATTATGAGAGACATAGAAAGAAACATTAGGGCGGATCCACTCACTGAGGCTATTCCTCGAACGCAATAGTTTCGCAAACGGGTTTTATGAGACTGATTAGTAGAAGAGTTGGGTGTTCGGTATCACACGGGCTGTGAGTATGCAACATCGCAATAATTAGCCTTGAGTGCAAGTGGGAGATTGTTGGATATAGTGCCCTCAGAGTCAATTATTGGATCACAGGCACGTGATTGCAATGATTGAGGAAGGACCTATGCCGGTAGGACAGTCTTACTCAAGATGATAGTATGCTATCTGGTTTATCTTTATCATCGTGTACTGCTTTAGGTGACCTTACAGGTCACTATTGCGCGTTGATAGAGCCCTTACGATTCTTGCTTGACGGCCAGCAGTATGATGGCGATCATATACGTGGGAGCTGGGGTCTATAAGCACATCCTTAAAAGGTCCCTAGTCGTGGGAGTTTTCGAGACAGGGTATCGATACTCCAGAGTAGACTAGTGTATACAGTCGAGACCCCGACAAGGGGCGGTGGCCGGTCTCATAAGCCACTGGTGTCAGTTGGTTCACCTAAGATGTATACAGGTGCTCATTGGGTTATGAGTACACCGGACAGGACTCGCCGGGAACATGCTGGTTGGTCTTATACCTGACGTCAGATAGCAGTTCCCTGGTGACATGTGTACAGGTTAGTTCATCGACCTGAGATCGTCATTTGTCTCGTATGAGTTCCCACTGTACTTTGATTACTACCCTACCACGTCTCAAAGGAGTCGTGCAAACAGGTTTTAGTTGGGTACAGTCCCGAGCCACATGGAGGCAGTGAGCGGATCTGCAGGGGTTCGTCTCTCCCGGTATTGGGGGTGAGGTCGCGCTGTGTCTAGGAGAGCCATTACACGAAGTCCTTGGCCAAGGCAGGAGATTTACTGGTAGGTATTCCAGTAGTATCTCAGGGTGTTCTGGGCTGCACTCCGACATGACTTATACCGCTTTTGGGGGTCTGACTTTTACCAACCCCCTAGGCCCGCCATGCGATGGTCATAGAAGAACGGACCGGACTGTACGGATATTGTCACTGACATGCTCAGTAGGGTGTTAGGATGAGTTCGCTCATCGACGTCCCTTTTGGTCAATACCTAGTAGCCCGTTACGTATGGCTAATACCTCTGACGTGCTAGTGGTTAAATCCACAGCCAAAGTATTGACGAGTCTTTAGAGTCCCCCACAGACAATTTCTCAAGTTTCGGGCGAAACGCTGTAGAGGCTGTATGGAGATATGGCAGGGTTCGATCATATACGTGCGGTATTGCACGGATCATGATCGGACGGATAATACTAGCGGGCTTTGGTTTAAGCCGGATCCTAGTATTGTACAGTGTAGATTTTGTCTCTTTGCATTTGTATTCGGTCGGAATACAAATGCGGGTATGTATATACAGTTGCGGGGTTTTCCTATAATTTATTACGGGATCAGTTTTTTGAAGTTGCCAGTTTGCATTCTGTTTCGGTCATTTTTCCTTTGTTTCTTTCCTTGGCTGAAAATTGATGGGAGGGGGTTATTTGCAAATGTGCAATTAATCATGGAGAAGACTTTTTGTGGCTCATGATGGTTCTCATGATGGTTCTTGTATATGATGATTTTTTGTGCATCATTACTTATGGAGATGGGTTATTGTTTTGACTTGTTTGTGATCATTGTTTATCATCATTACCTACCTTTTCTTATGATCACCTTGCACTAGCTTGTGCTCACCCCCCCTTGACTTTTCTCCCTCCTCTTCTCATGACGGGGCCGGCCACACTTGTAGGGGCTGTCCAAAATTTTAGTGAGGGGATTTTGTTCTCATTTTGCTTGCAAAAGTTCCTTAGTTCATCAAAAAGCTTACATCTCCTTTCCCACTTCCAAATGGCAACTTCACACAACCCCATGAGACAAAACCATTCTACACTTAGCCTAAAGCATTCTTGGACACGTCGGCTCGCCAACTTCGTGCCCGAGTTGCCTCGGTCCAGAGATGGGAGCCCGTAAAAGAACCCGACGATGTGGTGCCCTTTCCGACGGGGAGATGAAGACCGGAGATTCCGCGAGGAGATCGGGATGGAGGCCGAAGACCGAAGGACACGGATCGCTCGGTATAGCTTTCTACCCATTCTCTAGTTTGCTAGCATTAGGTTAATGGCCCGATCCGAGTTTTTAGTACGCGGTAGCGCCGTTTTTAAAAGTTAAAGAAAAGTATCGTTTCCGTATTTTGGCCTCGGGATGACGGTCGGGGCGCTGCCGTGCACTTACAATGCCCTTGACCCATGCCCTACCAAATTAACAGCACACCCTATGCCCACGAAATGTGCATATCACCAAGCCAAAAGATTCAAACATTACTCACAAATATCCCTTAAAATATTAAACTAAATATTTTAAAACGGAAGGGAAAAAATTGGCAACTTCAAAAAGTAATCTTGTAACGCATTACAAGAATACCCCTTGTCCGTATATACATACCCGCATCCGTATTCCGACAGAATACGAATACAACGAGACAAAAGTATTCCAACACAATATATTACTAGGATCCGGCTTAAACCAAACCCCACTAGTAATATCCGTACGAAACATGACACGTGCACAAGTGCATGTGTATGTTCGAACCCTGCCATAAATCCATACGGCCTCTACAACGTTTCGCCCGAACTTGGGAAACTTTCTGTAGGGGACTTTAATGACTGATCAATACACTGGCACTGGGTTTAACCACAAGCACGTCAGTGGTACTAGCTGTACGTAACGGTTGCCCATGTATTGACCGGAAGGGACGCTGATGAGCGAACTCATCCAGAAAACCCTACTGAGCCTGACAGTGACAATATCCGTACAGTCCGGTCTGTTCATCTATGAGTATCGCATATCAAATCTAGGGGGTGGATAAATTCAGACCCCTACTAACGCGATAATTCATGTCGGTATGAAACCCATCACCACTTGAGAAACTACTGATCCTAGATCGGTAATTCTCGACTACCTTGGCCAAGGTTTTCTGGTGATGGCCACCCGTGCACTGTGCGACATCAACCCCCAATACCGGGAGAGACAAATCCCCGACGATCCGCTCACTGCCTCCATGTGGCTCGGGACTGTACCCAACTAAAACCTGTTTGCACGACTCCTTTGAGCCGTGGTAGGGTAGTAATCAAAGCACAGTGGGAACTCACACGAGACAAATGACGATCTCATGTCGACAGACTAACCTGTACACATGTCACCTAGGAACTGCTATCTGACAATAGGTATAATACCAACTAGCAGGTTCCCGGCGAGCCCTGTCCGGTGTACTCATAACCGAATGAGCACCTGTATACATCTTAGGTGAACTAACTGACACCAGTGGCTTATGAGACCGGCTACCGCCCCTCGTCGGGGTCTCAAACTGTATACACTAGTCTACTCTGGAGTATCGATACCTAGTCTCGAAACTCCCACGACTAGGGACACATTAAGGATGTGCTTATAGACCCCAGCTCCTACGTATATGATCTCCATCATACTGCTAGCTGTCAAGCAAGAATCCTATGGGCTCTATCAACATGTACATGATGATAAATACAAACCAGATAGTATACTATCATCTCGAGTAAGAATGTCCTACCGGTATAGGTCCTCCCTCAATCATTGCAATCACGTACCTGCGATCCAATAATTGACTTCGAGGGCACTATATCCAACAATCTCCCACTTGCACTTAAGGCTAATTATTGCGATGTCGCATACTCACAGCTCGTGTGATACCGAACATCCAACTCCTCTACTAATCAGTTTCACAAAGCATGTTTGTAAAACTATTGCGTTCGAGAAATAGCCTCAGTGAGTGGATCCACCCTGATGTTTCTTTACATGTCTCTCTTAATCTCAAGTTCGCGGAGAAAGCCATCTCCTAAAACGAGCAATACCTGTCTTAGAATATGTCTGGATATCTGATGGGACCCAGTTCACAAATGAACTCCAAATCCAGCAAACTTCTTAGACTGTATCGTCAACTGAATTTAATCAGTATCCTGCGCCACGCCTCCCTCAGTATCCGCTTGGACCACCTGCCCAAAATACTGTGTCACGACTCGAAAGTACGGAACATGACCGGCACTTAAACTACGAACGTCTCGAGGCGTACGTAATCTAAGTAAACCGAAAACCCAGAAATCCAAACCAAGAAAATAGTAGAGTGCAGGAAAAACAACTTAAAGCAAGTAATTTCAATAGCATAAGCCGAATTATGCGGTTTTTAAAATATCAAAAATTTACTGAAAATTTCGGCAGAGTCTCCTTTGTAAATACTGGCCCCCAAACGGGACACAACATGAATAGTATACGAAATCAAGAAAAGGGCATCCCCAAGCGGGAGCTAGCTCTTCGTCAATCGACGGTCACAACCACACAAACAATATAATATACAACGCCAACGGCGAGGATCAAAACTCAAAAGGAAACTCAAAACCACCAGAAAAATAACGAGCGACCCTAAGGTCGAAAGAATAACCAACACTGGTCTCTATCTCAAAAATACATGTTCGGTTGATGGAATTCTAGATACAACAGAATAATGATATACAAGATAAATAATGGGGGTATGATACAAGTAAACCTACCTACTAGCAAATCACCCGAATGAAACTATGCCCGCAAAGCCGTAATGAACCTGTACGGCAACCTGCAAGAAACTGGGGCACAACGGGGGTGAGTTGCCAACTCGTGAATAGAAAAATATCTACGCAGAGAAATCGCATAAATAACGCAATCCTAGGTCAAAGATCATAATATATCCTCAAATATATGTATAACAGGCAGCCTATGACAATGTCTAGGGTAATATCTATCCCGAGTGTAAACTCATGTGCCCGTGTCAGTGCCTCAGGTAGCAATATATCATATGAATGAGGTATGAATGCATGAAAACAGAATACATGTAAATGAAGAAACTGTTTTCATAAATTAGTGAGATTTCCTTCATATTTTAAACTGAGGTATCATAATTAAAATCAGTATCAACAGTGTCTAGCATCGACACAAAACATAAATCTCACTGTCTCGAAATATCAATGTCTCAATCTCAATATCTAGGGCGCCGTCAGTCCAGACCGGCCCCTACCATCCATCTCAAGACCACGACGGTATCCTCCGGATATCCGACGCGTCGGGTAATATCACCGGTAGGTAGTGCTCCCCAGCCAGGCTCAACGTCAACACCACATTCCTTTTGCCCCGGGGTACCATACCGGGCCCACCATGTACCCGTGACGGTTCCTCCACTCCTCGACACGGATCTCCAAAACCACAGCAAACTCATGGTGGACGACACTTTACATCACTAGAAAACCGCAACATTTTATATTTTAAAAGATCATAAGTTGTAAATTTTGCGGCTTTCCCCGAAATCAAGAAATATCATAAATCTCAAGAAATCATCACAAGTGCATATGTCAATGATAATGAACTAGGCATGAACAACTGAATAACAGTATGCATGAAGTGGTAGGTAATAACTACAATGTCTAATATGGCATATAAGGGAAGTACACTAATATCATGTCAACACTACTAGCTAACAATCTAAGTCAAGCAATTATATTCTCTAAAGTGTACGTGACATGACAATTACCGATGAAGATGTGTGTGAGCCGGCAAGTAGGTGTACGTGGTACATACGCATCATCGGTAATGGTGCGGGTGTCCTAACAGCATGATATCAATAATGGAATATGCAGCAAAATAAATATGCGAGGCAGAGCGAACAGCAATAATGTGCGGGAGCTGAATACTAGACACAACGATAACTAATCTGCAATAATCTAATATAAGTCCTACGAATGGTGCCTTTTGAAATAACACGAATCATGGGGTTTTGAAAATAGGGGCTACGGTGTTTTTATGAAAAGATACGTCGTTTTTGAAATATCCGTAGATTCCCTTGAGCTGTCTTTAAAAATGCCCACGATTCGTTAGTTTTTTTGAAATAGGTAAGAAGTCTAATCTAATCTAACAACTACACTAAACTATACGACTGAACTACAAGCTGAACTACAGGTAAGGAAACCGCCTATCATCTGAGTCGATACATATACATACCTGTATATGTATAGTCGGTGATCTCGCCTCAATAATATTATATCCGATACCATATCTATAATCAGGCATCCCAAGTCAAGAGTGCGGATCAATCATCAATATAGCTCGTACGTAAATCCGTCGTACGGCATCCCAATCTGGGTACGGGTCAATATCACATTCATCATACTATTCACCTGGTATCCTCTTTATCAAATATCATGATCGGGGTACTGATCTACGTCTAGTACCATACTGATACCGCCTACGTATGCATGGACGTGTGTGAAACACTACGTCAAGGACCCGCTACAACGTCATGTCGTATCTAAGATACGAACCCTGCTATATCACCGATCTCACGGCCTCAAATCAAATCTCATCGACTCGACTCAATCCCAAGTATCATCCTCAATCCGTATGTGAACACATAGTCCCATACCCATGTGAACACATAACTATAAAGAATCCCATGAGCACATATCAATAGGAATGTATGCAAGTATGTATGTGTGTATGTGTGTGTAACACTACCCTAGGGTTCGCAACACTAAAAATAGTCCAACACACCAAGTATCTATATCATCAATAATATCAAACAAATTATAGTCAAAATATATATATATGTGTGTATACGTATTCGTATACATCACCACGAACTGCGGGGGTGCTATACGCCATCCACCCGACTTCTCCCCGTAGATATAAATCTACTCACCTGGTCCTCGCTCGCCGGTGCCGACGTCGCCACGCGCTTGCTTGTCGTCTCGAAGTCCACGTGGGGGTACCTACATATCATAACGCACCATATCGCATTAAAACTAAATTCGAGATCGAAACGGCATACGAAAATCAAATCGGCACGCGTATCACGCATAGGTCCAAACCTATCGCCTACGCATGCAAGAATAGTAAAACCAACCCTCGATGTCGATGTACAAACGTCAAACCATCGAGAAAAATCCAATCACACTCATTTGCACATTCACGAACACTAATTTTAATATAAACTAGGTTAAAACTCACAAAAACCCCATTTTCACTTAAAAAGTCATTTTTCCGAAAATCTAGCAAGCACAATTCGCCGTTTTGTACAAAACATGATGTTTAAATGAAAGTAGCGGCCAATATACTTATTAAATATCTTAAATAAGTCGTATAAACAATTTCCGGAATTTAATCTCATTAAATTCCAAAAATCCTAATATTCTAGTTTACAAAAATACCCTTTTTTAACAATTTCAAAGCAAAAATGTACAAACTACAATCTAGCTTAGATTTGCATGATCCAAAGCATTAAACCACACTTAATAAAGTTAATGAAGCCAAGAAAACCCTAATCACATTTTTAATCCCAAGAATTTAACAAATTTCAAAAACCTAGTAAGCAATTAGCAAATTAACACAATTTTTCAAGTAACAACTTGTAATTAACAACTAGATTAGTTTTCTACAAAACTAATTATGTTAAACCACTTCACTAAACCATGCACAATCAAACACAACTCATTTCCACAACAAACCCTAACTTGAAATCCAAAACTTGCAATTAAACTCACATATCCAAGTTAACACTTAATTTAAATTAGCTTTAAGAAACAAGTAACAATTTAAGCAAAAAGTTTTAGAATTATACCCAAAAATATATGAAGGTCCACAAGCATCCATGGCCTCCCAAAATGCTCTCTTTTCACAAGGATCCATGCTATACGGGCTAAGCTAAAATGGGTAGGAGTCGGATTTGGGTTTAGATTTGAATTTGCATGGATTTTGAAGTGATTTGTGGATTTTTTTGATGAAGAAAAGAGTGGGATTTGGGGGGGCTGCTGCTGTTGGGAAGGGGAGAATTTCGGCCAGAAATGGGAGTGAGGAGAGAGAGGGAGGTAGAGAAAATACAAAGGAGGAAAGTCCAAGTCAACATAAAGTCAAAAGTCCACCTAATTCATCCATTTTCTTTTCTTTTCTATCATTTCTTTTCCTTTGAAATTCAAGTGGGGAAAAAATGGGGGCTGCTGAATTTGGCTAAGGGGAGGAGTAAATGGGGGTGTGTGGGTGTGGGTACGGATGTGGGGTGATGAAAAATGATAAAAACAATACCCCAAACATCCATTTACGCTAAAAAAAAGCCTTTTTTTCTTCAATAATTTCTAAACCGTTTTGGCAAATGTTTTCATTCCAAAAACCACATGATAAAATTTTATTTAATGTTTTATGATGAACAAAATTTGTTTCAACTCATTCCAATTTGTAATTTTCCCTAATTAAATGTATTAGTGACGGCTTAAAATAATAAAAAAATAAAAAAATTTCAGAAAATTTGAAATTTCACCAGTGGCTCAATAAACACCAAATAATAGCAATTACATAGCTAGAATATGTATATTTAATTTTTATAATAAGATATTTGTATTTTGACTTTTTACAGAAAACCCCTTTATTTTACCGAATTTTTTTGAAATTTCACCGAAACGATTTTCAAAACGCTACATACTGCCCCTTGTCAAAGGGGAAACAATAACTCTGACAGTCTCTCTGTCATCCAGGTCATCTTGGAAGCCTAGAATGATAACCGTCTCCCGAAGGATACCGCCGTTATCAAATCCTTAGAACATTCTCTCATGTTCATAAACCGCTTCCTAACTTTTCTCCAGGATTGGATTAATATCTTAATTTATTGCATCTAGTGCAAAAACAACATCTGGTGTGGTACTTGACATCTCATGATTGACTCAATTGCCTAAGCAAGTGATATGCCAATCATGCATATCCCTCTCTCCTTTAGTCTGTAAGACACCTTTAGAGAGGGTGACTCCATCACCTGCAGGTACACCACCATGCCAGGAGCCGTCCATTCTAAAATACTTTTAGAATACTGTCTAAGTACCCAGATTGGGACACTTCCCAAATCTAGATCTAAAACTATAGATCTAGTAACCAGAATGTCTGATATAATATCCATATCCTATGTGGAGAAACTACTGTGTGACAACCACAGTATAACCGATCGTAGTATAGGAATTTCACTTCCTAATATGTGTATGTCATCCAAATACCAGGACATTACGCCCTACTACCTTCTTAATAGATCCATCCCCTATTCTGATGAAATCAAAACCTATGACTGTCACATCAAAAATAGATGATCTATCTCCGCTATATCTGCTTTAATCTATAAATAAACACAAGCTACTTGTCCACTATGCTTCCGGTGCTTCCGCTGACCACAACAACCATCTGGCAGAGTCATATAGACATGCACTTCTAAAGCTAGTTTAGAACGACGCTATACTCTTCCTCCTGCCGGGTCTCATAGTCTGGAACAGCAGTAGTGTCAAGTCTGGGTAAACAAGAACATCCCTGTCACCGTCCTTGAGGCTACTGGAGTACCTCTCGGGTGCCTGAGATTACCCCCCATATCTGCGGAGTGGCTAATGGAATGTCAAACCTGATTGAATCTTTAGGTTCTATTAAATTTTCAGTAATCGTTTGCGGTTCTGGAATCACCTCAAGTTCTACCATACTCCCATTTCTGTTTTCTGGGGAAAAAATCCATTTTACTAAAACTGTGGCGAGTCAAGAACAATATAAATATTGATTTTCCTGATGGTAGAAAGTTAACCCTCGTCAAAGCCCGGGCTAACCCACAAACAGCCATTATTGAAACGCGTCTTGAGTTTATCCAGATTCTGGTTTTAAGCATCAGCCGGAAAACTCCCTATACCTTAACATCGCTAAGATATAAATTGATTCTATATATATATAAACAAAAGCACTAATTTAATTGGAACCACATTCAAATCATGCAACTGTCTCCAGTGCATGTCAACTAAATGGAGAGAGGCCGATCAGCAATACTCAACATAGGAGTGAGTCCAATTATGAGTAACCTGAAAGATAAACAAGTTTCTCAAAACCATTACTATCAATTGAATACCTCATACAAGTATCTACATCTTCGATCACCTTGAAGAATCCCGATACTTGCGACACCTGGTTCTTTACTTTATTCTTATACCTATAACTTCTCAAACTTGGACCTTGTATTTCTACGAAACACTTGTCCAAAACTTGAGAAGTCATAAGTAAACAGAATATAGTACGAGAACCAACCTCTTTGTCCTAATGGACACTGGACAACATACAATACTTTGTGTAAGTCCCCTGAGTTTAATAACTCAAACCCTGTGCGTCGTAAGTTGAAAACTGTGCCCAGACGATTTCCTCAAATATCACCAATTACAACGAATTCCGATATAATGAAGATGATCACCTAATTCCCAATAATTTACTCTCACTCATCATCTGTAAAACCATACAGATGTGAGAATCAAACCTGGTAAATACATACCCTGGAGCAAGGGCCTAATTGGGAAATCAGTTTTTTATTAACAATGCACAGTGAAACTGAAACATGAAAATGTTTCGAAAGGGTATCCGGGTATTCGTAGTAATGCCTCTTCCATTATCCAGATTCATGACTGTAACCGTGTATTTCGTTGCCATCTCTCCAAATCCCTTTATTTATCTTTAGTCATTACCTTCTGTACACCATTGTTAATGTAAGTCCACGTTGCCCACCCCGGTACTTGCGGGGAGGCAGAAAACGGAATAAAAATCAAATTGTTATCAACTTAGGCAATATGGACTAGACAAAGAAGGATCTTTGCTAAACAAAAACAAGCTAAAGCTAACTAGAAACTAGCTAAGTGTTAGAAGGGTTATACCTAGGGCTTTATGTCCTTCTCTCCTTGCTCCTTGGAGTAGTGGAAAGAGGTCACCTTTGTCGTCTTCTCACGTCGAAGAAAGATCCACCCGAAAGCCTCAACCTTTGGCTTCAACTCCAAGCTAGAAGTAACTAGGGTGCAAGAAGTGCTAATCCTTGAACCCTAGATGAGAGTAGAGATTATCAAGAAGGGGTTTTTCTCAAGCTCAAGTGTTTCTCAACACATGAGAGGGGAGAGCTTGAGGGAGAGGAAGAACAAGAGAGAGAAAGTAAATAATAGAATGAGAGAAAATATAAAGCATTCTCTCATATATGTGTGAATTATTGTAATTAGATAATTAGCTAGATAATTGTCATGGTTAATCAAGACATGACCATTATCATTTCATTTTTAATGCAATTTGCAAGGATCAAAGAGCATCTTCCAAATGAAATGATGATGGTCAAAGTGTCAACCTAGGTCAACAAGTCAAGGAGGTCAAATGGTCAACAACCATAACCATGCACAATTATTTAAACTAATATCAATTAACCATAATACACACATAACCATTAGGGTTAATAAAATGACAATGGTCATTAACCCTAATCAAAGTCCTCTCCCTCTGTCTCAAGCAACTGTGCATACGCACCCGTATTCGTGATCCGAGGAACACGAATACAAAGAGATAAAATCAATCCCAAATCATATACTAGGATCTGGCTTAAACCAAAGCCCGCTAGTATAAGCTGTCCGGACAACAAACGTGCACAAGTGCGCGGATGTGAATGAACCCTGTCGCAAAACCATGCGACCTCTACTCATTTTGCCTAAAGGCGAATAGCTCTCTGTGTGGGACTCTAAAGACTCGACACTACGCTGGCAGTAGGTTTAACTACAGACCGCAAGCGGCACTAGCTGTACGTAACGGTCCCCAGGTAGATGCCGATAAGAAGACTGACGAGGTGAACCCCATCTGAACTCCTACTGAGCCTGTATGTGACAGTCTCCGTACAGTCCGGTCTGTTCGTCTGATACATCGCATGGCGGGCCTAGGGGGCGGTGAACGTCAGTCCCCTAATAGCGGTACAAGTCGTGTCGGAGTGTAGCCCAGAACACCCTGAGATAATACTGGAAACCTACCAGTATATCTCGCTTGCCCTGGCCAGGGACTACTCGTGTAATGGCTCTCCTGGACACAGCGCGATGTCAACCCCAATACCGGGAGAGACGAATCCTGTCTAACCGTCACTGCCTCCAAGTGCTTCGAGACTGCACCCAAAAACTACCTGCTTGCACGACTCCTTTGAGCCCTGGTAGGGTAGTAATCAAAGTGCAGTGGGAACACACTCGAGGCGAAGTGACAGTGTCAAGTCAGCGGACTAAGCTGTACTCATGTCACCTGGGAACTGATAACTGACGATAGGTATAATACCAACCAACAGTTCCCGACGAGTCATGTCCAGTGTGCTCATAACCTAACGAGCACCTGCATACTATCTCAAGTACGACGTACTGACGGCTGTGGGACAAACCGTCTCCCACGCTGGGATGATAAGCGCATACGCTAGTCTACTCCGGAGTATCGATACCCTGTCTCGATAGTCCAACGACTAGGGACCTGTATAAGGATGTGCTTATGGATTACCCAGCTCCCACGAGTGTGAGCGCCATCACAACGCTGGTAAGCAAGCAAAGATCCTAAGGGCTCTACTAATATGTATATCAGCGATATGCTAAAAGAAACACATGCACATATTAAAGCAGAGACAAACCAAGTAGCATACTACCATTTCGAGCAAGATTGTATATACAACTGTGAATATCCCAAGCTTCCATCAAGTAATATACAAACTAATATGATACAGTAATGGCCTCTAGAGCATATACACTAACAATCTCCCACTTGCACTAAGGCTATGTACTGGCTTATCGAAGACCTATCATCTCGATCAGCCGCTCGAACTGAGTCTGGGGTAGGGCCTTCATGAGTGGATCTGCAGTGTTGTTCTCCGTATTTACTCTATTCACCTCGATCTCCTGGCGATCTATGATCTCCCTGATCAGGTGGTACCGCCTCAAGATGTGCCTGGACTTCTGATGGGACCTGGGTTCCTTCGCTAAAGCTATTGCGCCGTTTTTGTCGCAATATAGCGGTATTGGATCAACAATGGTAGGAACCACCTGAAGCTCCGTGAGGAACTTCTTCATCCAGACAGCTTCCTTTGCGGCATCGCAAGCAGCTATGTACTCCGTTTCCATAGTTGAGTCAGCAACGGTCTCCTGTTTGGAACACTTCCAACACACCGTCCCTCCATTGAGGGTAAAGACATAACCCGACGTGGACTTGGAGTCATCCTTGTCACTCTGGAAGCTGGAGTCAGCAAAGGACTCAAGCTGGAGGTCTTTTCCGCCATACACCAAGAACATCTCCTTAGTCCTTCTCAGGTACTTGAGAATGTTCTTTACCGCTATCCAGTGTTTCTTCCCTGGGTTCGACTGATACCGGCTTACAACGCTCAATGCGTATGCTACATCTAGTATGGTACACAACATCGCATACATTATAGAGCCTACTGCAGAAGCGTAGGGTATAATAGACATGCGATCCCTCTCCAAATCAGTCTTGGGAGACATCTCTTTGGAGAGGGTGATCCCGTGACAAGCCGGTAGATTACCGCGCTTGGAATCTACCATACTGAATCTTTTCAGTATGGTGTCGATGTACCTTGACTGTGAAAGTCCCAACATCCTCTTAGATCTATCACGATAGATCTGGATCCCCAGAATGTAGTTGGCATCGCCCAGGTACTTCATGGAGAACCTCTGTGACAAGAATCCTTTGACTGACTGTAGCATAGAAATATCATTTCCTATTAGGAGAATGTCATTCACGTACAAGACGAGGAATACCACAGTTCTCCCTACAATCTTACTGTAAATGCATGGTTCATCTGGGTTATTGACGAAGTCGAATTCTTTGACAGTATCATCAAAGCAGATGTTCCAACTCCGCGATGCTTGCTTAAGTCCATAGATGGACTTTAGCAACTTGCACACTCTACCGCTGCTCCCACTCTGATTGAATCCCTCCGGCTGATCCATATAGACGCACTCTTCCAAATTTCCATTTAGGAAAGCCGTCTTTACGTCCATCTGCCAGATTTCATAATCGTGGAAGGCAGCAATGGCAAGGAGGACCCGAATGGATTTCAGCATAGTCACTGGAGAAAAGGTCTCGTCATAGTCCAAACCAGGTCTTTGACGAAAACCCTTTGCAACAAGTCTAGCTTTATAGGTCTCAACCTGCCCATCTACACCAATTTTCTTTCTGAAGATCCATTTGCAGCCTACGGGTTTTACCCCTTCTGGAGCAAAGTCCAAAGTCCAAACTTTGTTGGTGTACATGGACTCCATCTCGGCCCGCATTGCATCCAGCCATTTTACCGAGTCGCCGCTCTGGATGGCTTGCTGGAAGCTAGTAGGCTCACCATAATCCATGGTGCAATCCTCTCTATCCCCGTCTATGAGAAAACCGTAGTATCTCTCGGGCGGATGAGACTGCCTACTACTCCTGCGGAGTGGCGCTGGGATGTCCGGTTCTCTTGAAACTTCTGGTTCTTCCAAGCTTTCAGTAATAGCTTGTGGTTCTGGAATTTCTTCCAGTTCTATTGCGCTCCCACTTATCTGATTTTCTAAAAATTCAGTTTCCAAGAAGTGGGCATGCTGAGAAACAAAAACCTTTTGTTCTTCTGCGGAATAGAAAAGATACCCCCTGGAGTTCTTTGGGTATCCCACAAACTTACACAGTACTGAGCGTGCCTCGAGCTTGTCCGCATGCTGCTTTTTTACAAAAGCTGGACATCCCCATGTCTTAAGATACTTAAGACAGGGTTTCTTCCCACTCCACATTTGATATGGGGTGGTAGGCACAGTCTTAGTTGGAGCCTTGTTCAAGAGATATGCAGCTGTTTCTAGCGCATAACCCCAGAAGGATCGCGGCAACTCAGCCTTACTCATCATGGAACGAACCATATCCAATAGGGTTCGATTCCGCCTTTCCGATACACCGTTGTGTTGTGGTGTGTATGGAGGAGTAAGCTGAGAGAGAATTCCGTTCTCTTTTAAGTAGCCCAGAAACTCGGCACTTAAGTATTCACCACCTCGATCAGATCTCAGTGTCTTGATACTTTTGCCTGTTTGTTTTTCAACTTCATTCTTGCATTCTTGAAATTTCTCAAAGGCCTCGGATTTGTGCTTCATCAAGAAGACATGCCCATACCTAGAGAAATCATCGGTGAAAGTAATGAAGTATGAATAACCACTTCGCGCATGTGTAGACATTGGACCACACACATCACTGTGTATGAGTCCCAA
Source organism: Agapanthus africanus (assembly GCA_030015575.1). Taxonomy (NCBI): domain Eukaryota; kingdom Viridiplantae; phylum Streptophyta; class Magnoliopsida; order Asparagales; family Amaryllidaceae; genus Agapanthus; species Agapanthus africanus. The sequence continues at coordinate 137,083,313 of JASDDO010000026.1, forward strand.
GAGCTCGCTTGCTCTTTCTCCGTGTCCAGTGAACGGAGTCTTTGTCATCTTTCCCATGAGACAAGATTCACAAGTGGCATAAGACTGATACTCAAACGGATTCAAGTATCCCTCTTTATGTAACTTTGTCAACCGTGTCTCATTAATGTGACCCAGTCTACAATGCCATAAGAAAGCCTGATTTGCTTCCGGAGACTTTCTTTTAAGTGTGTTCTGGACACTGAAGATCTGAGCTTGATTCAATACGTATATACCGTTTTGTAATGTACCTGACCCAATCAGAACTTGATTTAGGTGGATGTTAACTACATCGCTTACAAAAGTAAAATCATATCCTTCCTTAGAAATTAAGGATACAGATATGATATTACATGTCGCACCTGGTACATAAAAACAGTTACGCAGAATCAATATCTGCCCAGTTGTCAGTCCTAGATGATATTCCCCTACGGATTCAGCATACATGCTCATTCCGTTAGCAACCCTGAGAGTCATATCACCTTTCCTGATAACCCTACGGTTTCTCAGAGCCTGTAACGAATTACAGATATGAGATCCTGATCCGGTATCCAATATTCAGGAAGTAGGGTTAACTGGCATACAGTTCTCTATTACAAACACACCCGAAACCAAAGCCACAACATGCTTCGAATTCTGGCTACTGGCTTTGCAAGCCCTGCAATCCTTCTGTCCATGTTCATTCCCGTAACAATAGGAACATCCCTCTTTTACTGCATCCATTCCTGAAACTTCTGCCCTTCTCTTTCTTTCTACTTCCCTGGTTTCCTTCAGGGTAGTAGGTAGAGACTGTTGAACTAAGTCAGCATCTGACCCGTTCTTCAACGTGGTCTTCAGGTCCGAGAGCTCAAAAGAGCTGGTCTCTGTAAGGACGTCCCCTACAGATAACCCGATAGCCAACCTCGCTGGAAGCAATTCGTTCGAGGTCTCATATCTTACGATACGAGATTGCTCTCCATATAAAACTTTGTTATGGAGGAAGATAGAAGCTGAGTCCATCTTCTCGTGCTGCCTCTGGTATATATCATCAACTGAGGCTAACACGAGGCACTTGGCTTTCGCACAGTCTTCTTCCGATGTCCTACGGATATTAATATCCGTGACAGGGGAAACTGGACCTGAGACGGCAGTGGTTGGATCAGTCAAGAGGTGTCCCAGCTTGTCCTGGGCAATGGACATCTGGACAGACCCTTGCCAGTCAAAACAGTCAGATTCAGTCATTTTATTATCTAGATGTAACCTAGGTGCGGTCATTGGGTCGCTGCAATTAAGAGAGAGAGAAGAAAACACTTAGCATGATACTCTTGCAAGTTTAGATTGGTTTTTAATTTATCTAAACAGGATGGCTCCCACTGTCTCTCGAATCCCTCCCCAAACCATAAAGGAATGATTAGTCAGGATCAATCTCACCGTACAATACTTGCTTAACCGTTCAGCCAGGCCAGTGTCGGTACTTCGAGGGAGGTTTTCCAACGCTTTCGCGAAGTTCCTTAATTAAGTAACCTCTTTTCCCTGTGGGCGTAGCCCCGCTAACACCTTTCTAGACACCTACTAGGTTTATAGTATTGATCGTTAAGTGAGAGTTTTTCCGAGGAGTAGCATATACTCACAGTAGGATCGGGGTCCAAATATCATCGCGTGATAAAACTGAAGGAATCCTACCAGAATCATCACACTCCAAATGGTATGCAGTGCTAGCAAGTTTCAGTACTTATGAAACTCCCGATGTGGATTTTTGCCCCATGCTCTTATGACCTTGACGAAGGTCAACAAATCATAAGTCACATGTCAAGTTCTACCCGTCATTATCCAGGTTAATTTGAACCCACCCGTACATACCCTTGACGAAGGTCAACAAGGTAGTACGACTGTCCCAAACCAACGCATCTATCTATGCTACATATGAACACCCAACAGCTACCAATCACTATGCCTTGACGAAGGTCAACAAACATAGCTTGAATACTATTGAATATCCATACGAAACGACGGAGGGCTACGAATGGTTTTGGCAAAACCGTGAACGTAGTGAACTTGATATAATCGATGGAACGAGATAGCTTTTAAAAGGAGTGGTTCAAGCTCCGCGTTTAAAAGTTTAGTTTTGAAAAGAACCGAGTGGTTTTCAAAATGTTCCAATCGACTTTTACTTGGTTTATTTTCTTGCATTAGTTCTTTTAATGCGTCCCATCATTTAATCCTATCATTGCAGAAAACAACCAAAATATGACGTACGCTTATGCCATTCGCATTCGCCACGGGGCCCCGTCATCACCCGTTAGGTTACTTAACTAACGACAGAGCGGGGGCTGGGCTAGCGCGGCTGTAAAACATAAGCAACGCCTAAATAGTTATCATATATAAATATATAGCAATGATAGACATTACAGATCACAGATGAATACATTGGATATACTAGGAATCCGCAATCCGTTCGAGCCTGCAACGAAAAGCGGATTACACGGTCGCGGTGAATAGCCAATACCCCACCCAAGACCCCTACGGGTGCGGCAAACTACCCGCCAAGTACCCGAAGCGAAGCAACCTCCCTCAACGCCGCGAGTAAGCCACTCGGCACTTCGAGATACCCGGTAGTTTGTGCACCCCCTCCATGGGTCTATCCTAGGAGCGAAAACAGTAAAAAGAATTATACAATGACGGCTACAACCCCGACCCGGTTGTGCGGCCATACAAATAATATTACAACAATTTACATATTACAATAAATGAAAGAAAAAGAAACACTCATCTCACATCCACCCCGGCTATTCACCCGCGACAATCCAACGCATTCATATACACATACCATCATCAAACACAAATCACAGATATGTATAACCCCGACTAATCGACATATAGCGATTATCCGACGTTCAATACATATAAACATCACAGATATAACCCTTATAGTCAAAGTGCAGTGAAGTTCGATAAAAATACGGATTTATAGGCCCCCAAAAACAAATTTCTATTCTGGAAAATCTGGGCACATATAAACCATCTTAAAAATCCCAAAACCAAGCCAGAAAAACACTGCACCAAACTCGACCCAGAGACGAGCCAAGACGGCCGCGGTTGCGCGGCAATAGCTTGCTATTGCCGCGGAACCGCGGCTCTTTGGTCGAATCTCTGGATCGTTTTTGGTGGCTTTCTTCACAAAACCCTGAGATGATTTTTGGAGTATGGCAAATTTTATTTTGAACAGAAAAAATTTTAACAAAAACTTAGGGTTTTGAAAACTCGGTTTTTCGATTTTTTTCGGTCGAACTTCCATACACTTTACTACCTAGCTAGTTTATATTTAGTTAGGCTCTGATACCACTGTAAGTCCACGTTGCCCACCCCGGTACTTGCGGGGAGGCGGAAAACGGAATAAAAATCAAATTTTTATCAACTTAGGCAACATAGACTAGACAAAGAAGGATCTTTGCTAAACAAAAACAAGGTAAAGCTAACTAGAAACTAGCTAAGTGTTAGAAGGGTTATACCTAGGGCTTTATGTCCTTCTCTCCTTGCTCCTTGGAGTAGTGGAAAGAGGTCACCTTTGTCGTCTTCTCACGTCGAAGAAAGATCCACCCGAAAGCCTCAACCTTTGGCTTCAACTCCAAGCTAGAAGTAACTAGGGTGCAAGAAGTGCTAATCCTTGAACCCTAGATGAGAGTAGAGATTATCAAGAAGGGGTTTTTCTCAAGCTCAAGTGTTTCTCAACACATGAGAGGGGAGAGCTTGAGGGAGAGGAAGAACAAGAGAGAGAAAGTAAATAATAGAATGAGAGAAAATATGAAGCATTCTCTCATATATGTGTGAATTATTGTAATTAGATAATTAGCTAGATAATTGTCATGGTTAATCAAGACATGACCATTATCATTTCATTTTTAATGCAATTTGCAAGGATCAAAGAGCATCTTCCAAATGAAATGATGATGGTCAAAGTATCAACCTAGGTCAACAAGTCAAGGAGGTCAAATGGTCAATAACCATAACCATACACAATTATTTAAACTAATATCAATTAACCATAATACACACATAACCATTAGGGTTAATAAAATGACAATGGTCATTAACCCTAATCAAAGTCCTCTCCCTCTGTCTCAAGCAACTGTGCATACGCACCCGTATTCGTGATCCGAGGAACACGAATACAAAGAGATAAAACCAATCCCAAATCATATACTAGGATCTGGTTTAAACCAAAGCCCGCTAGTATAAGCTGTCCGGACAACAAACGTGCACAAGTGCGTGGATGTGAACGAACCCTGTCGTAAAACCATGCGACCTCTACTCATTTTGCCTAAAGGCGAATAGCTCTCTGTGTGGGACTCTAAAGACTCGACACTACGCTGGCAGTGGGTTTAACCACAGACCGCAAATGGCACTAGCTGTACGTAACGGTCCCCAGGTAGATGCCGATAAGAAGACTGACGAGGTGAACCCCATCTGAACTCCTACTGAGCCTGTATGTGACAGTCTCCGTACAGTCCGGTCTGTTCGTCTGATACATCGCATGGCGGGCCTAGGGGGCGGTGAACGTCAGTCCCCTAATAGCGGTACAAGTCGTGTCGGAGTGTAGCCCAGAACACCCTGAGATAACACTGGAAACCTACCAGTATATCTCGCTTGCCCTGGCCAGGGACTACTCGTGTAATGGCTCTCCTGGACACAGCGCGATGTCAACCCCCAATACCGGGAGAGACGAATCCTATCTAACCGTCACTGCCTCCAAGTGCTTCGGGACTGCACCGAAAAACTACCTACTTGCACGACTCCTTTGAGCCGTGGTAGGGTAGTAATCAAAGTGCAGTGGGAACACACTCGAGGCGAAGTGACAGTGTCAAGTCAGTGGACTAAGCTGTACTCATGTCACCTGGGAACTGATAACTGACGATAGGTATAATACCAACCAACAGTTCCCGACGAGTCCTGTCCAGTGTATTCGTAACCTAACGAGCACCCGCATACTATCTCAAGTACGACATACTGACGGCTGTGGGACAGACCGTCTCCCACGCTGGGATGAGAAGCGCATACGCTAGTCTACTCCGGAGTATCGATGCCCTGTCTCGATAGTCCAACGACTAGGGACCTGTATAAGGATGTGCTTATGGATTACCCAGCTCCCACGAGTGTGAGCGCCATCACAACGCTGGTAAGCAAGCAAAGATCCTAAGGGCTCTACTAATATGTATATCAGCGATATGCTAAAAGAAACACATGCACATATTAAAGCAGAGACAAACCAAGTAGCATACTACCATTTCGAGCAAGATTGTATATACAACTGTGAATATCCCAAGCTTCCATCAAGTAATATACAAACTAGTATGATACAGTAATGGCCTCTAGAGCATATACACTAACAGTTAAGCTAAGTGGTTTTCTTTCTTCCCTACCGTTCGGTACCAGCCTATGGTTTGAAAGAAGACTATCCAATAAGCATAATAGGTGTACTCTCCTAATCCTAGGAGTACTCGCAATCTAAGAGAAGGTGATGATAAAAGACAACTGAATAAACCTTATTCCTATTTCTTCTGAACCAGAATCCATCCTCGAATAGGTTCCTTCGAGTTCGTATATAACCATACGATGGATTTATCCAATGGAAGTGGATGTTCGTAGTGATACGAGGTGTTCTAGAGAAATACAAAGGTGAAATAGGAGTGGCGATGAAAATACCTGGTTCGGTCGTGAATGATAGCAGTCGCATTTTACTTTGCCCTCCTTCTGATCCCTCTATATGTCTTTACTATTACCTTCTGCACACCCTACTTAGGCTAATTGGTTTTCTTCATTTCCTACTTTTCGGCACCTGCCTATGGTTTGGAAGAAGACTATCCAATAAGTATAATAGGTGTACCCTCTCCTAATCCTAGGAGTACTCACAAGCTGAGAGAAGGTAAAGAGAAAAGACAACCGAATAATCCTATTCAATCTCTCCAGAACCAGAATCCATCCTCGAAATGGTTCCTTCGAGTTCGTATATAACCATACGATGGATTTAACCAATGGAATTGGATGTTCGTAATAATACGAGATGTTCTGGAGAAATGCAAAGGGTAAAAGAAGGAGTGGCAACGATGTATGCAACTCAGACAATCCAAAAGCCAGTGTTTCAAGAAAGTTCAGTTAATTTGGTTACTAAGTTATAGTATAGGGTCGGTCCATGGTCGCAGTTAAAGAGAGAGAGAAAAGAAACACTCTGCGTGCACTCAAACCTAGATCAGAATAGTTAATCATTTTATCTAATCTGGATGGCTCCCACTGTATCCTCGAATTCTCCTCCAAACCTAAAAGGAGAATTAGTCGGAATCACCCGAGAAGTAATCCTACTCATCAGTGGGAATCGGGATCCAACTATCATCGCATGATAACTTGATGGAAGCCACTCAAGTCACCACACTCCAGAAGGTATGCGCAAGCTTGGCAAGTTTCCTGTATGTTTGAAACTCCCGATGTGTGTTTTTACCCATAGGACCCAAGTGACCTTGACACGGTCAACAAATCAAAGAGTCCTAGCCAAGTTCAACCCGTCATTATCCAGGATTGCATTAAACCCACCCGTACGAGCCCTTGACACAGTCAACAAGGCCGCACGACTGTCCTAACCAATCGCATTAATATTCTACAAACAAGAACTACTTAGCTACCGCATACTATGCCTTGACACAGTCAACAAACGCAGCACGAATACTAAACAATACTTGTAAGAAATAACGGAGGGCTACGGCTGGTCTTTGGCGAAAAATCTTTAACGTAATGAACTTGATCTCGTTGAAGGAACTGGATAACTTTTTATAAAAATATGATTGCGAAAACTTTTTCTAAAGAGGTCACTCCCAGTGAAGGGATCTCGGCTCTTTCCTCGTCGAATAAGGTGCAGGATATTCCAAACTGAATATCACGATACAAAGCAAAAAGTAATCGACTATAGTGAAGTTATTACCCTGACGCAAACTTCTGCCCAAGGGGTCACTCCCGGTGAAGGGATCTCGGCCCTTGCCTCGTCGAATGAGGTGCTGGATATTCATAACCGAATACCACTGTGCAAAGCAAAAGAGAACGTCCTTGCAATAACATATTTTTGAAATTTTGGTTCCAACAATATCATATAGGTCTGTTTTATCCTTGCATTAATCAAAATCAACGCAGTCCCATCAATTAATCATACCAAAAAGGAACGAAAATAAAATGTACGTATATGCCATCCGCATTCGCCGCTGGATCCCGTCATCACCCGTTAGGTTACTTAACTAACGACAGAGCGGGGACTGGACTAGCGGGGTGCAAAACATATACAACATCTACTAGTATATATATCAATATATAATAATCGCTCCAGGCGTGATAAATGCAACATCACAGAAAAGTAATAAGCATCACAGAACAATACAGATAATCTAGGAGCCCCGGGTTTCATAGAGCCGCAAATGAAACCCGACGTTCCCCTGGTCGTGTGGATAGCCTGTGTAATGAAATCCTAGACCCCTACAAGTGCGGCAAGTTACCCGCCAAAGCCTGAAGCGAGGTAGCCCTCTTCAGCAAAGTGAATGGACCACCCAGCACTTCACGGAATCCGGTAACTTGAACACCCCTCATTGGGTCAACCTATACCCCCTACGAGTGCGGCGAATGGCCCGCCAATTCTAGAGTGAAGCCCCCTTCGTCTCAACGCTATGAGATGCGAGCCCGTTGCCCTCTAGAACCCGACTATCCGTGCACCCCACTGCGGGGTAATCCTAGTATAGAAAAGAAAATATATACAACGGGTATATCGACCCCAACCCGGTCGTGCCCCAAAAGAATAATATACAAACAGGCAGTGACGGCAGTCCACATATCGGACGCTCGCCCCGCAATATCAAATGTACAAATAAAACTAAACTGCACTACCATTGCACGCAAGCTATCCACCACGACAAATCCGCAACATCACAGCACAACACAGAATATCAACGTGAATGTCACGTTCGCAAACCCGTCTAAAAGAGCTATAGCAATTAGACAAGATTTACCGCTCGAATAACATTCACGGTCGCAGATAGAAATGTAATTTACTGCAAATTTTAAACAATGTTAGAAAATATCGACTTCGAAATAACCCCCGAATAGCCCCAAACAACTAGATAAATTCATATCAAAACAGGACTAAACTTGCAATACCACTGATCCAAAAATCTCACAACTCCACTCAAAAGCAAAACACACATTTGGGTGAAGAAAATGTGAAGTAAAAGAAATTCCTGTGAGGGAAAAAAAATGATGGCTGTTGATTTTCTTTAGAATGGAGATGTGAGAAGTAATGTTCTAAAGCCGAAAATAAATTTAAACAAAAAATTCCAGCCACACAATAAAAATGGCCACGAATTTTGGCCTGCACACCACTAATTTTAGGCCTGAGCACAACAATATAGGCCTGCACACAAAAATCAGAGGCCACCAAATTTTTTTCTCTATCACCAAAAAATTAAAAATTAAAAAATCATTGGTATTGTTTTGGGGTTGTTTCGGTTTCGATAAATTTAACATCATCTAAACAACTAATATGCGGTTAATGGGTTGGTTCTGATACCATATTGGGTTACGGCAGCGCCCCGGCCGTCAATCCGACGCCAAATGCGGAACAAAAACTTTTTACAAAACTCGGCGCTCGCGCAACCAAATACCTGGATCGTTCCATTAACCGTAAACTAGAAAACAGTAAAAGAGTTTGGAAAGATTATACCGATCGATCCGTGTCCTTCGGTCTTTAAGCCGCTCCCCTAGCTTGTTGTGGGTGCCCCGATGAAATCAGCTCTCCGGTTTCCTCGTTGAGGAGGCACCACGTCGTTGAATCTTTATACGGGCTCCCGCTTCGAACTGAAGCAACTCGGACATGAAGTTTGCTGGCCGACAAGTCCAAGGGTGAAGTAGAGAGAGTGTAGAATATTTTGTCTCAAAATACCCAAGTAATTGGGTGGAGATAAATGAAGTTGCCATGGAACTTTGATGATGTGAGCAAAGGATTTGCAAAGAGAGAATAAAAAATAAGCTTGGCCAATAATGGGCTCGGCCAGAACTTAGTCTTCTGGGGATTTTAGTGAGTGTGAAGAATGAATGAATTCTTCTCTGTGGATGATCAACTGGGAGGCGGGGGGGGGGGGGGGGGGGCGGGGGGGATTAAAATATAGCAACACAATAGTAAAAATTAACCCCACACAACCATTCCCAGCGTACTCCAAGATCAACTGGGGGGGCGAGGGGGGGGATTAAAATATAGCAACACAATAGTAAAAATTAACCCCACACAACCATTCCCAGCATACTCCAAGGCTCACCAACCCCCACCAAAAAAAACAGCTCCAACGAAAACCATAAATGCAAAAGAGATGAGTCATGCCCATGACCCATGCCCTGCCAAATTAACAGCACACCCCATGCCCACGAAATGTGCATATCACAAGCCAAAAGATTCAAACATTACTCACAAATATCCCTTAAAATATTAAACTAAATAATTTAAAACGGAAGCGAAAAAATTGGCAACTTCAAAAAGTAATCTTGTAACGCATTACAAGAATACCCCATGTCCGTATATACATACCCGCATCCGTATTCCAACAGAATACGAATACAACGAGACAAAAGTATTCCAACACAATATAATACTAGGATCCGGATTAAACCAAACCCCACTAGTAATATCCGTACGAAACATGACACGTGCACAAGTGCACGTGTATATTCGAACCCTGCCATAAATCCATACGGCCTCTACAACGTTTCGTCCGAACTTGGGAAACTTTCTGTGGGGGACTTTAATGACTCATCAATACACTGGCACTGGGTTTAACCATAAGCACGTCAGTGGTACCAGCTGTGCGTAACGGTTGCCCATGTATTGACCGGAAGGGAAGCTGACGAGCGAACTCATCCAGAAAACCCTACTGAGCATGACAGTGACAATATCCGTACAGTCCGGTCTGTTCATCTATGAGTATCGCATATCGAATCTAGAGGGTGGATAAATTCAGACCCCTACTAACGCGATAATTCGTGTCGGTATGAAGCCCATCACCACTTGAGAAACTACTGATCCTAGATCGGTAATTCTCGACTATCTTGGCCAAGGTTTTCTGGTGATGGCCACCCGTGCACTGTACGACATCAACCCCCAATACCGGGAAAGACGAATCCCTGACGATCCGCTCACTGCCTCCATGTGGCTCGGGACTGTACCCAACTAAAACCTGTTTGCACGACTCCTTTGAGCCGTGGTAGGGTAGTAATCAAAGTACAGTGGGAACTTACACGAGACAAATGACGATCTCAGGTCGACAGACTAACCTGTACACATGTCACCTAGGAACTGCTATCTGACAATAGGTATAATACCAACTAGCAGGTTCCCGGCGAGTCCTGTCCGGTGTACTCATAACCGAATGAGCACCTGTATATATCTTAGGTGAACTAACTGACACCAGTGGCTTGTGAGACCGGCCACCGCCCCTCGTCGGGGTCTCGAACTGTATACACTAGTCTACTCTGAAGTATCGATGCCCAGTCTCGAAACTCCCACGACTAAGGACACATTAAGGATGTGCTTATAGACCCCAGCTCCCACGTATATGATCGCCATCATACTGCTGGCTGTCAAGCAAGAATCCTATGGGCTCTATCAACATGTACATGATGATAAATACAAACCAGATAGTATACTATCATCTCGAGTAAGACTGTCCTATCGGTATAGATCCTCCCTCAATCATTGCAATCACGTACCCGCGATCCAATAATTGACTTCGAGGACACTATATCCAACAAGCAAAGTGTTAGAAATTCGATCGCCGAAAAAAATCGCAAAACACGTCAAAAATTGCACTTTTCTGTCGTTTTTAAAAACTGGTCCAAAATTTTTTCCAGGGACCTTAAAAATACGTGCAGGCTTTTTTAAGAAGACCCAAGAAAAATGAGATTGTGACTCGGTGAGACCGCCGCGGAAGCGCGGCGAAACCATGGGTTTCGCCGCGGATCCGCGGCCGAGTCGACTCCGAATCAGCTCATTTTTCCTGCAGAGTGTCTATCTTGGTGTTTTATGATTTTTCTGATACTTTGTTTCTGCCCAGATTTAGTTGAGTACTGTGTTGTACTTTGGATAGTTTCAAATCAAGTTTTCGATCGAAATTCTAAGTACTTTAGCTAATCGGATCTTCTGTGATGTGATATATGTACTGAACGTCTACTAATCGCTATACGTCGATTAGTGGGGGTTGTGCATATCTGTGATATGTGATGTTGGTTTGTGGATATGAACTTGTTGGATCGTCGGGATGAATAGCCAAGGATGTAAGATGAGGGTTTTTCATTTTTTATTCAATATAAAATTTGTAATTTGATGTAATATTATTTTATGGCCGCACATCCGGGTTGAGGTTGTAGCCGCTATTGTATATTATTTCTTTTACTGTTTTTTGCTCCTAGGATAGACCCAAGGTGGGGTGCACAAACTACCGGGTACTTTGAAGTGCCGAGTGGCCTACTCACGTTGTTGAGGGAGGTTGCTTCACTTCGGATACTTGGCGGGTAGTTTGCCGCACCCGTAGGGGTCTAGGGTAGGGTTTGGCAATTCATCGCGACCGTGTAATCCGTCTTTCGTTGCAGGCTCGAACGAAACGCGGATTCCTAGCATATCCAATGTGTTCATCTGTGATCTGGAATGGCTATCATTGCATCTGACGAATGTATATATCTATATATGATATCTAGTAGGCGTTGCTTATGTTTTGCATCCGCGCTAGTCCAGCCCCCGCTCTGTCGTTAGTTAAGTAACCTAACGGGTGATGACGGGGCCCAGTGGCGAATGCGGATGGCATAAGCGTACGTTATATTTTCGTTGTTTTCTGCAATGGTAGGATTAACTGATGGGACGCATTATATTAATGCAAAGAAAATAAACTAAAGCTGAATCGTTGGAACAATTTCAAAACCACTCGGTTTTTTCAAAAACAGAAAACTTTTAAAACGCGGAGCTTAAACCACTCCTTTTAAAAGCTATCAGGTTCCTTCAATTATATCAAGTTCACTACGTTCACGGCATCGCCAAAACCATTCGTAGCCCTCCGTCATTTCGGTTAAATATTCAGTAGTATTCAAGCTATGTATTTTGACCTTCGCCAAGGCATAGTGATTGGTAGCTGTCGAATATTTATCTGTTGCATAGATAGATGCGTTGATTTGGGACAGCCGTACTGCTATTTTGGCCTTCGTCAAGGGTATGTACGGGTGGGTTCAAATTAATCTGGATAATGACGGGTAGAACTTGACATGTGACTTATGATATGTTGGCCTTCGTCAAGGTCATAAGAGCATGGGGCAAAAATCCACATCGGGAGTTTCTAAAGAAACTGAAACTTGCTTGCGTTGCATACCATTTGGAGTTTGATAATGTTGGTAAGATTCCTTCAGCATTATCTCACAATGATATTTGGATCCCGATCCTACTGTGAGTATCCGCTACTCCTCGGAAGACTTTTCACTTAACGATCAATGCTATAAACCAAGTAGGTGTCTAGAAAAGTGTTAGCAGGGCTACGCCCACAGGGAAAAGAGGTTATTTAATTAAGGAACTTCGCGAAAGCGTCATAAAACCTCCCTCAAAGTACCGACACCAGCCTAGCTGAACGGTTAAGCAAGTATTGTACGGTGAGATCAATCCCGACTAATTCTTCTTTTATGGTTTGGGGAAGGATTCGAGAAACAGTGGTAGCCATCCTGTTTAGATAAACTAAAAACCAATCTAAACTTGCAAGAGCATCATGCTAAAGTGTTTTCTTCTCTCTCTTAATTGCAGCGACCCAGTGACCAGGTTACATCTAGATAATAAAATGACTGAATCTGACTGTTATGACTGGTAAAGGTATGTCCAGATGTCCATTACCCATGACAAGCTGGGACACCTCCTAACTAATCAAACTCATGCCGTCTCAGGACCAGTTTCCCCTGTCACGGATATTGATATCCGTAAGACATCGGAAAAAGACTGTGCGAATGCCAAGTGTCTCGTGTTGGCCTCAGTTGATGGTGCATACCAAAGGCAGCACGAGAAGATAGACTTAGTTTCTGTCTTCCTCCATAACAACGATTTATATGGAGAGCAATCTCGTATCGCAAGATATGATATCTCGTACGAATTGCTTCAAGCGAGGTTGGCTTTCGGGTCATCTATAGGGGACAACGTGCTTACAGAGACTAGCTATTTTGATGGGCTCACGGACCTGAAGACCACATTGAAGAACGGGTCAAATACTGACTTGATTCTACAGTCTCTGCCCTCTACTTATACCCTGAAGGAAACCAGGGAAGAAGAAGGAAAGGGAAGGGCAAAAGATTCGGGACTGGATGTAGTAAAGGAGGGACGTTCCTATTGTTACAGGAAAGGACATTGGCAGAAGGATTGCAGGGCTAGAAAAGCCAGTAGCCAGGATTCGAAGCATGTTGTGGCTTCGGCTTCGGGTGTGTTTGTAATAGAAAACTGTATGTCAATTAACCATACTTCCTGGGTACTGGATACCGGATCAGGATCTCACATCTGTAATTCATTACAGGCTTTGAGAAACCGTAGAGTTATCAGGATAGGTGATATAACTCTCAGGGTTGCCAACGGAATGAGCGTGGACGCTGAATCTGTAAGGGAATATCACCTTGGATTGACAAGTGGGCAGATATTGATTCTGCGTAACTGTTTGTATGTACCTAGTATGGCTTGTAATATCATATCTATATCCTTACTTTCTAAGGAAGGATATGATTTTACTTTTGTAAGCGATGTGGTCCGCATCCATCTAAATCAAGTTCTGATTGGGTCAGGTACATTAGAAAACGGGATATACGTATTAAATCAAGCTCAAGTTTTCAGTGTCCAGAACACACTTAAAAGAAAGTCTCCGGACACAAATCAGGCTTTCTTATGGCATTGTAGACTGGGTCACAATAATGAGACACGGTTAACAAAGTTACATAAAGAGGGATACTTGAATCCATTCGGTTATCAGTCTTATGCTACTTGTGAATCTTGTCTCATGGGAAAGATGACAAAGACTCCATTCACTGGACACGGAGTAAGAGCGAGCGAGCTCTTGGAACTCATACACAGTGACGTGTGTGGTCCAATGTCTACACATGCGCGAAGTGGTTATTCATACTTCATTACTTTTACGGATGATTTCTCTAGGTATGAACATGTCTTCCTGATGAAGCATAAATCCGAGGCCTTTGAGAAATTTCGGGAATACAAGAATGAAGTTGAAAAACAAACAGGCAAAAGTATCAAGACACTGAGATCTGATCGAAGTGGTGAATACTTAAGTGCCGAGTTTCTGGACTACTTAAAAGAGAATGAAATTCTCTCTCAGCTTACTCCTCCATACACACCACAACACAACGGTGTATCTGAAAGGTGGAATCGAACCCTATTGGATATGGTTCATTCCATGATGAGTAAGGCTGAGTTACCGCGATCTTTATGGGGTTATGCACTAGAATCAGCCGCATATCTTTTGAACAAGGTTCCCTCCAAGACTGTGCCTACCACACCATATCAGATGTGGTGCGGGAAGAAACCCTATCTTCAATATCTGAAGATATGGGGATATCCAGCTTTTGTTAAAAAGCAGCATGCGGACAAACTCGAGGCACGCTTAGTATTGTGTAAGTTTGTGGGATACCCAAAGAACTCCAGGGGGTATCTCTTCTATTACGTAAAGAAACAAAAGATTTTTGTTTCTCGACATGCCCACTTTCTGGAACATCAGTTTTTAGAAAAAGAAACAAGTGGGAGCGCAATAGAACTGGAAGAAATTCCAGAAGCACAAGCTATTACTGAAAGCTTGGTAGAACCAGAGGTTTCAGGAGAACCGGACATCCCAGCGCCACTCCGCAGGAGTAGTAGGCGGTCTCATCCGCCCGAGAGATACTACGGTTTTCTCATAGACGGGGATCGAGAAGATTGCGTCATTGAAAATAATGAGCTTACTAGCTTCCAGCAAGCCATTCAGAGCGGTGACTCAGTAAAATGGCTGGATGCAATGCGGACCGAGATAGAGTCCATATACACCAACAAAGTTTGGACTTTGGACATTACTCCAGAAGGGGTAAAACCCGTAGGCTGCAAATGGATCTTCAAAAAGAAGATTGGTGTAGATGGGCAGCTTGAAACCTATAAAGCTAGACTTGTTGCAAATGGTTTTCGTCAAAGACCTGGTTTGGGCTATGATGAAACCTTTTCTCCAGTGGCTATGCTCAAATCCATTCGGATCTTTCTTACCATTGCTGCCTTCCACGATTATGAGATCTGGCAGATGGACGTAAAGACGGCTTTTCTAAATGGAAATTTGGAAGAGTGCGTCTATATGGATCAGCCGGATGGTTTCATTCAGAGTGGGAGCAGCGGTAAAGTGTGGAAGTTGCTTAAGTCCATTTATGGACTGAAGCAGGCATCGCGGAGTTGGAACATCTGCTTTGATGATACTGTCAAAGAATTCGACTTTATCAAAAATCCGGATGAACCTTGCATTTACAGTAAGATTGTAGGGAGAACTGTGGTATTCCTCGTCTTGTACTTGGATGGCATTCTCCTAATAGGAAATGACATTCCTATGCTACAGTCAGTCAAAGGATTCTTGTTACAGAGGTTCT
This sequence comes from Agapanthus africanus, assembly GCA_030015575.1. Lineage (NCBI taxonomy): Eukaryota > Viridiplantae > Streptophyta > Magnoliopsida > Asparagales > Amaryllidaceae > Agapanthus > Agapanthus africanus. The sequence continues at coordinate 137,099,003 of JASDDO010000026.1, forward strand.
CCATGAAGGACCTGGGTGATGCCAACTACATTCTGGGGATCCAGATCTATCGTGATAGATCTAAGAGGATGTTGGGATTTTCGCAGTCCAGGTACATCGACACCATACTGAAACGATTCAGTATGGAAGATTCAAAGCGCGGTAATCTGCCGGCTTGTCACGGAATCACCCTCTCCAAAGATATGTCTCCCAAGACTGATTTGGAAAGGGCTCGCATGTCATCTATACCCTATGCATCTGCGGTAAGCTCTATAATGTATGTGAAGTTGTGTACCAGACCAGATGTAGCATACGCATTAAGCGTTGTAAGCCGGTATCAGTCGGACCCAGGGGAGAAACACTGGATAGCAGTAAAGAACATTCGCAAGTACCTGAGAAGGACTAAGGAGATGTTCTTGGTGTATGGCGGAAAAGACCTCCAGATCGAGGTCTTTGCTGACTCTAGCTTCCAGAGTGACAAGGATGACTCCAAGTCCATGTCGGGTTATGTCTTTACCCTCAATGGAGGGGCGGTTTGCTGGAAGAGCTCGAAGAAAGAAACCATTGCTGACTCAACTATGGAAGCGGAGTACATAGCTGCTTGCGATGCCGCAAAGGAAGCTGTCTGGATGAAGAAGTTCCTCACGGAGCTTCAGGTGGTTCCTACCATTGTTGATCCAATACCGCTGTATTGTGACAATAACGGCGCTATAGCTTTAGCGAAGGAACCTAGATCCCATCAGAAGTCCAGACACATTTTGAGGCGGTACCACCTGATCAGGGAGATCGTAGATCGCCGGGAGATCAAGGTGAAGAGAGTAAATTCGGAGAATAAAACTGCAGATCCATTCACGAAGGCCATACCCCAGACTCAGTTCGAGCGGCTGATCAAGATGATAGGTCTTCGATACGCCAGTACATGGCCCTAGTGCAAGTGGGAGATTGTTAGTGTATATGTCTTAGAGGCCATTACTGTATCATACTAGTTTGTATATTACTTAATGGAAGCTTGGGATATTCACAGTTGTATAGACAATCTTGCTCAAAAATGGTAGTATACTACTTGGTTTGTTTTTACTTAAATATGTGCATGTGTTTCTTTTAGCATATCGCTTATACATATTAGTAGAGCCCTTAGGATCTTTGCTTGATTACCAGCGTTGTGATGGCAGTCACACTAGTGGGGGCTGGGTAATCTACAAGCACATCCTTATACAGGTCCCTAGTCATAGGATTATCGAGACGGGGTATCGATACTCCGGAGTAGACTAGCGTATGCGCTTCTCATCCCAGCAGGGGAGATGGTCTGTCCCACAGCCATCAGTACGTCATACTGGAGATAGTATGCGGGTGCTCGTTAGGTTACGAGTACACTGGACAGGACTCGTCGGGAACTGTTGGTTGGTACTATACCCATCGTCAGATAACAGTTCCCAGGTGACAGGAGTACAGCTTAGTCCGTCGACTTGACACTGCTATTTCGCCTTGAGTGTATTCCCACTGTACTTTGATTACTATCCTACCACGGCTCAACGGAGTCGTGCAAACAGGTAGTAGTTGGGTGCAGTCCCGAAGCACTTGGAAGCAGTAGCGGTTAGATAGGATTCGTCTCTCCCAGTATTGGGGGTTGATATTGTAGGGTTCCTAAGCACACTAATGAAGTCTCACAAGGCATCAACCATGCCAATTTATAATTTTACAAGTGCCGAGAAACCCTAATACGGATCGTTAACTAGAATTTTAGATGATGCGAAGCAAGTAAACAACTTTAACATAAAGGAAAGAAGCTACAACCTTTGTAGATCCGGTCCTCCACCTCCTTGGCTCCGTGATGACGTCCCTCCGCTGTCCAAATCGAATCTTGGACTATTGCATCGGCTTCATCGAAGAAAAGGGCGGGCTAGGTCGTCGACTTCGATGCCGAAGATGATATACGTCGAGGCATCACAAGATCAAGCTCCCACTTCACCAAGCCATGAAACTTATGAAGAAAACACCCTATACTACTTGGCAAGAGGTAGAGGATGAAGAAATAGGAGGTGGGTTCACTTTAGAATTGGATTTCTCACTTATTTTCAAGAGTTGCCATTGTTGGTAGCAAGCTTCTTCATGTTGAAGATGAAGAAGAAGAAGAAAAGAATTATGATAAGAATTATTTTCAAAATAGAAAATAAAACAATCCTTATCATATGGCAACCTTGGTTAGTTGTAGAGAATAAACTAAGGTTAGTTTGAAGGGTTAGGGTTAAGCATGAAGACAAAATGGTCACTTGGTCAAAGCTTCATGAAGCTTCAACTACAAACAAAGAAAGCCACCATTTTCTCTTTTCTTTTCCAAAATAAATAATCAATATAAATAAATGAATAAGTATGAAAATCAAAACCCTAACCATTTAAATAACCATGGTTTAATCTTTACACAAACTCAAGTAAGCATGTATCATCAAACATGATACAAACTTGTGTACAAAAGTATATCACATATACAATGTGCACATAAAGTGAGAAAATCCATTTAAAATGAACCAATACTAGTTAATGTAAATTAATATATCATATATATAATTATACATTAAATCATTAAATCAACACTTGATTTAACGATCCGGTCATATCGCATATAACCGACTAATATCAATAGTAACAACTTATCGAATCAACACTTGATCCGATAACCCGGCTATACAGCATATAACCGATCAATGTTACAAATCGCGAGAATAGAATACAGTATCACATACTGGTATAATTCTCGGTCCCGCACATATCTCATATGTGCTCCTATTTCGTTTCGCTTGAGCCAGGAAACCTCTGTGTAGGACTCTAAAGACTCGTCAATACGCCGGCAGCAGGTGATGATCATATCAAACACCCACAAGCCGCAAGCGGTCTGCTAAACGTAACGGCCACCCGGGTATTGAGCGATCAGAAGATCAACGAGCAAGCCCGCTCACACCCTGTGAATCCAACCAGTAACACTTACCGTACAGTCCGGTCTGTTCGTCTGATATGTCGCATATCTTGCCTAGGGGTGGTAAACGTCAGACCCCAATAGCTCGATAAGTCGTGTCGATATGAGGTCTATAACAGTTCGAGAAACTACTGGTAACACTTACCAGTAAATCTCAGCAACCCTGGCCAGGGATTTCCGGTTATAGCCAATCGAACACAGCGCAACATCAACTCCCTATACCGGGAGAAACGAATCCCCTCCTATCGCTCATTGCCTCCATGTGACTCGGGACTGTACCCAAAAACCACCGTTTTGCACGCCCTCTTGGACGTGGTAAGGTGGAAATCAAAGCACGGTAGGAACCACACAAGACTCTATGACGATCTCGGGTCAACAGACTACTCTGTACCAGTGTCACCAGAGAACTGCCATCTGACGTAAGGTATAATACCATCTGGGAGTTCTCGGCGAGTCCGTCCAGTGTACCCAGTCTCTACTGAGCACCCGTATATCATCTCTGATGTCAAACACCAATGGATATGGGATCATCCATCGCCCATCTGTATGGGTCGAGAAGGTATACGTCAGTCTACTCTGGTATATCGATGCCCCGTCTCGATACACCCACGACTAGGGACTTTGAAGGATGTACTTATGGACTACCATGTCCCTACTAGTATGATCCGCATCATAGTCCAGGTAGTCAAGTACACATCCTAAGGGCTTTACCAACATGTAACAGAGAGACAATCAGTGTACACGTTAGGGTAAAGATCAACCAGATAGCATACTATCATGTCGAGCAAGAAAGTCCTCCCTATATATATCCAAGCATCCACTACAATATACATCCTATGTATAGTAATGGCCTCTAGGGCATACATATAACTAACAGATATCGCGCTGTGTCTAGGAGAACCATTACACAAAGTCCCTGGTCAGGGCAAGTGAGAATTACTGGTAGTGTTACCAGCAGTTTCTCAGGGTATTCTGGGCTACACTCCGGCATGACTTGTACCGCTATTAGGGGTCTGACGTTTACCGCCCCCCTAGGCCCGACATGCGATACTCATAGACGAACAGACCGGACCGTACGGAGATTGTCACATTCAGGCTCAGTAGGAGTTCGGATGGGTTCACCTCATCGGCCTTCTTATCGACGTCTACATGGAGACCGTTACGTACAGCTAGTGCCGTTTGCGGTCTGTGGTTAAACCCACTGCCAGCGTAGTGTTGAGTCTTTAGAGTCCCACACAGAGAATTTCCCTACGCTGGGTAAAAGGTGTAGAGGCTGTATGGTTTTACGGCAAGGCTACGAACACTTACGTGCACTTGTGCGCGTATGATGTTTGGGTAGACGATACTAGTGGGCTTTGGTTTAAGCTGGATCCTAGTATTGTATAGATGGATTAGTTTTGTCTTCTGTGCATTCGCATTCTACGGGATACGGATGCGGGTGTGTATGCACGGTTGTGAGGAGCGAAGAAGGAGGTGCCTCATTAGGGTTTTGAACGTTGGTTCGGTCAAAACCATTATGAGGTGAGGAAATTATTTACTAATCTTTGTAATGATAATGGTCAAATCAAAAGTAGCCATCACACTTTATCATGATAAGAGATTAGTAATTATTTCTTCATATGCATCATTATCTCTTGCTCATTCTCTCTCATCAAAAGAGAGAGCTCCCATGGTTCCTCCTTCTTCTTCCTTTCTTGTTTTTTCTATAGCTCTCAAGTGTTGAGAATAATAGAAACAAAATAGACAAACAAATCCACCATCATCTTCTAAACCACCTAGGACTTCAAGAATAGCAAACTTGTTGCCCTAGTTACCTCGGCATGAGGTGGAGCTCGGACTACAAACTCTCGGGTGGATCGTCTTCGACTCTAGGAGGCCGCGGAGGTGACCAAGATCTGGATCGATCCTCGGAGCTTGCATGGATGAGGAGGACAGCGGAAAGAAGACCCGAAGGACTTGTTGCATAGGGTATAATCTCCTAAGCACAGTAGATAGAACCTCATGTTGTTTATTAGCAATGGTTTGGCAAAGATCCTCAAGTGTTAGTCTATGTTACCTTGTGTTAAAAATTTGATTTTTACCTCTTTCCGCCTCCCCGTAAGTACCGGGGTAGGTAACGTAGACTTACATTAAGTTGATCTTAGTCTCAAATAAGACTAACGTATCCTTAAACCCAACTCCCAAACCCAAATCTAAGAAAAATACGGATTTGGACTAATCCACGCCCTACGGACGACAACATAAATTAGTCTCCGTATACAATCCACGGGCAACCAAAAAACAAAACAAACACCCACAACACGAAGTGACCATCTGGAGAAGGAGAAAGTGGTTACTACGATGCGGTAGCGTAATTAACTACAGGGGCTTGCGCCTATAGGGAAGAGCATCCCCACAATCAAAAACCCCTCAACGAGGGGGAATCTGACGAAGTCTGCTATATCGGCCGCATCCGTTTAAACCTTCGATATACGGTGTCATAAATCAATTTGGCATCTTCGGAGAGATGGACGGATAGCACCAATTAGCATCTGCCCCCAAATTCAGGCAAGATGGACCTGTGCGGTCGCGTCTTCGTGTTTCGGAGGAGAACAGAGTGAATAAACTACAAACTCCAAAATGAGGACATAAACTAAAGACTCCGAAATGAGTGAATAAACTACAAGCTCCGAAAAGATTAAATAAACTAATTAGTGCCAAATCAAGACATCAAAAGATAGAGAGGCGCAGATATGAAATAAAATATGTATTTTATTCATAAACCAAAATGAATACAAGATAAAAAAGGGGGGAAATACAGCGACAAAAAAATTAAGACGGTGGACGGTTCAATAAGTCAGCTAGATCATCATTTTTCCGCCGGACCTTCGCCTCAAGATCTAGTAGCGCCGCAAAATGTGCCCCTGCCTGCGCCTGTTGTTGTTGATACAAATAAAACCGATGCTCATGCTCTTTCTCAGCAGTCTTGTGAGTCTCAACCATTTCACGCGTAAAAATGACAGTTTTATCAAGAGCCACCACCTCCGTAATCGCCTCCTGAAGGACCCGCCAAATTTCATAGGCCCGAGTAGTCTTGGTTTTGAGCTAGGCTTGAATTTCCCCCAAAGCCTTCGAGGCCAGCTCTCTCTCTGAAAATTTCCGGTTGAGCCTCTTTTCACAAGATCAGAGGTTGGCCGCACACCGATCAATCCATTTATGCAAGTTGGTCTTTGCAGATAAGATATCAGAGGGAAGACATATGCATTCGACTCCATATAGAGAAGCCTCCACTTGACGGCAATATTCAACCAAAGTACGCACCAAAGTCTCATCATGGTAGGTGGTAAGTACGGACAAAGAAGCATTAGCTTCGACAGAAAATTCCTCTGCAATGGCGGAAGTGCCAGCATGGAGATCTTCAATAAGAGTGGCCAGAGACTGAATACTCTGTTTCGTCATCCTCTCACACATACGCTTAACATAAGGGCCCGACGGCATGCAAATATGAGACTCTAGTGGAGTCAGGATTGGCAAAACTATGAAGATACATGTATGGTTATGTAGGGTTCCTAGGCACTCTAATGGAGTCTCACAAGTGATCAAACATGCACAAATCAAATTTTACGGGTGCCTACAAACCCTAATACGGATCGTTAACTAGATATATAGGCGAAGCAAGCATGTAATCGAATTAAATGCTGAGGGAAAGTGACTACAACCTTTGTAGATCCGGTCCACCACTTCCTAAGCTCCGCGATGATCTCCCTCCGCTGTCTAAATCGAACCATGACTCTCACGGTGGTTTCATCGGAGGAAAAACGGGCTAGGTCATCGACGACGATGCCGAAGATGATCTACATCGAGGCATCGCTTGATCAAGCTCCAACTTCACCAAGTCAAGAAAACTTATGAAGGAAACACCCTATACTACTTGGCAAGAGATAGAGGATGAAGAAATAAGATGTGGGTTCACTTTAGAATTGGATTTCTCACTAGTTTTCATCACTTGCCGTTGGAGTAGCAAGCTTTCTTCATGGAGGAAGAAGATGAAGAAGAAGAAGAAGATATGATAAGTTAATTAAAAATAGAAAAGAAAATATAATACTTATCATATCATTAACCTTAGTTAGGTGTAGAGAATTGATTAAGGTTAGTTTGAAGGGTTAGGGTTAAGAAAGAAGACAAAATTGTCACTTAGTCAAAGTTTCAAGAAACTTCAACTACAAACAAAATAAGCCACCATTTCATTTTCTTTATCATTTTCTTTTTCCAAAATAAACAAAAAGAATAAATAAAAGAATAAGTAAATAAAATGAAACCCTAACCATTCATATAACCATGGTCAATTCTTTACACAAACCCAAGCTTGCATGTATCATCAAACGTGATACAATCATGTGCACAAATGTATATCACATATACAACTTGCACAATTCAAGTGAGAAAATCCATTTAAAGTGAACCAATACTAGTTAATGCAAAGTAATATATCAAATATATAATTATACATTAAATCATTAAATCAACACTTGATTCAATGATCCGGTCATGTCGCATATAACCGGCTAGTATCCAATGTGTCGGCTTATCGAATCAATCCTTGATTCGATAACTAGGTTATATCGCATACAACCATTCGACACATTCATCGCGAGAATGAAATACGGTATCACATACACGCATTATTCTCGGTCCCGCACATATCTCATATGCGCTCCTATTTCATTTCGCTTGAGCCAGAAAACCTCTGTGTAGGACTCTAAAGACTCGTCAATACGCCGGCAGCAGGTGATGATCATATCAAACACCCACAAGCCGCAAGCGGTCTGCTAAACGTAACGGCCACCCGGGTATTGAGCGATCAGAAGATCGACGAGCAAGCCCGCTCACACTCCTGTGAATCCAACCAGTAACACTTACCGTACAGTCCGGTCTGTTCGTCTGATATGTCGCATATCTCGCCTAGGGGTGGTAAACGTCAGACCCCAGTAGCTCGATAAGTCATGCCGACTTGAGGTCCATAACATTCGTGAAACTACTGATAACTCTTACCAGTATATCACAGCAACCCTGGCCAGGGATTTCCTGTTATGGACAGTCGAGCATAGCGCAACATCAACCCCCAATACCGGGAGAGACGAATCCCCTCCTATCGCTCATTGCCTCCATGTGAATCGGGACTGTACCCAATAACCACCTGTTTGCACAACTCAGTAGAGCCGTGGTAGGGTGGAAATCAAAGCACAGTGGGAGACACACAAGACTCTATGACGATCTCGGGTCAACAGACTAAGCTGTACCAGTGTCACCAGAGAACTGCCATCTGACGTGAGGTATAATACCATCTGGGAGTTCTCGGCGAGTCCGTTCAGTGTACCCAGTCTCCACTGAGCACCCGCATACCATCTCCGATGTCAAACACCAATGGATATGGGATCATCCATCGCCCATCACATGGGTCGAGAAGATATACGCTAGTCTACTCTGGAATATCGATGCCCCGTCTCGATATTCCCACGACTAGGAACATTTCAAGGATGTACTCATAGACTATCCAGGCCCCACTAGTATGATCTGCATCACAGTCCTGGAAGTCGAGTACACATCCTAAGGGCTTTATCAACATGTAACAGAGAGACAGAAAGCATACACGTTAAGATAAACAGCAACCAGATAGCGTACTATCATGTCGAGCAAGAAAGTCCTATCTATATATGTCCCAGCATCCACTACAATATACATCCAATGTACAGTAATGGCCTCTAGGGCATACATATAACTAACAGGTTAGTCGCCTTTCCGCATAGGAAATAAGTAAAAGAATATCAGGGCTAAAGCGTCACTTACCCATGACCACAGAAGGCAAGTCTGAGAAATCCTCAGGCCCATCAAGAACTTCAACTTCATCATCAGCCTGTAGGACTATGGTTTAAAGTAAAGGGCACGTCAGTATCATTATGAAAATACAATACGGAAGGCAAAAGAATACCAACCTTGGTCGGAAGAAAGGACGATGCACTGTGGGGGGGTATTGAGTGCGAGGACACCATGTTAAGTAGACGTAAGAAGGTTTCCTCCGAAGAACGATCTACAATAGGGGACACCAATTCCCGCAATTCTGAGAGAAAGGAAGGGTCAAACATATGGAAAGGTCATTAAACAAAAAGAAAAATATAAGATTATCTTCAATACTTTGTCCATTCTAGATCAAAGGGACAGCAGCCTTAGGAATCTCCTCTACATCCTCCGGTGCGCCGCTGGGAATATTTACAGTCTTTAGCTGTTCCGGCAGCCTCCTCTGAAGGAATAAAAGTCATCACCAGAGGCTCTAAGGCACGATCTGGGCTCGAAGTTGTACCCGCCAGGCCCTACAAAAGAAAATATGTAAGGAGGAATGCAATACGAAAGCAATGTAAATCATTTACTGAGAAGGATGTAAAAGATACATACCGATACGCCAAGGAGCCTGAGGTATGGCCTCTTCGAGCCACTTCTCTTTCCTGGTTAACCTCGCTCGTCAGGCTTCGATCGAAGATAGAGCTCTACCCGCCTTCAGAGCAGCCCCGTCTTCAGAAGTGGCCGATATCGGCTGTTTGAGAGTCCTTTCTTCTTCCGGCGTTAAAGGAACTATGGGTAACATAGCAGGAGCTGGATCAACATCATGGAACTCAACGGGGGAAAGCCTCCCTTCTTAGGGCTCACGTTTCAGTCTCATCCTATGATCGCTTTAAGGCTTCAGCCAGCTGAGCAGCCTCCTCGACAGATGTATCAGGAAAAATAAGACCATCATCTGGTTCGTGCGCAGACATAGGCTCATCACAAGTGAGAGGCTAAGACCTGAGCAAGGTATCGATTAAACGTGCGGCCGATTTCTTTCTCCTTTTAGGGCCTAAGCTAGCACTCATAGAAGGACGCTTCCTCCCTTTAGGCACCTTTGCACGGCGTTGCCCAATTTCATCCTCAGGATCCGACTTTGATAATGCCGCAACTTGTGCTTTGTCATGAGCCCCCGCGCCAGCTCCAGTACGAACTGGCATACCTGCAATATGGGAGGACGACTCTGTTCGAGCAGCTTTCGGAATGACCCTTGAATCGATGTCTCTCAGAGTAGGGCGAACGACCGATCGTGGTCGCAACAGAACATTGATGGCCTGGGCAGGCGCAAAGGCCTTACACTCGAAAAGCACCTGTCTCTCCTCTGTGATGATGGGACTGACCCAGTGACGATACCAGCTCTTGAAAAGTCCCACAGGCCTTGGAATGTAATCGGGCTCGGGGATCATGAAGAGAGAACCAGTGTTCAGCCTCATGAAGTGATGAATAGCGTTGCGGCCAGTCTCCAGCGAGAGAGTAAGCTCAACTAAGAAAGCTTCAAGGGGGACACCTTGGTTATAACCCATCTGTTGGGCAAAGCGATGCGGATTATACCGTATGAAGAGAGCAACATCATTCAATCGGAACACCAAGTACCCTGGCCTAATCGAAAACAAGTACATGATCTCCTTATGTTTCAAAATCGGTGTTCCATTCTTCAATAGATCAAACAACTGTTGAATAGGCCCCGCTGGTGCAGAAAGAACCCGATCATTGAAAACCATGCCACCTTCGTTTGAATACGGGTAAAGCAGCACGCGCAAAGCCCCTAACTGAGTCGGATCAGGAGCGGAGGCATCAACCAATCTCATGACTCGTAGAAAAGTATAAGACTCATAAAAATTAGGTCATCGGTGCACATCAAATGCGCCTAACACGTGCATCTCGATCCAGGATGTGAAGTAATGGAGGGAGAAGTTCACGGTGTTTGCACCTGGATTTGAAATGTTGGCTGCGGTACTTAAGCTATGATACAGGTGTGATAACCTTGCAATGCCAATGGCCAATCGTGCTCTTTCGGTTATGCAATGTGCGAGGTAGAAGACGGAGGCTCGCATAAAGCGTCGATGCATCGGCATGGCAAACCAGCTGAGCCAAAGACTGATGAAGCCTATAAAGAATGTTTTCTCGTCCATACCCGGGACAGCAATCGCGTTAAAAGTCACGGCCGACGAACTTGGGATATAAAATTATGGCAGATCTTCTTCTTTAGTCGGCAATTTCTCCAGTCTAAATCCGAAAGGATTCTCGACCTTCGCAAATTTCGAAGCTTTCTTGGATAGAGCATCTTTACGTAGGAAGCAAGCGATGAAAGCATCAAACTAACACCTTGCCCTTCTGATGCCACGAACAGGCTCTCAAAAATGCCTAAGGTCTTGATTAAACTTGGATGCTTGTGCTGAACAGCATTCTCAGTTGTCAAGCCTTCATGCAAGGTTGGCACCGTAGCAAAAACGTACCCGTCAGGGGGTAGTAATTCCTTGTAGTGTTCTCCCCTGATCGGCAGTGCCGAAATTTCTCGGAATTCCTCCAGCGAAATAGAAACTTCGCGATCCCCCAGTAGGAACGTGTGCGTTGGAAGATTCCATTGGTTTAAAAAGGCTTTAACCCACAAAACGTGAGGAGTATGATAGTAGAACAAAAATGCGTACAGCACCTGGTACAATCCAACTTTCTGCAAACGTGAGCATTGGGAGGAGAGAATATACCGGGCTTAAGGAAGGTATCCTGCTGGATGCCGTGAAATGACGCCTATCTTATAGACCTGCCCCCAAGGTCAAGCCTCGCCTTGGCATATTCGGCGTCCCAGAATGTTGATAGCCACTGAGGGCTGATTGGGTATCCTTGTCGTTGATGGCTCAAGCCGCCCTTCAGGAGTCCAATTAACCGCCTTCACTGCATAAGCAGTACACGACGCTCCGTAAACTGAATCGAACGAATAGGTTCCGTGGATACTCCACACATAAAACTGCGACGGCCCCTTATAATATGACCATACCAGACACCTCATAATAGAAGGCTCTTTTTGTCCTTATCGTGATTCTTAATCATAGCCATCACTTCTTCGTCTAACGGCGACTGTGGGAAAGCAACCTCTGAGCATGTATAAAGGAAATAGGGAAGTGAGGCCATTATACCAAAAAAATGGGAACAAAAAAATCAACAAAATGTGTGACTTAGTCTTATGGGACTACTAACTAAAAAGCTAGTGGACCCCATGAAATCAAAATGGCAGTCCGTCAATAATGAGACAAAGTGCTCATTGTGAGAATCTTAAAGAATTCTCATTAAGTGAACAGTGGAGCTAAAAACTCCCAATATCTTTGAAAAACGGGCTCTTTTAAAAGATAAGAACAGACTCAAATCTGTAAAGAGGGTATTAAAACCCTAAAAAGGAAAATACTTAAGAACAGGAAAGGGAATAAAATCCCCAAAGTTCCAAAAAATTCAGAGCTAAACTCTGTAAGACAAAATGAAATTAAATTTCCCTAATGATGGGATTAAATCCCAGAAATCCCCATGATGGGAAACAAATTAAAAAAATATAATGGAAATAAATTCCAAAGACCCTCAAAGATCAGGATCAATGATAGGGTAAAACCCTAAGAAAAGAACCAACAATTCTCAAGAATGCCCATTGATTCAAAACCCACGGTTTACTCAAAAAAAAAAGGAAAAAGTTCTTTTTTAGGATCTCTAAGAGATCGGTTCAAGAAAAGAGCCAAACTCTGTTAATGGGTTAAAAATCCAAAACAAAGAAAAAAGGGGGGGCTTTTAAGAGCTAAGCTCTGTTCATAATTCTTACCAAATTTTTTTGGTAGAGTTTAACTCTGATCAGAAGTAGTTCTGTGAATAGAGATCTAAGCTCTGAAATGAGAATTAAATTCTTAACGAAGAAAGAAACTTAAGGAAGAAGACGAAAAATAGTAGTCATCTCAAGGCCCAAAAGCTCCATTTATAAGACGTGGTGGGAGCGGTTCAACTTCCCATTCGCCTAAACAATCCAACGGTGGTAAAGATAGACAGCGTTGCACTCATGTGTAAGCCACGTAAGAGTAACGCTATGGGGCATTTGTTCCCTTATAAAAAGGGAAAGAAAAGAGAAGAGAATTCCCCACGTCTCAAGTCTCACGTGTTAAACACGTGAGTACTTATATGCAGAGCATATAAGTGCTGCAACCAAACAATTAAATACTAAATAGGCCTCACGTGTTAAACACATGAATGCCTATGTGTAAAGCATATAAACACTAAATAAACAGATTTAAAAATGCATATTGGGGTCACGTGTTAAACACGTGAGAACACCCTTTTGAAGCATTAGCTTCAGATAGAGTTATACTCTATGCATAGAATTAAATTCTATTTTGTATGCAAAGTATATAAGCACTAAGAGTAAATGGCCAAAGACCAAATTGACCCCACGTATTAAAAACGTGAGCGTCCATATATAAGGCATATGGGCGCTAAATGAAAAAGGCTAAATAAGCCTCACGTGTTAAACACGTGAGGGCACCTCCTTATGTAGAATTAAATTCTACTCTTGGGAAAATACCTCTTTTGACCTTTCCAAAAGAGAGATATTCTCTGTTAACAGAGTACCGTTGGATCAAAGATCCAAGCGTGATTAAAAAATCACCAAATATAAAATTAAATTCTAATGGGGGGAATATCTCCCTAATCTTTCTAAATGAGAAGGAAATTTTCTGTTAAACAGAAAGTGGTTGGAACAAAGATCCAATGAAATGGGAATATATTTCCTTCATCCTTTGAAATAAAGAAAGAGTGTGCTCTGTTAAACCGAGCACCCTTAGATTAAAAATCAAATGGTGATTAAACACACCGCTTGATAGAATAAAATTCTGTATATGGGAAAATATTTCCCCAATCTTGTTAAAAACAAGAAAACATATTCTGTGAAACGAAAATCACTGGATCAAAGATCCAACGGTGGATAAAATCTCTCGAATAATTTTGAGACCAATTAAATCAATTGGAATCTCTCAATGAGATATTTTCTCAAAACTAATTAACAATTTGCCTCTCCTATATAAAGGACCCGAGACTTCAAGTCTCATATAGAGGGAACCCCCCATAAGTTTCTGTGAAAAAATACAAAAGGCTTTCAAAAACGTTCCACAAATAACAGAGAATTTAATTCTCAAAAGAAGAAGAAGATCTCCCTCCTTCAAATACGCTAGGTAAAAAAAAGAAGAGATCAAAATATCTCATTTGCCTAGTATAATGGAAACAAGGGTTTAACCCTTCATGCGAAAACTTAGTCCTTCCTCCGATTTGAGATTTGCAAAGCAAATCTCTCCACAAGTTGAGAATTTAATTCTCATAGGAGAGATTCAGTTCTTCAGACTCAAAACTTAGGGGAAAAGAACTAGGTTAAAAAGAAAAAAGACAGCATATGTTCTGGGAATTTAATTCCTCCGAAATTAGGGTTTAACCCTATATAAAGAACTTAGTTCTTATAAAAAGAAAAGAAGAACTTAGTTCTCCAAAAAAAACGATCCAAGGTCTTCAAAATAGAGATCTTGATGATCATCAATGGCCAAAATGTTATTAACAGAGATTAAATCTCTAAAAAATATAAAGAACTAGGCATCTCACGTAAAACACACATGAGCGCCAGAGAAAAATTAGTGCTTAGCGCTATTATAATGCCTCGCGTGTTTCCCACATGAGTGCTAAAAATGAAAAAGCTAAACGCCTCACGCGCTTCACACGTGAGCGCCAGAACTCCAACCAAGTGCTTAGCACTTCTGTATAGAGAAAAAGGGGTGAACAAACAAAACTCAAAATTAATGCTTAGCGCCTCACGTTCTTCCCACGTAAGTGCCATACAAAGTGCTTAGCATTCTATACTCAGTCAAAATGACTAAGTGCTTAGCACTGATTGGGCATCGCCCATATCTGAGTGCCTCACACGTGAGAGCCAGAGCTATAATAAGTGCTTAGCACTCGTGAGTAAAACAAAAAGGAAGGCCCAAGACCGAGTAGACCAATCCCAAATTAGCTAAGTTTCTGAAGTTTCTTGCAGCTGAGCCCAAATGCTCTGTTTGTTGGATCTTAAGCAAAAATGATCTTTAAAATATTGCTAAGTTGATCTCAGTCTCAAATATGGCTAACGTATCCTTAGTTAAAAATAAATTAAGTCCAAATGCTCATATATTTAAGTTGATCTTAATCTCAAACTAGATTAACGGTCCTTAAATAAAATAAAATATTTTTGAACTAAAGGAATATATAACCTAAGTTCAAAACTCAAACCTAAATCTAAAATATATGGATTTGGACTAATCCGCGTCCTACGGGCGACAACATATACCAGTCTCCATATACAATCCACGGGCAACCTTAAAAAAAATAAATAAATAACACACGACACGAAGTAAACTACTGGAGAAGGAGAAAGTGGTTATCGCAACACGATAACGTAATTAACTGCAGGGGCTTGCGTCTGCAGGGAAGAGCGTCCTCACAATAAAAAAAACCTCACAAATAAGGGGGAATCTGATAAAGTCTGCTGCAACGGTCGCATCTATCCAAACCTCCGATATATGGTGCCATAAATCAACTTGGTATATTCGGAGATGTGGATGGATATGTCCAAATAGCATCTGCCCCCAAATTCAGGCCAGACGTCCCAACGTCTTGGTCCGGTCTTTCAGCGGTAAACACGGTGTATCCTGCAAGGAACTAAGGCACAACGAGGGTGAGTTGCCAACTCGGTGAATAGAAATAACATCATAAGATATATGTATATACTATATAATAAGCATGGTGAATAAAAGTGAGCGTGATGAAATCAACATCACTTATCATTACAAGATCCGTGTCGATCCTCGCTAACCAGAATCTCATCATATCACACCGGTGCATCCGAATCAGTCTCTCTCCCTTCCTCGATTACCGGATCACACCAATCATATCTTACACCGGTGTATTTGAATAGGTCTCTCCCCCTTTCTCGATTACCAGATCACACCAAACATATTTCACACCGATGTATCGGAATCGGCCTCTCCCCCCTTACTCGATTACCGGATCACACCAAACATATCTAACACCGGTGTATCCGAATCGGTCTCTTCCCTTTCCTTGATTACCGGATTACACCAACAATATCTTACACCGGTGTATCCGAATCAGTCTCTTCCTCTTTCTCGATTATCGGATCACACCATACAAACTACAAAAAAAAACCGTGATATCCGTACCGGTCTCTCCCCCTTTCCTCAATATCCAGATATCATCACATACAAACAAGCTTTATAATTATAATACAATAATAATTACACACACACACACACACACACATATATATATATTAGTGTCCCATACCACTGATATATATCATCATCAATAAAACGCATAACGAAAATATGGTAAGCAGCAATTAATACTTACTAATAGCATGGAGATAATCTAATACTAATAACATAGCAGTTTCTAAGTGTCATGGCAGTACCAACGATGTGTAGTGTAGAATACACGTCTGTGGTTGTGCAGAAAGGCAATCGTTCGTAGTTGTGCAATGTTCTATCAAGTATGTGCATATAACCATGGCAATTAGAATATAAAGTTAAAATTTAACAAGAAACATGGCATTTAACTAAGTATAAATAACACACGGCAATGCAAGCAAATATAGATATAGAATATGGTATGTTACTCAATACAATACTAATAGAATGGTAATGCAATCAAGTGTCGTGAATGGTTTAAAATAGCGACATGAAGTTTTGTAAATTTTCTGGTAGTCGGGGGTGCTATACGCCATACGCCCGATTTCCCACTTATAGATGCTCTTATTCTATTCATCAAAAGTCGACTCGTACCAGTCGAAGCCCACAAACGCTTTGCCCTTCCTCGCCGTGTCAGATGCCTCCACGACCGATCCTAAATATCGAAACAACAACTTACGCACGTGAGAATCTAGACTACCGATACCGATATACATACATATACTAAGCGAACCAACTTACGTAACTTAAAACGTGTGACCATCGTGCTCTAATCATGTGCGAAGTTATCTAGAACTACCCCGAATCGTCGAATTTCAACTTTAAACGCTTGCGGATTTTATAATGGAAGTTCTGAAATTGACAGTTTTTGGGCTCATTTTGAAAAATCACCAAAAATAGCAAATACGAGATGTGGACTCATACTAAAATTCTACATACATATAAATGAGTTAACTTTGAAACTTCAATTTCTAAGTATAGAATGTGAAATAAAATACAAAATTAAAACATGTTTTTGGATAATTTTACTAGACCAGAAAACACCCTTACACTAAAAAAATGATATCCCTAGATTTTGTACAATGAATAAGGCAAATGAAAATTTTAGAAATATCTACACAAAATTATCTACAATCTACAATTTTGAAAATTTTCAAATTGTTAATATAAAAATTAAGAAAATTATTACAATTTGAGTGAAAAACGGTCACTGCAAATGAAATTTTAAATTTGGATACCCATCCTTTAAAAATTTGTATAAAATTCATTTAATAGTAAAACTTAATCAAAATGTTTTTGCTAAAAGATAAGCTTATTATCTATAATTTCGTAGTTTTAAATTTTAACTAATTATCGACAGAGAGTTATCAAAAAAATTCGAAACTCTATACATGTCACTGATTTTTCCAGCCCAAACTTAATAGAACTTGACCTTAACTAAACAATTAGTGTTCTCATGGCAAGTAATTGATAAAACTTAAATAAAAATAGTATAATATAGCTCTTGATTGAGATTATGGGAAGTTTCAAGCTTGCAAAGCGGCCTCAAGTTGAAGTCTTGGTCTCTACTTAAACTTTTACAAAGAAAATGGTATGGTTTGTATAGTGATTGGTATGTGTGTGTAAGAATCTTGGGAGTTAGAGAAAATATGAGGAAAAGATGAAGAAGAAGAAGAGATAGGAAAATTATGAGAAGAATCGTAAGTGCCATCCTATGACCCTCTATTTCTCACTCTCCCATTCTCAATATTAAATTAACCTTCATCCTCTCGCCATGCCTCTTTGTTTTACTCTACCAAGATATTTTGTAAAACAAATTAGAATTTAAAAGAAAAGATTAACTTGTCATGGCAACTAAATCTTGGGTTAAGGTTTAAGCATATTTTTATATTCAAGAGACTTAATTAATTGTATATGTGTGCACTGATTAAATAAAAGAAAACCAATTTACTTAAATACCCTCCGGTTCAAATAAAACTAAATATATCATTAAATATAAAAACCCAATTTATTTAATTGTTCTCATATATAAAAAGTTCATTTTATTAATTAAAAAATTCTAAATTAAACATTTAAATTCGGTACATAAAAAAACATATATAAGTACAAAGTTTTCGAGGAGAAATATAGAATAGTAAAAGGATTGCAGTTGCCCACAGCTCCATTGCTGCATTCAATAGCGTAAAATAGGGGGAGCATGCGATCACAGCCATAGTTTGTGGTCGTCCCGGCCTATTTAATTCAACATAGAAATGTAGTTTTAGAGTAGATATGCATGGGATAAAAGGAATAGTGAAATTTAGTGCATTAATACCCCAAAATTACGAATCCGGAGTCCCTGCTATTATCACCTTTCTTATTCCCTGCTACTAAGATCAACGGTCCAGAATTTTTTTTATTTTAAAATCAACGGTCACGATTGGCTGCCAAACAACGTAAGACACAGGGATTTTCTGGCGTTGTTTGTGTGGTGCAATCAAAAGCTCCGGATCTACAGTAGGTAGGAAAACAGCAGGGGTTCCCCATCCCAAAAATACATAGCGCCATATTGACAGCTAGGGTTTCATCGCCACTCTCCTTTGGTCGACTCCCATCCCAAGATCGATAGCGTGAGAGGAGAAGCGAAGAAAAGATAAAATTGATAGGGAATAATCGTTATTAAATGGTACCGTTGAGATCTAGACTCTCCATGCAAAGGCATCGATTGAGGTCGATTTCAGGTCAAGAGCTTGATGCCATCATGAGCTCTAATGGAAAAGGTGAGGCAATTACTATTTTATGAGCCGATATATATATCGCCTATGGATTGAACTTGAGCATCATTCATAATCTAGTCCAATTACTTTGTTCTGTTGCATGCGAGCTCTATGAGCAACCTTTACGAACAATTTGATCATGAAGAAGTTTTGTGTTTGCCTTATTATGTCAATGCTAGATTTTGCTGAGAATGTTTTCATGAAGGCTTACTTCATGGATTCCATCCTGTAATTAAACCATCCTCACGTTTAAACGCATCGTAGAAATCCCTCAAACTTTCACTCTATTAAAAAACAACACCCCCTTCATTTAAGTGCAGAAGTAGTTGACCTAATTAACCTCCTCTTTCTCTAGTAAAAATTCACCCATTGTCAAACTCCATCGAATTTCGACTGAATCTCGATCAATGACGGGTGCGGAACGCTCGGTTCGTGAGTTGACGACGGACTCAATCTTGTTCGAGCGCGATCAACTGATCAAGTGAGATTGTTATTTTGTTCTTGTTCATGCCTATGTTTCATTTTTAGCAACTCCTTTTGATTAAGACCTATATTTTAAGCTAAGATGTATTAGGTTATTATCTTAACTGTGTAGATTTGGAGAAGAATCCCCAATCTGGAATTATTGGATTGTAATTTAGAGAACACTGGTAGATATAGTGAGAGGAGGGTAATTTTGGAACAAAAATACAAACACTGTCACATGGCCCAATAATTGGCTCAAAACGTTAAAAAGTCAAACGATGGGGGTTTATCTACAACGGAGTGAAATTTCCGGAGGTTTTGATGATGGGCTTAAACGTGAGAGTAGTTTTGGGCAAGTTGGGTAAACGGGGTTTCTGTGTAATAAGCCTTTAATAGATGAGCAAACATTATAACCTAGAGAACAAGTATTTAGATCAGTAAATCCTTAGGTCCCAAAATTAATAAGGTTTAGTCCGTAGATTGAAAAAAGCTTATTAAAAACTTCCTAGATCAAATATTTTTGTTTCAGTCCTTTTTGTACGTCCTTTTTGTACATTAATTAACGTGTAAATTTTTTGTACCGATACCGTCCTTTCAAATAAATATTACATTTATCATTTAGAGCACTGAGTTTATCATGTTTCCATATCTAAACCCGTGCTACATAATAAAATGCTACATTTTACCTGAAACTGCTACATCTATTAGGAAAACTGCTATATTTATCTTTTCTTCTTAAGCCTTTTTTCTTCTCTATCCTCGTCTTTTGTTTCAAAACCTTATCAAATCTAAACCCAATTTTCCCTTATAAATCACGTGACACATTTTATTTCTCTACAAAGTCTCTCTTTGAAAACCTATCAAGCCCCAAAACTCATTTTGTCTACCTCCTCATCTTCCTTTTTAAAACCATCAAACCCAACATTTATTTCTTCTCATAACATTCTCCTTTCTCGTATCGTTCTTGAAAAGTCGAAACCTATCAAATCCATACTCATTTCCCTCGTCACCTTCTCCAAAGCTCCATTAATCCCAAAACCCATTTGATGGGATTTGATATAGATGGTGTTATGAAAAGGAGGCCATGGAAAGATATCTTGAGAAAGAAGTGGGGAGATTGAGGGGTTCAGGCTTATTATTAGAATTAATGGAGAAGAGGGAGGGGTAATATAAGTATTTTTGAAATATACATATACAAAATAGGAGTATTAACTTCTGTAGGGATCTTTAAATTTGAAACTTAGGTATTAGGAAGTTTTCAATTTTTGTTGCACCCAGAGACTAAAACCTATTGTTTTTTGGACCTAAGGCCCCTAACATAATTTTCCCTTAAAACTTTGCTGGATATATGGTAATTGACAGAATTGGACGTATTTGCTAAAACTAGTATCTTTCTTAGAGATTGGATTTTTTAATTCAAAAACTTAAGAGATATTTTATGGTGCTTGCTACATAACTAGTTATATGCTTAATTATTATGTTAGAATCATTAAAACATTGTCATATGCTCCAAATATCCAAATTAATCAAAGAGAGAGAAAGAAGAGAGAAAGGTTGGTTAACAACGGAATATAGTATCGAATGAATTTTGAAAGATAATCTAGAGTTAAGATAAATAATTCAAATTCCCCAATCTATTATCTCTCTGTCATTTTTACCCTTTCTATAAACTCCTCTAATTAATTTGGCCAAAACCTCAAAAATTCTATCAAAATTTAATAATAAAAACTCAAAAGTTCATTAATGTTATTTCATTCCAACAACTTTTTATTTCTCATTGTTTTTTACCTTGAGCAAATATTAACGGTTGATTCTTTATAGTAATTTGTTCCTTCGTCTGACGATGCATTGGTTGTTATACAATTACTAGTTACCAGCTGGGAGCATATTATAAAAAATCCTAACCTATCATGATTTAACTTTTTTCATTTTTTAAATATATAGGTTTAGAATCTTGGAAACTTATTTCCTTGATCTATCTATCTATCTATCTATATATAGGAGAGTGCAACACTGCAAGCCGGTCCGTGCTTTTAAAAACGTGAACTCTCGGCCTACGACATATTTTAACGTTTCGATCCGTTCAAGTTGATTACCCCACTTTCAAATATGTGTATGAAAAATCAAAGATTTGAAGACCTCTAACCTATGCATTGATAGGTGCAAAAATCAAATATTTGAAATCCTCGGACCAAATGGAGAAATGTGTTGGGCATATGGTAACTTACCGGGCCGTGTTTAATATAATGTATACATTTTAGGAAATGAACCTATTATTCATGCTAATTAAAACCCTTTCTTCTCTAAAGCTTCTTTGTAGCGAAAAATGCTTTATCTTGAACCTTTTCATTGCCCCATGCAGACAACACTCAATCATCCCTTCCAATCCTAAAATCCGGTTAACATCTAGTGGATTCTTTTAGATGAGACGAGTCTAACCAATATTTGACACAATATCGTTTGTTGGGATTTTTCATGTATTTAGATATGGCTTAGGCTTAACCTAATTAATAGGGCGGAACTTGCTTCTTTTTTTTTTATCTTTAGCTAGTGTATTATAGCCTCCATCATATTTATTTTATTCCCTAACTTGTTCTGTTGCTTCTTTTTTTGTGCTATGCCTTTTCTTTTGGATTTCCAGCCAAAACCTTGTATTTATAGATCCATACCAACAGAAATTAGTAGCCAAGCAAAGTCAGGAAAAGAATTAAACATAAGCAATTAGAACAAGAAGAAGCATACCACAACCATACAAGGTTCCAATCGTCTTCAATCATTTGTCGCAATAGACGACCTTTAGCAAATACATAAATATAACCATTAACAATTAACAACAAACAAACATCTCAGGATTTTATCTAAAAAATCTCATCTTAAGAAAAAACAACAGTAAAGTTAATATCTATATCTAAATACTTCATATCTATTTCTAAATACCTAAGAGATACCAAACGATATTTCTATGAAATATTGCATAGATGCCCCAATTATAAGAACCTACGAATGGTAACCGAACTTGGGGATTGAAAAGGATTATCGAGGAGTCTGATGGAGAAATCGTCGGGCCAAATGCCAGTAAGAAGTGTTCGATATGATTGGAAGCGGAGGAGTGGTGAAAAGGTTCGAGATGATGAGTTTTCTTTGCAAAGAAGTGTTGGAGAAGAAAGGGTTTTAATCCTGAATAATCGGTTCAATCCCTAAAATGTATCCATTATATTAAACACGACCCAGTAAATTATCAAATGCCCAACACAATTTTCTATCCACAACACCATGATAATAAATAATATATCTCTATTATTTTAGTTAGAAGACGAGTGGTCACCAAATTGAAATTCTAACATCTAATTGACCCGCTTGATTTTAGGAAATTAAAGAAAAGAAAATAGGATGCCATCTCATTACCAAGTCATGCTCCTAAAATAATTATGCATAGACAATGACTATCCACAATTTTTTATAATCTCGCGTGCATCGCGCGAGCAAAACACTGGTGTGTGTATATGCTGTAGAATGGTGATTTTTTAAATATTTGCTTCACGAAATCAAAGCAAATGTTGAAATGATGAACAACTTAAAAATGCGACGCACGCTTCATTTTTCACTCATGTTAAAAAAAGAAGATTGAAAATTTATGTTCTTTAGATAAAACTAATTTTAACATAAATTAATCAATAATTCACCCCCACCCAATCCAAGCCTTTATTCATTTCAATCCAAACCAACTAATTCAATTGATTTCATGTTCAATAAGATGGAAAGGAATCACTAATTAATGTTTAAATTATGGAAATAATTCTAATTTCTTTCTTGCGAAATTACTCAAAGTTTTGATTTCCTAATCATATAATCTCTCTCCTTCTCTCTCTGCGCGCGCATAGCAAGAGTCTCTCTTTGCGTAGCTAGAGATTTGTGTCAATAGGGTGACATTTAATTGGGTACAACGTAATTAGTCAGTTGATGATTATTTATGTAGCAAACACCATTGAATTTCTCAATTTAAGGTTCAACATATTCCCTTTGCCTAATTTAGGAAGAATCTTGGCCTACAACAGTTTAATTAAGATATGTGCACACTATTGATTATATTTATAGCTTGTAACTTTTTATGAATGAGAATCAGAGACTATCTTGATCTTCTCCATAGCACTTTTGCTGATCTAGTTTTGATGGAGGTCCTTTTCGGGTCTCCGTCAGATGTTGTCTTCCGTCGATCTCCCGGTGGATCTTGGAGGTGATCTCCTGTTGCGTGTGGGTCTCAATGGATTTTGAGGAGATTGGTGGTTTTGAGGAGTCTGCGCCGAGTATCTGCAAAGAAGTCCCGGGGTAGTTTGGTACCGCCGAGGACCCTCCGACGATCAAGTTAGCACAAGATCCGAGCAGAGTAATGGCTAAATGGGGTGAAAAAAGCTTACTTGACCCCTCTGTGATGGGTTTTATATAGTGGCGGCAGCACGCAGCAGCAGACGCGAGAATCTCGCCGGCAGTTAGCTCCCGACGTCACGCCCGCGTAAAGAGCGGATCGCCCGTTAATGGGGATCGTGATGGCATGGAACGTGGGATGTTGCCGGCGGAGAATCTGCGCATGGCGAGATTTGCGGAGCGGCGGTTACGCCTGTGAGTGGTGGAGTTGGTCGGTCGGAGGGACCGAGGAAGATGGTCTTGGCTGGGGAGCTTGGGAACGAGCGGAAGGGCTGAGGAGTCTTGGTCCTGTGGCAGCTCGGGGCGAGCTAAGAGGCCGAGGAGGCCAATTTTGCAAGGGGTCCTGAGGAGAGCCAGCTTGTGCTTGCAGGTCGGGTACAGGGGTGGCCTGGTCGGTCCCTGTGGGCCCTTTCTTTTGAGTCCTGGGACACGTCATCTGCCGCGTGTCCTGATCTGGGAGATTGCCAATATAGAGCATCATCATTAGCCCCCCACTCTTGTCCTGACCGGCTGGCGGGTCGGGTCAAGAGTGGACTGCCAAGCCGCCCGGGGTGAGCTCCCTCTTAAGATTTCATCGGGACATGTCCCCGGGCTGTCAGCTGTCTTTTCTGCCAGCGAATCCGGACGAGATCTCTGCATTTAAGGAAGGTGCGCCGGTTCGTGCATCCTGTCACTGAAGCGACGACCCGCGTGTCAAGCGTCGGTTGACCGACGCGACATGTGTAGACCTGCGGCGTCTGATGGGATACGGCCCAGTGTGGTAACGACAAGTGGAGCGATCGGGGCCGTTGGACGCGAGGAGGCGTTTTGGCGGGATCTGAAGGGTGTCGTTGGATGAGAGCGATTGCA
Organism: Agapanthus africanus; assembly: GCA_030015575.1. NCBI lineage: Eukaryota > Viridiplantae > Streptophyta > Magnoliopsida > Asparagales > Amaryllidaceae > Agapanthus > Agapanthus africanus. Next base: position 137,123,554 of record JASDDO010000026.1, read on the forward strand.
GTGATAAATAGGGGTGGGGCTCATCCCAGGACCCCTACTCCTTCATATTTCCTTGCTCTAAGTCCCAGTTGCTCGGCACTCGTCTTCTTTCTTCTGCTTTCGTTTCCCGAGAATCTCTCTTCTTCAGGTTAGATGTCTTCTTTCGTAGAATCTGTAGATGCCGTAGGAGTAGGTTCTATAGACCCTCCAGTTGAGCCTGAGTCTTCCCGGAGAGCAGGGGTCAGATCCTCTTCCCGGGATCGCGCGGTGAGGGCAGCCCCCAGGGAGGAGGCGGTAGACGCTACCCCCGGCGCGTCGTGTTGGGTGAGGCATGAGGACGAGCTTGCCAATGCTCGGGCTCGCTTTCACATCCCCTCAAGTTATACGCTTCGTCTGGCCAAGGAGGGAGAGAGGGCAGACCAAGTACAGGGTAGGGAGATTGCTCTGTATTTGGAAGCTTTTTGGGGTGGAATGCGCCTGCCCTTCTCTCCCGAGGTCGTCGAAGCGCTGAACTTCTTCGGGCTAGCCCCTGGCCAGTTAGTGCCGAACTCATGGAGGATTCTCCTCGGGTTCCTGATCCGCCTGAAGTTACATGTTCTCTTCAGCCTCTCCATCCTTGATTCTTCTCTCGTCTTCAAAAATCATCCTGGAGGTCGAGCGGGTGACCCGAGATGGGTCTACCTCTCTTTTAGAAAGCGACAGGGGGGTGTCGCCAGGACAGCGGTTGCTCTGCCTTCTTCCATTCACGACTGGAAGAAAAAGTTTTTCTTCGTCGCGCCGCCCGAGGGCGAGGACTGGCCCTTGCCCACCAAGTGGTCGAGAGAAAAATGCTTGCCGGGGAACCAGTCCAATGACCCGCCGCGGTGAGAGTGGCGTCGTGGGAGCCCATCCCCCGATTTGACGCGTTGCTGTCTGAAAGGGTCCTGAGTTGGGCCGGACTCAGCCTGTCGAGTTCGTCGGTAAGTTAGACTTGCTTTTTGGCTTGTATATTGTATTTGTCGCTGACTTGTTTGATTTGGTTTTGTGCAGGACCCATGGATATGGACGAGCTCCGAGCCTCCATGCGCCAGCCGAGGAAGGTCATGAAGGCTGGAGGCGCCAGCTCTTTTCGTTCGAAGCCCGTCCCGGCTCCTCCTCCGGTGGCCGTGTTCCACGAGCGTTCGGGGGCAGATCCGGCCCCGGGGCTTAGCAGAGCGCCGGGCCGGAAGCGGGCTCGAATTCTGGAGGACTCGGTCTCGGAGGAGGAGATCGGCTCTCTATCGGAGCCACTTAAGAGGGGTTCTCGGAGGTCTTCCCGGGGCCTGCCCTCGCCGATCATGGTGGAGGAGGGGGGCCTCCAGTTCGCGGTGCCCTCGGGGCTATCCGTCGCAGATAGCCTGCTGCACGAGATAAAGAAATCGGCAGGGGGTAGGGTCCCCGGGGGGACCTTCAGGGCCCAGATGGCATCCATCGCCCAGGAGTCCATGCAGGTAAGTGCTCGGTTGTTTATGAGATTCGGTGCCTTCTTCGTCTCCCTGACCTCTCTCCTATTTTTCAGGTTCTCCAGCATGTCGCCCTTGCCTTACGCATGGAGGCCGAGGTGATAGCCCCGGCGATGAAGGCTGCGGACCAGCTTGCCTCGCTGGAAGAGAGCCCCAAGCGGGAGCTGGAGGCGCTGATGGCGAGGGTTACCGCCCTGGAGGGCGAGGTGGAGGCCGGGAAACGGGAGGTTGCCCGGCACCACGAGGCCGCAGTGGCTGCCGAGGTCAAGCTTGAGGACGCTCAGGCGCTCGCCGGCAACCTGAAGAGGACGGTGAGGACCCTCCGGAAGGAGCTGGGGGCGGCAGTTAAGGCGGCGGAGCAGGCTGACCTCTCGGCGGCGAAGGCGGTGGAGGGTTACAAGAAGTCGAAGGACTTCTACAATGACTTAGCCATGGCCACCATCCGCATTTGGCACGAGGCCCTCGACGACGTTAAGGCTTAGATGCCGGAGTTTGCCGATGAAGAGCTCCGGGCCGAATACCCCCTCGCGGACGCCGATGAGCAGGGGGAGGAGATTCCTGACGGGGAGTTGGCCGAGGACCCTGCCCGACTCGTGGTAGATATCGAGGATCCCGAGGTCGTGCCTGGCCCCGAGGCCTGAAGCCGCCGTCTTCCTCTTTATTTTTCCGCTTCTGGAATTTTGTAAGCCTCCGGGCAGTCTGTAAGGCTGGGGAGCCCAAAATACCCTTTGTAAAGACTTCGCTTTTGGTAGTAAAACTTTTTTGGTTTCATCGGTTTGCACTTTCTCTTCTGCTTGTGAAGAATGCTCGTAAAATATCTTTGCTTGCACTGTTGGGCTTTCATGTCAGGTCGGCTATCTGTCGAGTGATCGTTCATCGAGTTGATTGATCACTTGCCAAGTGTGCCAAGCGTTGTTGAGAAGGAGGCATCTCCGTGGCCCCGAAGTCGAGGGGAGATCGCTCAGACTTGGATAGACCTGACGTCCCTTGTTGGGGCCTCGGATCCGCTGCATGTGATGGACAGAGGGATGTTCGTCGTCGTTGTGCCGAGCATGAATGGGCTCAGAGGCCTCGTTACGAGGGCTACATGCCCGCAGCGTCTGTTGGGCAGGAGGACGCCTGCTGGGTATGACCGAGCAGGGAAGCTGCTCGGTTGCCTCTTAGCGAGGGCTTTAATCCTTAGCGTTGGAGGGGCCGTTGGAGACCTGCTAAGGATAACCGGGCAGTGAAGCTGCGTGGTTGCCTATTGGCGAGGGTTTCGATCCCTGGCGTTGCGAGTAGGGAAGCTACCGGCCGGGGATAGCCGAGCAGGGTGGCCGCTCGGCTGCCTCTAAGGAGGACTTCGATCCTTAGCGTTGGAGGGGCTGTAAGAAGCCTACCAAGGATGACCGGACAGTAAAGCTGCGCGGTTGCCTCTTGGCGAGGGTTTTGATCTCTGGTGTCGTGAGTAGGCAACTACCAGCCTGGGATGACCGAGTAGGGTAGCCGTTCGGAGGCCTCTTGCGAGGGCTTTGATCCCTGGCGTCATGGGTAGGGAGCTACCAGCCGGAAATGACCGAGTAAGGATCGGGCTCGGTTGCCCCTTGCGAGGGCTTTTGATCCTTCAGGACGGGGACTGAGCAGGGTTACTGCCCAGTGCCTCTTGGCGAGGACTTTGATCCCTGTCGGTTGTGGTAGGAAGCTACCAGCCGGGAATAGCCGAGCAAGGGTCCGGCTTGACCGCCTCAAAGGAGGACATTGGTCCTTAGCGCGGGAGGGCCTGTAAGAAGCCTACCAAGGACCTTTGGCCGAGCAGGGTTACTACCCGGTGCCTCTTGGCGAGGGCTTTTGTCCTGAAGGATAGCCGAGCGAGGGTCGGGCTCGACTGCCTCTGGGAGGGCTTTTGATCCATGTCGGTCATGGTAGGAAGCTACCAGCCGGGGATAGCCGAGCAGGGTAGCCGCTGGGCTGCCTCTAAGGAGGACTTTGATCCTTAGCGTTGGAGAGGCCGTAGGAGGCCTGCTAAGAATAACCAGGCAGTGAAGCTGCGCGGTTGTCTCTTGGCGAGGGCTTTGATCCCTGGCGTTGCGAGTGGGGAAGCCACTGGCCGGGGATAGCCGAGCAGGGTAGCTGCTCAGCTGCCTCTAAGGAGGACTTTGATCTTTAGCGTTGGAGAGGCCGTAGGAGGCCTGCTAAGGATAACCGGGCAGTGAAGCTGCGCGGTTGCCTCTTGGCGAGGGCTTCGATCCCTGGCGTTGTGAGTGGGGAAGCCACTGGCCGGGGTTAGCCGAGCATGGTAGATGCTTGGCTGATTCTTCATGAGGTTTCGCCCGACCATCCAGTTGCAGGTATGGGAAACAGGGACGGTCGCGGCGACGTGCGCGTAGCATGCGCATTGAATGTGTGGGGAGACGAAGCGTCAGAGTCACGTCGTTTCGATTCCGCCAGAGAAGGCTCAATGATTGCCTCGTGGCAACGACTTTTTGGGCGAAAACGGGCAACTGTTGAGTCCCGTTGGGACGCAGTGGGCTATATAAAGCTGAGGGAGCGCTGGTCTTTCTTTTCTTTGTAAATAGATCGTCGAGAATGGAAGACTTCCCCTTTACTATCCCCGATATCATCCACTTCGAAAACGTATACCTCTATTACCAGAACTGCACCGAGGACAAGGTGCAGTTGGTCTACGGGAACATCGAAGACCACTTCGGTCGGCTGCTCCCCCGGCGCTCCCCTGCTACAGCTGCTAATGTACTCCATCTGGAGGGCGTCGCCGGGGCTTTACAACCCCTTATCCGAGCAGCTCTACGACGAGGCCGTAGGCAAGCTGCGGTCTCTGAGGCGCTCCGGCCAGATCTCCGTGAGTCGGCTGGCTCGCTCGGAGGCGCTCGTCCGTGAGTGCTACGAACCGAGGCTCGAGGTCAACGCACGCGGGGGAATCGAGAGCTGAGGTAGGATCTCGCGAGGCCTCGGCTGGCGGAGATCTTTGCTGAGTACCATGAGCAGTTCTCTCTGCACCCCCTTCTCCCGCTGCTGTAGTTTTCTTTTTCTTTTTGTATGTATGGCTGAGGAGCCAATAATACCTTTTTGAATAAATGAGACATCTCCTTCTTTTTCGCAATGTTCCATTGATCTTTATTAAATTTACAATAGACCCTAGGAAGAGTTTACATTGCCCTATAAAAAGTACATGTTAATAGATGACCTTATTAGTGTGGCCCGAGCTCTCCGGAGGCTTGTTGGTCTCCGTGCTCGGCACCAAGTACGGGGCTCCTTGGGCTCCGGACTGGTCATCTGCCGAAACGAGCATGATCTGGCCAATGGTCAGCTTGGCGGGAGGGGGGCGCTGCTGCTGCTCGCGGTCGCCCTGCTGCTTATCCCTCAAGTAGGCGGCGAGATGCCCCGATCGGATGAGCTCCTCGATATAGTCCCGGAGTTGCTTACAATCCTTCGTGGCGTGGCCCAGCGTCCGGTGGAAGACGCAGTAGGGGCCCCGGGTTTGTTTCGAGGCCTGACGCGGGATTGGAGGGAACTTGAAGAACCCCTCGTCCTGGGCCTCCTCTAGCAACACTACGAGGGAGACGTTGAGCGGGGTGTACTCCTGAAACTTCGGGTGATAGGGTTGCTGATGCTTTGGCTTCTCTTCCCGAGCCCTCTTCTTCTGGTCGGACCGTTCAGCCCGAGGGAGGTTCGTGTTCACCTCGGACTCGAGCTGGATCTCGCGCTCGGTCCATGCCTTGATCTCGGCCATGGACTTAGGCTGCGCCAACGCAAAGGAGCGCAACCACTCCTTGTGCTTAAGACCAGATCTGAGCGTCGTGATGACGGTCTCGTCCCGGTGTTCGGGGATCTCGAGGAGGGTGTTATAGAAGCGGGTGACGTAAGCTTTGAACGTCTTCTTGTCCCCGCTCTTAATTGTGAAGAGGTAGTCGACCGTGCGCTTCTATCGAAGGTTCCCGACGAAATGGCCGAGGAAATGAGTAGCCAACTCGTCAAAGGTCGAGATTGAGCGAGGCTCGTGTCCTCGGAACCAGTCCCGACCGGAGCGGATGAGGGTGGCCGGGAAGGCCCTGCACTAGGCGGTATCGGAATGGTCCTGGAAGCTCATCCCCGCGGTGAAAGCATCCAAATGGTCTTTCGGGTCGGTTTTCCCGTCGAACAGAGAGACCTTCGGGGGCTTGTTGCCCGAAGAGACGTGGACGGCAAGCAGTCTTTCGATGGCTTGGTGAGCGAGTCGGCGGCGTACTTAGCCCCATCGACTGAGAGGTGACTTTCCCGGCGCATGCTCTCGATCTTCTTTTCTAGAGCGTCGAGTCGGTCGTGGTACCCCGAGGATTCGGCGCCTTATGATCCCTGGCCTCTGCTGTGGGAGATCTGCGTCTGGGCGCGGCCCCAGTTCCTCTCGATGATGTTCCTCAGATCTCCGGGTGAAGTGGCCTTCGAGCTGTCGTGGCGAGCCCCCTCTGTGCGACCTCGTCGAGGGAGGGGGTGTCGGTCACGCCTGGGGACAGGCGAGGTAACCGACATCTCCTCAGGGGGGTAAGGGTTGCACAGAGGCTCGAGACGGGGCGCTCTGGCGGCGGATCTTGGTGTGGAGCTGTGGGGCGCCCAGCGGGCCTCAGGGAGTATCGGCCCGTGAGATCTGTGGCCATGGGTCGTACCCTGCCGGTGGTCAGTCGTGCCGACGAGGGCAGAGCCTTCTGGAGGCGAAGGAGCGGCGATCTGGGGCCCTGACCCGGCCGTTTGGACGCGGACGAGCGCCTCCACGAGGGACTGCAGCCGATCTATTCGGCCGGCGAGGGCGTTGATGACGGTCGCCGGAGGAGGTTCATCCGTGCCTCCGGTGAGGGGGAGGCGGCAGCTGGTATCTGGATCTTCAGGGTGATCGCTTACCATGTGGATGGAGATCGGAAGGCTAACTTTGTTTTTTGTGGAGTTTAGTTCCCACAGACGGCGCCAACTGATGGAGGTCATTTTCGGGTCTCCGTCAGATGTTGTCTTTGGTCGATCTCTCGGTGGATCTTGGAGGTGATCTCCTGCTGCGTGTGGGTCTCAATGGGTTTTGAGGAGATTGGTGGTTTTGAGGAGTCTGCGCCGAGTACCTGCAAAGAAGTCCCGGGTTGGTTTGGTACCACCGAGGACCCTCCGACGATCAAGTTAGCACAAGATCCGAGCAGAGTATCGGCTAAGTGGGGTGAAAAAAGCTTACTTGACCCCTCTGTGATGGAGGTTTATATAGTGGCGGCAGCACGCAGCAGCAGGCGTGAGAATCTCGCCGGCAGTTACGCTCCCGACGTCACTCCCGTGTAAAGAGCGGATCACCCGTTAATGGGGATCGTGATGGCGTGGAACGTGAGATGTTGCCGGCGGAGAATCTGCGCATGACGAGATTTGCGGAGCGGCGGTTATGCCTGTGAGTGGTGGAGTTGGTCGGTCGGAGGGACCGAGGAAGATGGCCTCGGCTGGGGAGCTAGGAAACGAGCGGGAGGGCCGAGGATTCTTGGTCCTGTGGCAGCTCGGGGCGAGCTGAGAGGCTGAGGAGTCCAATTTTGCAGGGGGTCCTGAGGAGAGCCAGCTTGTGCTTACAGGTCGGGTATAGGGGTGGCCTGGTCGGCCCCTGTGGGCCTTTTCTTTTGAGTCCTGGGACACGTCATCTGCCACGTGTCTTGATCTGGGAGATCGCCAATATAGAGCATCATCAAGTTTAGTTACAAAATTTAATTTATTCCTTTTGGCTGATATAATCTTGACAATTGACAATAGCTGTCTAGTATTCAGTAACCAGTCATGAACAATCATATGCATGCATGGTGCCCCAGCATTCTTTCTTGTTTCATGTATATAAAATAATTTTTCTATGAACTTTGGAAGATAGGTGATACCGTCAGAAAGGGTTTCATCTTTCCAAGTATATGCATTAATCGCGATTTCTGTTGTGCTTAATGTCTTTTATGGTTGTAGGTTTCGTTGTTTTATCGTGTTTAAAACATTCTTTTGTAATTCTATTTTTCTTGGGGTTGGTTCTTTCTCCATTATTTCTTTTGAAATCTCCACATCCGCCATCTTTACTTCTATCTTTCAGTAAGCTTGTAATTTTTGTATCTTTACTATATTTCATTAATCATTAAACTTTCAGCCTTCTTAGGAGTTATTTTCATTTAGGTGCTCTATGCTGATGGAGTTTTGACTTCATATCTGAAACTTTGTTGATGATATTCTGAAATTACCTTTAATGGTTAAAGATCAAATATATATCAAATTATGATGATCAAAACTTTATTGTTCAGATTCTGTTGGAACTTCCAGGCATTGATGTTAGGATATATTAATGCACAAACCGATGAAGCCTCCTTTGCTTAAATGATCAAACACTGATACCACAAAATATTACACAAAACATATATATCAAGTTTTACAAAAATAAAGGATATTAAGAACAACAGCCTCTCTATGAGTCGAGCTGAGCATACCAAACCCCCTGGATCTTTACATCCTTTGGTGCTTTCGCCCCCAAATCAGTATCCGAAGGCTGAATACTCTCAAAAACACCGATAAGCTCTCCGGTGTCTGGTTTGCTTCCAGTAACACTCAATGTGATCTTCCCCTTTGAGGATGAAGGGTCCTTGATGTTCTCCTTGGTCAATTCCTCCTCGTCTCCTCTCCCGCCTGCTGGCAACGCCACTGCATTATCGTACCCGGTCGAGCCTCCACGGCCCTTTGGGTCGAGAAACGACGATCCTCTGTAGCTTGGTACCAAGAACTCGCCTCCGAAGCTCTCAGGTTTTCCTGATGGGGATATATATTAGAAGAAATTAGATCTCTTATGGATCCGGGAATCAAGTATTCAGAGTTAGAAAGTTGGAGAGAAGTAAATAGGAAAGTTTGTGTTGTGTTTTTTTGTTGTTCTCTTGGTCTCTTCAGACTCAAACATAGATGCTAAAAGAGTCATTCAAGATTTTGTTGAACAGACATGCTTCTTTGTATTAGAAGCAGTGGGGGATCGATAGTCAAATCCGGAAAGATCCATTACCCGCTAACTCTCCATCTTCTTCTTTCTTTTTCCCATCCTATGTGGGACTGAAAACAAAACCAAGTTTTCCTTCATTCTTTTTCAACAAAAGAGAGAGAATAATTTTACCAATTTGCCACTTTCTTTATCATCCTCCTAATTAGTCCACTGGGGATTTAATTAGGGTTTTATACAGCCATGTGAGGAGCACATATTAACTTGAATCAGGTTTGTCAACTGAATTGCAGGTTAAAGGGTTTTTATTCGTGTTTATCAAAAATATGAAAAAGCTTGATGGTGTTTTATGAAATTTACCCTTTATATCATTGATATTAGAAAATATATATAGCACCTGAGGCAACAAGCTGTTTGACTGTGAATAGGAAGGGCACACGCTCGCCTCCTGGCAATTGGACAGTCACTGCTGCATAGTCAATCCCGTCCTTCTCCTCGAACTTCACCGTGCCATCGGACGAGACCTCGAATGGACCCTCGATCTCATCTAGTGTGTACGTGAGGCGAGTCATGAGCTTGGTGGGTTGGAATTCCGGTGCAGCGTTTTTCGCGATGCCCTCAGCTTTCACAGTGAAGGACGTGGGCTCGAGGCATAACTTCTTCATGGTGTATTTGCCGGGCTTGAACGCAAAGGCGGGGGACCCGCCTTCAATGGTCGGGCATTGGTTCGCAGTGCCGGTTCCTTTTACTTCCATGTATGTCTTGCTTTGGATCTCGTCGAAGGTCAGGCGCTTGACTTCTGCGTTCACTCCCTATAGGTAAATGATAAAGTTTTTTAAAATGTTACATGTCATCACTGATGTAAAACTTGTTGGGTGGTACAAAACAATTATCAATCCACCGGTTAATTATCAGTTCAAATTATTGTAGCTTATTAGTTTCCCACGAACATATTAAGGATATTATTAATTCGCTTTTATAATTACATTTAACTCCGTATATTCAGTAATATTGTTTATCTTGAAGTCAAGTTAACTTTGTACAGCCAATTAATTAACCATATCTGGAACAGCCTATAGAATATTAAGTAAATAGTGAAACAGAAGTGAGAGTGCTCTTTGCTTAAATTCAGGAGGAAGATTTTTTTTATTTGTCTTTATGTTGCCCTATTTTTACTCTTTGATTGGGTGATCATAACCTAGCCATGGCCTAAAATTTAGATTTACCAGCAATAGAACTATTAATTAATCATCACTCGACTTTTAGTTGGATAATTGTGAAGCTGACAGTTTTCTACAACTAAATATTTTTCCACACCTATATATAAATGATATGAAAAGCAATAAATATCTTTGCTGTATCTATGCTTTAGATTATGAAAATCAACATGTAGATAGTTGATTGCTACAATTTGATACCTGGACATGCTTGTATTATCTTTAAGCTTACTTTTTTCTGGTTTTGAGAGATCTCATACCTTTTATTTATCTATCATATGATGAACGATGAATAACCGTTTTCTACATACCTCAACAGAGAAATATGAAGCCAAAGAAAAGCGGGAAGCGAAAGAATTAATTGTACCCCTGCGAGCAGTGCAGAAGTGGCGAGAGCAAATCCCGCAATCTTTGCAGCATCGGCAGCCTTCTGAGCCAAATCTCTGACATTAGATTGCAGAGAGCAAGTGAGCCTTGCTGCTTTCGGGGCCTCGAAGCCGAACGCTTTTGAGAGGTGAGAAGAAGACTTGACTTGTTGGCCGACCGCGAACTTTGCGGGTACTAACGTAGCAGCAGCCTGCAATGCCATTGGCTTTTCTCTCTATTCTCCTTCTCTATTCTTTGTTAGTGAAGGAGGCTGCTCATTTATTATTATGAGGTGATATTATTTGTTTTTGTTTGTGTGAAGGAAGGATAAGGGGATTGGATAAGAGATCTGCTCCTATTGGCTGGTTGAGGTTGAGCTTTGGCTTTGGGGGGTTCATGGCCTTATGTTACACGTGGTAGGTTTACAATAAAAGGATATGATTTGTGCACACAGTGGTCTTCATCCCAATGAGTGTGCTATGTGGGACCGACATGATGTTCCGGCCCATTGGGCTTGAAACACATGCATGCCACATTCTTAAAGTTGGGCCCATTCATTTTGGTAAGTGGAACGAGGAAGTAATTTTTCCTATTAGTTTCTTAGCTGAAGGGTATACTATACCAGGTTGATGGCATTGCTTTGTACTGCAGCGCTGCTTGATGTGCTACACAGAGCACGGCGAAGGCAAACCGTAACGTTTTGGGCTTCACATGGTTGGTTTAAGTTGGATGGGTTATGTCCTCCAATTTGTGCTTTGGGGAGCGCAGGCGAGAGGCTCCGGTACCAGTTTTCCCATATTGCATCCTTCTGATTCTGAATGTCTTTATATCTTTTTATCTAATCTAGGAAATGATATTTGAGCTGGAAATATTTTATTATACTTTCAAAAACTAAATTCTTAGGGAGCAATTTACATATATAAACATGTGGCAACATCCAAACTTCCCAAAATTTTCTTATAAATGTTTTCTCAATTTGAATCTTTTTGTATTGGGGATCATTAGTCCATCTGACAAAAGAGTCTGGCTCCTGGCGATCACGGCCCTAACCTTCTACTGTTGGGATTCTGATTCCTTCAAACCATCGGGGACACAACACATCACAATTATCAATCACACCATGAAAAAGAAAAACACCGGATTTTGCATGATTCAACCAAAGCTAAGTAAAGTGCAAGCAAAAAAATTCTATTGACACGAGAAAGTTGCAAGATCTCACACAACTCTGATCCTTCTCTTATTCTTACACCACTAGAGAAGAAGGCACAGCTTTCATGCTCACAAGTCACAACAGCTACATCTTTTGAGCCCATCTATCTCTCTAGACGTTAAGATGTTTATAGTGCTAAAATCCTAATACCGTATCTTTATCTATTGGTAGCTCATACTAACACATAGACCGGTCCAAATGGACCATAGATACGCAAACGGATATGAGACACCAGCCCCAACATCTTCTACATATGAGAAATCAATGCTCTTAGCTTATAATTGAAGCTGAATAAAATTTAGAAACAAGACGTAAAATTCCTCCCACCTAAACTTTATAAACATAGTTTCCGACATAATTAAGTATATTTATTGAACCATTCAAAGATAATATGAGAATTTTTCTATGTAACTACTGCTGGTTCATCATGAACTCGTGCTTCAACCATGAGTTAGCATGGTTTTTTGGAAGTATCAGGATCCCTGAACATAATCCCAAATATGCTGTGTAACTCATCGACCATCTTCAATACCTTACCGTTTATGGTTTGAGCCGTGTAGTTATAACAGGGATAGGCATCAGATTTGAGCACGATGGTAGAAAACTTTGCCCATTTATTCTTTAGACTCCGCATCCAGGTCGGGAGATAGTCGGTGCCATTATCAAGGTAGGAAGCGATATGGTTGGAGATATTGACACATCGACTAGCTTCGGAGATCCTTTAAGCTGACAGGATCATCCCTTTCGCCCTCGTCTTCATGTCCGTGGAATTAGCAAGATCATTTATGACTTTTTCAAATGATTCTTTGGTAAGCGATATCTGCTCAACATTCTGCTTGGCTGCACGTTCCATCGCACCGTAGCTCTCATTGAAGCCCAGGAACTCGGCTCCAGAAATGATATGTTTGTCGCTCTCGCCCAATTCCAACCACTTCTTAGGGTGTTGCATGTGGGAACCAATCAAGTAGAGGTCGGCTCGAAACTTCATATTAATTTCGGTCTTTTTCGTTTTCAGGACAATGTCAAACAATGACGGAGGATCAATGGTCTTGTTCTCGACACGCAGTACAGGGACTTAACAAGAATATGTTGCTGCCAATTTCTTCCAAATATCGTTAAGAAAAGATGTGTATGTTTTGCTCTTGAGCCCATCAACATCGAGGGACTTGATGTTTTTCTTTGATTGTTGTTTACTTCTAGTACTTGTAGTAGCAAAAGCTGTTAGATGATGAAATTTGAAAATATATGTGATGTTTATTCTTTAGTTTGCAATCAAAGTAAACTTTTAGATCAATTAGTAAAATTATATCCACTGTATCTTTGCATCATCGTTCAAGTTTAGTACATGGTGAAAAGCAAAGATGGTCTCTGAATATTAGAGAGGTCTGTAAATTTAAGGGATAATTATAATTTTATCAGTTTAGCGTGAATTCCTAATGGGGTCAGTTTGTATCGGGTTAGAATAATGAACCCTAACCTGACCTCTTTAGATACTGGGTCGGGTTGTCAAATTACAGGTTTGGGTCGGGCTGAACATGGCTAAAGAGGTCGAGTTTGGGTTGGGTTATTGGGTCGCGGGTAATTTGAGGGTAATTTTGACCGTCCTAACTAGGAAGCCACTTCTACTATCAGGTTAAACTATGTTGTAAACTTAATAATTTCAATTAAAAAATTAATCGGGGCATTGATTTGCATATATCCAAATCATTTCAATTGGTTCCCTCTTATCTTATTTTGTATGGAGCTAACTCGAGGTAGCTCTCATAAGGGATAAGAAGGGATAAGAAGAGAGGACTGATTGAGATGACTTGGGCACATACATCAAAGATTAATCAATGCCCCAATTAAAAGAAGCGATAAAAATTATAGTTAATGAAGTAATTAAAGGCTAGGTAGGTCTAAACGCATATGAATAAAGGTAATTAACAACAATATGTCAATTGTTAACTTAATCGAAAAGACGGTTCTTAATAAAGTAAAATGAAAGAAAATGATTTATATAACTGATGAGGCTCATAAGTGGGGATTCCTCAGATCACGACACGTGGAAGATAACGTGTCATCCGAGTAAGCCCACTAGACTTCTGGGAACTGCTAAGGTAGGATCCGTATGGAACGTTGGTGACTTTCCTCGGATGGTCCCCGAGCTTACACCCCATTTTTTGCCCTCGAGCAATCCAACAGCCGAACTTGTGCCCTCCTTTGCTCGCCTCCGAGCTATTGCAGGCCCAAGCTTCCTCAACCTCCTTTGCTCGTCTCCGAGCCATCTGACAGGCCGAGCTTTTTCGGCATCCCTCCTAGTCTCCGAGCCATCTGACAGTCCGAGCTTTCTCGGCTCTCCCGATCAACCGAGAGCGCGGAGCCCAAGCGTCTCCGCAAAGGCTCCGCGTATCTCGCCAAGGCGAGAAATCCACCGCCCCACACTCCGCGTCCCACGCAGGCTCATTCCTCTATTAATGAGCGGATTCCGCCATTAACGCGGGCGTAACGTAAGGGCGTAACTCTCGCACCGGCTCGCTCCATGTGACCATTATAAAAAAAACCCTTCCAGACGAATCAGGTAACTGGAATTTATTTCAATACGCCGTTACCCTGCACCTATACCTCGGCTCTAACTTGATCGTCGGAGGGTCCTACAGTGGTCACCCTCCTCGGGACTTCTTTGCAGGTAGCTCGGCGTCCAACACCAACCCATTGAGATCCGCACCCAACAACTCTCAAAAACAATCTCATCCGTCAAAGACCGCCATCACAGGATCGACGGAGGACAACATCTGAAGGAGATCCGAAGCTCCATCAGTTGGCGCCATCTGTGGGAACGACTCTAAAGCTTCTTCATCCATAAAGTTGATCTTCCGCCCCCGACCCGATAGCGAGCGACAATCGCGACGATCTTAATACGAGCCGCCACACACCCCACAACGAAGGCAGGAGCAGCTCGTCTTCCCCTCCTAACGCCATCAACACCTTATCTTCCCGGATCGACAGACTCACGTCGATGGTGGACGCACTCGTCCGCATTCAAGCGGTGGGTCCTTCCCACCAGATCGCAGCTCCCTCCTCGGGACAACGACATCCGCAGAAGGGCAGATGACCCCATTCACCTTGGTTTCACCGAACGCCGGCATGCCGACTTCGGCAACCACGACCCTCACACGACGAAGGATTCCATGACCCGCTAGGCGCCAGACAGCTCCACACCCCGGACCTGGGAAAGACTAGGTCATCGCCCCGAAATCCGCTGCGCGCTCACACCCCCGAAGGAGGTGTCGGTCAGCTCACCTACTTCCAGGCACGACCGGCGCCCCCACTCCCGCCGAGACCGCGCAAACGGCGAACGTCAGACAAACACTGTGGATCTAAAGTCCTCACCATGAGGCGGCCGAGTAGCTTCCTGCTCGGCTCATTCGCAGCGGGTAGCTTCCTGCCCAACAAACGCTGTGGATCTAAAATCCTCACCACGAGGCGGCCGAGTAGCTTTCTGCTCGGCTCATCTGCAGTGGGTAGCTTTCTGCCCAACAACGCTGTGGATCTAAAGCTCTCCTCACGAGGCAGCCGAGTAGCTTCCTGCTCGGCTCATCCCCTAGCGGGTAGCTTCCTGCCCAACAACGCTGTGCATCTAAAGCCCTCCTCACGAGGCAGCCTGGTAGCTTCTTGCTTGGCTCATCCACCAGCGAGTAGATTGCTGCCCAACAACGTTGTAGATCTAAAGCCCTCCTTACGAGGTGGCCGAGTAGCTTCCTGCTCGACTCATCCACCAGCGGGTAGCTTTTTGCCCAACAACGTTGTGGATCTAAAGCCCTCACCATGAGGCGTCCGAGTAGCTTCCTTCTCGGCTCATCCGCAGTAGGTAGCTTCCTTCCCAACAAACGCTGTGGATCTAAAGCCTTCACCACGAGGCAGTCGAGTAGCTTCCTGCTCGGCTCAACTGTAGTGGGTACCTTCCTTCACAACAAACGTTGTGTATCTAAAGCCCTCCTCACGAGGCGGCCGAGTAGCTTCCTGCTCAGCTCATCCACCAACGGGTAGCTTCCTGCCCAACAACGCTGTGGATCTAAAGCCCTCCTTACGAGACGGTCGGGTAGCTTCCTGCTCGGCTCATCCACCAGCGGGTAGCTTCCTGCCCAACAAATGCTATGGATCTAAAACCCTCCTCACGAGGCGGTCAAGTAGTTTCCTTCTCGGCTCATCCACCAGTCGGTAGATTTCTGCCCAACAGCGCTGTGGATCTAAAGCCCTCCCCATGAGGCGGCCTAGTAGCTTCCTGCTCGGCTCATCCACCAGCGGGTAGCTTCCTGCCTAACAATGCTGTGGATCTAAAGCCATCCTCACGAGGCGGCTAAGTAGCTTCCTACTCGGCTCATCCACCAACGGGTAGCTTCCTGCCCAATAAACTCTATGGATCTAAAGCCCTCCTCATGAGGTCGCCGAGCAGATTCCTGTTCGGCTCATCTGCAACAGGTAGATTCCTGCCAAATAACGCCGTGGATCTAAAGCCCCCCTCACCAGGCAACCGAGTAGCTTTCTGCTCGGCTCATCTGTAGTGGGTAGATTCCTGCCCAACAACGATGTGGATTTAAAGTCCTCCTCGCGAGGCCACCGATCTAAAGTCCTCCTCGTGAGGCCACCGATCAGATTCCTATTCAGCCCATCCTCAGCGGGTAGCTTCCTGCCCCAAAAGAGAACATCCTACGGCCCAGATTGATTCCCGCCAAAATGAAATATCGCGCCTAGCGGCCGTTGGGGCTCCATGTGGCAATCGGCCATTGGGGACGTCTCTTCGATTGCAGGAGTCAGAAGACAGCCTGTCCCATCTGCCAACCAACGTCGGACACATGGCCTGTAGCCCAACTGACGATCGAGTGAAGCGGCGCCCTTTCTTTAAAGAGCAATCATTTGTTGATCCGCTGACGCCATCAGGGATACGCACGAAAATTAAGACGCCAGGGGAGACGCCATATGGACTCGAAGATCGAAACGACGCAACTGCCCTATGCCATGTCCTCCCGGACAATTCACACTATGATTCTCGGTACCAAACCGAGCAGAAGAAAACCGAGCAGGCCACTCTCGACCCGACTCATAAATAGGTCGGAACGAGAGTGGGGGGCTAATGATGAGGCTCAAAAGTGGGAATTCTCAGATCACGACACGTGGCAGATGACGTGTCATCCGAGTAAGCCCACTAGGCTCCTGGGGACTGCCGAGGTAGGATCCGTATGAACCTTTGTGACTTTCCTCGGATGGTCTCTAAGCTTACACCCTACTTCTTGCCCTCGAGCAATCCAGCAGCCAAACTTGTGCCCTCCTTTGCTCACCTCCGAGCTATTGCAGGCCCGAGCTTCCTCAGCCTCCTTTGCTCGCCTCCGAGCCATCTGACAGGCTAAGCTTTCTCGGCCTCTCTGCTCGTCTCCGAGCCATCTAACAGTCCGAGCTTTCTCGGCTCTTTCGATCAACCGAGAGCGCGGAGCCCAAGCGCCTCCGCAATGGCTCTGCGTATCTCGCCAAGACGAGATATCCGCCGCCCCACGCTCCCTGTCCCACACAGGCTCGTTCCCCCATTAATGAGTGGATCCCGTCATTAACGCGGGCGTAACGTAAGGGCGTAACATAAGGTGATGATCTCGCATCAGCTCGCTCCATGCGACCACTATAAAAAAAACCCTTCCAGACGACTCAGGTAACTGGAATTTATTTCAATACGCCACTACTCTGCACCTATACCTCGGCTCTAACTTGATCGTCGGAGGTCCTACGGTGATCACCCATCCCGGGACTTCTTTGCAGGTAGCTCGGCGTCCAACACCAACCCATTGAGATCCACACTTAACAACTCTCAAAAACAAATTTCAGCCGTCAAAGACCGCCATCACAGGATCGATGGAGGACAACATCTGAAGGAGATCCGAAACTCCATTAATAACCAATCCCAGAATTTGGGAATGAAGGCTTGTTGTTGTCGTTGTTGTGTATCTTTGATATCCTTCATATGGCCATTGGAAAAATTATTGTCTTTGTTTATATTTCATATTGAGATTATCATAAACTTCGACATTCTTTCAATAAATTACATGATGTTTTTGCCACAAACACATATCACGTGAATTTTCAATCTTTCTAAACCATATACACTTTTCTACAACATTTTTACCTTTATACACTTTTTCATTATTTCATCCAATAAGCCATTTGATATTAAATTGAAAATCGTTCAAAGTTCATATTTATATTTGCAATATATTAAGTTCATGGACCATTTTTTGCCAAAAAAAAAGTTATGGGATTGATTTGAAATTGCTAAAGTTTTTTGTATTTTAGGGAAATTTTTGATTGATCCAAATAATATCTTGTGTCATAAAGTCTTGGCTCCGTAGAAAAGAAAATTATTCTCCATACTGATATTTGGGGTGAATTTTGACTGCCTACTCTTTGCACTACAAGTTCTTGAAATCTAAATATACTTACAAATAGAGCATTTGGAAATAAATAAATAAATCAGAAAATAAAGGCTTACATATAGATCGAGGCTCTGCATTGGGCTTGTGGGCGATGAGAAGGATGCATGGGAGAACAAACCAACCTAAAATGAGACGGGTCCCTAACTTAATGCTTCGATGTTGGATCCGACCCGGTGAACGCCTCGTTCCATTCTCATCGTCTTTATTTATTTATTTTATTTTATTTATCTGTTCTCTTATTTTTCTATTTCCTTGAATTGGTCTATAACGAGCATCGATATATATAATAGATCTATAGTCTTATTATATTGATCTATAGTCTTATTATATTGCAATAATTAAATAAGGCAATAATTTTGCTAGTTATCACATCAAGATTAATTGCAAACTCAACAACATGGCCGGCTTGACCCTTACCCTTTTATGCCATTTTCTTTTTGCCAAAACGACTTGTGTTGGTCTTATTTAATTGGAATTTTATATATTACTCCTCTGAAATACACTATATTGATACCTTTTGGTGCATAATTCCTAATATGTCCCCTCATCAAGTTTAGCTACTAATAAACGTGTCTAAGTTTTTCTCAGACCACTCCTTCAAATTATGAACTCTAACATTTTAACTAACCCAAGTTGGGGGAAGATCCTTGTTTACTCAGATTCAAGTGGACGACCGTTTTATCAAATTTATTGAAATTTAGATTAGTAGTTAAGCGTTTTAAGTATTTTCTTAATCTGACACATGCATCATATCGTATGTGCTTAAAATCAGGTATTGATATACTCCGTGCTAATGAATTGCTTCATGTGCTCAACCCACAAACAACTCTACTAAACCTATGCAAACCAAGCTTATTTCTCATACTCTACTCCAAATATTTAAGGTGGCACTTCATAGGCAAGTAGAAATCCTAGATTTACACAGATTACTACCATCCTTGTTTTAATATAAATAATATTTTCCCACAAAATTTAGGATTTGATGGGAAGGAGATTTCGTGGGAATTTTATTCTCATTGTACATGTGGCTATCCAAATATTCCCACTAAATTTGCCCGTTGGTTGAACACAACCAACGTCATGCCGCTTGAATCTGCTACCGGTTGTCGCCCTCCACCTTCGGCCACCAATTGGTGTCCATTGCCACTGCCCAGTAGTTGGCTGTCGCCTCGTGTCCAACGCTGGCGACGCCCAGTGTCTGCCGCCGCCGCCACTTGTCAATGGATGTCGCGTCAACACTCAGTTCCTGCCTCCAAGAATAGCCCCATTGCCGGCTGCCATCACCGCCGCTCATCAATGAATGTCGCCCATTGACGCTCTTTGCCCACTTTTGGGTGTAGTCTTGTTGTCAGCTTTGACTTTTTGCTGGCCAGTGCCTCCGCTCGCCGATGGACGCCGTCCGTTGACGCTCTTTGCCCTCCTTCGGGAATAGTCCCGTTGCCGACCACCATCGTTGCTCATCAATGCCCACTGCCTGCCACTGTCAACCGCCACCATCAGCCGTCCGCCTCCATCACAACTATCCAGTGCTAGCCGTTGTTGCCAGTAGCCACATCTACTCTTACACCGCCACCATCCCTTGTTGTTTCGCACATATATTATTGGTGAGAATGATCAAAATATGCAAATCATGTTAACAGAACCTATTCTGAACAGATATCACATAACCAAAAATGCATGGATTACCAGTTTCCTCTAATTCCGTGTACCAAGCATCCTCTAAAGCCTATTTCTTGAGCTAGGCCCCCCAAATTGTCTCAAAATTATTTTTTTTAAAAACCAATCAACAATTTTTATTTTTGGCACTGGTATGTTAGGGTACACAACTAACCCAATCACACCACATCCACACACCCAAGAGATCCATGAATTTGCCTCAAAAGCGTTAATTTATGGCACTGGTATGTTAGAGTACACAACAAACCCGAGCACACCACACCCATACATCCCAAAGATCCATGAATTTGTCTCGAAAGCGTTAATTTATGGCCACTTCCCCTCTTGTATGCAAATCATGTTAACACAACCTATTCTGAAATCATATGGGCAGATATCACATAACCAAAAATACATGGATTACTAGTTTCCTCTAATTCCGTGTACTAAGCATCCTCTAAAGCCTATTTCTTGAGCTAGGCCTCCCAAATTGTCTCAAAATTATTTTTTTAAAAACCCAATCAACAATTTTTATTTTTGGCACTGGTATGTTAGAGTACACAACTAACCCAATCACACCACATCCACACCCCCAAGAGATCCATGCATTTGCCTCGAAAGCGTTAATTTATGGCACTGGTCTGTTAGAGTACACAACGAACCCAAGCACACCACACCCATACATCCCAGAGATCCATGAATTTGTCTCCAAAGCGTTAATTTATGGCCACTTTCCTTCTTGGGGTTTCTGGGGTTCGAACCCCACACTCACGTCCAGAGAGAAAATGCTCATATCAACTGAGCTACTGCTCATTGATAACCACTGTTTGGTTCATATAGTAGAGAATAGAAAATTTGTAGAACAAGCTCAAAACCAATGTTCAAAATAGTGATAGCATATTGCATAGTATTCCACTACTAAATAGCGAAAGCGTATAAAACGTTGCATATAATGTACGCACGTAAGCTGCATGATTATTAATTATTACTATGATCATCTTATTTACAATAAATTATATTATTTTAAAGATATAAAATTAATTTGAGATCATAGAACAAAAAGTAATGTAACAATATTTTTTCCGGTTGCAGTTTCTCTGCCCCCCAAAATTCGACCAAAAAAAAAGTTTTCAAAATTTTCAGTCCTTAAGTTAATATATATGATTCATACTAGTATTAAACCTATCAAAAATCAATTAAATAATTTCTGTTTGAGAAACATATTTACTAAGTATGATTTTAAATCAAGAAGTTAGAACTTTCATAAGACCACGTTCATATAATTTAGGATTAGATACTGAAATCTTAAGAACTTCAATAGAAAAACTTATATGAAAATAGCGTATGCTAAACTATTTGTTAAAAAACGTATGCCATTTGAAGAAAATACGTAAGCTACTCTGTATTCAAGCCCAAAGCTACGTAGCGAATCAACTAAGTTACGCTGTATAGTGCAAAATAACGAGACTAAACCTGGCACAACCGTAAGGTTCTAATGACATCAAGCATGCCAAATTCAAATTTTTATAAATGCTAAGCTAGACTAAACAAGATCTTAACTAGATTATTAGGGTTTTAATTTGATAACAAGAAAAACTAAAGAGAAGGAAAAAATGTTATACCCTATAGATCGAGTCCTCTTCTTTAGCTCCGTGTAGTAGTCCACGCGACTCCACTAGGCTCCACTTCAAGTTGAATCGATCTTGCTCCGATGACCTTCGTGCCGAAGATGATCCATCCGAAACTCACTAGTTCAAGCTATCTCTTCACTAAACTATTTGGTGAAGGCAACACAATACACTTGAGTGCTAGTCAAATATAGGATGAAGAAGTAGGAGATTTGTAAACTCACAAATGATCTCTCAAACTCAATGATTTACATCACATGTGAGGGTTTTGAGTTTGGAGATGAGGTGAGAATTTTTTAAGAGCTAGAGAGAGCAAGAGCTCACCTCAAGAGAGCAAAAAGAATATCACAAGTGAAGAATGAAGTGAGTGTATATAGCAACCCCTTGACCCTCACTTATTCAAGCATGGATAAATTGCAATATAAAATTGCAACTATACTTGAATAGTGAGTCAAGATAAATTAACTAATAATAAAGCTCATTCCTCACCTATGCCTCACAAAGTCTTTCCATTTTCTACCTCATATTCTATTTTCCAAAAATAGTTATTAAATCAACACTTGATTTAATAATCCGGTTATATCACATATGATCGACTAATATCATTTATCTGTTTATCACATTATCAAATCAATACTTGATTCGATAATCTGGTTATATCACATATAACCTAACTGATAACAGATAATTGCTAGATTGCAATAAGGTATCACATACTCGTATTTAATCAGGCCCACGCACATATCAACATATATGCCCTACTTCATTTCGCTTGAATCAGGAAACTTCTGTGTGAGACTCTAAAGACTCGTCAATACGCCAGCAGTAGGTGATGATCAAATCAGTCACCTATAAGCCGTCAGCGGTACTAGCTGGGCATAATGGCTACCCGATTATTGAGCGATATGAAGATCAACAAGCAAGCTCGTCCATACTCTCCATGAAGCCTATCAGTAACACTACCGTACAGTTCGGTCTCTTTGTCTGATATGTTGCATATCATGTCTAGGGGTGGTAAACGTCAGACCCCAGTAACGTGATTAGTCATGTCGATATCTGGCCTATAACGGTTCGAGAAACTACTGATAACTCTTATCAGTAAATCTCAGTAACAGCCCTGGACTGGGACTTCCGGTTATAGCCAATCGAACATAGCGCAACATCAATCCCCAATACCGGGAGAGTCGAAACCCCTCCTATAGTTCATTGCCTCCATGTGACTCGGGATTGTACCCAAAATCCATATGTTTGCACGTCTCCTTTGAGCATGGTAGGGAGGAAATTAAAGCACAGTGAGAGCCACAAAAGACTCTATGACGATCTCGGGTCTACAGACTAACCTGTGCCAGTGTCACTAGAGGACTGCTATCTGACGATAGGTATACTACCAACTAGGAGTCCTCAGCGAGTCGTGTTCGGTGTGCCCATTCTCCAATGAGCACCTATGTACAATCTTTGATGTCATACATCAATGGTTGTGGGATCAACCATCGCCCTCTAAGGGACAAGAAATGTACACACTAGTCTACTCTGGAATATCGATTCCCTGGTCTCGATATTTCCTCGACTAGGAACTGATTAAAGGATGTATTTTTGGACCACCCTGGCCCCACTAGTATGATCTCATCATAATCCCGGTAGTCAAGTACATATCCTAAGGGTTTTATCAATATGTGAGAGCAAGACAGTAAAGAATACCAGTCAACATGTTAAGATAAAGAATAACCAGATAACATATTATCATGTCGAGCAAGAAAGTCCTCTATATATATGTCCAAGTATCCACTATAATATATATCACATGTACAATAATGGCCTCTAGGGCATACATATTCCTAACAGGAACACGGTGGATATCCGGAGGATGCCGACCGGGGTTATATGATAAGATTGAAAAGAGGGATGATCCGAGAGATAGCGCCTAAGAAAATTGGGATTTCGAGTGTCGATGATTGACACGGGATTTGATGATGGTTTTATTGATGATGTTTTTCTATCGTGATCCGTTTACAATGCGCTTACATTTACGTATGATATATACATGTTCTCACATATTTTGCTAGTCTTGTACTTTATGATTAGTCGGTGGTTCGGCTATGCATACGATTTCTATCGTGTGATATGTTTCTACTCACGAGTAGGCAACTCACCTCCGTTGTGCCATAGCTTCTTACAGGACTAACCGATTGGATTTGTAGTGGCTTCGTTGGTGCATTTCCTTTTGGAGGCGTGATCGTTTTTCTCTAGGTGGGTTATGTAGTTGTATCGTAACCGTCTCTTTTGTACTCTTTTTGTATCCATTAATACTCCATCTACCACTTCTATTTTTTTGACATAGAAACTTAAGATAAGACTTAGATGTTGTATATATTTGGTTGCCGAACTCGATGTGGAGTTGGCTGATGTATTTTGGTTTTTATGATATACACATCTTTATATACACACACACACACACATGTGTGTGTGTGTGTGTGTTTGATCAAGCTTGCTTATTCATTTGGTTAGCAGCTGAGTACTTTTATGATTATTAGTGTTTTGAAAATCCTAATATGTTTTCAAATTGATATTTTCTTTCTCTTTAAAAACGAATTTAATACTTTGAGCTTATAAGTTTTGATTCTGGTTTAGGCTTACTTAGGTTACGTTATTTCTCAATTGGTTTTGCGTAATCCAAGTGTCGGTCACATACCGTTTTGGGTCGTGACACTATCTTACCTGTGTAATTCTGTCTTTTTATACGTTCGCCACTTCCTGTTAATTGCTCCTGTTAAAGGGGGAAAACATATATAGATCAATGGAAAAGCTGGCATGCAATATGAAAAATAGAAATTATTTCTAAATAGTCGACAAATGCAGTTTTCAAAGAATCTTTCCAATGGATTGATTTCTGTGTAAATACTGCAGGTTGGATATAATAAGATCCTAGGGGCATGGTTAGTAATCTCGTCTGATCCCGTTATGAGAATGCCGATTCCGATCCAAAAATGACCGTCTAATGTCTAATACCGTACGGAACTGAGTAATATTGAATTTAGCATTTGATTATGTTGGCAATTGGTGTTATATTTATGAAAATTTTAAGATCATACATTTACTAGCAATTGCAAAGAAACAAAGAATCAAAAGAGGGGAAAATAGGCTACAACTTTTGTAGCATGTCCGCTCTCTAGCGAAAGACCTAAGCTACGCTCCGTCGGCATCTGGATGAAGCTTGGTGGCCGACCGCCTCACCGAAAATGATTCACGGTAAAAGAACCCACCCAAATTCCAAATCCATCCAATAACATCTATATAGAGGATTAACTAGCTCAAACATCTTGCTAGGAGGTTGAGGTAATGGTGATGTGGAGATTAACTCTCTTTCTCATATTTCTTTTCTTTTCATCCATCTCCTAAAAATCAAAAGAAGAGAAGAAGAAGAGAATAATGGCTAGCCTTATTCTTTTTCTTTTTCTCTTTAGATAATTATATGTAGAGATTAGCCTCTTCCCTCTCATTCCCTCTCTCTCCTGTTAAGCGTCATCCACAGAGAGAGAGAGAGAATGGGCCCCACCTTCACATGCTCTTATTCTTGTCAACTAATGACAAAAAAATAATACATATGAATGTATTATTTATGTATACAAAAGAAAGAGAGTGAGGATATATGTATCATATACATATTCATATATATTATGTATCCATATACATTATATATATGACTAATGAGAGAGTATATGTATCAAATACATACACATATTATGTTTCATATACATAATAATATATAATTATAAAGAGAGAGGCAGGTATCCGTATTCCGAGGGAGGTTCCTCATGCTTTCGCACGGACTTAATTAAAATAAACCTCGTTTCCCTATAGGTATAACTCTGTTGACACCTTTCTAAACACCTATTGGATTAGCTAATTGTAAAGTGCAAAAACTCTCTCAGGAGTAACTCTTACTCGCAGTGGGTATCGGGATCCAATTATCATATAGAAGCTATGCAATCTCATTGCAAATTCCAACACTTGAAATTCCCGATAATGGTTTTTATCCCTAACAACTTATGAGCTTGGCTACAGTCAACAAATTATAAATGCTAGTCAAGTTCAACTCGTCATTTCTTGATTGAATTAAACCCACCCGTGCAACCCTTGGCTAAGGTTAACAAAACCGCACGACTACCCTAATCCAATCACATCACATGCTGTAGACAAGCATTAATTAGCTATCGCACATTACGCCTGGGCTATGGTCAACAAACGTAGCACGAATACTAAATAACACTTATCTGAAATGACATAGGGCTATGCAGGTTTTTAAGAAAACCATGAGCGTATTGAACTTGATTTCGTTGTAGAATCTAATGATTTTGAAAAGAAGTGTTTTTGAGGCTTTTCTAGCTTCGCTAAAGAGGTCACTCCCGGTGAAGGGATCTCGGCTGTTTCCTCATCGAATGAGGTGTTGGATATTTATCAAGGAATACCACTATGCAAAGCAAGAATTAGAGAAGCTTATCAATGTTGGGGTCAAAATTACACCCCAGTTGACCAAGTCAAAACCAAGGTCAATCCCAAAGCAAGTGGGCCCGAGCCTAAGCCCAAGTCGAGACCAAGCGTGGAAAGGGCCGGCTCCATGCCAAAAAGGAGGCAATAAATTATTCTAAATGTAATTTTTTGAAATAAATATATGTAAAGGGGGTAGAAAGACAGAATTTTGTAAACCCCATGGCTTATGTGCAAAAATGAAATAAGCACATAAGGCATGGGGTGGCACAAGTGCTATTTGGCAAAGCCCAATGGGCTATATGTAAAATGTGTAGCCTATAGAGGCAACATGATGAAAAATCATTGAAAACTTTTTTCATCCTCTTAAATTCTAGGGTTTGTGTCTCCTCCCTCCTCAAGGTTCTAACCCTTCTTTCTTTTTTTGAATTAAATCAAGAGTTCAATCTCTCTTTTTCCAAAAAGAAACTGTTTTTCATCATAAAACCATTAAAGGGGAACTCAGATCTTTCATCAAATCTCCCAAAAGGGAGATTTTTGAGTTTCACCCCTCTTCTTCTTCAAGATCCAGCCAACGGGGAGGAGGAAGAAGGGGACCCTTTTCCACAAATCCCATTTCGGGAAGATCCATGGCTCAAAAGAAGATCTAGGACTAAAGGGAAGAAAAAAGGGGTCCCCTCTAATCATCTTCAAAGATTTCTAGGAGTTTAACTCCATTCAAGATAACCCTTTTAGGAGTTTAACTCCATAAACAAAACCCTTTTAGGAGTTTAACTCCAAACCTAACATAATCCCAGTTAGGAGTTCAACTCCAAAGATCCTTGGGAGTTCAACTCCCAGCCCAGGGGCTAAGCCCCTTTTCCGCCAGTGTTTCCAGTGGTCGCGTGCCGCGCACGTGACCCGTGGGCGCCCAGCGGTCGCGTGCAGGGCACGTGACCCGTGGACGCTCAGCGCCCACGTGTGCCACACGTGACCCGTGGGCATCCAGAGTCCAGCGGTCGCGTGCCGCATACGTGACCCGCGGGCCCCAGGCGCCAGTCACGTGACCCACGGGCACCAGGCACCTACGCGCTAGGCACGTGACCCGCGGACGCCAGGCGCCCACGTGCTATGCACGCGTCTTTAAGACACTTCTCACCCCTCATTTTCCATGCACTCCACACCCAAAATATGTCCCCCATTGGAAAAAATTTTCTAACGGGGCGCTGCCTCGCACCCCACAAGGAGGCTGCTAACCCCCTTGACCTCCAGCCCGCTATCCGGGTAGTAGGACTTCCCTAAACTCTGCGAGGCCCCCGATATGTCCAAAACCCTTTCAAAACACAACACACGCACATAGCACATTGAGTTCGCATGATCAGTTTGACCCGTCAATCGAAGGTTTTCTCGCTCCAAAGGTGAGGGGTAATTTACGGCAGCTTAGTCCACGACTGCCGGAGATTCGGATACCCACAATCAATAAACCCCCGCCTACCCTAGGCAGGAGGAATCTGTAGTATGCCTGACAAGCGCATGCGTATTCCCATCTCAATGGGATGACGAAAAACACCCTACAGATTCTGGCACGCCTGGTGGGATCTTTCTCTCCTCCCATATCTCGGGTCAAGTGTTCATGCGAACTAGTTTAACATATATATCGACGTTTGTACTGAAGTGATGTTCCTTTCGTACAGCAATCAACTTTCAATGACGATATCTCCTAAGATGAATTCAGCTTTCGACGCGACCCCGATCTCGTACGTAGTCAAGCTCAATGCCCGTGTGGTTCTCTCTGCCAGTCTCAGCCAGCAATAGAAGGAGCCACCCCGTCAATTTGGTTCGGTCATCATCTACCCTGCTGGAAGTGCTCATATGGCGGAGGTACCAGTAAACTAAGCGGCCAAACCAACCTCGAGGGGCAAGAGGCCGAACGTCGTGGTCTCCAGAGCATCCCGCCCCAAATGCAAATCCGTATTCGAACGGCTCACTACTGTTCCAACTAGGGGCAAGACCGTCAACACTAATGGGGCAACAAAGCAGCTACAGCAGGATTAGATGGTGCCCTTGGCAATCGCGCGAGCAGGCATCTTCTCTGGGCTTGTAACATTTCAGAAAATATAAAATATTATTTTTGGAATTTAATATTAAAATAATATATTTCCCGAAAACTGCCCGATTTGCGAAATTGGGGTTTTCGAAAAAGGGTATAAATATATACCAAAAATTGGAAATTAAAATGATTTATTCATTTACAAATTTATTTAAAGGATTTGGTATTTTTAAAATCAATTATATGCAGTTTAAATGAAAACCCGATTAGTGCACTGCTAATCGCGATTAAGCCAAATCCGTGTTTCTACAATTTTCCGTGGCTAGTGCACCATAACATATTGCATTTTGGCTACATGTTGTTTTATTGTGTTTTTTTGGGATATTATATGGTTTGGTTTTAAAAGAAAAGAGAAAAGGTTAAAAAAAGAATAATTGGAGAGAGAGAGAGAGAGTGAGTGAGATATGAGTGTGAGGGTGAGAATAAGAGAAGGAGAGAGCGAGAGGGCAGCCCCAATTTCCTCATCCCATTTGTTTTCTCATCTTCTTCCTCCTCATCTCCTTCCACATAAATCCCCAAATATCATCTCCAAATATTCATCCAAATCCTAAATCCTTTCATTAAAAATGATCCCCTCTTCATACTCTACAAAATAGACCAAGCAAAGTTGGATTTTGATGACATTGGGAAGCTAGGGTTTTTCTTGAGTTGCCCAAATGAGGTATAATTCCTTCACTTAGTTTAGTTTCAAGTTTTCCTAGCATTCTAGTTTAGTTTAGAATTTATTTACGAATGGGTTTGTGAACTTAGAAAATTCAAGAGAATGGTTTGAGTGTTTGTGTAGATTGGGTGATACCTAGTAGCTGTGTATAAGACCCTAGTATAGATTCCTTGCCCAAAAACAGAGAATACGAACTTTAGAATCGCCGATATCGGGTTTTCGTGGATTTAGTGAGTGTATCTGGGAATCTGGGATGACCCGAGACCCTTATAAAATAAGTTCCCATGACCATGAGACGTGCAGGCAACCATGAAGCAACCCTAGAAACCTAAGCCCCAAATAAGAATTCCTGGCCGCAGATTTATTATGTTTGGCCGCAATTTGCGGCCAAGTGGTGGGTGATTCATGTGATTTTTGGTCAATAGTCTTGTTTTCTGATATCTAGAGCAACCCAATATACAAAATGTTCTAGTTTGGCCTAGGGTGAAATCTGGAAGTGGTTTTCCTATGTTGCTGTTTTCGTGTTTTGCGATTCTGAAACTTGGGGTTTTTGATTTGATTTGAATTCCGTCGTGTGGCGTTTGAACGTCAACGACGAGGGTTATTTGGCTGTGTTTTGCATGCGAGGCCATAGGTTTTAACCTATGAAAGAATCGTATGCCGTATTGGTTTTCCGGATTCGATTTTAATTGCGATTGCGATATGTGTTGATATTGTAGGTACCTTCGTGTGGATTCCGAGGCGACGGAGCATGGCGTCATCGACTTCGGAAAGTAAGGATCAAGGTGAGTAGATCTATATCTACGGGGGAAGTCGGGTGGATGGCGTATAGCACCCCCACAAGTTTTTGATGGAAACCGATTCATAGAACATGGTTAAGGAAATCTAGATTAGAAAACTATGGATAGGGTTAAAAGGATAGTTTGAGATGATGTGAATGATCGAATATATATATCGAGATTTGGGAAGAAAGTTTTAGGGATATGAAAAGTGAATGTGAATCACGACTTATAGGTATATAGTTACACTAGAATAAGTATGCGTTTTAGAGTAACTTGACATTGATGTATAGGGTAGAATGTATATATAGAATTGACTTGATGTGAGGTATTAATGCGATGAAAGAATACGATGTGATATGATGATTTGATGATATATTGGTATACGGATGCGAGTCGATTGAGATGATTGATACCTTACCGGTCCCCAGATATGAGATTGTTATGGATGTGGCCTGGGATATAGGTATATATATATATATGTATATATGTTGTGAATCTTGAGTGATATGACGTACGAGACGTTAGGTCCATACCCCTCATTGTCATATAGGATGATAGGATTCCCGATGGTTTAATGCCGCCGTACGACGGGTTACCGTACGTGACGAGTTTTATGATGACAGATCTATACCCTTGACTAGAGGATGCCGTACGATGGATTATACCGTACGGGATGTTATGAAGCTGGATGCCGATTGATAAATTCACCGACTCGGTCATGTTAGATACGTATACCTGTCATCATTCGGATACGATTTACTTTATGCTATGCTCATGTCACTCTCATTGCATTACATATACCTGTGCTAGTACACCTACACCATTTTTGATGATGTGTATGTTACACTTACACAGATTGGCCAGCTCACACATTTCATCATTGATAATTGCTATGTCACTACACAGTAGGATTGCTGCATCATGATATGACTCCTTGCATGATTTACCTGCTATAGTAACATATGCACCTTTATACGATGTTGTATTTGACTTTGGAGAATTGGGAACCGTAGGATATATTTTAAAACCGGATTCATTTAAAAGAGCAGTTTTCCCTAGATATGTGCAGATTACTATTCCATGCTGCATGATATACGGATATGCTTACATTTCTGTTATATGTCGCATACATCATGTTTTATGATTTGACGCATTGAGATATGTTGTTTTCATGAGATTTCTGGATTTGAGAACCGTGGTTATTTCAAAAGAAAGTATGTATTGTTTTAAAAACCCGGTTTCTTTTGATATGATATTTCAGTGCGTCCACCATGTATTTTCTCGGTTCTGAGAGTGGCATGTGAAACCCGATTCGAGGAGCGGTAGGCACCGTCTGCGGGTATATGGTGGACCCGGTGAGGTACCCCGGGGCAAGAAGACTCGTATTGTTAGACAGTGAGCTTGGCAGGGGAGCACTACCTACCGGTGATAGTATTTGGACCCGTCGGTTATCCAGAGGATATCGACCGGAGTCATGAGATGGATATAAGGGCCGACCAGAGTAGGCGGCGCCTGAGACGAGATATATATGAGGGCCGATCTGAGGATGCGGCGCCTGAGATATAAGGATTTACGTGTCAATGCTGGACATGGGTTTCATGATATTTCGAGTGTCGATGCTGGACACTCAGGTTCCATGATTTTGATGTGTCGCGAGGGACACACGTTGATTTATATCCTCATACCTTCATGCATATGCTTTTATGATATTTTCATGCATGATGTTGTTGTGTCATTGGTTGACACGTGGACGAGATCCACATGCATACATACATTGATTTTATGGTTGGATGCTATCCACCTGCTGCTAGGCGTTTATTTATGTTGTTGGCACATATGCAGATACGGTCACCCTAGATATCATAGTATTACCTTTATGATACATTTGATCTAGGAGTCGTTGTTTATTCGATTTCTACTTGTTGATGATTTTCTACTCATGAGTTGGCAACTTACCCCCGTTGTGCCACAGTTCTTGCAGATAGACCGCTTGGATCAGTAGCGGCATCGCCGGCACACAGTTGCTTTCGGGTGATTGCTTTGGTAGGTGGTATATGTCGGATCGTACCCCTCTTGTATTTATTACTCATATTGTATCTAGTCAACTCCATCAATCAAACTAGTATTTGTATAAGTAATAAGACTTAG
The DNA here is from genome assembly GCA_030015575.1 of Agapanthus africanus. Taxonomy (NCBI): domain Eukaryota; kingdom Viridiplantae; phylum Streptophyta; class Magnoliopsida; order Asparagales; family Amaryllidaceae; genus Agapanthus; species Agapanthus africanus. The sequence goes on from JASDDO010000026.1 coordinate 137,154,654, forward strand.
TGAGACTTGTGGTTGCGAGACTTAGATCGAGGGGTTTTCCGCTACTTGTGGTTTTGATGTCTTGCTTATTTCTTTATTTTTTGTGGTGAACTTCACCGTTGGGCGTCGTGTACTTATATTTATGCTTTGCGTGGTTGTGGATCCGCCGATTGGCGAAGAGCTAGCTCCCGCTTGGGGATGCCTTTATATTATCATGTATTGTGGTTTTGGATCAAAAAAATACAAAAGAGGTGCTGCCCAAATTTTTAAAAGTCGAAACATGTTTTCAACTAGTAACACCCACTTGCATTTTTATGTCCCATTATTTATGCATTTAGGAAAAATTTTGATTTCATCATATCTTATTTTCAAAACTTCACCTCTTTTATTTTCTTAAAAAGGTTTAGATTTCTGGGTTTCGGCTTACTTGAATTACGTTACGCCTTTAGACGTGGCGTGATTCAAGTGCCGGTCACGAGCTAATATTTCGGGTCGTGACAAAGTTGGTATCAGAGCGCTAGGTTTAACCTTGGTTTGAGTCTATGTTTGACTATGCGGAGTCTAGGGCGTGTATGTATTTTGGAACCTAGGCTTGACCTTACGGAACTTAGACTTGAACATGGGGTATTAGACCCGAACTTTCGTTTCATAGGTTGACCCTGATTGATGGAGTAGGTAGCTTGGGTAGAGTGACGTACCGTACATATGTTCCGGGGCATATTTACGATACGATACTCCACTTAAGAAACCTTAGGATGTACATATTTGAGACTTATGATTCTTTTTGTTCTCTTGATCATACATCCATTTGAGATCCTTGATTCGATTCGTTTCCATGATCATACTCTTATTGATTTTGTTCCTCCTTATGATCATGTATCCATTCTGGATCTGTTGATTCCTTTCATTCCGTTGAGTTACCTTCATCGATACACGATTGAGGTTCGTCAGGGCGACCTTGTCGTGGACGAGGACCGACCATTGTGTTTTCTGGTGACATGGGAACGTCTCGATGTAGTGTTTGTGTTATGACCTCTTGTTGAGGCGAGTGTTTGGTTTTACACCGGATGATCGGGCTATTGTTAGAGCTGCCTGTTGTGAGAGGACTGTTGACATACAGCCTACCTCAGAGATTGTGATGTCGTCTACCGTGCAGACAGATGATTCAGCTGTTGCTAAGATTGATAGGATGTCGCCTCCAGACTTTACGAGCTGAGATCGCTGGAGCTTCAAGGCAGAGATGCGACAGGTGATAGCTAGTCTATCCCGATTTGAGAGACGAAGGTGATTCGTCAGATTGATGCGCCGACGCAGGCCCAGTTGAGTTGAAGATTTCCATTGTGGAGAGTCTTACTCAGATCTAGAGTAGACCGATCCAGAGATGACCGTTGATGTATTGTCTTTCCTGGAGAATTGAGGTATTGTTTAGCGTGCAGACGAAGGGTATTCATGTGTGGTCTAGGAGAAGTTAAAAAGTTCGAACGAATGTCAGAAACCCATTTTTCCAAGTTTAAAGTATTCGAAGGAACATGCAAGTAATTCTGTGGACCCTCTAGAAGAATGAAACCCTAACTCGACATAATGACCATGGAACCGCTTCTGAACCTTAGGGTTTGCAGTAGTTCAGCGGTGCCATCAGTGAGGCTTGGGTTTGTCCTTCTACGGATGGTCTATAGGTACTGTGGCATATACTGGATATTATTAAACTGTGCTCTGGTGTTGAGCTTTCGGGGAATTATGGGACTTTGATGAATCAATCGAAAAGTTGGACGTCGTCCGGATATCATGTGATAAGAGATCAGCAAGTTGACCAACTTTAGATAGAGGACCTCACCCAGATGCGTTGTGAGTTGATCGAGAATGGACGAGTATAGAGTATTCCTCCGATGGTTGAGACGAGTTCCCAAGGACGTATTCGGCTAGAGATCTTCTACAGAGTGATGAAGATACCGAGTTCGTGATTTCGAGTCCGTATGAGAGACTCCGGATTGACGTAGCCGAGAACATAGCAGTACGCAGATAGCATGACGTGACGTCGAAGTGGGCGATGATAAAGACGAGTAGAACGATAGGTTCGTGCGAGATGCTGACGAGCTGTTGTTACTCCCCGTTGAGATTAGAGACCTGATATGTGTACAGAGGCGTTAGGATACGGCCAGTTCCCAAGGAAATGCTGTGCTGAAACACAGATGTCTAGAAAACGAGAAAAAATTATGCAAGAGTACCAACCTCCGTATAGTTCGGCATAGGCGAGATCGGAAGAGACCCTGAGCAGGTTCCTTCCAGGACACTACTGCAATGAGATTTGCACCCAGTTGTGTCACGTGTATTCAGAAGGCCAGAGGCCGACGCCAGTGACGTGTTGCTTTACGAGTGGTCATGATAATCTGTTGAGAAATGACCAGAGGAGTGCCAGAGCGGAATCGTTCCCGTTAGCACACCTGACAGGGCTGATGAGCCGATGGATTGCGAGATTGGTAATACGAAGGGGAAATGAGGACCCAGAGATAGAGGACGCCAGACCGTGAGCAGGAGGCAAGCGGATATTCTTGCTCTACCAGTTTTGGGCGCACCGGTATTTTTCGACATTGTAAGAGGTGTACCTTAATGTCATTTGTTGCGATTTGCGTTTGTGATCCGAGTATCACGCTTATATCGCTTGGATTTGAGTTTTGATGATGGAGTTTCATGATATTGATTTCGTGCACCATGGCTGCACCTACTGGGTATTTACATTTTGCGCATAGTTATTGCACTTGATATATATTTTATACACCGTTGTGTTGATTTGCGATTTGTGCATACCTATTGCACCTGATGTCGATTTTGTGCCTTGGTGGCATATGTTTATGATTTCGTGGATTTCATACGGTTGATTTGATTTTGTGCATGTGGTATGCCCTCAATTTGATTTTTGCACTCGGTATAGCTCACATGCGCTTGCAGTGCAGTGATACAGAGTTTATGCACATAGTTGCACACGTTTTATGATTTTGTACACCTGGGTACACTCGGCATGGCTTTTATACGCATTTGAGTTATTGATGTGTTTCCGTGCCTTTGCTGCACTAGATTTGTATTTCGTCCACTAGATGCACTGTATTTGTATTTCGTGCACTAGATGCACCGTATTTGTATTTCGTGCACTGGATGCACCGGATTTGTATTTTGTGCATTTGTTGCACCAGATTCGTATTTTGTGCGGTTGTTGCATTTGATTCGCATTTCATGCGTTTGCTGTACCAAGTGGGTATTTCACGTATTGGTTGCACTAGAATTATACTCCGAACATTGGTTGCACCCGATTTATGTATTTGAGCATTTGTGTTACCAGATTTGTGTTTTGTGCGGATTTGCACTTGATGTTCGTTTTCGTGCATGTTACTGCACTAGATACTTTTCACGGACTGACGCGCTTGGGCTGGATTTTTTTTGCGCATATTAGACGCTTGATATTAGATTTTGTGCGCATCAGATGCACTTGAGTGAGGTTCTACTCGTGCATGTTGGATGCTCTTGATTTAGATTTTATCCGTGCATGTCGGATGCACTTGATTTGGATTTCGTTTATGCATGACGAATGCACTTGATTTGGATTTTCGCGCATGTTGGGCGCATGATATGAGATGTGGGTTTTGTGCACACCGGATACACTCGATTGGGATTTTCATTCGTGCATGTTAGTTGCACTGGATTGAGATTTTCGTGCATTATAGATGCACTAGATGATGTTGTCGTGCACACCCGTTGCACTGGACAGATACTTTCGTGCACACCCGTTGCACTTAGTTTTGCTTTTGTGCATATTGTAGCACCTGTATTTGGTTTTTATTTCCGTGCGCACCAGACACACGTGACTGTTGGATACGCCTTTTGAGGCTGATTTTGCTTTTGAGCACCTTGTTTTCATGATGGGCACTATATTGTGTAGTAGCCGAACATGACTGATCTGAGGATAGTACCTGAGTACTTTGCATGCATTAAAATTTACCAAGAGGTTTTCGGAAAGGAGCTATAGTCTCGCTATTTCTTACGTGTCCGTGAGTGACACGAACGCTAAAAAGGAAAACCTTTTGGGATATTTCAAAAGGGCGGAACGTATATTTTAGCAAAACCAATACGAAAGTATATTTATTACTTTACAATGAGCATCCGCCACTTATTCCGTGAGTTACGCATCACACGGCGATTCAGAAAAGATTTTTGCATGTGTTTTATTCAGTTCTTGACGATTTTTTTCCAAAGATGCATACTATACACGTATTATAGTATTTGAATAGTACATATTGGATTTCAGTAGTGGATTTCGAGATCTGTATCTCCATTATAACTCCGAGGATATGCACGCAAATCCAAAAATTTGCGTGACGCTTGACGGAGTTCGATTTGAGTTTTGTATTCGTTTTCATGCGCACTTGATACGCTGTGGTATTTCTATATCTTCCGTGATTTCGGAGCCCCGTTGATTTGAGCTGGTTATTGAAATGTTTTAGTATTTGGGGGTTTAAATTTAAATTCGGGGACCGAATTTATTTAAGGAGCGAAAATTATAACATTTCAGAAAATATAAAATATTATTTTTGGAATTTAATATTAAAATAATATATTTCCCGAAAACTGCCCGATTTGCGAAATTGGGGTTTTCGAAAAAGGGTATAAATATATACCAATAATTGTGAAATAATTGGAAATTAAAATGATTTATTCATTTTTAAATATATTTAAAGGATTTGGCATTTTTAAAATCAATTATATGCAGTTTAAATGAAAACCCGATTAGTGCACTGCTAATCGCGATTAAACCAAATCCGTGTTTCTACAGTTTTCCGTGGCTAGTGCACCATGACATATTACATTTTGGTTACATATTGTTTTATTGTGTTGTTTTGGGGTATTATAGGGTTTGGTTTTAAAAGAAAAGAGAAAAGGTTAAAGAAAGAATGATTAGAGTGAGTGAGTGAGATATGAGTGTGAGGGTGAGAATAAGAGAAGGAGAGAGAGAGAGAGAGAGGGCAGCCCCATTTTCCTCATCCCATTTGTTTTCTCATCTTCTTCCTCCCCATCTCCCTCCACATAAATCCCCAAATATCATCTCCAAATATTCATCCAAACCCTAAACCCCTTTCATTAAAAATGATCCTCTCTTCATCCTCTACAAAATGGACCAAGCAAAGTTGGATTTTAATAACATTGGGAAGCTAGGGTTTTTCTTGAGTTGCCCAAATGAGGTAGGTATAATTCCTTCACTTAGTTTAGTTTCAAGTTTTCCTAGCATTCTAGTTTAGTTTAGAATTTATTTACGAATGGGTTTGTGAACTTAGAAAATTCAAGAGAAGGGTTTGAGTGTTTGTGTGGATTGGGTGATACCTAGTGGCTGTGTACAAGACCTTAGTATGGATTCCTTGCCGAAAAACAGAGAATACGAACTTTAGAATCGCCGATATCGGGTTTTCGTGGATTTAGTGAGTGTATCTGGGAATCTGGGATGACCCGAGACCCTTATAAAATAAGTTCTTATGACCATGAGACGTGCAGGCAACCATGAAGCAACCCTAGAAACCTGAGCCCCAAATAAGAATTCCTTGCCGCAGATTTATTATGTTTGGACGCAATTTGCGGCCAAGTGGTGGGTGATTCGTGTGATTTTTGGTCAGTAGTCTTGTTTTCTGATATCTAGAGCAACCCAATGTGCAAAATGTTCTAGTTTGGCCTAGGGTGAAATCTGGAAGTGGTTTTCCTATGTTGCTGTTTTTGTGTTTTGCGATTCTGAAACTTTTATTTGATTTGAATTCTGTCGTGTGGCGTTTGAACGTCAACGACGAGGGTTATTTGGCTGTGTTTTGCATGCGGGGCTATAGGTTTTAACCTATGAGAGAACCGTATGCCGTATTGGTTTTCCAGATTCGATTTTAATTGCGATTGCGATATGTGTTGATATTGTAGGTACCTTCGCGTGGATTCCGAGACGACGGAGCATGGCGTCATCGACTTCAGAAAGCAAGAATCAAGGTGAGTAGATCTATAACTACAGAGAAAGTCGGGTGGATGGCATATAGCACCCCCATAAGTTTTTGATGGAAACCGATTCATAGAACATGGTTAAGGAAACCTAGATTAGAAAACTATGGATAGGGTTAAAAGGATAGTTTGAGATGATGTGAATAATCGAATATGTATATCGAGATTTGGGAAGAAAGTTTTAGGGATATGAAAAGTGAATGTGAATCATGACTTATAGGTATATAGTTGCACTAGAATAAGTATGAGTTCTACAGTAACTTGACATTGATGTATAGGGTAGAATGTATATGTAGAATTGACTTGATGTGAGGTATTAATGCGATGAAAGAATACGATGTGATATGATGATTTGATAATATGTTGGTATACGGATGCGAGTCGATTGAGATGATTGATACCTTGTCGGTCCTCAGATATGAAATGGTTATGGATGTGGCATGTGATATAGGTATATATATATATGTATGTATATGTTGTGAATCTTGAGTGATATGCCATACGAGACGTTAGGTCCATACCTCTCATTGTCATATAGGATCATAGGATCCCCGATGGTTTAATGCCGCCGTACGATGGGTTACCTTACGTGATGAGTTTTATGATGACAGATCCATACCCTTGACTAGAGGATGCCGTACGATGGATTATACCATACGGGATGTTGTGAGGCTGGATGCCGATTGATAGATTCACCGACTCGGTCATATTCGATACGTATACCTGTCAGCATTCGCATACGATTTACTTTATGCTACGCTCATATCACTCTCATTGCATTACATATATCTGTGCTAGTATACCTACACCATTATCGATGATGCGTATGTTACACTTACACAGATTGGCCGGCTCACACACTTCATCATCGATAATTGCCATGTCACTACACAGTAGGATTGCTGCATCATGATATGACTCCTTGCATGATTTACCTGCTATAGTTACATATGCACCTTTATACGATGTTGCATTTGACTTTGGAGAATTGGAAACCGCAGGATATATTTTAAAACCGGATTCATTTAAAAGAGCGGTTTTCCCTAGATATGTGCAGATTACTGTTCCATGCTGCATGATATACGGATATGCTTACATTTCTGTTATATGTCGCATACATCATGCTTTATGATTTGACGCATTGAGATATGTTGTTTTCATGAGATTTCTGGATTTGAGAACCGTGGTTATTTCAAAAGAAAGTATGTATTGTTTTAAAAATCCGGTTTCTCTTGATATGATATTTCAATGCGTCCACCATGTGTTTTTCGGTTCTGAGAGTGGCATGTGAAACCTGATTCGAGGAGCGGTAGGCACCGTCTGCGGGTATATGGTGGACCCGGTGAGGTACCCCGGGGCAAGAAGATTCGTATTGTTAGACGGTGAGCTTGGCAGGGGAGCACTACCTACCGGTGATAGTATTTGGACCCGTCGGTTATCCGGAGGATATCGACCGGAGTCATGAGATGGACATGAGGGCCGACCAGAGTAGGCGGCGCTTGAGATGAGATATATATGAGGGCCGATCTGAGGATGCGGCGCCTGAGATATAAGGATTTACGTGTCAATGCTGGACACGGGTTTCATGATGTTTCGAGTGTCGATGCTGGACACTCAGGTTCCATGATTTTGATGTGTCGCGAGGGACACACGTTGATTTATATCCTCATACCTTCATGCATATGCTTTTATGATATTTTCATGCATGATGTTGTTGTGTCATTGGTTGACACGTGGACGAGATCCACATGCATACATACATTGATTTTATGGTTGGATGCTATCAACCTGCTTTTAGGCGTTTATTTATGTTGTTGGCACACATGCAGATACGGTCACCCTAGATATCATAGTATTACCTTTATGATACAGTTGACCTAGAAGTCGTTGTTTATTCGATTTCTACTTGTTGATGTTTTTCTACTCACGAGTTGGCAACTCACCCCTGTTGTACCACAGTTCTTGCAGGTAGACCGCTTGGATCAGTAGCGGTATCGCTGGCACACAGTTGCTTTCGGGTGATTGCTTTGGTAGGTGGTACATGTCGGATCGTACCCCTCTTGTATTTATTACTCATATTGTATCTAGTCAACTCCATCAATCAAACTAGTATTTGTATAAGTAATGAGACTAAGTGAGACTTGTGGTTGCGAGACATAGAGCGAGGGGTTTTTCGCTACTTGTGGTTTTGATGTCTTGCTTATTTCTTTATCTTTTGTGGTGAACTTCACCGTTGGGTGTCGTGTATTTATATTTATGCTTTGCGTGGTTGTGGATCCGCCGATTGGCGAAGAGTTAGCTCCCGCTTGGGGATGCCTTTATATTATCATGTATTGTGGTTTTGGATCAAAAAAATACAAAAGAGGTGCTGCCCAAAATTTTAAAAGTCGAAACATGTTTTCAACTAGTAACACCCACTTGCATTTTTATGTCCCATTGTTTATGCATTTAGGAAAACTTTTGATTTCATCATACTTTATTTTCAAAACTTCACCTCTTTAATTTTCTTAAAAAGGTTTAGATTTCTAGGTTTCGGCTTACTTGAATTACGTTACGCCTTTAGACGTGGTGTGATTCAAGTGCCGGTCACGAGCTAATATTTCGGGTCATGACAGGGTTCTCGGTCAATCGGTCTATGGCGTATTCCCGAAGAGCCGAAGTCTGCCAAGTGCTTAAGACAGAAAAGTTAAGGCAGAAGAGGCTCAAGTATCGGGCCAAAAAGAGGGCCAGGACTTTGGCCATGTGGAATCTTGTAAGGTTCCAAGAGCAGGGTTACTCTGTGACGACGACTGAGTTAGCCGTAAAAGTCAGCAATTCCTTCGAACCTCATAAGCGGGTTCAAAAAAATGCCGTGACCGCCAGAATGAAGAAGATGTTAGTTATATGTATGCCCTAGAGGCCATTACTGTACATTGGATGTATATTGTAGTGGATGCTTGGACATATATAGGGAGGACTTTCTTGCTCGACATGATAGTATGCTATCTGGTTGCCCTTTACCTTAACGTGTACACTGATTGTCTCTCTGTTACATGTTGGTAAAGCCCTTAGGATGTGTACTTGACTACCTGGACTATGATGCGGATCATACTAGTGGGGATATGGTAGTCCATAAGTACATCCTTCAAGGTCCCTAATCGTGGGTGTATCGAGACGGGGCATCGATATACCAGAGTAGACTAGCGTATACCTTCTCGACCCATACAGATGGGCGATGGATGATCCCATATCCATCGGTGTTTGACATCAGAGATGATATACGGGTGCTCAGTAGAGACTGGGTACACTGGACGGACTCGCCGAGAACTCCCAGATGGTATTATACCTTACGTCAGATGGCAGTTCTCTGGTGACACTGGTACAGAGTAGTCTGTTGACCCGAGATCGTCATAGAGTCTTGTGTGGTTCCCACTGTGCTTTGATTTCCATCTTACCACGTCCAAGAGGGCGTGCAAAATGGTGGTTTTTGGGTACAGTCCCGAGTCACATGGAGGCAATGAGCGATAGGAGGGGATTCGTCTCTCCCGGTATAGGGAGTTGATGTTGCGCTGTGTTCGATTGGCTATAACAGGAAATCCCTGGCCAGGGTTGCTGAGATTTACTGGTAAGTGTTACCAGTAGTTTCTCGAATTGTTATAGACCTCAGATCGACACGAATTATCGAGCTATTGGGGTCTGACGTTTAACACCCCTAGGCGAGATATGCGACATATCAGACGATCAGACCGGACTGTACGGTAAGTGTTACTGGTTGGATTCACAGGAGGGTGAGCGGGCTTGCTCGTCGATCTTCTCATCGCTCAATACCCGGGTGGCCGTTACGTTTAGCAGACCGCTTGCGGCTTGTGGGTGTTTGATATGATCATCACCTGCTGCCGGCGTATTGACGAGTCTTTAGAGTCCTACATAGAGGTTTCCTGGCTCAAGCGAAACGAAATAGGAGCGCATATGAGATATGTGCGGGACCGAGAATAATGCGTGTATGTGATACCGTATTCTATTCTCGCGATGAATGTATCGATTGGTTGTATGCGATATAACCTAGTTATCGAATCAAGTATTGATTCGATAAGCCGATACATAGGATACTAGTCAGTTATATGCGATATGACCGGATCGTTAAATCAAGTGTTGATTTAATGATTTAATGTATAATTATATATTTGATATATTACTTTGCATTAACTAGTATTGGTTCACTTTAAAGGATTTTCTCACTTGGATGTACAAGTTGTATATGTGATATACTTTTTGTGCAAATGATTGTATCATGTTTGATGATACATGTTTACTTGGTTAAGTGTAAAGAATTAAACCATGGTTAAACTAATGATTAGGGTTTTGTTTATCCATTATTTATTTATTCATTTATTTGTTTATTCTTTTGGAAAAGATAAAGAGAAAAGAATGGTGGCTTGTTTTGTTTGTTTGTTGAAGATTCATGAAGCTTTGACTTAGTCACCATTCTTGTCTCATGCTTAACCTTAACCATTCCACTTAACCATAGTCCTCTCTCTACACTTAACCATGGTTATAGTTATGATAAGAATAATCTATTTTCCTTTTTCTCATTATTCTTATGATAATTATCTTCTTCTTCTTCATCTTCTTCAATGAAGAAAGCTTGACTTCATCAATGGTGATTGATGAAAAAGAGTGAGAAATCCAATTCTAAAGTGAACCCACTTCCTATTTCTTCATCCTCTACCTCTTGCCAAGTAGTAGAGTGTGTTTTCTTCACAAGTTTCATGACTTGGTGAAGTTGGAGCTTGATCTAGCGATGCCTCGACGTAGATCATCTTCGGCACGAAGCCGACGACCTTGCCCGCCCATTTCTCCGATGAAGCCGACGCTAGAGCCCGGGATTTCATTTGGACAGTGGAGAGGACTTCATCACGGAGCCGTGGAGGTGGAGGACCGGACTACAAAGGTTGTATTTCCGTACTCTTAGTTAAAGTAGTTAACTAGTTGCTTTGTCGCCTAAACTTCTAGCCAACGATCAGTATTATGGTTTCTCGGCACCGTAATTTTTGAAATTGGCATGGTTGATGCCTTGTGAGACCTCTTGAGAGTGCCTAGGAACCTTTCATTGGTATCAGAGCCTAGCTAGAGCCTTAGGCGAAGTCTAGACGGAGTTTGAAATCCGAACGAATCGAAACCCTAATCCATAAAGTGCTCTCTGGACTTTTTCTAAAAACTGGGTTTTTTCCAGATTAAAAATTCTTAAAAAATTCAGCAGGGAATTCTAAGAATTACGATGCAATTTTTTTTTCATGATACCACTAATGCGCTGCGGAACCGCGGCAGAAGCCTGCCTTCTGCGGCGGTTCCGCGGCCTCTTGACTTGATTGGCCTTCAATCTTTGCACAGTAATTCATGCTTTCTGGTGCTGGTTTTCCTGGGAATTTTTAATATTTATTCAAGAGTTGAATTTTCTGGGGTTGTTTTGGGGATTCGATGATTCGATCGGATTATCAGACTTTGTCTTTGTGGCATTCCGGATAATTTAAGAATATGTTAAAAAAGTTCGACCGGATATAAATACCCAATTTTTCCCCCTGTCGGGAAATTTCCAAGTGTTGGATTTTTCCGTAGTTTAACGACGTTCTAACTAGTGCAAGTAACGCGATGGACCCTCTAGAAGACAACAAACCTTAACTCGATTATGTGACCGTCTTGAACTGCCCTTTGAACCTTCGGGTTTAGGGCAGTACGACGTGCCACATGTGAGGCGTTGGCTTGACCCTTCTACGGCTGGACCGTTGGTACTGAGGCACGAACTGAATGTTTTTAGACTTGTTTCATGCGTTGATCTGTATCGAGAAAACTTGGGTGTTTGAATGTTCGATCGGAAAGTTTAACATTTTCTAATTATCTGGAATGTGATACAATAATTGGAATTCACAAAGAGTTATGAGATAATTGAATGAATGTTATAAACATAGCAGTTTAGTCTCACTTGATCGGTTGCCACGGAATTTTGATGTGATCAAAAGTCCGTCGCAATCACGTAGCGTACGCGGATACTCGCTGGGTAAACTTAATGGACAGCTACACCCCATAGCCCCGACCAAGTGACTGTAGGAGAACCCCGTCGCCGAAAGCATCCGTTCGGGTGCTCGCGGTGGCGGTGTTCCGCCTTGGTGCACTTCGTCGACGGCGTCGGGGGTGCGGCCGCCTACTGAAGTTTGCGACGAGCATGCGATCAGGATGTCGGGAATCTTGTTGAATTGCCCGACTTGATATTGAAAAGTGTTTTCGATTTTGAGACTAAAATGCGGGGTTTATAATTGTTAGGCATGCGATGTCTAAGAAATTCATTTGGTCAGGCATGCGATGTCTGAGGTGGTTGCGGATTTCAACTGTTGTAGTTTTACACTTTCTTTTCTGTGACCGTAAGTGTAATATGTGATATCGCCGGTTTCGTTGCTATATGTCAACGACAATTGGGATGCGCATATTTACTTACGTTGATGACATGTGATGTTATGTGTTGCTGGATATGTTATATTGGATCGTCGTGTTTGAATAGCCGGGGTTTTTTATGTGAGATGAGTGTTTTTCATTTTCATTCATGTAAAAACTTGTATGTAATATTCTTTTATTGGGGCACTTCCAGGTTGCGGAAGTTGTCACCCTTTGTATATTATTTACTTTTCCGCACTAGGATAGACCCAAGGAGGAGGGCACAAGTAACCGGGTTCTGGAGTCCAGTGGGAGACCAACTCGAGGAGTCGAGTCCGGGTCTCCTAACTCTAGAATTGGTAGGGTTGCTTGCCGCTCTCGTAGGGGTCTAGGGGTGTGGGTTTGGCTATTCATCGCGACCGTGGAATCCGTGTTTTATACTGGCTCGTATTGAAAACACGGACGTCCTAGTATATCCAATATTTCATATGATTCTTCTGCTGCGATATCTGTGATGTGATCATGTGATGTTCTGTGATAGATACAGTATATAGTATATATGATATATTATATAGGCGTTACTTATGTTTTACACCCGCGCTAGCCCTGCCCCGCTCTGCCGTTAGTTACCTAACCTAACGGTGCACGAGGAGACATCGAGGCGAATGCGGATGGCATAAGTGTACGTCGTATTTATCTGTGATGTTTAGGTACTTAAAAGATGGGACTTCATTAATGAGATTAATGAAATAAAAGAAACCTAAGATGTTGTAGAATTGAATTTCAAAATAAAACAGGTAGCTACAGTTCTTGCTTTGCACAGCGGTATATATGATATATCCTGCACCTTATTCGATGAGGAAAGGACCGAGATCCCTTCACCGGGAGTGACTCCTTTAGCAATAACTGGCAGATGCTACACACTCGGTTTGTCTTTTGATTGCTCTTAAGTGTTTTTGCTTTGCACAGTGATATATATGATATATCCCGCACCTCATTCGACGAGGAAATGACCGACGATCCCTTCACCGGGAGTGACTCCTTTAGCAAAACTAGAAAAGCCTCAAAGACACTCCATTTCAAAATCATTTGATTCTACAACGATGTCAAGTTCATTACGCAATAGGTTTTCAGAAAAAACCTGTCATAGCCCTCCGTCATTTCAGATAAGTCCTATTTAGTATTCGTGCTACGTTTGTTGACCTCCGTCAAGGCGTAGTGTGCGGTGGCTAACTAGTATTTGTCTGTTTATGCATATGATGCAGATTGAGTTAGGGTAGTTATGCGGCCTTGTTGACCTCCGTCAAGGGTCGTGCGGGTGGGTTTAATTCGATCAAGAAATGACGGATTGAACTTGACTAGTAGCCTATGGTTTGTTGACCTCCGTCAAGGTCATAGGGTGCTAGGGGCAAAATATTATCGGGAATTTCAAGTGTTGAAATTTGCAATGAGATTGCATACCTTCTATGAGATAGTTGGATCCCGATACCCGCTGCGAGTAAGAGTTACTCCTGGGAGAGTTTTACACATTACAATTAGCCGATCAAGTAGGTGTCTAGAAAGGTGTTAACGAGATTACGCCTCTGGGAAAACGAGGTTTACATTAATTAGGTTCGTGCGAAAGCACAGGGGACCTCCCTCAAAGTACCGACACTGGCCTGGCTGAAAGATTGGCGAACTTGTAGTGTGTAATTAATCCCGGCTAGTCTTTCCTTTTAGGGTTTGAAGGAAGATTTGATAAAAAGCAGTGGGAGCCATCCTGATTAGATAAAATAATAACCAATTTATTCTTGCAAGAGCGCATGCTGAGTGTTTTCTTCTCTCTCTCTCCTGGTAGCGACCATATCACACCTTAATCAAGATAACAATACGGATTATTGACCGAACCCGCTTGTTATACTGAGCTGGGGAACGTTGGTCCCGCTCCAACTTATAATTGTTATAAGACAGAGCAGGAAATTGGGAAATACCAGAATTCCCGTGCCACCCAAACGAAGAGAGAGCATGCTGATGCATCATCTTCGGGTGTGTTCATTATACAGAACTGTTTCTCAGTATCCTCCGCACCCTTGGTATATGATACCGGATCAGGATCCCAGATATGTAATCTGTTACATAGGGCTACAAAAGGGTAGAAAAACTGAGAACGGGTGATAAGTTTCATGAGGCAGAAAACGGGGCAAGTGTTGCATCCAAGTCTGTTGGTCACTGTCACCCTGTATTACAAATACATTGATTCTGAACGAATGTTATTAGATACCGAACCTGATATACAAAATCATAGCAGTCTCTTTATTAGTAAAGAAATGATAAAATTTTGTATTGTTGGATAATGTTTTGAACATTTCCTATATCAAAAGTTGATCGGTTCAGGCACGTTATCTAAAAGCATTGATGTTCTAAATCAAACTACAGTTCTTAGTATACGGAACACACAAAAGAGGAAGAGTTCAGAAATGAACGAATTCTTCTTGAGGTATTGTAGACTAGGTCATATCAATGCGACCCGACTAGCTAGAGTTACATAAAGATGCATATTTAAATTAGTTTGAATTTACATCTTGTGAAACTCGCCAGTCATGTCACAAAGATATGATGACCATAGCTCTGTTTATTGGAAACAGAGAAAGAGTTAGTAAACTCTTGGGATGATACATGTTGATGTATGTAGGTCCCCTGTCTACACATGCCAAGACTGGTTCTTTGTACTTCATTACATTCTCTGATGATCTTTCGAGATTCAGACCTATGTTCCTGTTGAAACATGAGTCCGAACATTTTGAGATATTCACAGAATATAAGCGAGAAGTAGAGAACCAAAATACGGGTATAAGTATTATGTCCTTTGATGAGATCAAGGAGGAGAATACTTGAGCACGGAAATCCTGATCTATTCTAAAGAAGAATGAGATTCTCTCTCAGCATTACTCCTCCGAATACACCATAGCACGATGGTATATCGGGGCGGAGAAATCATACCCTATTTGATATGGTGTGCTCTATGATGAGTACTACTGAGATACCTATTTCCTTTTGGGGGTTATGCACTTGAGAAGCTGCATACCTGTTGAATTAGGTTCGAATCAAATCTGTTGCCTACCACTCCATATGAGATATGGAAAGGGAAGAGCCCATGTCTTAAGCTAGTTAAGATTTGGGGTTGTCCGGCCTATGTCTAAAAGCAAAATCCGGACAAGCTCGAGGCAAGGTAAGTTATGTACAACTGGAAAGGTTCCAGCTATACAAGCTACAGCAGATGATTTGGTAGAACCGAAGGATTCAATAGTAACCAACGAACCTCAGCCTCTCCGCCGATCTAGTAGGGTTCCTCATCCGCCTGAGAGATACCTCGGTTTCTCGATGACAGTGGGAGCGAGGATTGCATCATGAGATGATGACCCAACTAGTTTCGAGCTGGCCATCAGGAGTAAGACTCTGTAAGAATGGCTGGATGCTTAGTGATCTGAGATGGAATCCTTATACACCAACAAAGTATGGACTTTGGTTGCTATATCTGAAGGGTTAAATTCCCATCAGGAGCAAGTAAATCTTGAGAAGATTACTTGGTGTACATGAAAAAGTTGAGACTTTCAAAGCTGGACTTGTTAAAGGTTTTCGTCATCGACCAAGCGTGGATGATGATGAAACCTTTTCCAGTACCTATGCTTAAGTCCATCCAGATCCTACTTACCACGGCTACATACCATGACTACGATATCTGGCGGTTGGGTGTCATGACTGCTTTTCTAAATGCTGTTTTAGAAGAGTGCGTCTATAAGTACACAGCCAGAGGGCTTCGTAAACAGTGGGAGCAGCGGAAACGTGTGCAAGATGCTTTATAGGATAAAGCAGGCATCGCGGAGTTGGAACATCTGTTTTGATGGATTAGTCAAAGAAGTTGACATCATCAAAATGGTAGATGAACCTTGTATAAACAAAAGGGTAGTAGGGAGTATGGTGACGATCCTCATAGAGTACGTGGATGACATACACTTGATAGGGAAGGGGTTTCCTATGCTACGCTCGATCAATCTCCGCTTATCACAATGATTCTCCACATAGGATCAAAATGATACCTACTAAATCCTGGGTTTTGGATCTATGAAATAGATCTAAATGGATGTTAGGATACTCACTAGATGTAGTGAGATGGTATCAGTTGATCCTGGGGAAAATCACTGGAAGTGTTCCAGGGTGATAAAGACGACTGAATGTCAGTCACATGCATTGTCTTTACCCTCAGTAAAGGGACGGTATGTTAGAAGAGTTCCAAGCTAGATACCGTGGCATACTAGACGATAAAGGCAGGATACATCGCTACTTAAGATGCTACCAAAGAGGCTGTTTGGGTGTATATTGGTTCATGAGATGAACTATGTTCCTCCCATTGTGTGACAATGGAGTTGTGGCTTATGCCAAGGAACGCAGGTCCCATCAGTGATCCAGACATATTCTAAGGCAGTATCACCTGATCATGGAGATGGTTGATCTCCAGGGGATCGAAGGTTAGGAGAGTAGACTCAGAGGACAACACGGCGGATCCACTCACGAAGGCCTATTCCTAGAGAGAGACTTTTAAGGGATGGTTGAGTATGAGATACTACAACCACTGCTATACAGATGGCCCTAGTGCAAGTGGGAGATTGTTAGTTATATGTATGCCCTAGAGGCCATTACTGTACATTGGATGTATATTGTAGTGGATGCTTGGACATATATAGGGAGGACTTTCTTGCTCGACATGATAGTATGCTATCTGGTTGCCCTTTACCTTAACGTGTACACTGATTGTCTCTCTGTTACATGTTGGTAAAGCCCTTAGGATGTGTACTTGACTACCTGGACTATGATGCGGATCATACTAGTGGGGACATGGTAGTCCATAAGTACATCCTTCAAGGTCCCTAGTCGTGGGTGTATCGAGACGGGGCATCGATATACCAGAGTAGACTAGCGTATACCTTCTCGACCCATACAGATGGGCGATGGATGATCCCATATCCATCGGTGTTTGACATCAGAGATGATATACGGGTGCTCAGTAGAGACTGGGTACACTGGACGGACTCGCCGAGAACTCCCAGATGGTATTATACCTTACGTCAGATGGCAGTTCTCTGGTGACACTGGTACAGAGTAGTCTGTTGACCCGAGATCGTCATAGAGTCTTGTGTGGTTCCCACTGTGCTTTGATTTCCATCTTACCACGTCCAAGAGGGCGTGCAAAACGGTAGTTTTTGGGTACAGTCCCGAGTCACATGGAGGCAATGAGCGATAGGAGGGGATTCGTCTCTCCCGGTATAGGGAGTTGATGTTGCGCTGTGTTCAATTGGCTATAACAGGAAATCCCTGGCCAGGGTTGCTGAGATTTACTGGTAAGTGTTACCAGTAGTTTCTTGAATTGTTATAGACCTCAGATCGACACGACTTATCGAGCTATTGGGGTCTGACATTTACCACCCCTAGGCGAGATATGCGACATATCAGACGATCAGACCGGACTGTACGGTAAGTGTTACTGGTTGGATTCACAGGAGGGTGAGCGGGCTTGCTCGTCGATCTTCTCATCGCTCAATACCCGGGTGGCCGTTACGTTTAGCAGACCGCTTGCGGCTTGTGGGTGTTTGATATGATCATCACCTGCTGCCGGCGTATTGACGAGTCTTTAGAGTCCTACACAGAGGTTTCCTAGCTCAAGCGAAACGAAATAGGAGCGCATATGAGATATGTGCGGGACCGAGAATAATGCGTGTATGTGATACCGTATTCTATTCTCGCGATGAATGTATCGATTGGTTGTATGCGATATAACCTAGTTATCGAATCAAGTATTGATTCGATAAGCCGATACATAGGATACTAGTCGGTTATATGCGATATGACCGGATCGTTAAATCAAGTGTTGATTTAATGATTTAATGTATAATTATATATTTGATATATTACTTTGCATTAACTAGTATTGGTTCACTTTAAAGGATTTTCTCACTTGGATGTACAAGTTGTATATGTGATATACTTTTTGTGCAAATGATTGTATCATGTTTGATGATACATGTTTACTTGGTTAAGTGTAAAGAATTAAACCATGGTTAAACTAATGATTAGGGTTTTGTTTATCCATTATTTATTTATTCATTTATTTGTTTATTCTTTTGGAAAAGATAAAGAGAAAAGAATGGTGGCTTGTTTTGTTTGTTTGTTGAAGATTCATGAAGTTTTGACTTAGTCACCATTCTTGTCTCATGCTTAATCCTAACCATTCCACTTAACTATAGTCCTCTCTCTACACTTAACCATGGTTATAGTTATGATAAGAATAATCTATTTTCCTTTTTCTCATTATTCTTATGATAAGTATCTTCTTCTTCTTCATCTTCTTCAATGAAGAAAGCTTGACTTCATCAATGGTGATTGATGAAAAAGAGTGAGAAATCCAATTCTACAGTGAACCCACTTCCTATTTCTTCATCCTCTACCTCTTGCCAAGTAGTAGAGTGTGTTTTCTTCACAAGTTTCATGACTTGGTGAAGTTGGAGCTTGATCTAGCGATGCCTCGACGTAGATCATCTTCGGCACGAAGCCGACGACCTTGCCCGCCCATTTCTCCGATGAAGCCGACGCTAGAGCCCGGGATTTCATTTGGACAGCGGAGAGGACTTCATCACGGAGCCGTGGAGGTGGAAGACCGGATCTACAAAGGTTGTATTTCCGTACTCTTAGTTAAAGTAGTTAACTAGTTGCTTTGTCGCCTAAACTTCTAGCCAACGATCCGTATTATGGTTTCTCGGTACTGTAATTTTTGAAATTGGCATGGTTGATGCCTTGTGAGACCTCTTGAGAGTGCCTAGGAACCTTTCAGAAGACAACAGTCTGAACAATGCCACAAAGGGACGTGTCCCTGCCCCAAAAGAGAAAGCATGACACCATCTGTTTAAGAGTCGATCAGGCGCTCTGCGCCGCGTGAAACAGCGGCGCAAATCTAGAAATGAAGCTCCAGCACCACTCATGAATCCGGATAGGCCAGCTATCTCCAATCGATTGTCCACTATCAAAACAGAAGGGCCAAGACCGTGGTCCACAAAATCAGTTATTAATAATGAAATGATGACCGGATATGTTATCCATACGGTCTATATGGCGGGCGCGCATCCCAGCGACAACCTGCGCAGCAAGAGTAAGGATGGGGCTACCACATCCTAAGCCCAATCTGGCTTGAATGTAGTTGCCGCTTCCCAAGATTAGCCACCTCCATTGGATAAGCAAAACCCTCTCGATGAAGCCGATAGGCAGAAAGACCCCTCAGTCCATGTAGAGTCAAGCTCGGACAGAGAAGAAGAGCCGACTTTTCGCCCCAAGACCGCAGAGCAAGAGCTGCTTCAAAAGCTTCGAAACAGCTCATGAGAAAAGATAAAGAAATGGCTAAGTTTTACTCCAAAATCGACGACCTGACGAATATTGTGATGCAGCTTATGGCTCAAATTTCTCGGGCGCCTCCTAATCAAGCACAAGTCTCTACTCATGAGCAGGGTGATGACAACCCGAAGCAATCGATGCCTGTCCCTTTGGGTCCAAGGTTGGGTGAGCCGCACGAAAGCCGACCACATTCCGCTTCTGGGGATGCCTTGGCCCCAGATAGCACCATCCTACTAACACAAGATCGGATAATGGATTTGGTCACCAGCAAGGTTAAAATATTGGTGGCCGAAGCCGAAGCTCAAAATGAAATTGGCAGTAGCGGGCGACCATATCCCATACAGTACGATCTGATTGAGTTCCTCAGCGGCTATGTCATTCCTAAGTTCGGAAGATTTCACGGGACAGGAAATACAAATCAGCATGTCGTCCACTTTAAAGCGTCGTGCGGAAATATAGGGGGCAATGATGCGCTCCTTCTTCGTCAGTTTGTCAACAGCCTGATCGGTGTTGCTTTCGACTGGTACGCAAGCATACCAAACGGGTCCGTCATTACTTTTGCCCAAATGGAGTCTCTGTTTCGGCAAAGATTCATGAGTGTCAGTGACAAAATCTCCATCGCTGACCTCGTGAGAACCAAGCCGGGGAAAAATGAAAGCAACACAGACTTTATTGCCCGATGGCGCAACCTCACTGTCAAGTGAGAACCACCGCTAGAGCAAGACCAGGCCGTCAACCTCCTCATTGGGAACCTCAGCAATTGGATGGTCTCATTCTTATGTACAGTAGACTTCAAGACGTTTCAGGAGCTGACCAAGAAAGTCCAAATGCTGGAACGCTCGAAGCAAGAGTCTACCCCGGACTCTCAGAGAAACAAGACTTGTAAAAGCAAGCGGGAAAACAACCGTAAAAGCGGGAATTCCAGCAATACCAATGTCTTCAATGCGTCCGATAATGAAAACAAGCGAAAGGCAGACGAATCTAAAACCAACCGGTCTCGAAAGCCAGTGCTAGGAAGAGAAGGGCATTCCTAGAGGAGAAAAAGAATAAAGTATACTCTTTCAGTAGGGACAAGGTTCGCAAGATATTCAAAGATGCCTTGAACAATGGCCTACAATTGCCGGAGTCAAAGAGACCGCATGAAGCAAAAAATGACCAACAATTCTCTGTATTGCCCGTACCACAGTGTAGTGAGCCGCACGATCGAGGATTGCTATATTTTCAAAGACTGGGTCGAGAAGCATTACAAGACTGGAGAGATCGAGTGTGTTGGTAAACAACCAAGCTGCAACCACCAACTTCATACAGACACAAGCTGAAGCCTTCTAGGAGCAGACAGCTGAACCCGCTGCCCTGAGAAATGAAACTGACTCACCGCAGCCTCCGTGGAGTACGCACATATCTAATAAGACAAAGAAGATGATAAAGCTACTTCGAAAAGAGCCCATAACAGAATGGGAAAGGTAGAAGAAGCCTACCATTATAGTTGCCAATTCAGCTTAATCAGGCTCAAAATCCAAAATGCTCAAGAAGAAGAAAGTACAGCTCGACGCGAAAAAGAGTCTGCAGAAAGACGACCATTCAAAAATATATCGATTCCCTCGAAGACTATGAACAAAAGGAAAGAACTCTAATTCAATTGAAAGAGTTCTTCCCTGCAAAAGCGGCTGAGATTCTTGAGATGCTAGAAGAAGACTCCGATGAAGAGATCCTTATAGTGACCTGCTACGCCATCGATCTTGGCAGCGACTCTGAAGAGGAGCTCTGTTTTCCCGAAGAGGACGAGGAGCTCGCCACAGAGGCCAACCAAATCCAGCTCAGAAGCGGCAGGGCTCTACAGCCAAATCAGGGAAATGCCCCAAAAGGAAAGGAAAAACAGGTGGCTAATGAGGAAGATGGTAGAGAACCGGCTAATGAAAACTGAAGTCCTACCTCAGTGGACTACAACGTCTTGGCTCATCTCCGGAAGCTTCCGTCTCTCCTGGGCATCTACGATGCCTTGATCCTATCTAAGAAGCTTAGAGACGTTCTCATCCACGCTCTACAAAACCCCGAACGGTATTAGGCTCGCTTTGCAGAAATTAATATGAAAGAAGCTCAGTACGCTCTGCATGCCGCCATAGTCACGTTTAAGGACAAAGACTTACTACTGGGAACGGCTGAGCATAATCAGTCGCTTTAGGTGACTAGGTACAGCGACGAAGATCGGATTAATCACATATTGATTGATCCGGGATCCTCAGTGAACATCATGAACTTGTGGACTCTGAA
This sequence comes from Agapanthus africanus, assembly GCA_030015575.1. Classification (NCBI taxonomy): domain Eukaryota; kingdom Viridiplantae; phylum Streptophyta; class Magnoliopsida; order Asparagales; family Amaryllidaceae; genus Agapanthus; species Agapanthus africanus. The sequence goes on from JASDDO010000026.1 coordinate 137,176,743, forward strand.
GAGTTTGTCAATGGACGTCCGACACCTATCAAGGGAAATAATTGTCATTCAAGGCTTCAATCAAAATTGCCAGCAAGTTCTGGGGTCTATAGCTCTGCCAATCAAATTTGGGGACCTACAAACCAAAGCCAAAATATACGTGATTGACGCCGACACGTCTTAAAAAATTTCTCTTGGGGTGGCCATGGCTTCACGATTACGACATTATTCCGTCAACTCTCCATCAATGCATGAAGTATACTAAAAATGGCGAAGAAAGACGCATTGACGGAGACATCCAGCCGTTCGGTGTGCATGAGGTCCGATATGAAGATTCTCAATATTTTGTGAACCCCTAAAATGCTAAGCCACAACAGACCAAGGACAGAACGGCCCCGAAACTCAAAAGCAAATCTGAGCCGGCTGTCGCTTTCAAAAGCAAAAAACCCCATGTGCGTCCGCGTTTCGGTAGCGACACTGATGAATTTGACGCTGGAAGTCCGTCCTTCCGTAAAAATCGCTCTCATTTCGGTTGCGATATAGACGAATCTGATATTGATGGCTCATCCGGCAGCAAAATTCGCCCTCGTTTAGGCAGTGACACTGAAGAATCAGGAGAAGAGAACCTTCCTCGCAACAGCTATGGAGATTGGACCCCCATGCAACAAGCAAAGCTACGAGAGACCTTCGAAGTTGCAGAAGGGTCCTTGGCCGTCACAAGGGTGCCGAAGCAAATATGCAAAGAGCTCGATGCATTTTAGTCTCCACCATGGACTAGCTGAATACTTTCTACATTCCCGGGAGAATAAGTGGGCAGAATGGCATCCTGTTTTATGGGTCAAATCCTGTTGTGTACTCGGACGATTTGTCTGTCACGTGCCTTCCCTATGAAAGAGGCATAAGAGACGTCCTAAACCCCAGATATTATGCGCCCGAGATGCGGGAATATTTTAAAAAGTGCGGATGCCAGTTATATCAAATGGATTCCGAAGCGAAGTTTTATGAGGGGCTGTGGTACCCCTTCAGGTCCGAGCACTCATCGATGGACGAATCCCAGATAGACGGGGCATAGGTTTCATTCAACCTGGCATCAAGACATGTTACATGATTCATATTGGTAAAGCCAGCAAAGAGTCAAATGATGATGACGGGCTAGTCGAACCAGAAGAGGCCCCTCAAGAGTTCGAAGATGGCGGACAAGCAACCTTCGATGAGCTAACCGAGGTTGATTTGGGAACGCCCGATAACCCAAGGCCGACCTACATCAGCTCACTCTTATCAGAGAAAATGAAAGAGCAGATAATCGCCCTGCTGCATGAGTTCGCCGACTACTTCGCATGGACGTACAAAGAAATGCCTGGTCTATCCCCTGAAGTGGACGTGCATAAGCGGCTATATCTCCTGATGCCAAGCCTATCAAACAAGCTCCTCAAAGAATGAGAAGGGAGATGGAAGAAAAGGTCATCGAGGAAACTAAGAAACTTATCGATGCTAGCTTCATCAGGGAAAAGAAGTACGCAGACTAAATTACATGCATTGTCCCAGTAAAGAAGAAAAATGGGCAGATCCAGGTTTGTGTCGATTTCAGGGACCTTAACAAGACATGCCCTAAAGATGATTTCCCACTTCCGGTCATGGAAATGATGGTCGATGACACCTCAAATTACGAGCCGTTCATCTTCATGGACGGTTCGTCTGGGTACAATCAGATAAAAATGTTGCCTGAGGATGAAAATCAAACAGCATTTCGAACCCCGATCGGCATATACTGTTACAAAGTGATGCCGTTCGGACAAAAGAACGCAGGTGCTACATATCAAACGGCAATGACCAATATCTTTGATGACCTAATCCATAAAGTCGTCGAATGCTATGTTGATGATCTGGTCTTCAAGACTAAAGCCAAGGCCGATCACATACAAGATCTTAGAACCGTTCTCACTAAACTGAGGGAATACGATCTGAAGATGAATCCTCTGAAGTGCACTTTTGGCGTGTCATCGGGAAAATTCCTGGGCATTACAGTCCGACATCGGGGGATCAAAGTTGACCCATCCAAGATAAAGGCCATCATGGAGATGCCCCCTCCAAAGAGTCTGATGCGGCTAAGATCTTTTCCAGGCAAGCTTGCTTATATATGAAGGTTTATCTCAAATTTATCGGGGAGATGTAGGCCCTTCTCAAATCTCATGAAGAAAGGACCTCCTTTTGTCTGGGATGCCGAATATCAAGAAGCGTTCGAAAGCATCAAAGAGTATCTGTTGCACCCTCCAGTGCTTGCTGCCCCTATTCTAAATAAACCGTTGATTCTCTATACTGCCGTGCTAGATGAGTCACTCGGTGCGCTCCTTGCCCAGAACAACGAGGAGGGAAAAGAAAATGCCCTCTACTACCTCAGTCGAACTCTAGTCGGGGAGGAACACAACTATTCCCCTATCGAAAAGCAATGCTTAGCTCTGATATTCGCTGTGAAGAAGCTGAGGAACTATCTGCTCGCTCATCGGGTTATGCTGATCTCCAAGGTCGACCCGCTCAAACACTTGATGACCAAAGCAAGCCTAGCCTGTAGAATAGCGAGATGGGCTGTCATGCTGCTTGAATTTGACTTAATCTATACTCTCCAGAAAGCAGTAAAAGGGCATGCTCTCGCTGACTTCCTTGCTGCTTATCCCATACCAGAAGGGTCACCGCTCAATTGCGAGTTACCCGACGAACAAGTGCTACACCTCGAGGATGATGAGCCATATTGGGAGCTCTACTTCGATGAAGCCTCATCAATGAGGAGCTCAGGCAAATCAAGCATCCCGTAGATAAAAGCAGAAATAGGATTGGTCTTCATCACGCCATTGATGGGAACCCTACGACGTTCTTTTTCTCTCACCGAGCCTTGCACAAACAACGAGACTGAGTACGAAGCTCTGATAGCTGGTCTGGAGCTCGCCATAGAAATGGAAATTCTTCGGCTACGGGTTTACGGTGACTCCCAGCTTGTTGTCAACCAGGTAAGCGGCGACTATAAGATATACAAACCCGATTTAGCTCAATATAGAAGCCGAGTGGTGGAACTCATGAAACGGTTCACTCACATTGAACTAATGAGAGTCCTTAAGGCGTTGAACGGAAAATCCGACATACTCACTCACTTAGCTAAAGAGCTAGCTGATCCTGACATGGACGAAATTCTAATCACAGTTAGAAGCCGGCAAATTCTGCCTCCAGTCACTTTGCTTGAAGAAGAAAGTATAGAACAAGAGAACAATCCTGCCAAAGAGGCTTCGATCATTCAAGATGAGCCCGATTGGAGAGAACCCTTCATAGAGTACCTTCTATACGATAAGCCTCCCGAAGAAAAATCTACGAGGATTCAGCTGAAGAAGAGAGCTCTCCGATATGTGTTTGTAAATAAAACGCTATACCGCAGATCATATGACCAACTCTGGCTCAGGTTCCTGTCATCGGCCGAAGCCCAAAAAGTCATGAAAGAAGTTCACTCGGGCGTCTGCAGGGCTCACCAGTCCGGCCCCAAAATGCGGCTTCAGATCAAACGGCTTGGATATTACTGGCCCACCATGATAAGGGATTGAGAAGAGCATGCAAAGAAATGCCATCTCTGTCAAATTCACGTTGATTTCATTCACAAGCATCCCAATCCGTTGAATCCTACGGTGGCGTCGTGGCCCTTTGAAGTTTGGGGCACCGACATAGTTGGCCCGATTGATCCTCCGTCCAAAGGCCACTGGTTCATATTGGCCGCAACTGACTACTTCTACAGATGGACTGAAGCCGTCCCATTAAAAGAAGTCAAGACAGAAGATATTCTGACATTCTTCCGGCATAATATTCTATACCGCTTCGGTACACCAAGAAAAATCATTTTTGACAACGAACCTTCTTTCAAGAGCTTCAATGTCTCAAGGTTCGCTACCCAACACAAGATAGACTGGAGATATTCCTCCATCTATAATCCAAGGGCCAATGGGCCAGCCGAAGCCTTCAATAAAACTCTGTGCAAGCTCCTGAGGAAAAATGCTTCAGCCAACAAGAAAGACTGGAATCTCAAACTTCACGGGGCGTTGTGGGCATATCGTACCATGCACCGTACTCCAACTCAGTCCACTCCATACTCATTACTCTTCGAAGTGGAGGCGATCCTCCCCTTTGAAGTCGAAATTCCAAGCTTAAGATAGGTCGTTCAGCATGAGTTTACGGTGGAGGAAAATGTGCTCCTCCGGATCGAAGCCCTCGAATAAAAGAGGCTCGCAATACAATAAAATCTGGAGCTGTACCGAGCCCAAATGTCATAGGCTTATGACAAGAAGACCCGTCTCTGTTCTTTTAAGAAAGGTGAATTGGTGTTGGTCCTGAAAAGACCAATCATCCCCAATCGACATGCCAAGGGAAAATTCGAGCCAAACTGGGAAGGACCATACGTCATCGAGAAGGCGTTTGATGGAGGGTCCTACCAGCTAATAAATGCCGAGCGAGAAAGGCCCATGCCACCCATCAATGGCCCATATCTCAAGAAATACTATACGTAAATGCTCCAAGTCACAGACGAATTGAGCACACCAGCCCTACGGTCTGGATCATACATCCTGTAAAACCGTATACAATCCATGGGCGTAAACAACCCCTATCTCTTCCAAAGTCCTACCGGCGAGACTACATTTAAAGTCCCACCGGCCTTAAAAAAAGGGTATGTCCACAAGCAAAACGGGCACAGATGAAAACCCTAAAGGGCTCCGTGAGTAAAAACAACAGGACCGCCAGCGAGTTTGTGAAAAACCGAAAGGGTGCAAACTCGTGAAAAGAGATGGAATACACTCGCAAAGTCTTCTTGACCTTGTGAGGATAAAATCCCCGCGTGGGATCCTTACGACTCACAAAGGAGCAACACACTTAAGAAACCCCACGATTCTTAGGGAGAAATACACCTGCGAGATCCCCTCGACTCGTAGAGAGAAAATGCTTTTATGAGACCCTTACAACTCATAAAATTGAAAATCCTTAAGTGATAGGGATCTAAACCTGTCTCCTGAGCCATCGCTCCCTAACGAGCAACAGCAAATGATGATTCGCTCCTGACATTTCGCTTCAGTGCTAGCGGTGCTGATGCCGACCAAAAACCTAAATCCTAAGTTTTCCCAATGGCAAATGATGAGTCGCTCCTGGTATTTCGCTTCAGTGTTAGCGGTGCCGATGCCAACCAAAAACCCAAATCCCAAGTTTTTCCAACGACAAATGATGAGTTGCTCCTGGCATTGCTTCAGTGTTAGTGGTGCTGATGCCGACCCAAAAACTAAATCCCATTTCCTCTTGGGACAAATGATGAGTTGCTCCTGGCATTATTCCAGTGCAGCAATACTGATGCCGACCCAAAAACCAAATCCCAAGTCCTCCCGGAGAAAATGATGAGTTGCTCCTGGAACTATCCCAGTGCAGCAATGCTGATGCCGACCCAAAAATCAAATCCTAAGTCCTCACGGGGCAAATGATGAGTTGCTCCTGGCATTATTCCAATGCAGCAATGCTGATGCCAAACAAAATCCAAATTCCAAGTTCCTCTCAAAAGTCCCGCCAAATAAGGCAGAAATCAAACAGATCAAATTAATGTCCTACCCAGTAGCGCTTCTAAGCTCAAAAGTCCCGCTGGACGGGTAGGGAACTCCTAAAATAAATTAAATCAAACAAATCAACCCTGACACCGTAGAAAACGGAGCAAGTCGACTTCAACCCGACACCGCAGAAAGCGGAACAAGTCAAATGAAATCCTGACACCGTAAGAAGCGGAGCAAGCACCGACCGTCCAAGTCGGTAAAAGGGCAGCACCAACCGTCCAAGTCGCTAAAAGGGCAGCACCGACCGTCCAAATCGCAAAATGGGAAGCATCGACCGTCCAAGTCGCTAAATGGGCAGTACCGACCGTCCAAGTCACTAAAAGGGCAGCACTGACCGTCCAAGTCGCAAAAAGAGTAGCACCAACCGTCCAAGTCGCAGAAAAGGCAGAACCGGCCGTCCACGTCGCAAAAATGGCAGCACCGACCGTCTAAGTCGCAAAAATGGCAGAACCGATCGTCCACGTCGCTAAAATGGCAGAACCGACCGTCCACATCGCTAAAATGGTAGAACCGACCATCCACGTTGCAAAAAGGGCAGCACCGACCGTCCACGTCGCAAAAAGGGTAGTATCGACCTCCATGTCGTCAAAATAGGAACCAAATCAAGTCAACCTCCACGCGAAAGAAGATCCATCAATTTCATGCACACAACCTACATATGTGGTGTGCATTTATTGATGGGGCACTTTGTTGGGATCAAAAATTACACCCCAGTTGATCAAGTCAAAACCAATGTCAACCCCAAGTCAAGTGGGCCCAAGCCCAAGTCGAGACCAAGCATAGAAGGGGCTGGCTCCATGCCAAAAACGAGGCAATAAATTAGTCTAAATGTAATTTTTAGAAATAAATATTTATAAAGTGGGCAAAAATCCAAAATTTTGTAAACCTCATGGCTTATGTGCAAAAAAGAAATAGCACATAAGGCATGGGGTGGCACAAGTGCCATTTGGCAAAGCCCAAAGGGATATATGTAAAATGTGTAGCCTATAAAGGCAACATGATGAAAAATCAATGAAAACTTTTGTTTCATCCTCTTAACTTCTAGGGTTTGTGTCTCCGCCTCCCTCCTCAAGGTTCTAAACCTTCTTTCTTTTTTTGAATTAAATCAAGAGTCAATCACTCTTTTTCCAAAAAGAAACTGTTTTTCACCATAAAACCATTAAAGGGGAACTCGGATCTTTCATTAAATCCCCAAAAAGGGAGATTTTTGAGTTTCACCCCTCTTCTTCTTCAATATCCAGCCGACGGGGAAGAGGAAGAAGGAGACCCTTTTCCAAAAATCCCATTTCGGGAAGATCCAAGGCTCAAAAGAAGATCTAGGACTAAAGGGAAGAAGAAAGGAGTCCCCACTGATCATCTTCAAAGATTTCTATGAGTTTAACTTCATTCAAGGTCTGTTAGAGATTAAATCCATAAACAAAACCCTTTTAGGAGTTTAACTCCAAACCTATACATAATCCCTGTTAGGAGTTCAACTCCAAAGACCCTTGGGAGTTCAACTCCCAGTCCAGGGGCTATGCCCCTTTTCCGCTAGTGTTTCCAGCGGTCACGTGCCGCGCACGTGACCCGTGAGCGCCTAGCTTTTACGTGCAGGGCACGTGACCCATGGGCGCTCAGCGCCCACGTGTGCCTCACGTGACCCACGGACGCCCAGCGCTCAGCGGTCACGTGCCGCACACGTGACCCATGGGCGCCGGGCGCCAGGCGCCCACACACCAGGTATGTGACCCATGGGCACTGGGCGCCAGGCGCCTACGTGCCATGCACGCGACTTTAAGACGCTCCTCACCCCTCATTTTTCATGCACTCCACACAAAAAACACGCCTCCCATTGGAAATTTTTTTCTAACGGGACGCTGCCCTGCACCCCGCAAGGGGGCTACTAGCTCCCTTGACCCCCTGCCTGCTATCCGGATAGCAGAACCCCCTAAACTCTGCGAGGCCCCCGATATGTCCAAAACCCTTTCAAAACACAACACACGGACATGGCACATTGAGTTCGCATGATCAGTTTGACCCGTCAATCGGAGGTTTTCTCGCTCCAAAGGCGAGGGGCAATTAACGGCAGATTAGTCCGCGGCTACCGGAGATTCGGATACCCACAATCAATAAACCCCCACGTACCCTAGGAAGGGGGAATCTGTCGTACGCCTGACAAGCATGCGCATATTCCCATCTCAATGGGGTGACGAAAAACACCCTACAATCAAAAACAAAATCGAGTGAGTTGTAGCATTTGCTAGTTTCGCTAAAGAGCTCACTCCCGGTGAAGGGATCTCGGCTCTTTCCTCATCGAATGAGGTGCTGGATATTTATCAAGGAATACCACTATGCAAAGCAAAAATAGAGCTACCCTTTTTTGAAAAATTTGATTCTACAACATTTTTAGGTTTCTTTCTTTTCATTAATCTCATTAATGAGGTCCTATCATTTAATGTTTCCTAAACATTACAGAAAAATGAAACAAAAATAGAACGTACGCTTATGCTACCCGCATTCACCATGGGGCCCTGTCATACACCGTTAGGTTACTTAACTACCAGCAGAGCGGCGGCTGGACTAGCGCGGGTGCAAAACATAAGCAACGTTTATTATATATCATATATAAAATATAACATTCGTCTCACGCAGTTATATGATCACATCACAGAACCAAGCAACAGAAGAAACATATGAAATATTTGATATACTAGGATTTCCGTGTTTTAAATTTAGCCAATAATGTAAAACACGGATTCCACGGTCGTAATGAATAGCCAAACCCACATCCTTAGACCCTTATGAGAGTGGCAAGTAACTCTGCCAATTCTAGAGTTAGGAGACCCGGTCTCAACTCCTTAAGATGGTCTCCCACTGGACTCTAGAACCCGGTTACTTGTGCTCTCCTTTTTGGGTCTATCCTAATGCGAAAAAGTAAATAATATACATTAGTGGTGACATCATTCTTAATCCGGATGTGCCCCAATAAAAGAATATTACATACAAATTTTACACGAATGAAAATTGAAAAACTCTCATCTCACATAAAACCCCGGCTATTCAATCACGACGATCCAATAAAACATATCAGCGACACATAATATCACATATCATCAACGTAAGTAAATACGTGTATCCTAAATTGTATTGACATATAGCAACGAGATTTGGGATACCCACGTATTACACTTACGGTCGCAGAAAAGAAATGTAAAACTGCAATAATTAGAATCCGCATATCCTTAGACATCATAAACCCGGAATATCACATATTCTGAATTTCATGCCTAACTCTATAAACCCCGCATTTTAGTATCATATCAAAAACTTTTTTCAATAATTTATTCGGATAATTCAACAAGATTCCCGACTACCCGATCGAATACGCGTCGGAAACTATAGTAGATGGCCGCACCCCCGATGCCGTCGACCAAGTGCACTTAGGCGGAACACCGTGGCCCTGAGCACCCGAGTGGGTGCTATTGGCAACGGGGTTCTCCTTCAGTCACTTGGTTTGGGGCAATGGGGCGAGGCTATCTAGTAAAGTTATTCGGCGAGTATTCGCGTACGGTACGCGATTACGACGGAGTTTCGGTCCAAATCGAAACTTCGTGGCAATCGATCTACCGAGACTAAAACGCTAGATTTATAAACACTAACTAGTTTTCACAAAACTAATTAAATGTGGATTCCAACTACTGCATCCATATCAAACTTAAACCCGAAACAATATTAAAAACACGACTACGAAACACTCCGTATTAGCCCCCAATTGAACTGTTAACATCACATGCAAACTGGGGTAATCAAACAATACCTGAAACCCCAAAATCAACAGATAAGAACAACCACAAAATCCAAACCCCAACTTAATGCAAAAAACTGGCCAGGCCGGTTTTTTGACAATTTTCGCCGGACAATTTTTATCATTTGGGGTTCATTTTCGTAGGGTGTTCTAATTACATCAAATGTAAGCTTCTGCATTTGTTTAAAAAAAATTTTGAGATCATTTTAAAATCGACAGAAACTTGCGATCTTGGGTTTCGGTTTTGGAGCTGTTTCATTTTCATAACTTTATTAACATCGTCTAATCTTCTCCTTTAGGCTCTGATACCATAAAAGTCTACCCCAGCACCACCATGAGGTTCTAATGACATCGAGCATGCCAAATTCAAATTTTTATAGGTGCTAAGCTAGACTAAACAAGATCTTAACTAGATTATTAGGGTTTTAGTTTGATAACAAGAAAATCTAGAAAGAAGGAAAAGATGTTATACCCTATAGATCGAGTCCTTCTCTTCTTTAGCTCCGTGTAGTAGTCCACACGACTCCACTAGGCTTCACTTCAAGTTGGATCGAGCTTGCTCCGTTGACCTTCGTGTCGAAGATGATCCACCCGAAGCTCACTACTCAAGCTATCTCTTTACTAAACTATTTGATGAAGGGAGCACACTACACTTGAGTGCTAGTCAAGTGTAGGATGAAGAAGTAGGAGATTTGAAAGCTCATAAATGATCTCTCAAACTCAATGATTCACATCACATGTGAGGGTTTTGAGTTTGGAGATGAGGTGAGAATTTTTGGAGAGCTAGAGAGAGCAAGAGCTCACCTCAAGAGAGCAAACAAAAATATCACAAGTGAAGAATGAAGTGGGTGTATATGGCAACCCCTTGACCCTCACTTATTCAAGCATGGATAAATTGCAATATAAAAGTGCAACCAAACTTGAATAGTGAGTCAAGATGAATTAACTAATAATAAAACCCATTCCTCACCCATGCCTCACAAAGTCTCCCTATTTCCCACCTCATATTCTATTTTCCAAAAATAGAAAATACATGCCATGCTTCATTTAATATATATATATATATATATATATATATATATATTAATAAAGAAATTAGTGAACTAATGATATTAGTTAATACATAATTATATCAAATATAATTTATATCAAATTATTAAATCAACACTTGATTTAATAATCCGGTTATATCACATATGGCCGACTAATATCATTTATCTGTTATCACATTATCAAATCAACACTTGATTCGATAATCTGGTTATATCACATATAACCTAACCGATAACAGATAACTGCCAGATTGCAATACGGTATCACATACTCATATTTAATCAGGCCC